>CM024239.1:109132074-109757074 GCA_013421045.1 Propylea japonica
CTTGCCAAACCCGTATTTATCAATGAATCTTTCCATCTGAGACAGCAGAAAATTCCATCGATGGAATTTTTCCGTAGGTTTCGTAATATCGACAACTCTGCTGTTCGCACTGCTCTGCATTTCAACGAATTATGGCAGTGTCAGGATTCCATTCTCTATCAACAAAGTTCGTCGAATTATAGAGGAAATTCCCTAAGATGTTGATGTAAATTGAACAGAATAATTTCTTCCGGAGTTAGCTAAAATTAGAACGAAGTTGTATTTCCATTGTAGTTACCATTCAAAATTTGCCAGGGGAAGGGGATGGAAATTCACAGCTATGATAAGTCAGACAGTAGGGCGACAACATAGACGTTCCCGGGGAGTTGAAAAGGAAAAGATGAAAGCCATAACTTTTCGGATTATACAGCAAATATTTCTTGTTATATGAGAGGAACAATTGGTTTTCAAGACATAGTTTTGTAGTATGGAATTAGTTTGGGTAGAAGCGCATCTCAATTTCTGTGATTAACTGTCGGTCCAGTTTTCGTGATTTGCACCTAACTTCAGCTGGTACCTTTGTTTGTTTTTGTATTCTGCAAATGAATTCAAGAATATTAGGAAAGTCATGACGTTTTGACGTACGGTTTTCCGTACTGGCAGAACGATTATTCAAATTTGAATATCCTGAAAATTACTGGTCTACTTCAATGAATTCAATTCGAGAGGTAATAATTGAACAAAATGTGATATTCGGGTGTTTTGTATGATGCAGAATCCAAATATCTTATTAGGATATTTATTAGAGTCCGACCGAAACTGGTTTTCCGGCCGAAACAGAAACCGAAACCGAACTTTCGGCCCTGGCTTCAGTTTCGGCCGAAACAGAAACCGAAACCGAAACTCACGTGATCGAGTATAAAATTCCTTAGAAAATACCGAAATTTGTGGCATTTTAAAACCATTTTTCTGCATTAATTCGGACATTAAATGGAAACCAGTATATTAATTTTGTTGTGATCATTTATTTGATATATTATGTAACATAAAAATTATCAATATTTTTATAATTTTTTAAAATTGGAACTGAACTTGAGTAACATTTAAATATGTAGAAAACAGCTTCAAAATCAAAAAAACAAAACTTCTGAGTATCTCATATTTAGGGTTACTTCTTTGGTTTTTCATGTAATAAATATTCAAAATTAAAAAGTCTTATATTGTACGCCAAGAAGAGCAGTTTGTCTACGTTTTCGCCACGTAAATGTATGCGACGATCTGAGTATATTTGGCCAGCAGCACTGAGCGACAACTTACGAAATCAGTTTCGGTTTCGGCGAAAGTTTCGGCCAATTTTGGCCGAAACCGAAACTACGGCCGAAACTTGATTTTTGGCCGAAACTCGGACTCGGCCGAAACCGAAAACGAAACCGAACATTCGGTCGGACACTAATATTATATTACTAATACAGGATTCCTCCTCATTTTTGTTTGTCCTTTTCATTATTTTGTGATCTTGGTTAAGCTTTTGATTTAGTTTCTTGCTGTTTTTCAAACTGCTTTCAACAATGGGTGTTAGTGTAAGTAGATTACTTTGCCTCTTTTCGATGCGTATTAATCGGAAACCGTTGGTCCTAGCGACTTCAACAAAATATACCTTTTTGAAGGAAAAAAGACAGAAGAATCGCTTTTTCTAGTCCAGAATGACATACAGTGTAAGACAAAAAAAGTTAGGGTTGATTTAAAGGTCGAGAATCCTGTATGTGGCACCCTCTATTAGTAATCTGAAAACTAATAAAATATTGGATTGACATTTTGTTCAATTCTCACCTCTTTGTCCAAAGTTATTAAAAAAACGAATAAAAAAATGAACTTTAACACCTTGTATTTTTTTAAGGAAGCAGTTTCGGACATATATGCATGGGACTTTTTTTCATATTTTATGACCCTCTATTGCCTGGCACTCTCCATGGTACTTTTTTCCTTGACTCCATGTATATTGGAAAGGTATTTTAGAGAATAAATTATCACCAGATTTCAGAAGGGATATTATGAATTTGATTTTTTGATATTTTTTATCAACCAGAAAGAGAACGATAGAAATAACAGTATTCTTTTTTTTCTCCCTGAATATTTGCATCGGGCCCCCCACCCCGAACGAAAATTCTGGCTGCGCCACTGCAGCCAGGCTTGATGAATCAATTTTCATCCATGAATCTCTTCTGTTTTCATACAACGTTGGGACGAAATGAATTCGTAAATGAATTTAATCAGATTCTCTCTCAGATCTCAGATGATCAAAGGGTATAGCCGGGTTTCAATGGTAAATCTGTCCCCGCTTCGTTTTCGATTCATATTGAGGGGATCGATTAGGCATTGAATAGAAATAGTTCAGCCAACTTTTCAGCTTTTTATCTCGAGGCATTTTTGAGATTTCTGTAAAAACACTTTTTTCGATTTTATTTTTCATCTCTTGTGAAATCTAAAATTTTCGGATGGTGATTTTTTCTCTTGATTCTTTGCTACTTTAAGAAATAGACGTATAATTTTTTAGGAATTTCAGCTGAATATCGATTTTCAGAAAAAAAATTAAACTATAGTCATTTGTTTTTCGGTGTTCTTCAAACGTGTCCACCCATTTTTTGACATCCCTCAAATGTTTTCGATGGTTTTGCAATCATTATTAAATATATTTGAAATAAAATGAATCAAATCTTCATGTAAAAATGTTCAGAAAGCATTTGAACTCAATAAAGAGCTAATTCAGTGTTTTTGTGGTGAGAAAAGTGACTTTCTGGCATTAGCGTAACTAGAGCCGACTCATGGGGGGGGTTACCTTGCTAGTTTACTGGTTATGAAAGTAAAAAATTAATAAATTTTACTTTGATTTTTTTTCTTTTTGACCAATGGGGGGGGTTGTATCCCCATAACCCCCCCCCCCTGGGTACGCCAGTGCTGGTGAAATAATTTTCGGACTTTGGAGGGCCATATCTTCCAAATTGAGATAGATCTTCTATTTTTTTTCACTAATATTGTTCAGGGAGGCAATATGAAGAATACAACGCTGGATATCTGCTGAATCCCAAAATTCAAACAATTTTAGTTTATTTTCAAAATGTTCCATCAATTTCAAAAATGTGAAAAAAATCCAGGGTATAAAGGACCAATTGAGACATTTTATGTCAAAGAATGGCGTTTGACACTTTTGAAGAATACCGAAAACAAATGACATCAATTTTATTTTCTCTTCTAATCGATTTTTTAGCTGAAATTCATAAAAAAATTATACGTCTGTTCCTGTAAATGCAAAGAATGAAGAGAAAAAATCACCATTCGAAAATTTTGGATTTCACAAGAAAAGAAAAATAAAATCGAAAAAATTGTTTTTTACAAAAATCTCAAACATGGGTAGAGATAAAAAGCTGAATTATTTTCATTCAATGCCTAATCGATCTCCTCAATATGGATCGAAAAGGCAGCGGGGGCAGATTTACCATTGAAACCCGGCTATACCCTTTGAATTATATCTTTTCCAATATGAAGAACCGTGCCATAGCTTAGGAATTGATTTCGAAAGAAATCGATTTGATTAATATCAATGACATTTAAATAATACAATAGTTTCAAAAATGATATGAATTTATCGAACAGTTATCTAAATTTTAAAGTTTGTTCAATTCGAGATTATTTTCCATTTCCTGGTAAAACTGAACCTCCTACTGAAATATGATGAATATAATTGTTCTTTCGAACTATAGATCAAGAGCTATCAAAAAGTTTTCTTAGACATAAATAATATTCAATTGAGGTACCAGTAATAACAGCGGTCATCATTGATTTAGCCCTTATTACGTGCTTTATTGTCCTGGAATAAATAACCAGTTATGGTGGCTTAAATGCAAAGTTTTAATTTAAATCCCATTATAAGTTTTATTTACATTCATTCTGGGATATCCAGAACACGATGGTTATGTGTAGTTACTTACATATTTTATAAATGAAGAATAATGATTGGTTAAGAATCGGGTATCCTTATCTCAACAGAACTCCATCAGTGAATGATAGTTATAAAATATGCAAAGAAAAAGTCAGTACGGGGTATTTCATCATAAACTAGACAATTTTATATATATTCGTGTAAAGGACACCGGGAGAATCATTTTTGCTTTATACAATATATCCCGTTTTCGAAGCAAAAGCGGGATACAGAGTGTTAAACGTAATTTTTTTTAGCCAGATTCTTATGAGTGTGGTCAGTTATGTATATACTCTAAAAAAAATCCCGGTGTAAATGCTAATACTAAACTATCAAGCATAGTTTTCCTTTTTTATATCACAATTTTATCATTTTTATCGAAATTATGAGAATATAGTGTTAAGTGGTGTGATTCATGAAACACATTATCACAAACAGAAACAAAATCAAGAATTAATAGAAAAATATTTGAAAACACACTGTGTTTATCCAGCTTTAACACCAATCTTACAAACAAATTGCTCCATAAATCAGAAAATCATATCTTGGGTGAAAATATACACTGCATGTTGGAAGTTTCAAATAATAATTTCACAGAAATGATCAGGTGTTACTTCTGAAGCTTGTAGAAACAAAAAAGCACCTGGAAGTGTTTTTCGGCCAAATCATGTTTCAAAATTTACACCAACGGAATCAAAATAAGCACCAAAAATATGAAAAACCCATACGTTTGTCTTCAGTATTTTTACATGGTTGCCACATATTGCCAAATTTTGAGCGGTCACACAGTTAGAACCATGGTGTCTGATGAACTGATTATTCCAATCGAATACCTTTGGCAACAATGTTAATAGCAATAGTTCCAATTCTTGGCGGCTCTACAAAGAGTCCTCAGCATAGTCAAATCAGGACTTGCCAAGGGTTTCACCTTCTTATCTATTTCTGTTTCTTGTATGTGCCTTTGTGATGATGAATCGAAAGTGTGAAATTGATTGAGGTGAAGAAAGTGAAATGAGTGAAAATTTGTTTTGGATATAGAAAAAAGTTCATTTTGCCTGATGATTTGAGGACAAAATCTGATCTTTTTTCAAGCTAGTTGAAGATCCTTCCCTTAGAGTATTTTTGGGAGATACCTCTACTGTCAACCCCTCACTTGGTCTACCATCAGGTACATATCTATCTGTTCATTATATATTTATCAGTGTAAAGACAATATATTTTATCAACAGGAAAATGTTTTTTGTTTTGGCAACAAATATTTTTGTAATCTTTCATTGTGAATGAAAATTGCATTGTTTTAAAAACCTGCACAGCAAACGAATACACTTAAAGATTTTTAATGAATAACAATTGCAGAACAAAATAATAACATAGGAAGTAAGTACTTAGCTACATAATAATTAATAATTTATGGTTCATGATGCATTATTTTAGCTTCAAACGAACCTATGTATTAAATATCTGATTTTCAAATCGCTGAATTGCATTTTTTAATTCCAGATATAAATTAGTCACTTTTCATCTAAACTAAGTCAGTGCTGAATAACACCGAATAGGCTATTGCAACCTCACTAAGCTAGTGCAAATTAAGACTGAAACGGTGCGATTTCACACCGAAACCGATCTAACTCGTATAGTATTTCACACTAATAAATTGTGAAAATAACTGAGTCAGTGTCAAAACACACTGGATGATCAGTTGAGATCACACCGCTCTAGTGTGATCTAACAACAAGTGCAAAGTCGCAAAGAACCGAATGAAAATCACACTCGCTTCAGTGCAAAGTTGATTTATTTATATGAAAAAAGCAACTCCTTTAAAATCATGAAACACACCAGAAAATTATTGAACCGCGGTGTTATTTTAGAAGGTGCGAAATAACACCAAAATATCAGGACCTCTGAGGAAATACGGCTGGTGTCAGCGGGTGTTGGCTGGTGTTCAAAAATTTCTTAGAGTGTAGCATTTAAAATAAGGGTTTTCGGTCAAATCTCAGTATTTTTAGGTCCTCTATTCAGAAAAGTTGACGAACTCCGAAAAAAAATTTACAAAATGGAGGAAAACCTGCAATGTTCCTAAGTTTTTTTTCGGTTGTCAAATTGAATTTTATTTTCTGAAACGTTGTTTTTCAATCATTCTTGGTACACCTGTGCTTTGTGAGCCAGTGTAGAGTCTTGTTGGAACGACTATGATCTGCGATCGAAATCTTTGTCTGCCCACGGCTTCACAGAAACCTCTAGAATATTTTCCTGATTTAATGTCGCATTAACTTTGGCGTTAGGCTCAATGAAAACGATTGGAGAGCGCCTATCCGCGGTGCATATGTGCAACGTGAAATTGAGATATTTTCATTATAAAATATCATAATCAAAAATAATCTTCCCTTCCGCCCGAATTAAAAAAGTACCTTGTCATTATTTCAGGCGGCGGAAAGCGGCAATTTGGAGATATTCCAGAGACTGTATTTCGCCGAGCCAACCAGATTGTCCATAAAGGACAGCAGAGGAAGGACAGTAGCACATCAGGCCGCATTCGGGAACAAGGTCAATATTCTTCAGTTCATACAATCCCAAAGAGGAGGTAAGTAGCGTCGAAAACTAACTAACTAATAATTGGATTGGAATCATTTCTTTGCGATTCGAATTGAATACTAGTGGTTTGTGTTTGATTTCGAACAGAAGGAATCATGCTTCGTTGATTTACTTTTACTTGATACCAATGATCTAACCTTATAATTGGAATATTTTCGTTGCAAATACAATTGAATTCTGGTGATTTCATTTTGTATAGAAAAAGAAGAACATGCTTTGTTGATATTTTCTTACTCGATAAAATTAAACGTGCCTTGGAGGATGTTTCATTCACATTCCTGAGTGCCATCGTCCATAGTATAATTGGTTGAAAAGCTTCATCTAAACCTAGATGGTAAAAAACTGAATATTCAATAATATCAGTATACAAGGTAACTCGAATTGAAAAAAAATCAAGAATAGCCCTGAGCAGGAGCTTTTGAGCGCTCGTTCTTTGGTGAAGCAATAAGACTATTGACTTAAAATTTTATTTGGGACTTGAGATTGATACCAAATATATCAATGCAGAATCTCAGCACAATCGGAATTATATTCTGAAAATTATTCATAAAATGAAATATGTGAAAAATAAATAATTACAAAAATTAAACTCTATGGTTCTGATGATGCGATGCTCTCAAAATTTCGCATGAACATGCAGTATATTAGTTTTGATTGAAAAAATTAATTTCACTTGAATAGGTTATTCTGTTAAGGAAAGATAGAGATTATTTTTTTTAATATTTCAATTGCCTTTTCTATGGATCTGTTTACACTATGGTCACAGAATTTTGCATGAAGCTTATTATGAGCATCTTGCATATGACCGCAACATTCATTCCGGTGGGTTCCGTTTTGTCTGAGATATTGAGGCATAAAATTTTGCATGAAAATTCATGTTATGAAGATATAGAGTTTCTTCTTTTCAATATTCCAATTTAATTTTCCATGGTTCTGTTACTACCATGACCACAAAATTTTTCAAGAACATTCAGTGTATCAATCTTTATTCATGAAATAAATTTCATCCGAATCGGATATTTTTTATGGAAACATGAAGTTTCTTCTTTTCAATATTACAATCCAATGTTTTATGGTTCTGTTCCCACTATGGGCACCAAATTCTGCATGAATGGCCGCAACATTTCATTTCGATGGGTTTCGTTTTGTCTGAGATATTGAGGAATAAAAATTTTGAATGGCCATATTTTTTGGAACACCCTGTACGATTTGGCTTGTAAACGAACTCAACCGAGCCATTTGCGAACCGAACATACCCTGAAAATTTCAAGTCTCAAGGACAATCACTTCGAAAGTTATTGTGCTAACGGCCCCACGGACAGAATTGAATCTGACCACGAATTCGTCATCAGGGAGTAGAACCCTATAATAGTTTGAACCGTATTCGGCTAAAAATTCGAAAATTAAGACATTTGGCAAAACGATATAGCACTCGTTTAAGGAGAACGAGCGCTGAAAAAGAAAAACTAATATAATGTGAATTATTAGATGAAATAATGTGCTCCACATTTTCTTCAATGAAATTCATAGTTGCACTATTTACCTCTTCTACAGAAAGCCAACTTCAGGAGTGACTTTTCGTGATTGATATGGAAATGTTCTCTGGTCGCACGGTGAAAATCTCAGAATGTAGTTTGCACAAACTTCCCATATTCAACCCTAAACAGATCCCTTAACGCTTTATATGCTATTATGTGGTTACCAGGCGAGCGACGATTCGCACTTTGCGATACTTGGGCGAAGGAAACCAAAACCAATTTTCAATGGCAGACCAGATCAGCATCTCAAGTATGGGTCCGACGTAAAGGGTTTTCCAATAAGAGGTGTTATTTTGATATTCAAAAAAAAGCCATTTCTCAATATAAATGATCGGATGTTTATTTCATTATAAAAAAGAAGCTATGCCGTTAATAGTGGAAAATAACATCAGGAAAATGAACACCACTACCACGCTTACAGAACCATATCCTTTTAATGAAATTTTCCATACCCAAATCGCAAAGTGGCTGTCCTGTGTTCTCGATAGCCTCACGAATTCCATCTTTGAGGTCTAACAAGATCTCGGTGGCTAATTGTGATCACCCCTTCGAGAGATAACACGGTCCAGAAACTTTTCCGTCTTTTCCCGCAAAAGATCAATGGTTTCGTTCTACGCAGTGGCGTCTTATTGAAACTTAATGTTGTCAAGATCAATACTATTCAATTTCGGTCATAAAAAATCATTAATCATTCCTCGATAGCGCAATCCATTCACCGTGACTGTTGCTCCAGCCTCTTCTTCGAAAAAGTAAGGTCCAATGACTCCGACGGACCATAAACCGCACCAAACAGTCACACGTTGAGGATAGAGAGGCTATTCAACTAATAACTCCTGGGTTTTCCGAGCCCCAGATGCGACAATTTTGTTTCTCAACTGAACTTTATAAGCCTTAAGACCCAAATCTTTATGCAAAAAAATGGTGTAATGACGTTTGTGGAATGCCTAATTCCAAAGAACGACGAGGAATGCACAAACTTGGGTTTTCTTCAACACTTTCGGCTACAGCAGCTGTTCTTGAGCGACGAGCACGGGTTTTTTTCTTCACATCACTAACTTGTCCCAACAGTTCGAATTTTTTCACCAATTTCTTTATTGCGGTCCGACAAGGTGCTTCACGACGACCCAAAAATATTCGAGGTTTACGAAACGTCTCTGCCATTTACTATTTTATAGTGAATTTTAATAATTTCAATGCGTTCTCGAAGCGTGTATCGTTCTATTTTTATTAAAGGCGTAGTTCCTACTTGTCAAATGTCAAAAAATGACAATTCAAACGTGACATCTAAGATGTCTAAAATAGTGACATCTACCGAAACAGCGGGCTATTCAAAATAACACCTCTTATTGGAAAACCCTCTATATCGTTGACAATATTGTTGAATCCAGACTATTCACTCCGGGGGGTATTTGAACTTCCAGGGGGCTGGTCAAAAATTGTTCTAATTTTTACACAACAGTATGGAAAATGTTGAGAGTGAATAGCTGTTGAGGTGACTGCCTCATATTAAGGTTTTTTCACCTAAATCTCTTCTTGTAGGTTTGATTCATATAGGTTGTATATTCGAGAAAGCATAAAACAGATCCCGACCGAGAACAAAAAAGAAGAAATGATTCATAGGTATGATAGCAAAAATTCATATTGAGGTACCAAATGGAAATTGAAGAATTTCAATTATTTTATTTTAACAAAACTCAAAGAAAATTTCAATACAGAATAAAATCAATAACAAAAATGTAAAATTAAAGGGATGAACATGGATGAAAATCATAAATCAGGTACATTTCTCATCCACATAAAATAAGTACCAAAAATTTAAAGATAATATTTTCGATTCAGATTGAACTCAAAGCAGGATCATTGGATGAATGGCTGTCAAATTTCAATATTTCATTCTTTTAAGGAAATAAATTAGATGAGAGCATTTTTCCTTTGCTTTGTCCTTGCAGAACATTCGATCACTTGATTTATTAGATCTTCTGTCTATTTATCATCATTGCATTTCTAATCGTTTATTTTCACGTTCAGGGAAAGTCCTCTGCTCAGGGAGGGTATCGGCCACGCTTAGGGGGGTATGACCTTCCCGTGCCCTCCCCTGGATTCAGCACTGGTTGAAAATGATCGACATGTACACTCACTTTCTGCACCTCCTAATTATTGAGGCTATCTTTAACTTCGAAAAAAAAATAAAAGCCTCTGGTTCAATGGTAATGAAAGGCTTATACAGAAATAAAATAAAATAAATTTCATTTCATAGAATTATGAAGTACAAACAACACAGTCCAGATCAGCAGTATTAGCCAGAATTTTCATATTTTTGAAATTTGGGAAATGGTCCTGACGAATTTTTTATATTTCTGATGACGCGTTCCGCATAAAATTTCACATTGGTTTTTGTGGTATTATTCTCCTGCTAATTGCCTTGTTTTGAGCTGATCATATACGTGGTTTCGGAAGTATTGAGAAAACAATAAAAAAATGTAATTTCAAAGTTTTCAGTGGTACCTGTTCAAGTGTTATCGTGCTAACAGCAGAATCAGTTTTGACCTCGTATTCTTGATCAGTGAGTCTTTGAAACCAGTCCAGGGTCATAATTCAAAACTTACAGATATTTGAGCCAAACGATTGCTTACGAACAAGGGAATAATAATAAGAATTTCGTAATTCAGCATATTGAAAGAATTCAAACTTATCATTTTTTTGTTTCAGATCTGAACAACCAGGATAACGCAGGGAACACACCTCTACATATAGCTGTTGAAAATGAATCTCTAGATGCTGTAGATTTTTTATTGAAATTGTAAGTAGTGACTGTTTATTTTGGCTCATTCGATTGTATTATTTCAGTTGCATTTGAATAAAGCAGTTCAATTCCTATTGAATGGCATTTTTGGGGTAGTGACTTGTATATTGTCCTGACAGCCAGTTGAACTACGTTACGAAATGAAAATGACGGAAATATTGTTGATAGTAATGGTTTTAGGATAATCAAATTTGAATGATCGCAGAAAAGTTTCTGGCTTTAATCAATAAATTCAATAGCAGTCCACAATAAGGGAGCTCATCTCACTAGGCTTTGAGCCAATGCTCAATTTGACCAAATTCCCGTATGGATAGTTTCTGTTTCTATTTGTCGTTGATTTAAACAGGGAAATAATATTTGGATGTTGCCAAATATACAAACGTCCAAGAACATTGTCTTATACTTAATATCTGAATTAATCTATCGCCTAAATAGGTAGGTTTGGTCGATTTGTAATTATATTCCTTACAAAACAAGTCGTTCTGTGGAAATTATGAATATGTTTTTAACCCATTATTGTTTTTTTCCCTCGTTAAGTACTTAACACAACCACAGGACGCGAATTATATGTATAGGGTTATCCATTTGCGGTTTCACAAGTAACGTTAATAAAACACATAAAAGATATTTTTTATCATGATATTTCTTTTTTATTATGAAGTTTGAACGTTGACATTTGTGTGAAACACTACATCATTTAAATGACAACCACCCGAATTGTTGCAAGCATCGATTCTTTTGAGGTAATTTTCGACAACATTTTGACACATATTGGGCGGTATCTCAGCCATAACTTGACGAATATTGGTTTTTAACTACTCAAGAGTTGAGGTTTATCTGCATAAACACGGTCTTTCGCGTAGCCCCCACAAAAAAAGTCAAGCAGTGTCAACTCGCATGATCTTGGTGGCCAGTTGATATTGCCGTCCACCGCCGGTTGTTCAAGCACCCATTCGACGTATCCACGATGTTGATGTGAATGGTCGGCTGGCCTCAGTTGTTGTGTGAGCTGGATTTTATTTGGTGAGGGTGTGTAGATCTTAATGCAAAATCGCCATAATGTGCCTTAAGACAGTCCTAATTCCTGAGAATGACGAGGAATCGACAGATTCGGGTCTTCGGCAACACTTTCACTATAGTAGCGATATTTTCAGTGGTACGAGCAAAACGATGATGCACAGGGCTTACAATATCTGTAACCAATCCAGTCTCTTCAAATTTCTTCACAATTACAATTTTACCAATTGCTTGCGTAGTTGGACGATTATGTAAACCAAAATCTGCTCTTAAAGCACGATATGTGGCTGTGGCAGAATCGCCATTTTTGTATTAGTGTTTACAATTTTCATGCGTTGTGCGATAGTCAAGCGATCCATTTTCATAAATGTCAGACTTTCAACTAAACAAAAAAATTTTTTTTTAAAAACTTCATTTGACAGATATCGAATTCCAGCCGTAGTATACTTTTGAACCACGAATGGATAACCCGTTATTATAATATATAATATTTTTCCCGTCTGAAAATGAGAAAATCAAAGAAATTGGGCAGAATTATAGCATGCTAATCTCCCAGGAACAACAGCGCAAAAACGTTGTGAATTCAGTAATCTGCATCATCAAATCGATTTCAATTTTCAATTTCAAAACAAATTCAATTAATTCTTTTGATTATTGAAAATAGCTTACATTTATTGAAACTACCTTTTGTGATATTCCATTCAATCCAGAATGATGAAGGGAAAATAATATAATTAAAACTTCGAAAATGCCATTAATTGGAACTGCATATTAATCCACCGATACAAATCCTTTCAGACATGCGACTGCAAAATATGGAAATACATATTTTCAATGCATTTCACAGATTGCAATTGTATATGATTCTGTAATCAGTTCAATACTCGTAAGAGATCCACAAAAATACGTATGAAGAGATTTTCTGTAGAATCATAACCAATTAGTTATAAGTATGAGATGCATAGATTCGTTCACGTTTGTATACGGACTGTCCCAAGAACACCATATCGAACAAGAAGTACATGTTGAACAGAATCTGCAAAATCGTTTCATTCAAAATAACTTTCCTTGTGCTGGTACTACAACCAATTATTTTTCCACCTAGTTTCTTTCCATGTAGTGCAATGTAAGACACACATCAGAGAACAGACTATATAGTCTGTCTATAGTCAATAATATATTGACTGATTAGTAATAGAAGTAATTTCTAGCTTATTCGAGTAGTAGTGGTAGTAACTTCTTCGAGAACTCCATGAAACTATGCAAACTTTCGTATTCATGTAGTGTTACTGAAGAACATATTCTATTTCAATTGAGATATAGCTTATATAGATTACGGCTGACAATTATTGTGCTCTGAAAAGTGCCCGTCAAAATTATGGAACAAATTCATTTTCTCAGAAGAAAGCAACTTGGCAACGAAATCCTGAATCAGGTCAATTTTTGTTTCACTTTTACAGAATTTTCATTCAATTTTGTTGCACCTGTGCCATTCCACCAATCCTCAAAATTTTTCGAATAGGGAAAGTGGGTTTTTTGTTCCTCTTTTGGAAGGTCTTTGTATTTTCTTTGGAGGCGTGCAGACATTTTCTAAAAAACCTTTATTTTGAAAAGTTACTCAATTCAAACTGGGTGTACTTTGACATGATTCATTTACTTTGAGACTATGGTACCTGGTGAAATTTGTCACTGAACGGAAGTCGACCAATATAGTTTTGTTCATGCATAACTTTCAACTCCTTTCAACCCGCTTATGTGAAAAATTTAAATATGTTAAACACTGCGATTCAGTTATGATATTAAGTAGGTATGTTATTAGTAGGTACATTTGTACTGAAGTTGAAACTGTTACTTATCCTGTAATGCACAATGATTCTCAGGGTGGTACTTCAATGCTGAAATAAATTTCCAATCTCACTCCCTTTGTTTTTCTCTATCAAATGGTTCGTAGGGGTTGAAAGTTGTGCATGTACAAAACTGTAATGAGTGACTTTCATTCGGAGACAAATTTCCATCGTCTCAAAGTGAATGAGCCATGACAAAGTGCACATACTGAAGACCTCTTTGAACTAACAATTTAAAAAAAAAAAAAATTATTTTTGCACGCCAGTGAAAAAGATACAAAGACCTTGCAAAAAAGTACCACTTTTCTATTCAAAAAATTTATAGGGTTGATGGGGATGACACGAGGTGCAACAAAAACCATTCAAAAATGCATAAAAATTTGGTATGAAAGTGAAACGGAAATTGACCTGTTTCAGAATTTATCACAAGATATTTTCTCCTGAGAAAATGAATTTGTTCCATAATTTAGACACGCAGAGTATGTACCTCAATGAATGAAAATCAACCTGTTCCGGCATTTTCTATGGAAACATCCTAGTTATGAGAAATTATTGGTCTGGCAAGTTGACACCCTGTATATTAGCCAAACGTCGGTGTCAGCATAGTTCGAGAGGGTCGTTGGATTTTGACTGTTCCTAGTCCTCTGAGCAAACTCCCTTCATTAACTCAAGGATGTGAAAACCACGGAATCTAAATTCTCATCTATTTCTCCAATAGCTATATGGATCGCCGTGACAGATTTCTATTAGAGTATCGTAAATAACATATTTCAAATTCATATCACAACCTGGATGCCTTCGGTAATCGTCTGAAATGACTGAAATTCAATTCGTGTTTTCCTAATTTCAATTACAGAGTTTCCAGAGTTCGATCATGATCTGATTCTTGTATGTGTATCTAGTGTTAACGCTTTCTGTTTTGCCACTGATACTGACCATGAAACTGAGTTCAAATGCTTGGGGTCTCAACGGATTTTAGCCTAACTTAATCCATTCAGCCCTTATCTGATGGAAGTTACTTTAACACTGTTACGTTTGAATAGAGAAGGAGGAAAATATTGTACAAAATGAAACATATTTTGTGAATTAAGGAAATTATCGTTAGTGAAATAATAGTTAGGGAAAGGATATACAAAACGGCATATATTTAAAAAACTCATATTTGCTAAAATACTGTTGAACATAAACATAACCCATATTTTCAGCTACTATACAAGCAAGACATTTCCAATATAAAACAAAATATGGTTTTGTAGTTGAATTAAGTGAAACTTAGTTGGGACTCGAACATTTCTCAAAATATTGTGTTCATTCAAAAAATGAAATTCAATTTGAGAACCGAAAAAAAATTGGAACATTGCAGGTTTTCCGCCATTTTGTAATTTTGTTTTCGGAGTTCGTCAATTTTTCTGAATAGAAGATCCAAAAATACTGAGATTTGACTAAAAACCGTTACTTTAACACCCTGTATACTATAAACAGCATTGTAGCCAAATCTCACCCTTTTCGGATAATTTGTACAGTTTAGTGTACAACATAATATGCATGCACAATCTTCTGCGCTCTTATATGCAGATAAGAGTTCTTTTTCTTCATTTGACTCCAATTCGGTTAGAATCTTCCTTGCAACTACTCCTTTTTCTTCTATTGAAATATTCATTTTTGATTTATTTTATATCTTAGCCTTTTCCAAAATTGAAGTTGAGTTTTGATGTGGACATATTGTATTTCCATTTCGAAACCATTAGTAACGTTAACATTAATATAAAAAATTTTAACTTACTTTTCAAAACATTTGAAAGTTGTAGCAGATTTTATTGTGTCATCTCGAAAACATATACTTTTTTATATCTGAAAAAGAATCTGTCGTGTACCTATATCATGCAATGGTCGAATGGACCAATCAATAATGAATGTTAACTACAATATCGTAGTCAAATTTTGCAACAGTATATTCGCACGTAGATTTGAGGAAAAACAAGGTCTAAGTCGTTTTACTCCAGTGTGTCATTTTGTACTCCTCAATCAACCAACTAATTGATGACAGCAATTAATAGGTCGAATACATTTATCGCAAGATTAATAAACGTGTAGATTACAATATTTTCTCGTCGGCCGTATTATGAATTTGATTATGAATGGCTCGGTTGCCCATGAAAATTCTACATAGAAATAGGATATATCACACACTAAAATGGGTCATTATTGATCCGTTTCGTACACGTTAAACTGAGCTTCTATTTTGAGTAACTAATTATTAATTATACACTGAAACATATAAAATAGGATAAGGGCATGTCAGAGAATGTGAAGAAATCTATGACGTCAGAAGTCAGAAACTTTTGGCGCGCTTGTTAATGTTGGGAGAAAGGGAAATAACTCGAATTGAATATCAAATCTACTCTAAATGTTTTGAAGTTGTTCCCCAACAAATTCTTCCTAAAGTGTCAAAGAATATAGTAATAGATAATTTTAATTATCGAATTATCACCTAATTATCGAATATTGGCAGATTTGTATTCACATTCCTTCTGAAACTGGTTATTCAAAATTATGAAATTGTGAATTGTATAGAAACATCGCAATTTTTCCAATAACAAATATTCTCAGAGCCATTAACACAAAATTGCAGGAGCCATATCTGAAATGAGCCATAAAAAAGCGAACTGCTCGGGAACGTTGGCACAGTTTCAATATAAGTGGTAGAAAAAACGAAATTTGACCTTTGAGACCACGCTCTAACTAATTGTATTCCAATTAAAGTATCAACTCTTTCCTGAATACATTTCTGGTCTCTTGTATACCCTGGAACTGAAAAATAAAGAACAGTGATTCAAAAGGTTTCTAATTATGAATAGTCCTGCCTTTATTCAATTTTATGAAGCGGAAGGTGAATGAATGCAACATTATGAAAAGACGACCGCTTTTTCGCTCAAACTCAATACGGAATAATTCATTTTGCCTCGGCTACGGAATATCAAATTTAATCCTTTCAAGAATATCAACCTCCTGCAGATTGTTGGCCAAAATTTTTGACAAGAACTATGACATCATCAGTCCTTCGTCTGCCTTCTAGAGATAAGACATTCAATTCCCTCCTGACAGGGTAAAAGGGTTTCCATCACTCTATGTCAGCAAATTCTGCCTTCAGTAAATGCGCAGAAAGAAGTATTGGACTCAAAATTTGAATTTTGTACTGGTGATTTCAAATGACCGAAAAAAATTTGATGTTTGAACATGTACCTATGCTCAGTAAGCCGGTATTACGGATAGAATATCTCAGAAATGTTTCCATTCCATTCATGTATCAACATGATAGGTTTGTTCCAACAGCTGTCTTTTGTACGGTAATTTGACGGTCACGAAACTGTTAGTAATCGATCTTATGCGCATGTCTAAACTTTGACCGTACAAGAACCGTCCAAACAGTACTTGCTCCAGACCAGGGATCGAAATGACGATCACAAAACCGTTCCACTCACGGTCCCGAAGCAGGATGGAACAAAAACGAAACCGTTCTCAAACGATACATTTTCAGTTGGAACACATTTTTATCTATTGCGCAGAATCCTGACGATCATTGTACGGTCAATTCTTGAGTTGGAACAAACCTGATAACTGAATAAGGGGATCGATTGAGGTGGCAACCCAGAGTTAATTTTTCACACTTCTCTCAGCGCTTTTACAATAGCACTCAACTTATCAGATTAACATGAGGAGTTTCCTTCAGCAATGTCATGTCGTTGCACTTCTCAAGAAGCAAAAACGATATCATATTATCAGTGGGGATGTTCAGTGAAATATCTACTTCTCCTTATAAGCCGTCGTTAATTCTTTGTTATGTAAAAATATCTTCGAATA
Organism: Propylea japonica; assembly: GCA_013421045.1. NCBI lineage: Eukaryota > Metazoa > Arthropoda > Insecta > Coleoptera > Coccinellidae > Propylea > Propylea japonica. The sequence goes on from CM024239.1 coordinate 109,149,685, forward strand.
ATCTCTATCCGAAAAGAAAATAGGAGATCTTAAACCAGTTAGTATGTTCAATTTATCATAAGGGTAGTTGATATAGGCATTCAATAGAATTTTGTTGGAATTAAAAATTCAAATCGAAATGAAAAGGAAAGTGGAATCCGTAAATGAATGTTTCCTCATATTATAGAAGAACAGAGATTTCTCTGAAAAGTTAAAAGAAAAGGAAAAAATCAATAGTATGCCATGATTCGAACCCTGCACCTTTGCAGGGATTTCAATCTCTCATACCTCTAGCATGGTGCCACCGCATAAATTGATGTAGAGAGTGTTCAGATTTCGATAGTTTCGTGCTACTTCTTCTAAATAAAAATTGAAGGAAAACCCTGAGCAGGCGCTTTTGAGCACTCGTTCATTGGTAGAACAATACTGCTATTACCTTTATATTTTTTATAGGACTTGAGATTCATGCTAAGTATATGAATGGAAAATTTCAGGACGATCGGAATTATAGTATTCTGGAAATTATGAAATATTTAAGAAATCAATGACGGAAAAAACTTGATTTAATGGTGATGATGCGATCCTCTTGGATTTCTGCAGTAACATTCAGTATATCAATCTTCATTCAAAAGTTGGGTATATGATGTTATGAAAAAATGAAGATTCTTCTTTTTAATATTCTAACTGAATTTTCTATGGTTCTTTAACACTATGGCCACAAAATTTTGCATGAGGCTCATTGTGAGCATCTCGCATGTAGCCGCAAAAATCAATTTTGATTGCTTTCGTTTTGCGCATTCGGGAACCGAACGCACCCTGAAAATCTCAAGATCTTGGACAATCCCGTCGAAAGTATCGTGCTCACAGACGAACATAATTGAATTGGGCCACGGAATCGCTATCTTCATGAAAGTTTTCTCAATACTTTTTACCAGAGCTATCGAAATTTTTGTAATGTTACAAATTTTGAAGAAATTGAATGAAATTTTTTCAAATGGAACCTCTACTTTACTAAGCTTTTTTTCAAAAGAATTTTTGAACATGATTAAAAAAATATATAACATGATATACTCCTGATTTTATCATATCGAAAAATTCGAAAAAAACATTTTTCGATCAACATAATCAAAGAAAGTTTTTCTTAATCATAACTTGTGTCATAGAACATGAATTTTCACAATTATTGTGAGTAATAAAATTGATTAAGAGAACATCAATTACTGTTATATTATACTCCAGAAGTGATTCTGGAAACTTTTTGTTTCTGATGCGTCCTCTCCTTAGTCAAAAGATATACTAAATCAACATCAAATTTCTCTAACTTTTCTTGACCAAAATGTTTTTTTTTCGAAATTTTGGATATTCATGATTTTTGGCAGAATTCCAAAATCATCATCTAGCACAGAAACTAGACACCGTAGCTACTTGCGGTATTCAGCAATTTATATTTCCCAGGAAAAACAGGAAATCGAAATCTGACTAGCCTGTACCTATTTGACTTGAATTTTTGCATAGATTGAATATGTGCAATAAAAAAATAATTAGATTTTCCACCGAAATTAGAATGTTAATAGCAACAGTATAATTTCAAAAAATGGAATACATTACTCTCTTCTGTGATTGTTTATAAGAATTGCAGTTTAAGTAGTAATAGATTAAAGTAGACAATTTTTCTCGATTCTTCAACATTTCTTTCGCTTCCAGAGGCGTCAGCACAGAAATATTGAATGAAAAGCATCAAGCGGTAATTCACCTTGCGACTGAACTAAACAAGGTAAAAGTTCTTGAAGTGATGGGGAGGCACAAAAACAGCATCAACATAGAACTAGGCGGCGACCATGGAAGGAGAGCTTTACACATTGCTGCCATCTACGATCATGATGAGTGCGCCAAAATGCTGGTAAGTGAACTTTTATCGAATATTAGAAATTTGATTATCGAAATCGAATATACTTCTGAAGGGTGAAGAAAGTATTGCCAGGTTATTTGATAATGCTCTCGGCCGATGGTGTTCTAGACGTTCGCGGAGAATGGAAATTAGCAATTGATTGATTTTTCTATTTTTCGTGCAGAATATACCTTCATTTGAATACGCATTATTTCGATATTTAGTATCCTAGAAAGCTGAAACTTCCAGAATACAAATATCTTTTGTGGCATTGCCCAGACTTACAAAAACCATAAAAAGTGAGGTTTTCGAATGCAACGTTTATCACAACGTATACTGAAATACAATAAAAAATCCCTTTCAATGATATACCCTGTTCCTACAACCAAATTTTGCAAGGCAATATATCAATTGGAATGGAGCGATCAATGGAGTGTCCTTTTCATTGATGAATATGGACGATTTTCAGATTTTTGAAAAATAAGGGTATGTCCAAGAAGTCCATCCATTCCGAGGGGGTAGTGTTTTGGTTTGGGCCGGGATATGTCTCAACGGGCGCACAGATCTACACAATTGAGCTTGGTATTCCACATTTACCAATACCTCCGCTCTCTCCAGATTTGAATTGCATAAAACATGCATGGGATATGCTCCAAAGAAGATTAGATAATCATAAACCCACCCCAGAATCCTCAAATGATCTGAGAGAGCTTCTGCGCTGTTTATGGAACCAAATTCCTCACGAAATGTTCAACAACCTCGTGTGTAGTATGCAAAGAAGATGTCAAGCTGTTATTGATGCCCGTGGAGGCTATACATTCTATCGATATTCTTGAAATACTTGAATTCCCTGGGAATGAAATTTCGTTATTTTACTCGATTGTTCTTAAACACGCTGCAGCCCTACAGGCTGAAATTAATTTATTTCCTGCATTATTCTTTTATTAATATGAATTTTCATCATATAATAGTTATTTAATCAACTAGGTTATTAAAGAAAGCGACTAATGGTCAAGAAATTTTAATAGTTCGAGACCATTAGTCGCTCGATTAATAACCGAGTTGATTACAAGATTTTTCAGACAATCTCAATATGAGTTGTGTATGAATTCTAAATTGAAATACATACCAGTTTGCATAAGACTCACATTTGATATAAAAATATTTCTATGTATCTATGTTCCAGTAGAGTTTTGACATTTCTCGTAGTGATTCTGAATACTTGTGTACGGTTGTCATGAGGATTACACATTAAAATATAGCATAAATTGAGCATTAAAATGGGGCAATAATGTTCAATTCAGTACACATAAATATCACCATTTATTTCGAGGTCGGCGGAAATAGTTATTTTTGTATTAAGTGCGTAAAATGAGTGTTTTTTTCATGGCACATGAGAGAGTCAATTTTGGCCGAGACCGCAGGTCGAGGCCAAAAATTCACTCGAATGTGCCATGAAAACACGAATTTTATACGCACGAAATACAAACAACATTTTTTGTACAACTGTGAATGTGAATTTACATCGTATGAAATACGTATAATCATTGAAGATAATGCTTTCAGTACAATATTTAAATGAATCCAGTGATCTTTCTGTGTCGTAACTATAGAAACAGTTTGTTGAAATTGTTTGAATCTTTGACAGTATTTGCTCGTAGTTGTTTCAATTTCGAATTATTTTAAAGAAGATGAATGTTGAACATGATAGTGGTAGTGATACCCCCGCAGATATGGCTGAAGAAGCAAATACAATTGTATCTTATATGTTACCAGCCAAATCGAAGCTAATAATATGAGAAAACATATAACCAATTTCGAGAATGGCGCAACAAGAACAACGTAAAAAAGTTTCTGAAAATGTGCTCACATGCAATTTCGAGGAAAAATAAAAAATTTTTAAACCTTCCAAGTTATGGAGCTCAATGTTAAAAAAAAACATCGAATGTCAAGGAAAATATTGATATAAGGAATTTTTCAAAATTGGTCCCGCTTATTAAGAACAAAAGCGTCGGATACCGAGGAAAGAAATCTAAAGTGTTATGGAGGGATAATATCAATAAATTTCTCAGAGATGCTGATGACGAAACTAATTTACTTTATAAGGTACAGATACAATCATAATTTTGTGAAATTAGTTGTAATTAAAATATTCATTATTTTTAAGTTGTTCTAATTTTAGTTATCAGCAGTGAAAAAAAGACTTTTTTTAACGGTGAAAAAAAGACTTTTTTTAACGGTGAAAAAAAGTAATATTTTACGCATCCATAGTGATGAAGAAAAGTCAAGTTTTTTTGACAGTTGTACAAAATAGTATATTATATTATAAGGATTAAAAGTGCATCTTTTTTTTACGAGCAATATTTGCAGTTGCGAGGCGCAGCCGAGCGAATGCAAAATTGCGAGTTAAAATAGGCACTTTTAATCCGAATAATATATACTATTTTTTCTCCAACCAAGTCAAAATTACAATAAAATTGGTTTTAGTGAAAAATCGTTCATAATTTGGTTATGAATTTGAAGACAGAATCATGACAGTTATTGTCAAGTAGACGTCAAATGCCATTACTTTAATCCGGAGGATTAAAAGTAGCGTTTTTAATCCTAGGATTAAAAGTGTTGCTAAGTAACGAGTGAATTTTTGTACGGTAAGGAAATGTATGACTTTTGCACCTGAAAATAGTACAAAAATGTCAACATTTTTTGATGGTTGGAGAAAAACTATATTTTTTTGCAATTTAAGTTATGTCGGGCAGTTTTTTTCGGTTTATACAGGGTGTCCCGGAAAGAATGCGACAAACGAAAACCATGAATCAAGGACATCAAGGAGGACTCGCAACAAGAGGTTTTAATCGTTTGAGGGCCTTCGTTTGGGATATACAGGGTGATATTAATCTTATGGCTGGAATTTCAAAGTTCAATAACTTTCAAACTATTCGACCGAATTATTTCAAATTCGGAAGTTTTCTCACCCTTAACGATTGCCATCTTTCAATATTACAGAAATTGAATAAATCAGATCCGGATTAGAAAAATTTTGTATTTTTTCTAATTTCATCAATATTGGAATATCCTGTAGGTGAACACTATGTTTTTATTTCATTTTCGTAACCACAAAGAATCATTCAATGAGAAAAATTCAAAATCTCTGCTTGGCACGGTCATACAGGATGATCAAGAAGTGAGCAAAAAACATTACCTCATGAGTGAAATTTCAAACTTCGATTACTCTTAAATTATTCGACCGAATGACTTCAAATTTGGAAGTTTTGTCACCCTTCACGATTGCCATATTTCAATATTTCTGAATTTGAATAAATCAGATCCGGACTAGAAAAATTTCAGACATACTGAATTTTGTTGATATTGTAACCATAAAGAATCAATTAATGAGAAAAATTCAAAATCTCTGCTTGGCACGGTCATACAGGGTGATCAAGAAGTGAGCAAAAAACATTACCTCATGAGTGAAATTTCAAACTTCGATAACTCTTAAATTATTCGACCGAATGATTTCAAATTTGAAAGCTTTGTCACCCTTGTGGTTGCCATCTTTCAATATTTCTGAAATTGGATAAATCAGATGCGGAATAGAAAAGTTTCAGACTTTCTCTATTTATGTGAATATTGGACACCCTGTACGCGAAAATTATGTTTTTTCTTTATCCTGACCACAAAGAATTGGTCCATAATGAAAATTTAAGATATCTGCTTCGCAACTTTATACATGGCGATCAATAAACGTTCTCTGAAAGAATCTGTACTTCATTAAAAGTATTATTAAAAATTCTATAGTTTTTTCACCCTTCCTTTTATGACTGAAAACGAATACTAATGTTTAAGTAGAGAGTTCAGATTAAGAATTCAATTCAAAAAAAGGGTGTTCACTCTTGACTCTAAAACGATAAACAGCAAATAAGTTGGAAATATTCGATCTGAAAAACAAATTGAATGAAAAAATTTTCAGTTCAGGAATTGAACAAATTGGTATTCAATCATTCCAATAATTTTGAAGCAAGTTGAAAAGTTGTCCGTCAATTTGAGGAAATTTTCAAGGAAGGCAGTATTGAAGAGTGACAAAACTGTAAAATTTGAAGTAATTTCACACATAAAATCGAGATTTATCGAATTATGAAATTTTACTCATGAGGTCATGTTCCTAGATCACCCTGTATGACAGTGCCGAGTAGAGATTTTAAATTTTTCTCATTAATTGATTCTTTATGGTTACACTATCAACAAAAATTCAGTATGTCTGAAATTTTTCTAGTCCGGATCTGATTTATTCAAATTCAGAAATATTGACATATGGCAATCGTGAAGGGTGACAAAACTTCCAAATTTGAAGTCATTCAGTCGAATAATTTAAGAGTAATCAAAGTTTGAAATTTCACTCATGAGATAATGTTTTTTGTTCACTTCTTGATCACCCTGTATGATCGTGCCAAGCAGAGAATTTGAATTTTTTCATTAATTGATTTATTATGGTTACTAAAATGAAAAAAAAACATAATGATCACGTACACGGTGATACACTTTCAACAAAAATTCAGAATGTCTGAAAATTTTCTAGTCCGGATCTGATTTATTCTTAAATATTCAAAGATGACAATCGTAAAGGGTGACCAAACTCCGATATTTGAAATAATTCGGTCCAATAATTCAAGAGTTATCGAACTTCACTCATGAGGTAATGTTTTTTGCTCACTTCTTGATCACCCTGTTCCTGTATGACCGTGCCAAGCAGAGATCTTGAATTTTTATCAATAATTGACTCTTTGTGGTTACGAAAATGTAATAAAAACATAATGTTCACGTACAGTGTTTTCCAATATTCATGAACATAGAAAAAGTCCAAAATTTTGCTAGTCCGGATCTGATTTCTTCAATTTCTGAAATATTGAAAGATGGAAATAGTAAAGGGTGACAAAACTGGCAAATTTTAAATCATTCGGTCTAATAGTTCAAAAGTTATTCAACTTCGAAATTTCTGCCATCAGATGAATATCACCCTGTATATTCCAAACGAAGGCCCTCAAACGATTAAAACCTCTTGATGAGAGTCCTCCCTGATGTACTTGATTCATGGTATCCTTTTGTCGCATTCTTCACGGGATACCCTGTATAGAACCTACATGGGTATAGGTATTAAAAAGTGTCTAGGTATTCAACAGAAATGACTCCAATAACTTCAGTGACTGGCGGAGTTGGCTGGTTTTAATAATAGGACTAGGTTTAATCTGATAAAAATAGCATGTTTTTTCGTCACTCTGATTCCGAATTAACTGACTGACTACCCTATGTTATTTCGATTCACGCAACGATTAATTTCACTCTGCTCTACAATTTGGGAAGTGTTAACTCTAATGATCACAGCAAGTGTAAGAAAACCCCCTCGTTTTCAATCTACAACCTTTGCATGAATGAACTCGATACGAACAAAGAATGTCTAACGGAATGTGCTTATGAATATTATCATCCCAGATCCCATCATCCTTGCAGCTTTCGATTTTTAATTTCTCTAGTTGTATACTGAAGAAAAAATTTTCATATTTTAATAATGTATTCCATTTTGAAAATCCATATCTTCAGTAAGGCGGTGTGATTTTTTAGCGACCATTGGACAATTATCTGTATCTTTATGATTACATAAGAAATCTGTTACTTATATTGATTTTGATGCTATGAATAACAGATATCGCTCACTCTACTTCTCTACTCATATGTGTTTCCAATTACACTATATTTTTGAAGAAAATTCTTCAATAATTTTTTTTTTCGGCATGAATAAAATTTTCATAATGTCTGGAAATAAAATTGATTGCTTGCTTTATGAAGTCAAATAGTTGGAATATCGAAAAAAAAACCTGTCAAAATTCGTTCAATTTACCACAGCTTCCACTTTTAGCCTACGCCAAATTAAAATAAAAGAAAAAGGTATGGTAACAATTAATTCATGGCTAATTAATAAAGGCATTAGGCAGTTATGTTAAAATATGTATATAAAACTGAACGAAAATGTCACTTCTCTTATAATTACATAATGAACATAATTATTTTTCATATTTCTCTTGGAAAGCAATCATAAGTTTATTAAAAATTTCGACAGTAAGTACTCTGTAAATTCTGTTCAATGATATAAAATTTTTATGCTCGCATTTAGTACCAAGATTCCATCTTCTACATTTTTTCGGCATCTCAAGTAATGTGAGGATCGTGAATATTATTATATTCGAGTGAACCAGGAGATCTAGTTAGGTACCGCAGATGATTTCACACTCAGAGTAAGAAGGTTTTCCTCCTTACTCTGAGGTTTCACACACATCCATAAGAAGCAACTCTCGTCGGTTGAATGCAGAACTATACCAAGTCCGAAATTCATACTTTTCAGGAGACACGTTTTTTTGAATAGGTCAGAAGATGATTGAAAATATATAAAAATTCTTTCATTTTGAACTTCAACTTGAAGATCCTGATTGTTTTGTGATGGTCAAAATTTGGCCAAAAAGAATTTCCGAAAATTGGGACAAAATATAGCCTTGTACGGTAGTTCTACATATCAGAACTATTTTATGTCCACTTTCACTTGGAACTATGTCCTTATGGTATGGGTCAGAACTATGCTATGTCTACTTTCACACACTGAACTATGTCCTTATGTCAGGGTCAGAACTATGCTATGTCCACCTTTCTCGCTAGATTGAACTATCACGTGAGTTTATATGAAATTGAAAAAGTGGGGTAAGGATATAAGATGGACTTGCAATACTTCTCTCGCATCAGATGGTGTAGTATTAAGCATCTCTTTAGGCCATAAACCGATTTTCTGGAAAATGGACTTGGGATAGTTCTGCATTCAACTGACGAACTGTTCTGTTCGAATATACGAATCCAGTTGTCTTCCCTGAATGTTGAAATGCAATTTTACAATGTTTCCTTAAGCAAACATCGTACTCGTACGTCTCTGAGTTGATTTATTTTCCATTCTGTCGGGATCTAGGGTGTCTATACGTCAATGTCTGAAACAATCGTGACTTACACATTACAATGGGTTATGTTAGATTTATATGCTTGATCTGGTAACGATAGTTCACTCAATATTTCAATAACAGAGATTCAAATGTATTAAAAACGTTTGTGAATATACATCTAGGAAATGAGATGAATTAATTTTTTAAATTGCCACATTTTTGCGTGTTCTGTTATTCAATTCTTACTTCGATTTGATGGGAATACAGTATGAATTGCGTTTAAATGTATTCTTGAATGACAAATATTTAGAACGAAAAATTATGGAGAATTGATCCATATTATCTGCTCAAAACTAAAAAAGAAACGAAGTTTTTGCACCTTGCAACCCTCCTTCATTCAAAATAGAAATTCAGTTCAAGAGGACAAATCTGGAGAAACTTCGAAAACCTGTTGATTTATGTTATTTTTTAATGACAGCTGAATATTGCTCGATCTGTTTTATTTGTCATTTTTATTTCCATTTGGGAGGAGAATTTCTATTCAGAAGAAATGTTGATTCAATCAGAAGCTCCTGTAATTCTCGGGGCCCTAGGCTTCAGCGTACCTACTACTAAGCGTACGAGTGAATACGCCAATGTTCAATGCTATTAAAGTTTCAAAATAATCTAATTCTACAAAAATATAAAGGATCCAACCCTCAGACAGAAGCACAGACTATATAGGGTCTTTCACGAGGAACCTCACCCATATTTATACGGAAAACTACTGAACGTATTTTCATGAAATTAAGCACTTATGAGTATTTCACGATGCTGATGAAATCTAAAATATTTTCAAGGCATGAGCACCTCCGGTTTTTTTCCGGAAATGACGTCAACTTCCGTTTTTCAAATTAGAACACCATTTTTTTATTGCAGAAATAGATTCCTTAGAAAATTTCAAGTTATTTTGATGTAATATTTTTCAGTTTTTGTTGGAAAATTCTCTCTGAGCGGGAAAATTCGAAAAAAAAATCGAAAATAGAGCTCCGCTGAAACAAGAATAACTTCGAGGTTTTTGAATGAAAAATTTTCATTCTTGAGATTTTTCAAGATGTAAGGTTGATGTATCCACTTAAAGTCGAAAATCAATCGCGATTCATGATACAGGGGGTGAAAAAATCGCTTTCAAAGTTAGGGATGACAAAACCGTGAAAAATCAATTTTTTCAAATTAGAACCCCATTTTTATGGCAGATATTGAATCTACGTTAAAAAATAATGTGAGTGTATGCATCACACCCTTGCCCTAAAGTGGTATTTTCTGAGTTATTCACAAAAAAACTGTTTTTCGTCTTGAATTTTCAGCTATTTCTTTCCCTTCACGCCAAAAGATGAAATTTTCAGGAACTGTTACTTAAACCATGTTTTAGATTTTACTACCCTAATATGCAAGAGAAAAAAGTTACAGGTTGTTCCTAAATAGATGGCGAATTTTGATTCGAATTTGTATCGGAAACTCTTTATTTCAACTATCGGCCATCGGTTTTCTCTCCAGTGATAAATAAATAATTCCTTATGAACCATATGCAAAAATTTACCATGTTTTACATTCTTTTTTTTAATGATAGATTTTGTGTTTACTATAATATTAATTTGGTGATAATTCGTATTAAGTTATAAAATCGATCACTATGCCTAATTTTACCAATGAAGATTATTTAAATCTCTACTTCATGGAGAATGTAATAAAGTTGTAGATAGAACGATTCGACTGTTCATTGAGAGGTTTCCTGACCGACCCAGACCAAAGAGAGATACCATTAACAGAACCATGAGAAACTTGAGAAATGTCGGATTTTTCGTTAAGAAAACTATACACAGAGAAAAAAGTGTAGTAGAAGATGAGAACAACGAAATTACAGTTCTTGCATATTTTCGTGTGAATCCTCAAAATTCTCTCAAAGATGCCGAGATTGATCTGGGATTACCTCAATCGAGTGTTTGGAGAATATTAAAAAAACATAAATGCACCCATATAAATTCAATAGGGTACAGCATTTGAAGGAAACTGATTTCGTCAGGAGAACAGAGTTTTACGAAGCAATAATGATTCGATTTCAAGAGAATGAAAATTTGGAACTGTATAGTTTGGACAGATGAATCTAAATTCACAAAGAATGGTTCTTTCAATAGGCATAACAGTCATTATTGGGATGAAGAGAACAAACACCATTTCAGACAATGAAACTTTCAAGAGACCTGGAGTTTCAATGTTTTTTGCGCCATCAAATATAATGCAATTCTCGATGTTGACATTTATGATGGGACTTTAACTGGTAAGATAGAACACTACACATGTTTGCATTATTTAAAGAATGTTCTCCCTTAGGAGATAGATATTCTGACATATTGACTCAAATAATTGAGCCGCTAGTACAGAACCATAATGGCTTATGGTATCAACAAGATGGCGCGCCTCCACACAATTCACTCAATGTGTCAAATATCCTCTACAGGCTATTTGAAGATCGATGGTTGGCGAACAATGGTCCACATCTTGGCCACTACGTTTTCCCGATTTAACTCCTTTAGACTATTATGTTTGGGGTAGGATAAAAAAATATTGTCTACTCAACTCCCCTGACTGATAAAGAGGACTGCATAGAACGAGTCAGAAATGCGTTCAGGTTGTTCAGATTTTTAGATTCATAGTTTTGAAACTCAATTTGGTTTTTGAACACTTTTGCAGATCTCTTCCTCCCGATGAAATAAGAAGAGCAACGCACGAAGCATTCCTGAGACGTATAAATAAATGTCTAGAAATGAACGGTCAAAACTTTGAGCATCTTCTCTAGTTATAACTGCGAGAGTTTGCCATGGTTCTCCTGATAGTAACTTGAAGTCGGTTTCAAGAAGGGGTGAAAAATCTACAGCATGGTTCAAATAACAGTTCCTGAAAATTTCATCTTTTTGGCGTGAAGGGAAAAGAAATAGCTGAAAATTCAAGACGAAAAACAGTTGTTGTGAATAACTCAGAAAATATCTATTTTAGGGCAAGGGTGTGATGCATACACCCACATTATTTTTAACGTAGATTCAATATCTGCCATAAAAAAATGGGGTTCTAATTTGAAAAAATTGATTTTTCACGATTTTGTCATCCCTAACTTGAAAGCGATTTTTTCACCCCCTCTATCATGAATCGCGATTTCGATTGGATAAATCAATCTTATATCTTGAAAAATCCCAAAAATTAAAATTTTCCATTCAAAAACCTCGAAGTTATTCTTGTTTCAGCGGAGCTCTATTTTCGATTTTTTTTCGAATTTTCCCGCTAAGAGAGAATTTTCCAACCAAAACTGTAAAATGTTACATTAAAATAACTTGAAATTTTCTAAGGAATCTATTTCTGCAATAAAAAAATGGTTGTCTAATTTGAAAAACGGAAGTTGACGTTATTTCCGAAAAACCGGAGGTGCTCATGCCTTGAAAATATTTTAGATTTCATCAGCATCGTGAAATACTTATAAGTGCTGAATTTCATGAAAATACGTTCAGTAGTTTCCCTATAATATGGGTGAGGTTCCTCGTGAAAGACCCTGTATTAGTTATCTCTTGATTGAAGACAATTCACGAAGTTGAAATAACGTGTGTTGTTCTTGAAAAAATTGAAATGAAAAAAAAATTCATCGCTTATTTTAGAATTTACATGAAAAACTCAGTAATAAAATTTAGGAAAGCCCCGAGCAGGTGCTTTGATAGCTCGTTCATTGGTGGAGCAATGAGGAGCTATAACCACAAATTTCTGTATAGGACTTGAGAGTGTTACTAAATACATACCTAAGTATATAAATAAAAAATTTCAGTACGATCGAAATAATATTCTGGAAATTATTCGAATCTAAATTATGTGAAGATCGATAAAAAAATTATATTGTTCTGATGCCATATCTTGAAATTTTGCATGAAAATTCAGTATATCAATCTCCATTCACAAAATTGATTTCACTCGAATCAGATATCTTGTTGTGGAAATGTAAAAATTCGATTGAATTTTCTATGGTTCTGTTAACACTATGGTCATACAATTTTGCAGGACGCTTATTATTAGCATCTTGCATGTGGTCGCGAAATTTCATTTCGATTGATTTCGTTTTGTTTTTCATGGAACAACCTTTACGATTTGGCGGAACAGACAGAATTGAATTTTACCACTTATTCGTGATCAGGGAGTCGAATCCTATCGTTTGAAACAATTTGGGGCTTGAAATTCGAAAACTACAGGCATTTTGACAAAACGATATAGCACTCGTTTAGGTAGAACGACCGCTGAAAATTGAGTAGCAGATGAACACTTTTCAGGTCCTCAATGAAATTATGCATTATTTTTGAATTGAAAAGATCAATAAAAGTTCCTTTCTGCCAAATTCCATTACCTTTACATGTCACCTGCCTATCAGATGAAAAGAGATTTCGATTCAATGAAATCTGTGGTTAAATATAATACTGAAGGATACATTTCGTGTCTAATAGCCTTTCCATTTCATGCCGACTTCGCAGAAAATAATGAATTGTATCGTCCTCTACAAACTGCAGTTAATTTTCCAGCACTCTGAAACTTCGAGCATATCTTGCACCTAATGCAGTGACGGCAGGTCACTAAACCCATCATTCTTGATTCGAAATTTCTCACAGTCGTTACACCTCATGAGACCTTCTGGTACTTATCCACTAAATCCCAATTATTTGTGTTCGCAATCCTGGACCCTCGAACGTTGCAATGCAAGTCCACCTCGAGGCCTATCCAGGATATTTCAATTGGACGATGATGCTGAAGGAAGCGCCATTACTTACATACAGGGGTTGAAAGTGCTAAGAAGCCAATTTTCTATCGTAACTTTAACTGATATGCTGATATCTGCTCCAGTATGCTTAGTTATTCGATCAACTAGTTTATTAATAACATCTATTAACGCCGAGATATTTCCAGGCGCGGGCGCAGCGGGCCTGATTATATATAGGTCGAGAGCTTCAATCCCTAGATTAATTAACGAGTTAATACAAAATTCCTCTGACATAACGAATAAATCATAAATACTTGATTGAAATATTTTTTTACCTTGCATAGGATATTCACTTGACATAACGTAAATTTCTAAGTTTCGGTAAAGTTAAAACATTGCTTCTGAATGCTTAATATTATGTTGACCATGCATGACAATTACACATTGAAATAGGAAAAATCACTCATTTAACTGGTTCATTATTGATTAATTCAGTCCCTTACGCTCCAGGGACGCACAATTGTGAGTGCCTTAATTTAATTCGATATAAGATCAAAATATCATTTCTCATCGTTGCTCCTGCCTCACACGATCGTGAGTGTTTGTATCAAGACGCCTAACTAGGTATTTTTCACGGCATTCGTTATTTACATCTGTAATGCGGCGTTCCCACGAGGCGTTATTCACGACAGTGAACCACGCTTACGTGAAATACACTTCTGTGTGAACGCATTGTCGTTAAGGTATGTCTACACCGGAGTGCTGCACTGTGCGGCACAGTTGCGAACAGTGTGCGGCACAAATGTTCGTCGCGGTGTAGTCGTCCAGGCGAACAGCAACAAAAGTACGCGAACTTTGTGGAAAAGTTCGCGCGTACAGTTGCATACTTTTGTTCGCTCATCGTCTCCACCGGTGTAGACGGCTCGACACACACACACATGTTTCTACGAACTCATTCTTGTTTCCGCTACGGTAGCGAAAACATTATTTGTGCGCGAAAAATATGGAGGGGAATAATGCGAAAATAATTGAATTTATTAAAGAAATCGAACTCCATCCCGCACTGTGGGACTGTAATCAAGGAGATTACAAAAATAGAAATGAAAAACATGATGCAACTGAGGAGTTGGCAAAAAATTCGATTGTGACTCCACCGAGATTCTTCGGAAGTGGAAAATCGTGTTAGCCCAGTACAGGAGGGAAAGAAAAAAGTTATGGAATCGAAATCGTCGGGTGCGGGAGTGTCCGATATTTACAAGCCCAAATGGTTTGGCCTCACCCAACATCGTTTTTTTTCTTTTGTTTTTTTAGCAAAGTGCATACCACAACACACGCTGCAGCACAAAGCATCACGTTATCTTGATCCTCCATATTCAACGATTGAAGGAAAGCGAAACACTGAGAACAGTGAGATCTTGTTTGTGCACACTGTGCGCGTAAAAAAGTTAAGCACAGTGCTGCACTGTGCACGTACAAAAGATACGCACAGCTCTTTCGGTGTAGACGGTCTCTAAATGTGTTGACAATTTGTGCGCGTACAGCTAAAGTGCTGCACAAAATGTTCGTGAACAATTGTGCCGCACACGATTTTGGTGTAGACGTACCTTTAAACTTGCTTTCGTGAGGAACGGCGCATGACTCAAGCGTGGATAGATCAAACCTGTTTGATTTTCAGGCGTGATATACCTAGTTCGTGAAGCCAAGATGTCGTCACAGCAACGTGGAATTATTAAGTTTAACGACAGTGAAACTACGCGTTTTTTGGAGTTATATTCGATGGAAAAGGTGTTATATGCACCTCTAATTTTGTTTTTGCACTAATTGCTTGTCTCATGTTAGTGTTTGATTTTGAAATTTTATTTGTAACACGCAATAAGAGGTACTCAATCTGAAATTCAGTCATTCGCAGTAGGTTTCTAAAATCTTATGGAAAATTGCTTTTTAGTTCCATACTAACCAAGTTTGATGACGCTCCCGAGCGCTCCTAACATATTTCTTCGCTGTATCCATTCTCTAACCCAAAAACGTCTTTTTTTCGTTTTCTTGTAATTGTGTCCTGTAAGCACTCTAGCTTTTTTGCTAAGAGCAAAAAACGAACTTAACAGCACAACTTTCAACAACTAGATCATTCATGATCGATGTTTCGATGGTGACATGTTCTGTGATGGTGACTAAGTCGAAACGCGAGGCGTGAACGCCACGAACCCCCCAACCGTGTGAACGTTTTATAAATTCACACTTTCGTGAGTGTCACGAACGAAAGTTGACTAGCGTGGTTAACTGTCGTGATTAACGCCTCGTGGGAACGCAGCATTACGCCGGTTGTAAGATTGTGCATGTTCGAGTATTTGTGATGTCATGGCATCTAGACGTAATTATATATATAAATCGGTTTCAAAACGTTCTCCGACGTCCTCCGATTCCCAGTTTCCAACGGTCTCTATCTCTCCAAAGATCCTCCTCAAGCCCAAGCATTCTTATGTCCTTGTCTATCCCTTCTCTCCAGGATTTACGCGGCCTTCCTCTTTTACGTCGTCCAGTTGGTTTCCAATCCAGAACCTGTTTAGGGAGTTTCTCATCTGCCATCCTCTGAACATGGCCGTACCATTTTAGCTGTTTTGTTCGTATGTCATCAGTTATTGTGCGGTGGACACCCATTATTTCCCTTATTCTATCATTTGTTATTCGTTCTATCCGGGATCTGCCCGCCGCACGTCTCCAGAAGTCCATTTCTGTTGCTTCCAGGGTTCGTATATTTTTTTCCTTTAGCGGCCACACTTCGCTCCCATAGGACACTATGCTTTTCACTATAGCGTTGTATATTCGATGTTTATTTGTTTTTGATATGTTATTGTCCCATAAAACGCTGTTGAGCATAGATATTGCTTTTCTTCCCTGGTTGTTTCTCTCCTTTATAGCTTCTTCTAGGGTCCCGTTACTGGATATCTTTGTTCCCAGATATTTATACCATTCACAGCCTTCAATAACTTGACCATCCTCAAGAATCATATTTTGTTGAGGGCCCCCCACGCACATGTACTCCGTCTTAGCAACATTCACTTCCAGTCCCCAATGCCCATATTCTTCAATTAGTTTCCTGGTCATATACTCCAGATCATCCAGGTCTTGAGCCATGACCACTTGGTCATCGGCAAAGTTCAAGGTGTAGACTGTAGATAGTGGTGTTGGTGGGGGGTATGCCCATATTGCTGCATTTTCGTTTCCATCGCAATAGAGTCTTCTCTAAAAAGATTTTGAAAAGCGTGGGCGACAGACAACATCCCTGCTTTAATCCTTTATTTGTGAAGAAGCCGCTGGAGAGCTTATTACCTATTTTATTTGGATATAGGAGTTATATATAACGGCTTTGATTATCATGATATTCACGTTCGTTGTTCCCAATGCTTCCCAGAGTTTGATAAACGGAACACTGTCGTACGCTTTCTGTAAATCCACAAATAATAGATGGACTTCCCTGTTCACAGCTGACATTTTCTCTAGTATTTGAGTCAGACTAAAGAGATGATCTATCGTTGACCGTCCGGCCCGAAATCCAGCTTGCTCTTCAGCTTCCTGATCAGCAAATTCTTGTTCTATTTCTAGACGTAATTACATGTTTCAATTTAAAGGTAACTTAAATTAGTATTATTGCTTAGGATTAACTCCTCCAGTATTCTGTTTAATTTCATTATTTTAATACTTCGTTGCTGTGTCACGTGTTTGTTTTGAACCAGTCACACATTTGAGAGGGCTGCGAGTGAACAGTTCAAAAACAAAACCAATTTCATGACACCTACATAAACAGCTCATTCCACGTATTTTCTCTTCAGACCGAAAATGGACATTAAAAGTTATTCTGCACCTTTTCAATTTGTCTATTGTGAATAGTTGAATGAAATATCGTCAAGACTGTAGACAAAATGGATACATGGCCAAAGATATAAAAGATGTGTTATCCTTTCGCTTAGAATTGGCAGAATACTTACTGAGTGGACCAAAAAATGAAGCGGCTGAAAATACACCATCAGAAGATGAAATGGCAGAACCACTTCCAAAAAAACCAAAACCAGCACCCATACCCTGCCATGATAAACGCTTTGATGGTTTCAATCACTGGCCAATACACGAAGACATGAAAAATCCACTTTATTGTCGGTTAGAAACGTGTAAAAGTCGATCTAGAGTATCTTGCAATAAATGTAAGGTATATTTGTGTTTGAGTAAAAATCATAATTGTTTTCAAAAATTTCATTTGAAATAAGGTTTTTGTGCCTTTGTTTTCCGCCTCGAGTTAATATGAATGTGAAATATATGTTTTTCTTTTAATTTCATTAATCCAATCACTGAACACTCACTCCCAGTGCTCACATTTGAACCACTGTCACAATTGTGCCTGTACATGGAAAACTCCCGAAAGACACGATTGTGAGTATCAGCAAAACCTGTCAAAATGACAGAATAAAATTTTCCAAAAAATTTGATGTGTCAATCTACATATCTTTGATGGAAAAAATATGTTTCCTACTTGATATTCCTATTTGGAATGTTTCGCGAGTGAAAGGGATAAGCTGAACTGAGCTTTTATTTTAAGGTCGGCAAAAAAATAATATTTTCACTGCAAAAACATCAATCGCCTCATATTCAAATGAGTCCAACCTAGTTCTCTTATGATGAAATGGAAATAGATTTGGATTCAACGGTGGTTGAAATTAACACTGAAGGATTCACCTTCCATCCTCTGTCGACTTCGTGGAAAATAATGAAGTGTATCCTTTACAAACTGCAGTCAATTTTCCAGCACTCTGAAACTTCGGGCGTATCCTGCATCTATTGAAGTGACGGCAGGTCACCAAACCCATCCTTCTTGATTCGAAATTTCTCACAGTCGTTACACTTCATGAGACCTTATGGTACTTATTCACTAAATCCCAATTATCTGTGTTCACAATCCCGGATCTTCGAACGGTGCAAGTCCACATCTGGGCCCTTCCAGGATGTTTCCTGGACGATGATCCTGAAGGAAGAGCCGTTACTCACTCACGGGGGTTGAAAGTCCTAAGAAGCCAATTTTGTATCGTTACTTTAACTGATGCGCTGATATCTCCTCTATATTCATAGCATGCTTAGTTTTGTTTGGTTGTTGCGAAGTTAAGGATGTATCGGGAATAATATTATCTAAGGTAATGCTCCCTTTGATCGCGAAGAAGTTGTTTGAATATCGAGCTGAAATTGGAGATTATTCGCCTTTTCTGTTTTCTGAGGAAGTGAATCGGCTTAAACCGATTGAAGTTCGCGACTTTTATAATGTTATATAAATTTCAATTTCGGAAGGGAAGTGCTCTGAATATGCAGTGAAGTCAATAGCCTTGTTATCTTGAACAGTTTGTGATATGTAAGTATTGCCCTGTTTAACTTCTTTATGTTATATCAAGCAAGATACAAGGTGAGTTTGTAAACATAGGGTGATCGATTATTCTAATCTATCATCATTGGGTGAGGAGATGAATGATATTGATAACGAAAAATATATGTATTTATTTTGAACCAATTTGGTGATCCCAGAATTACAACTTCTTAAACTTAAATAGGGGAAACACATTACAGTGGTATTTTTGCGAGAATGATGCTAACAGTATTCCTTAATTTCCTTTTTGTTGAAGGTATGAAGCAAAAAATAGATATTTCGGAATTTCAAAAGTAGCTTTTATCTCCGCTTCTATTTCCTTCAAGGAAATTCCCCCCTGATCTGAATAATTTTTGTGAATTTTGTTTATTGTTATGGATATTTACATTACATATACTGATCTGAAAGTTGTGATTTTTCATGAATTCAATCTTCAAATATGACAAAGGAAGAATCATTATTTCCTTCCAATTCAAAAAATGGTTTCATCATTCTTATATGTGCCATAATTGAATGCTGATCCTTAAGGTTGTGAATCTTGGGCAATTTTGAGATGAACAATTTATACTTATTTTTTTTGTTAATTAATCAGTCTTTTGCTGTTGTTACTAAAATTTAATTATTGAAGTGTTTTGTCCTCGTTATTATAAGTAGGTTACTTTGGCGCTTCTGGACAATTTGCCGATTTGCGTGTATCATAACATTTCGATGCGTTTTTACCGGAAACCGTTGGTACTAGCGACTTCATCGAAGTATACCTCTTCGAGGGAAAAAGGATAGATGAATCGCTTTTTCTAGGCCAGAATGACATACAGTGTAAGGCAAAAAAGTTAAGGTTGGTTTAAATGAGGAGAAATCTTGTATGTATTAGTTATCTAGAAACTAATAGAATATTTGGATTCTGCATCATACAAAACCCCCGGGTATTGCATTTTGTTCAATTCTTACCCCTTTGTTCAAAGTTTTTAAAAAAAAATCGAATAAAAACATAAGCTTCAACACCCTGTATTTATGAAAGGAAGCAATTTCGGACATATATTCATAGTAGGGATGGTCGAGTATTTACGTAACAGGTATTTGTAACAGGTATCGGTCGTGGAACAGTTGGAACAAGTATGGATTTCAAAAAATACCAGTTCCAAAAGTAACAACTGTACCAGACTACAAGTTACAGTTGTTACGCAGTATCTGTTCATAGGAACAAGTACATATGTATGTAGTTCTTTCCCTATGATCTGTTCCACTACTGAATACGAGTACTGGGACGTGTTACGGCGTTACGACCTATGTATAGATGACTCATAGTAAATGGCTCTGTTAACGAAAACGAGTATTTTTTCAATCATCCCTAGTTTTTATTTTGCATTTCAGTTATGTTGACTGTGACGAATATGACGATAATGAAAAAATCGATTCGTATTTTCGGAGTATTATCAATCTTTTATCAGCTATGTGGTCATTTTCAAAATCATTATTTTTTTTAATAAAATAAGCATAGTAAAAGAACGATATTTGTCGGAAAAAGATCTAAATCAACTTGGTTTGGCTCTCGTTGATTAAGAATTCGAAATAAAAAATATAATTCTTCTAAACACTGAATATAAGACAGAATTTAAGAGCTACCGAATTATCGATTTGAATTTTTCAGGTCTGTGGCATGAATAATCTGAAAAAAATATTATTTGAGACATTGCATTACACAAATCTCACTGTTCAAAAACACAGAAGAAAGATACAAATGTTCGACTTTTAGAGTATTTCTAATATTCTCGAGAAATATCGGATCAGTCCAGTAATACTGGAACTGTAAAACTTAGGCGTACTTTTGGGATAACAGTTACTCAGGTACTCGTTAGTATTTCTAAGGGTACGTGCCACGTGGAACGTGTCTCTGTCACAGTAACAGTCCGGAACTGTTACCGATAAAATATGGTATCAGCAATCCCTAATTCATAGGACCTTTTTTCATATTTAATGGCCCTTTATGGCGTGGCACTATGCATGGTATCACATTCATCATGAAGAATAAGGTAGAATACACATATTCTGGTTAAAGACTACTACTATAACAACAGTTCGGGCCAATCTTGAACATGATTCGCTTTCTTGGAAAAATTCAAAAATTCTTAGTTTTAGTTAGACTTATTTGAAAATTCTCGTTTTCAAGATCACGGGAGATGATTGCGTTAGATGATCATCGTATGTAACTAAGTAGTCTGTCTTATGAAGTTCAAATTCAAGAGCAAACCGTCGAAAACAAAATTCTCGAATTTCCCAAAGGAAATCTGCAACATTAGTTGAAAGGATTACATAATATTTCATTTATATTCATAGCATGCATGCATAGTTTTGATTTTGTTATTGCGAAGTTTAGGATGTATTCGGAACGATATCCTCTAAGGAGTCGAAGGTAATGCCTCCTTTGATCGCGTAGAACTCGTGTTTCTCAAATTATTGGTCGATATCTTTCGCCCCGTTATCTGAGAATATCTAGCAGGAAATATCGGGATAAGCATTTGACATGAAATATCGAGAAAATTCACGAAGTGTTTCTATTTCGAAATATTTTCTTCTTTCTGCTGCAAACTTCAACTTTGAATAATGAAGATGACTAACGGTGAGGAGTTTGACTTCATTAAGGGTCGTTATCGATCTTCTGGAACAAGAATTTTATTTTTATATTGTTATGATCGAATATTAATTTACACTTTACTTTACTTGAGTTTCAGGACCGATTAGTTGATTATGAAAAGACCGTTCGACAGACTTTCGTAATGTTTTCCAGATGAAAAGTTTCAAGAACTGTTTCGCATGCAATGGGTATTTCCATTAATTTATGATCAGAATTTCACAATTACCGAAGTTTTTCAAGGTCAACGATTTCGCCCAAGCGCTTAGTTATTATTGACGAGAAATTCTTGATGACGGTAAATTTATTGAAATGTTATTTGGCTTATTCTCATCCTCTCTGCTTCTTACATTTAACTTTTGAGCCAGGTTTCGCCTGACGTCATCAAAAAAACACTTTAATACTCCTAACTTTCCGGAAAGCAAATGTGCCCAAATGTCTGTAATTTTCTAATTTTAAGCCAAAACTGGTTTCAAACGATAGGGTTCGACTTCCTGATGACAAACTCGTGGTCAAATTCAATTCTGTCCGTCCGGTCGTTAGCACGATAACTCTCGAAGGGATTATCTTAGAGATTTAAACGGGTGCTATACCGTTTCGCCCAAATGTGTTCGAATTTTGAGCCGAAAATGGTCTCAATCGACAGGGTTCGATTTCCTGATGACGAATCCGTGGTCAAATTTGATTCTGTCCTTAAATACGATAACTTTCGAAGGAATTGTTTTGAAGACTTGAAGTTTTCAGGATGAGTTCGGTTCACAAATGCCTCGGTTGAGTTCGTTAACCAGCCAAATCATACAGGGTTTCCATAAACTATGAGCATTCAAAATTCTATTCCTCAATGTCTCAGACGAAACGAAATCGAAATGAAATTTTGCGGCCATATGCAAAATGCTTATAATAAGATTCATGTAATTTGGGGTCATAGTGTAAACAGAACCATGGAAATTTCAACTGGAATATTGAAAAGAAGAAATTTCATATTTCCATAACAAGTTCCGATTCGAGTGAAATTAATTTCGTGAATGAATATTGACAATCTGAATGTTCATGCATAATTTTGTGTCCATTGTATTCACAGAACCATAGAAAATTCAATTGGAATATTAAAAAGAAGAACATTCATAGTTCCATAACAGAACATAGAATTCGGGTGAAATTTATTTTGAATGTAGATGAAGAATATAATATAAATATCTGGTATCAATATAAAGTCTCGCATAAAATTTTGAGGCAATAGTCTCATTGCTCCACCAATAAACGAGCGCTCAAAAGCTCCTGCTCGGGGCTTTTCTTGAATTTTTTATTTTCATTTATATTCATATTATGCATGAATGATTTTGTTATTGCGAAGTTTAGGCTGTAGGTTTCCGGAACAATATCCTCTCTGAAAGATTATGCTTCCTTTGATCGTGTAGAAATGATTTATTCCTCAAGTTATTGGTCGATATCATACACCCTTTGCTCTATTTGAGAACATCTCGCTTGAAATATCTGGATAAATGTAGCATTTGACACCGTCATACTTTTCTATGAACACGAAATATCGAGGATATTTACGAAGGTAAAAAGCTTCGTTATTTAGAATTAATTCCTGCCATCTACAGCAAAATTCAACTTTGAATGGGTGGTGACTAACGTGAGGAGTTCTACTTCATTAAGCGTTGCTATCGATCTTCTTGAATACGAACTTCACGTTCTTATTTTTTTGTGAACGAGAATCAGAGACCTCTTCTTGAGTTCAGTTGAGTATCAGGACCGATAAGTTCTATAAATGCCCTGATTTTGCTCGAACATAAAGTTGTGTTTGACACAAAATTTTTGATTACGGAAAATTTATTTAAATATTATTTGGGTTGTTTTCATCCCTGCTTCTTGTATTCAACGTTTTGGCCAGCTTTCACAGGACGTTTAGTCACTGTTTTTGAGCGTTCGGTCTACTCGAACGAGTGCTATTTCGTTTTGCCAAATGTCTGTAATTTTCTAATTTTTAGCCAAAATTGATCTCAAACGAAAGGGTTAGACTCCCTGATGACAAATTCGTGGTCAAATTCAATTCCGTCTGTGGGGCCGTCTGGCCGGCCTGCCGTTAGCACAATAATTTTGGAAGGATTCGGTTCCCAAATAGCTCGGTTAAGTTCGTTAACCAGCCAAATCGTACAAGGTGTTCCATAGAATATGGCCATTCAAAATTTTTGTTCCTCAATACCTCAGACAAAACGAAACCAATCGAGATGAAATGTTGCAGCCACATGCAAGATGCTCATAATGAGCCTCATGCAAAACTTTGTAGCGATAGTGAACACAGAACCATAGAAAATTCAATTGGAATATTGAAAATAATACCCTTCATTGTTCCATAAAAAGATATCCGATTCGAGTGAAATTTATTTTTGTATGGAGATTGATATACTAAATGTTCATGCAAAATGTTGTGGCCATAGTGTTAACAGGACCATAGAAAATACAATTGGAATATTGAAAAGAAGAATCTTTATATTTTCAAACAGGATATCCGATTCGAGTGAAATTCATTTTGTGACTGTAGACTAATATGTGGAGCATCCAAGCAAAACCACACAGATCCTCTTTTTTTCAAAATTGATTTTTTTGTTTATTCAAAATGTAGATACTGAGAGGTTTCATATATTTAAAAAAAAATCAAGGAAAACCACCTAAATCCTATTTAAAATGAGGCTTGAAAAATGAGAGTTTATACAAAACCACACACAGATCCAGTGCTATGGTTCATGCATAGGCACACATATCCATTCAGCCAATCAGAGTTGAGTATTTTTAGTCATGTGAGCAACAGCGAACGTGAGCTCAACTTGGACCTCGTAGAAAATCGCCGTTTTTTTTTTTGAACGATGACGGAAGATTTTCGATGATTATGGGGGCGTTTCGGTGATCGATTAAAGATCGTCGAACCGATAGAACTTTTTTTTTATTTTTTTTTTCGAATTTATTCGGACGAAAAAAAAATTCGCGTGAAAACCCGATTTTTTCGAACGAGTGTACCTGATTACGTATTTCGATCGTTATTTATGTGCCGGTTTGATTTTTTACGTTCGAGTGATCGGATAAATATCTTTCGAATCGATAGAATTTAATTTTTTTTCGAATTTCCCGCGCTCGGACGAAATTACCAACTTTGCATATTATAATCTCGATTATTTCTGACGAGCGTGAAAGAAAATAACTCTGTTGTTCGATCGTTCTTTTCTTACGGCTAAGTCGTCGCGCAGTGCATCGTGCAACATCAATGCTGCCAAGATAAAAGATGTATCTGAACTGTTAAAATCATTATTTGGTGATACTTGGGAGAACCAACCAGAATTAGGATGGTATAAATCTATCTTAGGATTAGGAATACAAAATGAGACTGAAGAACCTGAAGAATGTTGCGATTGTCTTGAAGATGACTGTGCAATTCATCTTTGAAGTAATGGAACCAAAGGATTTATTCCTTATTTACCCATACTTACAGTAGGTATGGGTATTATTATTTTTCTACCAAAGAGAATGTAGACTTTTTTTAAGTATAGTATACCTACCTACCTACCTACCTTATTATTATTTTATTGTTCCTACGAAGTGTGATCATTTATTTTAGTTACCTTATTGTACTTTTTTTTTTTCTTCTTAAAAATATAGTAAATTTTCTTAAAAAAAAATAAAAAATCGTTTTGGTTTAACTACAAAAACATTGGTTTTGCTAATTGAATCTGTAGCAAAAAATATGTTAAGTTTTATTTAGGTCAATCAAAACCACACAAACCCTGAGACTGTTCAAGCAAAAGCACACAAATACTTCGGATTCAAGCATAAGCACACAAATCCAAATTTAAGACTTAAATTACAGAAAAACTAAGTAAGTTAGGCAAAATTGGTCTTGACCATTTAAAAAGATATACTACCAAGTTTTTGGAAAAGCACAAAAGTTGTGGAGGAACTTTCAAAAAGTATATAAACCAAATTTCCTCGTTCCTGAAAAATTTTTCAAAATGGATTTGTGTGGTTTTGTTTGGATGCTCCACATATATTGAATGTTCATGTGAAATTAAAAAAGGATCGCATTATCAGATTCAGATTTTAATTTTTTTAATTATTCATTTGTTAGATATTTCATTTTCTGTATAATTTCCAGATATAATTCCGAATGTGCTGAGTTTCTGCATTCATATATTTGTTATCAATCTCAAGTTCCATATGAATTTTCGAGGTAATGGTTTTATTGCTCTACCAATGAACGAGCTCTCGAAAGGTTTTCTCATTTTTTTTTTCACTTTCAAATAATGACGTTTCATTTATGATCAGAGTGCTCAAGTCAGTTTTGATTTTGTTGTTGCGAAGTTACGGCTGTGGGTATCATGAACTAGAACTAAGGCTCTGAAAAGGGGAGTATACCAGACAGCCATGCTGGGTCCAACCACAGACTCGAAAATTACAGAACAATTCGAATGAAATGAAATCTGTAATCGAATAAATGCTTATGCTTACCTGTCTAGTCTCCAACTTTATTGTTTTGAATAAAAAATCAATACTTTCTATTAACTATTCTTCAAAAAAAGCACGCAACTAAAAATAGAGCACAATAACTGAGAAATTGAC
The DNA here is from genome assembly GCA_013421045.1 of Propylea japonica. Classification (NCBI taxonomy): domain Eukaryota; kingdom Metazoa; phylum Arthropoda; class Insecta; order Coleoptera; family Coccinellidae; genus Propylea; species Propylea japonica. The sequence continues at coordinate 109,175,935 of CM024239.1, forward strand.
GTTACCATCTGTAATTTTCGAGTCTATGGTTGGACCCAGTCAGCCTGTCTGGCATACCTATCTTTCTAGTGATCTACTAGAACTATATCCTTCGAGATTATGATACCTTTGACTCGTAGAACTCGTTTGTATTTCAAGTTATTGATTGATATCATTTCCTTCGCGTTATCTGAGAACATCTCCTTGAAATAACTGGATAAATTGTATATCATTGACACCGTTATACTTTTTTATAAACATAATATATCGAGAATATTTACGAAGTGAAACAGCTTCCTTATTTGGAACTATTTTCTACCTTATGCTGCGAATTTCACTATCGTCACTGTTTTTTAGTTTTGAAGAGTGGCGTGTTATTTACATTCATGCATGATAGTGTTATTGCGAAGTTTAGGCTACGGTTTAGGTATATGGAAGTATATCCCCTCTAAGATTATGCTCCTTTTGATCGCGTAGAATTCGTTTGTATCTCAAGTTATTGGTCGATATCATACCTACGCCCTTTACGTTATCTGAGAGCATCTCCCTTGAAATATCGGGATAAATGTATAGCATTTGACACCGTCATACTTTTCTATGAACATGAAATATCGAGGATATTTACGAAGTAAAAGAGCTTCGTTATTTGGAATTATTTCCTGCCTTCTGCTGCAAATTTTGACTTTGAATAGGAGGTGACTAACGGTGAGGAGTTCGACTTCATTAAGGGTTGCTATCGATCTTTTTGAATAAGAACTTCACCTATATAGATATTTTTTGTGATCGAATGTCAATTTACAGAGCCAAAAACCTCTTCTCGAGTTCAGTTGAGTATCATTAAGTTTTAAAAGTTACACGATTTTGCTCAAACACAAGTTGTTTTTGATGTGAAAGTCTTGATGACGGAAAATTTATTGATATATTATTTGGGCTATTCCTGACCTTTTTGTTTCCTTAATTTAACGTCAGAAAAACTCTAAAGACCCGTAACATTCAGAAAAGCAACTTTCGTCATTATTTTTCATTTTCAAGGAGTGACGTTTCATTTTTATCAATAGCATTCATGAATTCTATATATTTGGTGACCGAATATCAATGTATAGGGTGGGCATATTTCGATGTTTTAGCACTACAACTTTTAAACCAGTGGAGATAGACAAAATCTGATACCCACTTCTCGATCTCTTCTTCTTAGAAATTAACAACAGTAGTATTCATTTTTGGCTACCTTCCTTTGTTTTCGAATTATTAGCGAAAATTGGAAAAGTGGCAATATCGAAACAAATTCATATCTCCGCTAATACTGATGATAGAGCTCTGAAATTAAAACATTATACAGGCACTTTTTTACGTAGAATCCAGTGGCATACTCGCCTTTTTTGGACCATTTCTAGTTACGGAGCTATGACCCAAAGTTATGTTTTTTTAAATAGAAATACTAGATTTTTGTGGCATTTTCTTGAAGCTTAGTTTTTTCTGATTTCAAAAATATATAACATTGTATGGTTTGTATCAATATGAGTATAGAAAATGGTCAAAAACCTATTTTCATTTGAGTCTCAATATTTTCTATGGTTGACGAGCACAGAAAAATGGAGCTTCCTATAACAAGAGCAGTCTCCTTACCTTCCGTCAATCTCATTATTTCTATGCTTTCAACTAATTTCTTCAAAATTCGAAAATGGATATATTTCATAAAAACTTATATCTTGAAATGGATTTGCAAATAACAAAAAGATCCACATGATCCTCCGTTTCAATCGATATACTAAGTTATAATGAGATGGATGCAAGAGAATTTTTTATTGCACTCCAGAATAAATACGCACAAGTGCTTAGTAGTCTATTTCAAATCGCATATGAAATAACGCATATAGATATGATTGAAGTTATCTATTCAATCAGAAAAGTAATAAAGGAAAAATATTTTTCAATACCTAATAGTGATTACAATAAAAGGTCAGTAAGTTATAACTAAGATGTCTTATTTTAGACATCTTAGTTATAACTTATGAGGGATCAAGTTTCACAGCAGTTCATCTTGGAGAAATTGAGTAAAGAGCATAGAAATGAAAAGAATACTGGAAAGATATTGTGGTAATTATACGATGCTAAATTTTTCTGTGCTCATCAACAGTTGAAACCATAAAAAATATTGAGGCTCAGATGAAAATAGGTTTTTGATCATTTTCTATACTCATATTGATACAAACCATACAATGTTATATATTTTTGAAATCAGAAAAAAATAAGCTTTCAGAAAATGCCTTAAAAATCCAGTATTCCATTTAAGAAAACATAACTTTGGGTCATAGCTCCGTAATTAGAAATGGTGCAAAAAAGGCGAGTACGCCACTGGATTCTACGTAAAAAAGTGCCTGTATAATGTTTTAATTTCAGAGCTCTATCATCAGTATTAGCGGAGATATGAATTTTTTCGATATTGCCACTTTTCCAATTTTCGCTTATTCCTCGAAAACAAAAGAAGGTAGCCAAAAATGAATACTACTCTCGTTAGTTTCTCAGAAAAAGAGATCGAGAAGTGGGTATCAGATTTTGTCTATCTCCTCTGGTTTAAAAGTTGTAGTGCTAAAACATCGAAATATGCCCACCCTGTACATGGGCAAAGACCTTTTATTGAGTTCTGTCGAGTATCAGGTCCGATTAGTTCATTCTTAAAAAACAATCTGACAGACTTCGTGATGTTTTTCAGTTAAAATTTCCAATAACTGTTTTTAATGCGATTGGCATTAATTACATTTGTGTGTGTGTGACGGATAATTTATTGAATTATTATTTGGATTATTCCTATCCTTTCTGCTTCTCATATTCAACTTTTTGACCAGATTGCGCTAAACGTCTTCAGGTAAACACTTAAGAGTTGTAATTTTCAGAGAAGTAACCTTCGTTATTCTTTTTATAGTTTTTTATTTTCATTTATATTCATCACATATATGCATGATTTTGTTATTGCTAAGTTTAGGCTGTAGGTATCCGGAACTAAAGCCCCTCTCCTTCAAGATTATGCTTTCTCTGATCGCGTAGAATTCGTTTGTTCCTCAAGTTAATGATGGTCGATATCATTCTCCCGTTACGTTATCTCATTTGTAGCTTTTTACTCTCATATTTTTCTATGAACGGAAAATATCAAGGATATTTACGAACTTAAAGAGCTCTGTTATTTTGAATTATTTCCCATCTTCTGCAGGAAATTTTAACTTAAGATAATGAAGGTCGACCTCATTAAGGGTTGCTATCGTTTTTTTTAATAAGGACATTACTTTTATATTATATTATACAGGGTGTCCCGAAAACAATGGATAAGCCTGCAACTATAGATAGACACTGTCGTGGTCTAACTCATTCCAAATTTTGACCCTAATGAATATTCCACGGTTTCGGAGATATTCATGGTTTTCGTAGTTTTAGAAAATTTCCAAGTGCGATTAGTTTTTCGAGTGCCATTTCTACAAATGGAGAGGTATTTTGTTATAGTTTTTTTTAATTTCACATGAGATAGTTCAGCTATCGGAAACAAAGACTTAAATTCTTAAATTCATCAAACTAGTGCAAGAAGTTAGAAACTCGTGAATTACAAATAAAAATTGAAAACTAAATGAAATTTTCTTCAAGTTTGATGAGCTACAGTGTAAAAAAATTGTAGGACGCCCCTGGTAGACATCATCTTAAAAACTTGCTCAGTTATTGCAGATTCCAAAAAGGTATCATACACCTAGGCATTCTGTAGTTTTTCATTCTCGTAACTACTTGATTACCAAATAGTCGAAAAATTTATTTATATTTATTTATAATAAATGTTCAAATTGACGTCCTTGCGCCCATATACACGCTCTACACCTTTTAATGAACGCACATTTAATGCGACGTATTAATTTGAGCCGCTGCATTTTGGATACGAGCCCGTAACTCCTCAATCGAAGATATTGGCTTGTAGTAGACAAGATCTCTTAGGCACCCCTTATAAAAAAAATCCAGGAGGTTTAAGTCCGGTGATCTCGGGGGCCATGAAAAAGGGCCAAACCGGCCTATCCACCTTTGAGGGTATTTTGCATTCAGGTGATTTTTCACTCTAACTGTGTAATGATCTGTGTTATTATTGTTCTACGCAAGCAAAGTTTCATTTTTTACGAATAAATTTAAGCTATGAATGACTGAACTCATTGTTCGATTTCGAAATCTTTATTCATTTTCAATGAATAAATATTTGGTACTAATTCGTTTTATTTTTTCCATCGAATAGTAATTTGGTAATAATTCGTTTTATTTTATTTGTAATGAATATTCCACATACCTCTATTGTAGCAACACAGGGTATTTTTTAAGTTGACACTTTTCTTTTAACACTGTACAGAATGTAAGAAAATAAGAAATTTTGTCAAATACAATTAGGTCCGGTAAGGTTTTCGAGATACAGGGTGTTGAATGCAAATAATGCCATATTTCTATTCAACCAGAGAAACGATACGCTACTGCTTTTTTCAAAATAAAAATAATTTTCGTAATTTTCCAGTAGATTCCAACAAAAATGGCCTCCTGACTTTAACACATGAGCTCAGAATAAGGATTACAACAAAAACAGTTTTTCGAAATTTTTCGACTATTTGGTAATCAAGTAGTTACGAGAATGAAAAAATACAGAATGCCCAGCTGTATGATACCTTTTTGGAATCTGCAATAACTGAACAAGTTTTTAAGGTGATGTCTACCAAGGGCGTCCAACAATTTTTTTAAACTGTAGCTCATGAAACTTGAAGGAAATTTCATTTAGTTATCAATTTTTCTTTGTAATTCACGAGTTTCTAACTTTTTACACTAGTTTGATGAATTTAAGTCTTTGTTTCCGATAGCTGAACTATCTCATGTGGAATTAAAAAAAACCATAACGAAATACCTCTCCATTTGTAGAAATGGCACTCGAAAAACTAGTCGCACTTGGAAATTTTCTAAAAATACGAAAACCATGAACATCTCCGAAACCGTGGAATTTTCATTAAGGTCAAAATTTGGAATGAGTTAGACCACGACAGTGTCTATCCATAGTTGGAGGCTTATCCACATATATAAATTTACAGAGTCGAAGATCTATTATTGAGTTCAGTTGGGTATATTGTATAACAGGCTCAACTGCTATGGTTATTTCATTTTTCTTCAGAATTGATTGATTAAAATATTTCTACAAGTTTATTGATTTCGCTGAAACACACAGTTGTTTGTAAATTTCCATTCGTGTGGTGGTGGCATGTGTAAGAAGATCAACTGATTATCAGAAATCCAAATGGGATTATGTTGAACATGAAATTGGAATGTATGAAAGTAATAGATCCGAAATTCAGAATGAAGAGCACTGATAATACTCTATTCTTGGAATACAACTGGAATGATTATATTTTTCAGAGTGTTTGAAGGGAGGTTGCTAAGGCAGATAAATCATAATAATACCTTCTCCATTCCATACATATGGATTTGGCGAAGTAAAAACGCTTCGTTATTTAGCATTATTTCCTACCTTCTGCTGCAAATTTCAATCTTCAATAATGAAGACGACTAACGGTGAGGAGTTAGACTTCATTAAGGGTTGCCATCGATTTTTTTGAGGAAAAACTTTTCGTGTTTATTTCTATATTTTGTGATCGAATATGAATTTATAGAGTCGAAGACTTTTTATTGAGTTCTGGGGCCGATAAGTAATTTGATGGAACTATCTGATAATGTCTCTCTGATAAGAATTGACTCGAATGCGATAGGTTCAAACACCATATAGTAATTTTCACAAAAGCACTTATCGTCATTCTTTTTTCATTTGCGAAGAGTGATGTTTCATTTATATTCATAGCATGCATGTATAGTTTAATTTTGTTTTGCGATGTTTAGGATGTATCCGGAATTATATCCTTCAAGGTTATAGCTTCTTTGATAGCGATGAACTCGTGTTTGTAAAGGGTGTCCCAAAATTAACGCAAGATTTGAATTAAATAGAAAACGCCGTGTTTAGTCTTTTGATAGTTATATTTTTATTGACTCGTAAAGTACATAGGATAGGGTTATGTATGGAATAACACATCGGACAAATGGCCTCCACGGCTTTGCATTCACATGCGCACTCTTTTGTTGAAATTTTCCATGACCATTCTGCATAAATGTGGCTGAATTTCGTTGATGCAGCGTTGAATCTCCTCCTTTAATGCACGGGTGGTTGTGGGCTTGTTGACATAGACTTGTGATTTCAAATAACCCCATAAAAAGAAGTCTAATGGTGTTAAATCACACGATCTAGGAGGCCAATTTTGATCACCGAAACGAGAGAGTACACGACCTGGAAATGTCTCATGCAGTAATTGAATTGTTTCACGGGCTGTATGACATGTGGCACCGTCTTGTTGAAACCACATATTGGACACATTGCAATTCTTGTCCACGACGTCGAATTGAGGTTCCTGGATTGTCAGCAACACTCTCACGCACTGCTTCGACATTCACATTTGAACGGCTTGTTTTTGGACGACCAGTGTGTTTGGCGTCTCCAACGGATCCAGTTTGCATGAATTTTCAATTAATCTCTTCACAGTTGACGAATTTAAAACACTATTCCGACCATATTTTGTATGAAATTTCGAACTGCAGCCGCCAAGCTTTCACTATTTTTGAAATATTCTTTAATAATGAAGACACATTGTTCTATCGTGTAACGCTCCATTTTTAATAACCCTATACTGTTAGCTGTCAAATTGCTTTTTTCAGGGTTGCCAACACTTCACTGCACAAATGGCGGCAAATTCAAATCTTGCGTTAATTTTGGGACACCTTTATCTCAAGCTATTCGTCATACCATTCCCTTGGGTTATCTGAGACCATCCGCTTGAAGTATATGGATAAATGTTGCATTTGACACCGTCATACTTTTCTATGAACATGAAATAAATATGGAGGATATTTACGAAGTAAAAGAGCTTCGTTAATTACAATTATTTCCTACTTGCTGTTGCAAATTTCAACTTTGAATAATGAAGATGACTAACGGTGAGAAGTTCGACTTCATTAAGGGTTGCATCGAACTTCTTGAATACGAACTTTACTTTTATGTTTTTTTGTTATCGAATATCAATTTACAGAGTCGAAGACCTTTTATTGAGTTCAGTTGAGTATGATGACCGATTAGTTCAGTTTTGAAAGAATCGTCTGACAGACTTTGTAATGTTTCACTGATAAGAAGTTCTCAAGAAGAATTTCCACGATATTGCTCATAAACAAGTTGTTGGATTCATCCGAGAAATGAAGGTGAAATCATCAGAGGATGGCCAGTAAAAGAAAATCTTAATTGAATTCTGTGAAACATGAAATGGTACTGATTCGAATATTCAGAGAAAAGCTGTATTGATAATACTCTACTTTCATTGGAATACAACTGAAATTGTTGTATTTTTCAGGTTGTTTGAAGAGAGGTTGTTAAGGTCGATAAAGTGTTTGCAAATTATGATCAAGTCGTCCACCATTTCATATATTAATTCGAGGTAGAAATTTCACTCTTATCTTGAAGAGTTAAAGTTTAAGATTCAGGTTTGAATGGGTGAATCATACACTTCGAACTTAAGGTCTATTATGTCTCCTTCTTTTTCTGCTGGTTGGAGTTCTATTCTGCAGTTCGCTATACAGTTCCTAACTCTTTATAAACATCAGCAACTGAGACGAGCTTCATATATAACTCTATGCGTTGGTTACCGATGGCGAGAAGTTCGGGAGATTTTCCCTGTTTCTCACGGAATCTGAATTTATCACTGTGTGTAAGCACCAGTCTCAGAGGGCGATCTGAAGTGGTAGGGGGTGAGTTTTTGGGATTAAAAAAAGGTTCATTAGATTTTTTGTCAAAACAACAGATTCTTTAAAAAAAGTTAAATAACTTGGTTGTAGTAGATAACAATAATTTACATAACCTCAGAATTCATGTGAAAATTTGAATTAACCAATTTTTCGGTTTTTATTTATATCTCCTAAAAAGAAACTTTTCAACGAAGATTGATCAAAACTCACTTACCTCTGCAACAAACATATTGCCAATTTTTTATTTATAATATTCACTTTTTCACCTTATATCGACTTGAATCGAAAAAGCACCTCCATTTTCAATCGAAAATTCTTTTGTCAAAATATCAGCGTTTTGGAGAGATCTGTAAGATTTTTGTTCTCTGAAATGCCCAAATTTATGCTTTAATTGTTTTTTTTCTATACATCGAGGTATTTTTCAGAAACGATGATATTCTGACCATAAATTTCGTCGGCTTAATATGCAAATCACATAAGTCCATTTTGGGCAATTTGAAAATGTGAGTTATGTCAAGGAGTTTCATGGGCACCTGTGCATAAATTCACACAAATCCAAAAAAATCTTCTAGCTGACGAAACCCGCAACAACGCTATCTAAGAATATAAAAAAATTACCTAAGCACATCCACAAATTTACAGTTTTTTTCCTCTCCTGTAAACTTTGGGTTTTGGGACTTATGTGATTTGCATATTAAGGCGACGATTTGTTCATTATTAATCTTGTTTTTCCAGTTTACTTTCGAAATGATACATCTGATGCCATATATGCACAAAGTTGAGTGCACTAAGTGCAGATCTTGAGATCATTTACGAAAGTGATGTATATTTTGTATACTTTGAGAAAAAAGAGATCCAACCGGTTTTACATCTTTTATTGGAAATGAAGGTGCTTTTTTGTTTTGAAGTCCATATAAGGTGATGGGAAAATATTCTGAAACTAAAAATACAGTATGTCTAAGACTTTAAGATATAAGTTTTTGTTAAAAAACTTTATGTAAAAATTCAATTAAAACAAAAAAATTTTTGAATTTTATTCGAATTAGTAGTTAAGAGGTTTAAATACAACATCTGTAGATCTCTTGATTACCTACAGCTTTGCTCTTCAACTGTTTTCTTTTGTTATTTTTGCAACACATTCACTTTCAATTTCAAAGAAAATAAACATTTCACAAAAAAAAATTTCTGGAAGCTAGTATTTGACACAGAAATTCTATATCACAGGATAGATAATCATCTAAGAAAAAATGTTTCTAATGAAATTATTTTCCATTTCCTATACAACCGTAGGTTGATATTCCGATAGATTTACTGATGTGAAAACAGCCGAGTAAGATAGCCGAGTTTTGTGGAGAATTTTTCGTACGCCACTGGAATATTGACCGGATAGCGATGCAAATAATTTTGATTCGCCGAGATAATTCGAGATGCTTCCATTTTTACGTTGGAATCTGGTTATGGTATGTTCTCTATGAAAATGGCCCATGTTAAATCCACCACTAACTTTATGACTCATTTCCACTTGCACCCCCTTAGGGGGGATAGCCGAGTTCCAGCCGAGTTTTCTGTGAAAAATGTATATCTTGCAAACTAGACATAGGATTGACGTCAAATTTGGCAATAACATCCAAAAATACTAACTCATAATTACTGCATACGCCACATTCACTTGTACCCCCCAGGGGGGTCAGTACCAAACAGCCTTATATTTAAAAATTTATGAAAAAACAACCAAACATAGTAACGCTCTCATGCTGCTGCATGATTATTTACATATTGACGAAAAAATATTTCAGCAGTCATCTTTAACTTGCACCCCCATGGGGGGCTTACATAACGACTTAATTATTATTCAAACAGATACGAATATTTCGAGAACTAGACATAGAATCGACACGAAATTTCGTATGCCTCCTTCTTTCGATACACACAAAATAACTATGTGACTCAATTCCACTTGCACCCCCTTGGGGGGCTAGCCGAGTTCCAGCCGAGTTTTCTGTGAAAAATTTATATCTAGCAAACTAGACATAGGATTGACGTCAAATTTGGCAATAACATCCAAAAACACTAACTCATAATTACTGCATACGCCACATTCACTTGTACCCCCCAGGGGGGTCAGTACCAAACAGCCTAATATTTAAAAATTTATGAAAAAACAACCAAACATAGTAACGCTCTCATGCTGCTGCATGATTATTTACATATTGACAAAAAAATATTTCAGCAATCATCTTTAACTTGCACCCCCATGGCGGGCTTACATAACGACTTAATTATTATTCAAACAGATACGAATATTTCGAGAACTAGACATAGAATCGACACAAAATTCGTATGCATCCTTCTTTCGATGCACACAAAATAACTATGTGACTCACTTCCACTTGCACCCCCTTGGGGGGCTAGCCGAGTTCCAGCCGAGTTTTCTGTGAAAAATTTATATCTAGCAAACTAGACATAGGATTGACGTCAAATTTGGCAATAACATCCAGAAAGACTAACTCATAATTACTGCATACGCCACATCCACTTGCACCCCCCCGGGGGGTCAGTATCAAACAGCCTAATATTTAAAACTCTATGAAAAAACAACCAAACTTAGTAACGCTCTCATGCTACTACATAATTATAAACATATTGACGAAAAAATATTTCAGCAGTCATCTTTAACTTGCACCCCCATGGGGGGCTCACATAACGACTTAATTATTATTCGAACAGATACGAATATTTCGAGAACTAGACATAGAATCGACCCGAAATTTCGTATGCATCCTTCTTTCGATACACACAAAATAACTATGTGACTCACTTCCACTTGCACCCCCTTCGGGGGCTAGCCGAGTTCCAGCCGAGTTTTCTGTGAAAAATTTATATCTAGCAAACTAGACATAGGATTGACGTCAAATTTGGCAATAACATCCAAAAACACTAACTCATAATTACTGCATACGCCACATTCACTTGCACCCCCCAGGGGGGTCAGTACCAAACAGCCTAATATTTAAAAATTTATGAAAAAACAACCAAACATAGTAACGCTCTCATGCTGCTGCATGATTATTCACATATTGACGAAAAAATATTTCAGCAGTCATCCTTAACTTGCACCCCCATGGGGGGCATACATAACGACTTAATTATTATTCAAACAGATAATTTTTAAATATTAGGCTGTTTGATACTGACCCCCCTGGGGGGTGCAAATGAATGTGGCGTATGCAGTAATTATGAGTTAGTCTTTCTGGATGTTATTGCCAAATTTGACGTCAGTCCTATGTCTAGTTTGCAAGATATACATTTTTCACAGAAAACTCGGCTGGAACTCGGTTATCCCCCCCAAGTGGGTGCAAGTGGAAGTGAGTCATATAGTTATTTTTTGTGTATAGAAAGAAGGACAAATACAAAATTTCGTGTCGATTGTATGTCTAGTTCTCGAAATATTCGTATCTGTTTGAATAATAATTAAGTCGTTATGTAAGCCCCCCATGGGGGTGCAAGTTAAAGATGACTGCTGAAATATTTTTTCGTCAATATGTAAATAATTATGCAGTAGCATGAGAGCGTTACTATGTTTGGTTGTTTTTCCATAGAGTTTTAAATATTAGGCTGTTTGATACTGACCCCCCTGGGGGGTGCAAGTGAATGTGGCGTATGCAGTAATTATGAGTTAGTGGTTTTGGATGTTATTGCCAAATTTGACGTCAATCCTATGTCTAGTTTGCTAGATATAAATTTTTCACAGAAAACTCGGCTGGAACTCGGCTAGCCCCCCAAGGGGGTGCAAGTGGAAGTGAGTCATATAGTTATTTTGTGTGTATCGAAAGAAGGATAAATACGAAATTTCGTGTCGATTGTATGTCTAGTTCTCGAAATATTCGTATCTGTTTGAATAATAATTAAGTCGTTATGTAAGCCCCCCATGGGGGTGCAAGTTAAAGATGATTGCTGAAATATTTTCTTGTCAATATGTAAATAATTATGTAGCAGCATGAGAGCGTTATTATGTTTGGTTGTTTTTTCATAAATTTTTAAATATTAGGCTGTTTGGTACTGACCCCCCTGGGAGGTGCAAGTGAATGTGGCGTATGCAGTAATTATGAGTTAGTGTTTTTGGATGTTATTATCAAATTTGACGTCAATCCTATGTCTAGTTTGCTAGATATAAATTTTTCACAGAAAACTCGGCTGGAACTCGGCTAGCCCCCCAAGGGGGTGCAAGTGGAAGTGAGTTACATAGTTATTTTGTGTGTATCGAAAGAAGGATGCATACGAAATTTTGTGTTGATTCTATGTCTAGTTCTCGAAATATTCGTATCTGTTTGAATAATAATCAAGTCGTTATGTAAGCCCCCCATAGGGGTGCAAAGTAAAGATGACTGCTGAAATATTTTTTCGTCAATATGTAAATAATTATGCAGTAGCATGAGGGCGTTACTATGTTTGGTTGTTTTTTCATAGAGTTTTAAATATTAGGCTGTTTGGTACTGACCCCCCTGGGGGGTGCAAGTGAATGTGGCGTATGCAGTAATTATGAGTTAGTATTTTTGGATGTTATTGCCAAATTTGAAGTCAATCCTATGTCTAGTTTGCAAGATATACATTTTTCACAGAAAACTCGGCTGGAACTCGGCTAGCCCCCCAAGGGGGTGCAAGTGGAAGTGAGTTATATAGTTATTTTGTGTGTATCGAAAGAAGGATAAATACGAAATTTCGTGTCGATTGTATGTCTAGTTCTCGAAATATTCGTATCTGTTTGAATAATAATTAAGTCGTTATGTAAGCCCCCCATGGGGGTGCAAGTTAAAGATGATTGCTGAAATATTTTCTTGTCAATATGTAAATAATTATGTAGCAGCATGAGAGCGTTATTATGTTTGGTTGTTTTTTCATAAATTTTTAAATATTAGGCTGTTTGGTACTGACCCCCCTGGGAGGTGCAAGTGAATGTGGCGTATGCAGTAATTATGAGTTAGTGTTTTTGGATGTTATTATCAAATTTGACGTCAATCCTATGTCTAGTTTGCTAGATATAAATTTTTCACAGAAAACTCGGCTGGAACTCGGCTAGCCCCCCAAGGGGGTGCAAGTGGAAGTGAGTTACATAGTTATTTTGTGTGTATCGAAAGAAGGATGCATACGAAATTTTGTGTTGATTCTATGTCTAGTTCTCGAAATATTCGTATCTGTTTGAATAATAATCAAGTCGTTATGTAAGCCCCCCATAGGGGTGCAAAGTAAAGATGACTGCTGAAATATTTTTTCGTCAATATGTAAATAATTATGCAGTAGCATGAGGGCGTTACTATGTTTGGTTGTTTTTTCATAGAGTTTTAAATATTAGGCTGTTTGGTACTGACCCCCCTGGGGGGTGCAAGTGAATGTGGCGTATGCAGTAATTATGAGTTAGTATTTTTGGATGTTATTGCCAAATTTGAAGTCAATCCTATGTCTAGTTTGCAAGATATACATTTTTCACAGAAAACTCGGCTGGAACTCGGCTAGCCCCCCAAGGGGGTGCAAGTGGTAGTGAGTCATATAGTTATTTTTTGTGTATAGAAAGAAGGATAAATACGAAATTTCGTGTCGATTCCATGTCTAGTTCTCGAAATATTCGTATCTGTTTGAATAATAATCAAGTCGTTATGTAAGCCCCCCATGGGGGTGCAAGTTAAAGATGACTGCTGAAATATTTTTTCGTCAATATGTAAATAATCATGCAGCAGCATGAGAGCGTTACTATGTTTGGTTGTTTTTTCATAAATTTTTAAATATTAGGCTGTTTGATACTGACCCCCCTGGGGGGTGCAAGTGAATGTAGCGTATGCAGTAATTATGAGTTAGTCTTTCTGTATGTTATTGCCAAATTTGACGTCAGTCCTATGTCTAGTTTGCTAGATATAAATTTTTCACAGAAAACTCGGCTGGAACTCGGCTAGCCCCCCAAGGGGGTGCAAGTGGTAGTGAGTCATATAGTTATTTTTTGTGTATAGAAAGAAGGATAAATACGAAATTTCGTGTCGATTCGATGTCTAGTTCTCGAAATATTCGTATCTGTTTGAATAATAATTAAGTCGTTATGTAAGCCCCCCATGGGCGTGCAAGTTAAAGATGACTGCTGAAATATTTTTTCGTCAATATGTAAATAATCATGCAGCAACATGAGAGCGTTACTATGTTTGGTTGTTTTTTCATAAATTTTTAAATATTAGGCTGTTTGGTACTGACCCCCCTGGGGGGTACAAGTGAATGTGGCGTATGCAGTAATTATGAGTTAGTGGTTTTGGATGTTATTGCCAAATTTGACGTCAATCCTATGTCTAGTTTGCTAGATATAAATTTTTCACAGAAAACTCGGCTGGAACTCGGCTAGCCCCCCAAGGGGGTGCAAGTGGAAGTGAGTCATATAGTTATTTTGTGTGTATCGAAAGAAGAATAAATACGAAATTTTGTGTCGATTCTATGTCTAGTTCTCGAATATTCGTATCTGTTTGAATAATAATTAAGTCGTTATGTAAGCCCCCCATGGGGGTGCAAGTTAAAGATGACTGCTGAAATATTTTTTCGTCAATATGTAAATAATCATGCAGCAGCATGAGAGCGTTACTTATGTTTGGTTGTTTTTTCATAAATTTTTAAATATTAGGCTGTTTGGTACTGACCCCCCTGGGGGGTGCAAGTGAATGTGGCGTATGCAGTAATTATGAGTTAGTATTTTTGGATGTTATTGCCAAATTTGACGTCAATCCTATGTCTAGTTTGCAAGATATACATTTTTCACAGAAAACTCGGCTGGAACGCGGCTATCCCCCCTAAGGGGGTGCAAGTGGAAATGAGTCATAAAGTTGGTGGTGGATTTAACATGGGCCATTTTCATAGAGAACATACCATAACCAGATTCCAACGTAAAAATGGAAGCATCTCGAATTATCTCGGCGAATCAAAATTATTTGCATCGCTATCCGGTCAATATTCCAGTGGCGTACGAAAAATTCTCCACAAAACTCGGCTATCTTACTCGGCTGTTTTCACATCAGTGATAGATTTGAAATTTGGTATTGAGAGGGAAGAAAATGAGGGCCACGTTCGTGCAAAATATCTTGTTGAAAAAAGAATACTCTCACCGTATTTCACTCACGAAGGTACTTGATTTAATATATATAGGTAAATGAATAGAGGGTCATCGTTGTATTAAAATTGAGTCCCACGCATAATATGTAAATATATCCTATAGAATGTAAAATATCGATTAATATTCAAATAACTATCTGCTATATTCTTTCTTTTCTTCAATTGATTTTTCAGAACAATAATTGTGAAAGATCCTTCTGTAGAATCCAAAAATGACGATTAATCATCTCCCATGATAACTGCGATATTTCGTCCAAGATAATCAAATGAAATTTGAAACCAGAAAATAACTTATGACGAATATAACAAGATAATGTTGATTATAGAATATACATGGGTAATCCTAATTAATATTTTGTTCTAGATATCAATCTTTGGAGCTTCCCCAAAATCGGTGCAAACAACGGTTACTATCCTATTCATGAAGCAGCGAAAAACGCATCTTCCAAAGTATTGGAAGTTTTCTTCAATGGGGCGAAATGAACGGCACGACAAGATCAGAGATGATATCTCTTCCTGATGCCGAAGGAAATATTCCACTCCACTCTGCAGTACATGGAGGTTAGCACCATGTTATGCTTTTAACGTATTTTCCTATTTGTGCTGTTTCTTCTTATGGTTTATGATCGTGAAGTAAGACCGGGAATGGTTGGAATTTTAAATCCATTTTTGGCACGAAACTATACTTTTGCATTTGGAGATACTGTAGGAGTTTTGTTCGATGTGTTAGTTTTTGCTATCTCGTTATTTGATAAGTCATCGAGGTAGGTGAAACGATTTGTAAACAGAATTTCAAAGAATACGTTGTTTGTTGGATAATCATACAGGAGTGTAATTATTCAGGAAACTGGTTCGAATTGAGCATTGCAATTAACATGATTAGGGTAAAACCCGGATAGATGCCCCACTTTT
The DNA here is from genome assembly GCA_013421045.1 of Propylea japonica. Taxonomy (NCBI): domain Eukaryota; kingdom Metazoa; phylum Arthropoda; class Insecta; order Coleoptera; family Coccinellidae; genus Propylea; species Propylea japonica. The sequence continues at coordinate 109,191,799 of CM024239.1, forward strand.
TGAATTTGCCTCATATTTTTAAAATATTGATTTTATATGTGTATTTTCTATGAGTGTAGGAAGCCCTATATTTGATTTGGAATACTGAGACTTTTCTCTGACATAGCAATCCCAAAGTGCACAATAATTTGATTTTGTAGAACCCTTTTTTGGGGATAGTTGCCTACAAGTATGGATAGTTTCCCCATCATGAAAATACTGGGAGGGATAGATGCCCTTCATACTGTGTGAACCAAAAACCCAACCAAATACAATGAGATTTTTTATGCTTAAAACAGCAACTTTATGTACGTAACATGGATCGAATTAACAACAATTGCCCATTTTTAAATGAATTTCAAAAGCATATATTAAACGAAAAGTTGCATTCTTCATATTAACATAAAGTGTTTTTCCACACATTCATGATAAATTAATTAAATGATAAGTCTCAACAAAAATTATCAGGAATCAAGTTTAAAATCAAAATAACACAATGAATCGAAAATCTGCTAAAAAGATATGGTTTTAGTTTAGATGTCCTAAGGGGCACCTATAACTCAAAATCAGGGCAACTATCCTTTTCGATAGGGATAGATGGCCATGAATTTTTTTAATAAATTGAGAAGAAAACAAAAACTATTTGTACTCAGATGTACACTCAATGAAACACTGTATTGGGGTAATAAAAAAAATTAATGAATTTATTACCACTTCAAAAGTTATACAGCGGCGAATACCTACCTCTAAAAGTTTGGCATGTTTGTGAAGTTCGCTGCTGCGATGATTGACAACACTAGTGAAAAACGGCTTCACTTTACAATAACCCTTACGAAAACTGATGTCCAGTGTGACTGTAGCAGCTACTTATGAAATTAATTTTTTGATACGTGTTTTGGAAGTTAGGTATTTTGAAAATGGGGCATCTATCCAACTGAGGCATCTATCCGGGTTTTACCCTACATGTTTCATGTGGAAAATAGAATTTATTCATAGTTTTATAGATTTCGGCTTTCAATAATTACTTTTTGTGATTCAAGACAGTTCAAATATGAATTATGAAAAAGATAGGAAAATGACATAATGAAAAATGGTTTGCGAGGTATGCCAAATGCGATGTCTCTGAAGAGGCCGAGGGAATCGAAAGAGCTAAGAAACACTTAGTATTGAATTCATATTGAACCTTTTCGAATATTCCGAAACCAACTTTGTCAGTAAGAATTTGCATTAATTATAAATGAGAAATCAGCTCTGATAACTGAACAAGAAACTTCTTCGGTCATTCCAATGATATAATATCCACTGAGGAAACCTTGAACAATATGGGTAGAATATCATTGGGCGCCTTAGGGAGTCTATCTCGGCTCTCAGACGAGGTTAAAAATTCAAGTAGAAAGTATTTTATGGTATAAAAACTCTACCAGAATCTGCTGTTGAAATTTCGTTTTTAATAAGCACCCTTAGAAATTTATCACCCTAAGTTCTAAACAATTCATCAGTCGAACAAAAATATGTAAATAAATTTTTTATCATTTTACGTAAACTCAACCATTAAAAATAATAATCTCAAATTGTGACATATACAACATTTTTCCGATTCATGCAATTATGGTATCCCAAGATGTTAAATTAATACAAACCCTAAACAAAACATCAGCAGAAACAACACCTTGAAGCATAATAAAACAACTAAATAATCATTTCAAATTAAAATTAATGTGGCATATTATGTTCAGAACTTACCACCATCACCAGCTCCCACACAACTCCAAACCGACTCTATAAATGTTTTGTACAGTAACATTACGACATGCATTAAGGGTTGTCACTGGCGCAGCCAGGGGGGGCTTTGGGGCTGCAGCCCCCCCCCCCCAAAGATTAATTTCTTCGTTATTTCTTCTTCTTTATTTTTTTGCAACTTTCGTTGCAAACATTTTTCAGTTCAGCCCCTCCAAAATAAAATCCTGGCTGCGCCACTGAGGGTTGTGGTCATGAGGTCTCGTTAATTTGCCAGTTGGACCAAATAGACCGACTTCTTCAGCGGACTGTAGAGAAAAAAGAATCCAGAATATTATTTTTAAGGATTGAATTTAGGTATTATGATGAAAATGTGTAAGCACCATTTTTCTTTTACTATGACGTAAAATGAAAAAAAGTAAATATTTGGAAGTTGTTTTTTACGGTTGGTGATGAAAAAGAAAACTGCAATGTCATGTTTTGATATAGTTTTTGATGGCATATAAAACACCTTTTTTCAACTATCTTCTTCTCTGAGAGCCGAGATATTGGCTGTATGGAACATCTTGGGACATCCTGTATGTCATACGATAACATAATAGAAGTACAGCCAGTTTTGTGAAATGTTATTTAATTAATTAGGTTTGGAAATTCACATCTGAAATATACGATATACAATGCATCAGACAGAGAATTCTTCCCTCCAGTTGCACAGATGAATAGTCGAGACAATATTTTGTTGTAACACACTGAATTCAGTTGTCTTACTTCATTATTCTCGTCTTGTCTCTCTCTTTTCGTTTAGAGGAGCGTAATTCTTTAGTATGGTAGGCAACAGTAAATACTTGAATCGAGTATTACGGGCAGCCTAACAAATTAAAAATTCTATACGTGTAGTGCGGGTTCCCTACCATACTGCGATAAAAAGAGACAAGACTAGATTATTGCAGTAAGACAGTTGAATTCATTCAGTTATCGCATTTGATTATCTCGCCTATTCATCTGTGCAACTGGAGGAAGAATTCTCTGTCTGATGCCTTGTATATCGTATGTTTCGATGTGAATTTCCAAATCGGTATATGAAGTAGGAATCACGTCCTTGGTTGTTCATGCTGAGTACCTACTTTAACAGGAGCTAGGACAGGTGGTGAAGAACAAGACTAAGCTCCCGTATTCTCGAGAAGTTATATTCGAAAACGTACGAACTTCATTGCGCGGTGTGCATTTTTGCAGGTAAAACAGGGACTCGCGCAATGAAGTTCGTATACGTTTCGAATATCACATCTCGAGAATACGGCACCTGAACTAAATGCCAACGTTTTGGCCCGTATATTCGAACTTTTTCAAGGCTACAAATACAAGAGATATACGGTGATGTTGAGTTTACCATAGATAAGATATCGTGAACAAATTGCAATATGTAATAAGAAGGTGCGTCCAAGCAACTAACTATAGGCCTGATACATAGATTTTGTTTATGTGTCTTTCGTAGACTATATAATTTTGTAGGAACTGAACATAATTCAGTAACTGACTTTCCACTTGTTCAGTCAAGAGTCATTAAGTCCTGGGGTTTCACGCTCAAAATTTTAGGTAAATGTATGACGTTTGACATTCCGATGGCCGAGCGCATAGAATCTGTCCTCTAATTTGTGGCGAGAAGCCTCAGTGCATCAAGCCACGTGGGTTGTAACGCACCTAACTGGAAAGCTCTAATGAACAATATGTGCATCTAGAATTGTTATTGGATACCAGCAAACTTGTTTTGACACATATATTTCAGAGGCTCGAATATGAATATAATATATTTCAAATAAATTTTGAATTATTTCAGTTTCAGGTGACATTTGTAGTTTGGATTTCTAATTTTTGTATTTTTTTGCGGTGGTTGAGGAGGAATAGTTATGCTATAATCCGCCACCAAATGACCTGTCTATAAATTCACAACGAATGTATATTTTTTTCGATGAAAGAGTTAATAATAATGATATATTTTAACTAAATTCTAATTGTGATTTTTATAACTCAAACACGACTAACTGCAGCAACACAATATATCAGAGTTTGGTTGAAATTGTGCCTCATTTTGTACACTTAATATCAGCGCGGATTAAATAGCGACATAGCATTTTCCTTCCAGTACCTTCTTAAAAGCAAAACATATTTTTATGTATACTCAATATTAATAGAGAGAAAACTACATCTGAAGACATTTGGGAGCCACTTATGAGTTCTGAAAGTTTTGAATGAAGAAATAAGTTTATTTTGACTACTCTCTTTTGAACCAAATTCTAAAGGTATGCAAAAGGCTTCTTATTTCTATGGTCATAAAAAAGTTTCAAATGAATCTTCATAATAAATCTTGAATCGAGTGCTATCTATTTGGAAGTTCATCTTTGTCGCTCAGCTTCTGTGTTGCTTGATATGCAAACAAAAATGCAAATAACAGAAATCAACTGAAATAATTTTTCTTTGTTTAGGTGATCTGAAAGCTGTTGAACTTTGCTTGAAATCGGGTGCGAAGATATCGACTCAGCAACAGGACTTGTCGACGCCTGTGCATTTGGCATGTTCCCAAGGTGCAACGGAGATCATAAAGTTGATGTTCAAGCTACAACCAGAAGAGAAAGAGGCGTGCTTGAAATCTTGTGACGTGCAGAAAATGACACCTCTGCACTGTGCAGCTATGTTCGACCATCCTGAGATTGTTGAATTTCTTATCAATGAAGGTATTGAGGTCAATTATATTGAAACTGAAACGTTTAATTTTGAGTTTTAAATCTCACATCTTGTCTTCACATATTTTTCAATAAGTACTAGCTGATCCGGCAACCGTTTCTTGCCTTATAAATTATAAATAACCTAGATACCGATTGCAGCGCCACCTGTCGGGCTGATTTGTGAATCTAAACCATTCTCGAATCTCCACGAACACACACAAAAAATTTCATCAAAATTGGTCCAGTCGTTTAGGAGGAGTTCAGTCACATACACACGCACACAAGAAATATATATATTAAGATGTAGCCCATAACTATATTCATGAGACTTAAAAATTAAATGCCCAATTGACATATTAAATGTGTCAATTGACAGAATAAAGTGTCAGTTGACAAAGCAAAACACCAATCTGTCAATTTTATAGACGAAGTTGAGCAGTTGGGTGGTTTTTGACCATATACTTATTGAACTCACTCTGTACTGCTAACGTGAAATAAAACTTGAAGCAATCTAGTTGCCATTTTCAATGGCCCCTTCAATCAGCTGCGCATGTGCAAAGTCGAAGTTTGACAAGACGTGAAAAATTGAGGATAAGATTTTTAGTTATTCCAAAGATATTTTAAATATAAAATATCTTTGAGTTATTCTCATTCGACAAGTAATAATTTAAACTATTTGAGGTTATGTTTTGGCGTCTGCGCAGTGAATTCATAGGACCATTGTACCACGTGATCGCTGCTTCAATTTGTTATAGAGAAGTGGATTCATGTTAGTGGTATAGAAGTTAATAAGTCTATGTTTTTGACCCAGAGTGTGTATTGAGCTATCTCTTCGAAAATTAACGCTATGAGTCAAAGTGATGTAATACAACGGCGTATTAGTGACACTACGAGAAAATTCAGCTAATTTAATAGATTAATCAAAAATGAATGACAAAAACTGAAATTTTAGTGGAGTTTGAATGATTTCATTTTTTGTTTCTTCCGGGTCCAATTTGATTTCATACGTGAAAATTATTAGGTACATATGATATGAACCAATCCGCTGATTATTTTTGAAACTGGAGTAGCTTCTTTACGATAACATTGATTAAAATGATGACTTCCGTTCAGATCTTTCTCGAAAATAAAATTTGCAAGTTGTATTGTTTTCGAAATGGATTCAACAGAAATTACATAGAATGAGATTGATTCTCATGATATTTAAATTTAAAAGGAACAAAAACTGCTTACTGGGCGTCAGTAGGTACTCACCCGAATTTTCACTACTTCTGTGCGTTGTTCAAGAAGATTTAATTCATGCACAGCTTGTTGCTTGTTCTATTTCATTCAGACCTCAGCTCTCATTGATAATCGCTTCATCTATTTCACTCAGTGAGAGACTGCCTAAAGCCATGGTGATATGAACTTATTTCTTACTTCAAGGCTTCGAAATAACCTATCAAAAGCTTTTTCAGCTCGTGTTTCATGAAAGTTTGCACCACAATACGAAATTTCCTCCCATTTTCAGGTGCTGACATAAACTGCATGGATAAGGAGCGGCGCACACCTCTACTTCTGGCTGCAGTAAGAGGCGGTTGGCGAACAGTTCACACCCTCATAAAAAAGGGTGCGGATATAAATGTCAAAGACGTAAACCGCAGAAACGTCCTCCATCTTGTTGTGATGAATGGTGGTAGACTGGAGTTATTCGCGAACGAAGTAAGTCAGGTAATTTTAGTGAGCCTCTTTTCTTTTCATTTTGTAGGAAAAACATAAAACGGAGAGCACCAAATTGACACAGGCCTAGTTTGTAGAGCTTAGTTGCAACGACACACCGATAGTGCCTTACGTTGTTTCTCGAATCGAGATGGGTACAGGAGAGGAGTCACCGTGTATGTGTAGTGAGTTGAAAAATTTCAACTTTTAGTTCTACCCGCAATTGGTCTTCTTGTTTGCTACCAAAAACAAGAGTCTGATAAAAACAACCGATCTGAAAAAATCCTTGGGTAGTTAGTTTCAGAAAGTTGGAGAAAGTGATGATTTCAATTTACTTAGAATAGCATTGTAAAGGGTTCTCCAATTAGAGGTGTTATTTTGAATAGCTTGCTATTTCGGTAGATGTCAAGTTTGAAGCTGTCATTTTTTGACATTTGACAAGTAGAAACTACGCCATTAATAAAAATGCAACGATACACGCTTCAAGAACGCATTGAAATTATTCAAATTCACTATAAATATGGTGAAAATTTGGCAGAGACGGTTCGTTAAACTCGAACATTTTTGGGTCGTCGTGAAGCACCTTGTCGGACCGCAATAAAAAAATTGGTGGAAAAAATCGAGCTGTTGGAACAAGTTAGTGATATGAAGAATAAAACCCATGCACGTCGCTCAAGAACAGCCGAGAATATTGCTGCTGTAGCCGAAAGTGTTGAAGAAAACCCAGGTTGGTCCATTCTTCGTGGTTCTTCAGAATAAGTCATTTTTGATGGCCGAAACTGGATAGTATTGATCTGGACAACGTTTTCTTTCAACAAGACGGCGCAACGTGCCACATTAATAACGAAACCATTGATCTTTTGCCAGAAAAGTTTCCGGACCATGTTATCTCTCGAAGATGTGATCACAATTAGCCAACGAGATCTTGTGATTTAACACCTTGCGACTTCTTTCTTTGGGGCCACGTGAAAGAGAAGGTCTTCGCCAATAGCCCAGCGTCGATTCGAGACCTCAAAGATGGAACTCGTGAGGCTATCGAGGACATAGGGCAGCCACTTTGCTATTTGGTTATGGCAAATTTCATTGAAAGGATATGATCCTGTAAGCGTGGTCGTGGTGGTCATTTGCTTGATGTTATTTTCCATTATTAACGGCATAGCTTCTTCTATAAAAGAAAATAAACAACCGATCATTTATATTGAAAAATGACATTTTTCTTTGAATATCTCTTATTGGAAAAACCTTTATTGTAGTCGGACCATAGAAAATTTTTTTTGTGAAATTAGTGCACTAATTTCACAAAAAAAATTTTCTATGGTTATATTCTTAGCATGCTAAGAATATAATCTTTGTCGCTACTTGTATTCAACGTTTCGGACAACAATCGTCAGCCGTCGTCAGGAAAACACAGAAGATTTGTAAATTTCAGAAAAGCAACTTTCGTTACTATTCAGAAATGTGATTAATATTTGAATGTTTTCAGAAAACAATCATCGATCGACTTTGATATATTTTTGATCGAATCAGCTGTCAAACAATTCAATTGAACTTGACTGATGGGATATTCGGTAATTGACATGAAGGTCTCTTCCTTTAAGTTTCTATGTTTCAGGTTTTTCTTCTTCTGATATTGAAAAATCTTCGAGTTATCAGTATCTCCCCGTTGGTCTTATTTTTTATGTTCTATGATTGTATTATTTGGAAAATGTTCAGTTTTCCATCATAGACTCTACTACCCTCAGAAGGTGCTTTATATGTGCAATTTCTTGTTATTTGAATCTCATTATGCTGTTTTACTTTAGTTAGATTAGCCCTGATAGAACTTGATATGAGATCAAATCTAACTAAAGAAAACCTGATAATAAAAATTAAAAAACCAAAAATCGCATATATGAAGCACCTTCTGAGTGTGATAGAGCCTATATCAGAAAAACTAAACGTTCTTCAAATGTTCATAAAACATAAAGAATAAGCTTAACAGGGAGATACTGATGGGTCAAAGCTTGTTCAGGGTGCTTTGAATGAAAACCATAATATTAAAAAATTATAAGAAAAAACTGAAACGTAGAAAATCATAAGAAGCAGCTTTCATGTCAATAACCTAAAATCTCATTGGTCAACCGTCTGTTGATATCCAAACAATCTGGGTTGTCATAATAATAACTTTACGTCAACAAACATTGTAGTTTTTTATTCTTTTCAATCCTTACTATCAAGTGAACACATACATTATAAATCATGAATAATTGAAGACAGTTTGCTCTCATTTACAAATAGTAGAAGAGGTGTTGTCAGGTCGTTTCTTTAGGACTTGAAAGCCTTGATCTTTTACTCATAATCTTTTCATTTCTAAATTCATCATTTATTTTCAAATATTCAACCTACCCTTGAAATTTCGTTTTCAAATGCAGCCGTAAAGAAACCAATAGAATATAACCAATTGCTCTCAGATATTCAAATTCGAATTACTTGTATGATATTCAGAATAGAGATTGATATATTGAATGTGAGCCCATCAATCGAAAGTCTCCCAAACATTAAATTACGATCGATTTGAAATTATATGCCTGGCGGATTTTAGTTTGAGAACTATAAGAATAAAACGTTGGCTCTTCGTGACCGTGACCAAATGTAGCTTTGCGGAATAAAACTCTCCCAAATATTCCTCATTGAAAACAAACTGAATTGTTGTCAACAAACTGAACAGTTTCTGAAGTATCGATATACACACACATTCGAAGAAATCCAGGACTTCACGTACTCATTGAAGAGCTATGTGTAATATGTATGTATTTCGACTCAATCGGTTTTGTTGAAAATTTTTGGTAAATGAAGTTTCCAATATTTATAACTCGAAAACCATCACACCAATTTGCCTTTGTGAAGTCTTCATATAATTATGATTTCCGTATCTTAAAGTCTGTTTTTAAAAAGACAACTTCACAGATAAAGAATTGATAAATTTAACAGATTAAGATTTGGAGTGAGTCTAATGAAAGTTACTTCCTAACTGAACTAAATCTAATGTCCACTCTCAAAAGAAAGCTAAAAGTGCATACACATAGAAATTGCATGTCGACACTTTCGAGTACAATTCTTGGGATGGACCGAGGTGTTGACTGTTGACGTCTACAATTCCTATAGAAGATGATCTCATAACTATATTATTCCTTGCAAAGTTTTAGTTTTCCGAGTTCCTATACAAAATTCTGCAAAATTCTTCATATGGTTGACAAACAACTGATTATAAAATGAAATGTACATACACTCGATCAGATTTTCAAATTTGAAAATAAAATCGAGTCTCATTAGTGACTACCAATATGTTACTGCCTCATCTTTTCTCAAGATCTTGTATTATATCTACCAGGTTTGTGTTTTTCTAGAAGTACCTAACTTTATTGCTTGGTGTAAGATGAATCCTTTGACTAAAATGTTTACGATGGTTATGATCTCCTCCGTAGTGAGTATAGCAAATATATCTATTATCACATTGAAATCATCTCAACCCTCGAAAGCAAGTGGTTTTTTATTAGTAATGTTCTTTTATCGTCAATGATATGACATTTATTATAATTCAAGAATTTAATTGCGCAGAATAGTTCATAGTTTACAATAATTGTTGCAGTAACAATGACAGATGAAAATATGTAACTGTGAAAAACAACTTCATTATTTAGTTCACACGAATTCAACAATCGTTTCATTCCGCAGTGGAAACTGGTTCAAAAGGAATTTAATTAATTCCTGTGAAAATAAAGAGGTACAAATTCTCAAATCTTAATTAGTTTTCGTTTCGTCAGAAGACATGAACTCCATAATTTCCCCAAGTGCATTATGCTCCCGAATTTAATCACCCAACTGTCGTGAAAAATTAACAACAGGGAGTCAAAGCGATGGAAATTCAGGTCAGTCGTGACAGTTTCGTATTCTACAACTCATTATTTCGTCGATGGAGAAGTAAAAAAATAGTACCGTATTGAAGTATTCGGTTCAAAAATTATTGAAAGATAGAAAAAGCACCCCCAAGGGGGGGCAGACGAAAGGGCATTCTGAAACACCTTTTCTGGTCGAAAAACTCCAGGAATATAATTACATTCTTTGTATAATATGTATTAATTCCTAAAGACAGCTGCACAAATGTCATAATCCAAAATGCGAATGTTGCGGCAAAATAACGCAGTTCTTTCTATAAAAACGGGTTGGCAATCTTGGTGCTGATGAATGATTTATCCAAGACGATATCACATGCCAAACAACTTGTGCATATATCATTCAATTTGCATATAGTATACCTACCTGGTTGTGTCATCTCTCGGTGTGAAGATGCAAATTGATCCACATATCCTGGCTTCAACTCCAAATCATTTATTTCGATGTTTTATTGAAGTTAGAGCGAACAACTGTTCTAGACTGTATACACCATATGGCCTACTGTATTATGTTGTGGGAGAACTCTATAGATTCTAATAGGATATTCATTGCACAGAAGCGTATAATACGAATGATTTTGGGCACGATCCACGCACTTCTTGCAGACCATTATTTGTAAAATACAAAATACTAACACTCCCATGTATATATATATGTATAAATGTCTCATTATGTAAAAAACAATGAGTCAAAATTTGTTAAAGTGGCATGTTATCATGCATATACTACCAGAAATTCGGAAACTCTGAACGTACCAATGCATAGAACATCAAAATTTGAGAATTCACCTTATTTTCAGTGCATTAAACTGTACAACCATCTTTCAGATTCAATAAAGACATTGAACGCGCGGAGTTTCGGGAGAGCGGTAAAGGAATTAATGTTGAGAAAATCCTATTACTCTACAGAGGAATTTTTAAATGATAATAATTGTCTGGTATAGATGTCGAAATGTTTTTTTTTTCTTTTTTATTGACTTGTCCTAAACATTGTTATATGTCCCACAGGATAAATAAAATTATTATTATTATTATTATTATTATTATTATCAATGAAATATAGCAGCAGTCATTAGAAAGGTGAAGAAAAAGCGACGATTGTAAATTCGACAACATTTCTGTGGAATTTCTGAGAAAACATTTCGATTAACTTGTGCAGCAGATAATTAGTTGCAATAAAAGGAAAAAATCTGATATAGGGATCCCTTTCACATACTAACCCAACCAACGATCCAACCTAACCTAACCTAACCTAACCCACCACGAAAAAGTATAAATACTGATGCTATTCTCAATACATTCCGAACGAGATTTTTGTTATGAAAATCACTTCAAAATTCATAGATTCAACGACGTAAATTTGAAAAAAAATGGGATATTTTAAATAGGCTAGTCAAACCCGCATTGCTTTGAATGAAAATTTTGAATTTAAGAAAATTGTTGATGACAGCTGAATAAAATATTAATTTTTTTCCTTGAATTCAGAATGATTGAATGATAGAAACGCTGAATTTCAGAATACTCAGTATGTAATGGAGCCACTATCTTCAACAGTTTACCCTATATTTTTTCAATTATTCATAAGATACTGATCTTAATTTGGCTGAATTTTAAGTTAAATTTGTGATTACCCTGAAGACGGTTGGCGAATGCTTGCCGAAAATTTGGATAGAACAATACAAATAATGGAAACAGACCAAATAATCTTTTAACAAATGAGCCGTTATCAAGAATTTCCCGTTTCTTAATAGTTGTCGGAATAATTCAAAATGTGAATGTATGAATTCGTCTAAAGCGAATCAAGGTTAAATATTTCGTACTGGCTATAGCAATGAAGAACGTAAAAAAATAACTACAGCTATGTTGAATACCTAATAGCATAATGTACATTTAGTTACGTATGGAAATACCCCAAATGTCGAATATTCGTATGAAACATCGAAAGAAAGGAATGCTGCATTAGTAAGCGATTCTTCCAAATATTAGTCAGACGACCTGCATGAAATTATCAATAGACCTCGAAATTCGAGAAATAATGATTGTTGAAAACGGCCAGATAAAGGATTGGAATAACTCTCAGAATTAGTACAAAAACTATACATCACCTCAGTACCAAATAATCAATCGGTTTATTTTGACACGTAACATGTGGTTATAATAAATAATCAGAAATAATTCATAAAAATGAATATGAAAAAGCAATTTCTATTGTCGCAACAGATGATGAAAAGACCAAAGATTACCTAGACGTGAAGTCAAAAGCTTCTAAGCTCATGTTCATACTAGATACATACATAAATGGTTGTTCAAACTTGAATGTCCTGAGAGCTAAAGGCTATTAATTTACGAGTCAAATCTTACATCTATCTTGAAATTTCAAGTTTAGAGACTTCGTTCCTTCCGAAGTAATTGTGTTAATCATATAATCATTGAGCACCTGAATATAAAATTTAGACCCGATCGAATTTCTTCCTCTAAAAATATCGCCAGCATCATAACATAAAACCTGTTCGACCGATCATGCACCTATCATCATACATCTCCAATCTCTAGCTCTTGGAATAAATAGTCATTGTGAGCCCTTTAATATCCCTCCTGGCTCAAAATTTTCACACATTTGACCCATATCTCTAAAGAAAAAGTTCTAAAAAATAATAATAAAAATATCGTGTCAAGGTCAATGAATTGCGGGGATTTCTCCTCCATATTTTCCACTTATCCGTCTTTACTTCACACAAAATAAACATCCTTCATACTATGACAACACTTCTTCGCACTCAACTGAAAGTTGACTAATTATTTTACTGCCAGCGAGTCCATTAAAGTTTGGTTTTAATCCCATTTAGGCACAATCACACTCGAGCTTGCATCAGTTGCTGAACGAAAAGGATATTTCCGGCTGCGCCCCGTTGCATTACGCAAGCAGGGAAGGACATATAAGGAGTCTGGAGAATCTGATACGTCTGGGAGCCGTGATCAATCTCAAGAATAATAATAATGAGAGTCCTCTGCATTTCGCCGCAAGGTAAGTGTAACTGATTAGTAGGTTAAATTCTTTGACAGATGGCGTTGTCACTGGCGCAGCTAGGGGAGGGGGGCTGCAGCCCCTCCCCCCCCCCAAAGATTAATTTTCTCCGTTATTCCTTTCTTCTTTATTTATTTGAAACTTTCGTATCATCAAGAATTGTTTAATTCAGCCCCCCCCAAAACAAAATCCTGGCTGCGCCACTGGGCGTTGTGGTACTATTTTTTTGATGAGATAACTAAATTATCATTAAATGGTGAAATATAAGGCCAGGCGCGCACAGAAATGGTAAGTGATGGCCTGGCGGTGGCGCGCATACACTCATAAGATATACAGATGTGGAAGAAACGGATGGAAACACAGGAGTTTCAGTGTTAAATTCACGCTGGTTCGGAGTCCAGTGAAGCAGTGGAAGAACCGAAACCTCGGAGCGATGCGATGTTGAATAAGCGGCTGGTCTGTTGGAATGGCAGTCTGTAGTGAGTGGGGAAGCGCGCAAGCAACGATCTAGGATCGAATATCGAATCAGTAAGACTCCAAACGGGAGATGGATAACATCGCATGACTATTGAAAATGCGACAATTTTCTCCACTCTTATGGGCTCCATGGGCGAAAGTTATTTGCCTCAATGAATGAAACAAATAATTTTCTGTGAAAATTAATATTCAGGTTCTTTTTCGTCATAACTGGTTTGAAAATAAAATAATTAATTAATTGGTAGCTGTCGAACTGTCGGAATAATTTGATTCTGTAATAGATCCAAATATTTTGTAGCGTTTAGGTTACCATCGATGAAAACTGGCCCTATCATGTAATTACCCAGCATTCGTTTGGCAAGAGAAGTGGATGTGTGTGCTGCTGTTGAAACCAGTGCACCTTGTTCTAGCAGAAAAATTGCCCAGCAAGTCGATTTGGGCGATAGAACTGTTCGGAATATTTTGAAAATAAATGGTTACAAATGTTATAAGGTGCAAACCTTTCAGGAAATTTTTCCAGAAGACCATTTCAAAAGAATGGAATTCTGGGAAAAGATGATGGAGAAAGGAATGAGCTTAGTTCTTTTCTGAGCAATATCTTATTCACGGATGAGTCATCGTTTTCATTGCATAGAAAACATAACCCATCCGTAGTAAGATATTGGTCTAAGGAGAATAAGCACCTGAGTATTCCTGTGCGTACCCAGTATCCTGAAAAACTTAATGTTTGGACAGGAATGCTGGGTAATTACATGATAGGGCCATTTTTCATCGATGGTAACCTAAACGCTGCAAAATATTTGGATCCATTACAGAATAAAATACCCAAGTCATAACGCAAGCGTAGTCACACAATATCTAAGAACGACTTTTTCTGACCACAAACGGAACCATCAAATGGCTCCCCAGATCTCCAGATTTATTTCCCAATGATTTCTTTCTTTGGGGATATCTCAAAAATATGGTGTATTGGCAAGAAATTGAAAGAGCGACGAACATTATTGAATTAAGGTCCAAAATAATCCAACTTTGTTCCAAAATAGCAAGTACGCCGAATCTTCTCCGAGATATGAGATTAAATCTTTATAACAGATTAATTTCTTTTTTTTTATATTTTTATTTTCGTTGAATTTATTTTTGTTTTTCGTAGAATTTATTTCATTTTCAAACCAGTTATGACGAAAAAGAACCTGAATATTAATTTTCACAGGAAATGATTTGTTTCATTCATTGAGGCAAATAACTTCCGCCCATGGTGCCCAAAAGAGTGGAGAAAATTTGTCGTATTCATTTTCAATACTCATGCGATGTTTTCCATCTCCCGTTTGGAGTCTTTCTGATTCGATATTCGATCCTAGATCGTTGCTTGCGCGCTTCCCCACTCACTACAGACTGCCATTCCAACAGACCAGCTTATTCAACATCGCATCGCTCCGAGGTTTCGATTCTTCCACTGCTTCACTGGACTCCGAACCAGCGTGAATTTAACACTGAAACTCCTGTGTTTCCATCCGTTTCTACCACATCTGTATACCTACTGTGAATCTGATAAAAATTGTTGAGCCAACATAGTAGGCTTTTACGCTATTTGACCTGAAGGTATAGTCTAAACTGCACAAACTACCAAACCAAATCGAAGGTTATGTTGCTGTCTATTAGAACTTTAAAATTTTGAGCTTACGCAGTAGTCGTCGCTTCGGGTCATTTTGACTTCAATTTTCAGAGCATTTAGAAAAAGCACGAGCAAATATGTATATGGTGCTGCGCTCATTGAAAGGACGTGCCGGCAAGGGCGTAGCTAGGAATTAATTTCGGGGGGGTTTTGACATTTTGGCAATTGACTTTGTAGGTGCCGGGAATTGTGAGGGTCGCTTTCTGAAGGAAGTATTAAATAAAAAAATTACTCTGAAACATTTCGGGGGGGGTTTGAACCCCCAAAACCCCCCCCCTGGCTACGCCCTTGCGTGCCGGTGACGTGTCATCATAAGCTTCACGAGTGACGTACTACTAGCGAGCTCGTGTTGCCGCTTGAAGTTGTTCCTCAAAATATCTATTGATATTATATCCTTTGAATGTAGTAAATATTTATTTTTGAGTATGTAATATAGGGTAAGAGCTCAGAGCCAGCAGACGTCACGTATTTCCTGGCGAACGGAATTGGGACGATTAGGTAGTATTAGTATGTAGGTACTAATACCGCATACCTAATTGTTAATACCTAATACGTCCAATTTTGTTCAGGTTATCAATGTATGTACAGGGTGGGCAAAATTCGTCGTCTACTGAAGCGATCTCGAGAACTATAGCAGCCAGAAGAAAACTGATGACACATTTCCTGTCTTTTTTTCCGACTAACTCAAATCTGAAAACAGATCTAACATATCTTTAATAAATTTTGAATTATGAACGTAAATTGAGATTCCGTCATTTTCGTTGATGCTGAATAACTCTCTGTACAGGCACTTTTTAATGAGTAATTCAAATGTGATATGACTCATTTTTTTAGCCCAGCCTTTTTCGAGAAATGACAAGGAATTTTGATTTTTCAAATAACGAATGTTTTTTATCTGGCTCCAAAATTTTTGCTGATTCAAAAAATGTATCATACGTCGCTATTTAACTCAATAATAGGTAAAAGAGAAAAAAATTTAATACATTTTCCTGCTTTTCGATTCAGTTTTTTATAAATTATAAGTAGGCTGGCGTTACTATAGCGACAGTTGAAAGTGTCTATGATTGGAATCATCGATTCCTTAATAATTTACTCTGTTCTTAATTGGTCATCACTCGATCTTGAATAAAAAATAGGTAATCTGTTCTTTTTTCCTAATGGGCCGGAATATTCTAATTTACTAAAAATTTGATATGTTGGTATCATAGACATAGAGAAATGGACCGAGCAATCCATATTCAGCTTCATAAAATATATGACTGAAAATAGGAAAGAGGTTAAACCAATTCGCGGCCAATAGTTGTCTTTTTCATGTCACCACAGATCCACAAAATGACAAAAAAGAGACAGGTAATGGTTGCGATATCTCATGTTCTCTTTCTCTGATTAGTGACACTTTCAGGCGGTTATTGCTCAGTCCATTCTCTTTGTCTATGGTTGGTATGCTACATTCATGCGAATGAAAATAAGCCGAGTCGCAAGAGAAATGTATTAAAGTTTTTGCTCATGTAATATACTGATTAAAATAGCGACATATGGTACATTTCTGAAATCATCAAAAATTTTGGAGCCTGATAAGAAAACATTCGACCATAGTTTACATTTGAAAAATCGAAGTTTCTTGTCATTTCTCGAAATTGGCTGGATCAAAAAATTCAGTCATATCATATTAGCATTACTTTTAAAAAGTGCCTGTGGAATGTGACAACGGATTTCAAATAAGAATTCAAACAAGCGAGTTATTCGGCATCAATGAAAATAACAAAATCTCAAATTTTGTTTATAATTCAAAATCTATGAAACATAGATTAGATCTGTTTTCAGATTTGAGTTAGCCAGGAAAAAAGAGCCCGAAAAAGTTTCATCCGTTTTCTTCTAGCTGCTATGGTTGTCATTGGTAGACAATGAATTTTGCCCACCCTGTACATACAACATTACTCACCTGCCTTGTTTTCTCCGTGCTGATTTTCATATATATTCAAGGCAATATTTTAATTATACATGAAAATCATATTAAGACCCGGCCTATCTGTAGTATAAATGACGAGGGTGATATTCATATACAGGGCTGAAACGATCCCTTTTAAGTTGATTTTCCTGATGTAACGTAATAGTCGACGCACTCATTCGCCAAAGAAAGCATTTAAATGACAAGTTCTGATGATGGCCTCAATAACTCTTATGTTCTCGGCAAATTGATTTCGTGCCAATTATGAATTTCACTATTAAAAACAGTTCTTAAAAAATTCGCCAATTTTCTTCCTCAGTGGCGAATGTAAAGTTGATACTGAAAATGATTCAATCCGCTTGAAATACTTTGGGGTGGTAAGTTTGTAATTCCTGTTAAAAGTTATATTCCTTTTTGTTCGTTGATAAGATGTTAACGAATCTTTTGAAGCCTGAATGGAGTTTCATTTGATGTACTTTAATGAACTTTTTTTTCCTTCGAAAAGCACAAATATAACTCCCCGATATACACCATGGTAAAATGTTCGAACTTATTTGCTGAAAATGTTGATATTTTCCATGGTGCTGTTAGAACGATCACAAAGAGACTGATATCACATTAATGATTAGCCCATTTCTCTAGTTTTGCTGTATATTTTTGGATTTTCACCAAGTGTGAATGGTATATTCTTGTATCCTCTGTTTCACGTGTACACTGAATACTTTTATGGATGTTAAGATAGATAGATAAACATCTTCGTTTCAAATTATATTCTGACACAGAAAACAACAAAATGAAATAGTGTCCTAAATAATCTTCTTAACAATGTGTCTCTAGTTCCACCAAAAATCTGATCATTTTAAGATTATAAGGTAACTTATTGAAGATCCTAACATGCATACATATAGAATGGATTTTTTTAGAAAGAGACAATCGATGATATGGAAAATTAATATTTGCTGTTCTTACATTATAGGTCGTATTTATATTATTGGTCAAAAAATCAGTTTAATGTTATATGAATACATCAGACATTCATAAAATACAGTCCATAAATCGTCAACAAACCGGGCTGTTTGAATTTTCTTCTGTATAAATCTCTGAAATTCATGGCCAGCATCAGTCTCAGGATTCTCTTCTGATTGATAAAAATTGACTTCACTGCTAAGCTTACTCCTCAGAAAATTATTTCATATCTGATCAAAGATTCCTAAGTTGCGCAGTCTATTGTCTTTATCGCATCAATGTCCATGTATTTATGGATTACCTTCATAGAATAGCAAAATTTATTCCATTTATTCAATAGTTCTTCTATGTATATGTTTTGTTCATTGTAGAAACTCATCCAAAACAACCCCCAGCAATCTGGTAAAAGTTGATGTTTCCACTTCATCCCCACCCTAATAAATTATTAGCCCATATAAAGTATTTCAATGTTATGATAAAAAAATCAATTTCTTTCGAAATATGAGTTTGTATCAAAACTTTACACACCACAATTGTATTGTATCCTAACAACTACAACATTGAAGATTCCTGATGTTTCACTAAAAGGCCGAATCCACGTTTATCGTTTTAATCCACCGTTAAGTAAGTCTTCATTAGAATTTTCAATCCTAGATTAACTTTTTCTCTTGACGTCTAAATTCCCCAGATTGAATTTAATCTATGGTTCTGGTTATTTTATTGTAAAATGTGGAATGAGTTGGTATTTTTGTGTTGTTTTTGAAGTATTTCTCTTTTATGTGGACCTAATTGTGTTGTTGTTTGATATTGGTACATGATATGAGAAAATATATTAACGGTTTGGTATTCAACAGTT
Organism: Propylea japonica; assembly: GCA_013421045.1. Classification (NCBI taxonomy): domain Eukaryota; kingdom Metazoa; phylum Arthropoda; class Insecta; order Coleoptera; family Coccinellidae; genus Propylea; species Propylea japonica. Next base: position 109,210,809 of record CM024239.1, read on the forward strand.
CTACAGTAAGTAAGCTACGCCCTCGAATAGTAAATGATGAAATTTTTTTGGTAAAATTTCCATACATATGGCGATTTTTGGCCAAAAATGTTTCTACTTCGATCGCCGTCATTATCACACCCTTACTAATTCGAGGGCGTAGATTAATACCATCATGACAAAGTTTCTGTATCTCATTTATTTTTTAAGTAATGGTCCTTGAAAAATCGAAAAAATTCGATCTTTGCGAAAAAATTGTCCACAATAAAAAATCAGCATCCGTCTTGTGTTATTTTCTGGCTGTTACAGCACCCCAAAGTTGACCTGTTTTTCCAGATTTTTCCACAAAAAGTCCATTATTTGGAAAAATAACCATCTTATGGAAAAACTTATTGCGTATAAGTTTTGCCTTTGAAGTAATAAATAAAATGACCGATTTCGCTGAAGCTGTAAAAGTTAAATATTTTTTTCAAATTTTTCAGCTATAGCGTCCCGGGTCATTTTATTCACTAACTCGCAAGCGTAGAAAACGAATACGCAACCAGTTTTTCCATAGGATAATTTTTTTCCAAATTATGAATTTTTTGTGGAAAAATCCGGAAAAATTGGTAATCCTTGTGAACCTTCTCACGAAGATGAATTCATGAATCATTCCAAAATCGATGATTTCTCAATATCCATATTGAAATTTTCTCTTCTATTTTAATTATTACAAAAATAACAATAAAAGCAAATGAACAGACTTCAGGAACTATGAATCAAAACTGTCAAACGAATACGAAATTTAAGATGTTTTGATGTTTATAGGTCAACGGCTTGTTCAAACCACCGATTTGGACACATAAAATGTAACTGATTGTTAAGGCCATCAACTGAGGATCATAGCACGTAACTGTGGATTAAGAATTAAACCTTCGTTTAATAGTATCGGCTATAGCACATTAATTGCAACCTTGATCCGTCCACTTAATTGTCGCCGTTCTATGGCGCCTAGGTTAAGTATTTGGTGGTAATATATCATTCATCATTCTGCAGCCATTTTCATCCCTCAATGCCAGTCATCGTTTCAGATCCTCGACGGCTCCTATCCAGTCACCTTCAACCCACCTGATATCATCACTCCAGCTTGTTCGTGGCCTGCTACTGGTTCTCGGTCCTCATTCCATTAGTTGCTCTGCCCACCTGTTATGTGTCATTTGAGATTTATGTTCTACCCTTTCCATTTGTGTTCAGCTGGAGCTGAATGATATCTTTAAGAGAAAAAATATTGACGGCTAATGGCAAGATGAATTGAACAAGCAATGATATTAATTTATCGACAAAAATCAACAAATTTCTATCTTCAGATAGATGTTTCTAGATTTCGGATCTCTTCAGTGCAGATATAGTATAACTTGTTATATGATCATAATAACAACGTTTCAAGAAAACTAATGCCGAGTGGGCATCGTTTTTTTTGTCCAAAGTTTCTGCATTATGGAGGAGGATGTTCTTATGAATTTCACCGAAATTGCGCCACCCTGGTCTGATTATGAATAGTTCGTTCGAAATCGTTGTTATAACACTCTAGAACACAACAAGTCATTCAGAGTTCAGTAATGGAAGGCCGGTGTACATAGTGGCCAGATTTGGTGATCCCTGAAATGAAACTTTGTAACCCTAAGAGAAAAATGTATGGCACATTGAGTTGTTCTTTTTCAAGAAACTCATTATGCCGTCAACTTCATTGATCTATCTTCTTTTGTTTTCGAGTTATAAGCCAAAATTAACATTTGAACAATTTCAACTTTGGTGTTTGTGCTATACCTAAACTTGAAACACAAACATTATAGAGATACTTTTTTGATGGGAATCCAGTGGCCTAATTTAATTTCTGCTGAGGGGTTTTCTTTCAGATGTATCACATGAAATTTTGTTTTTTCTTATAGAAACAATAATTTATTTTCACAGAGACATAATTTCTGTTTTTTTTCTCCTCTCAAAAATATATAACATGTCATATATCGCATTTAGGTCAGTGGTGGCGTGAGTGGAGGAGGAGTTATATCAGTCATATTTAACAGGCCAAACAGCGGTCCAAATGGCTTTCACCACAATTTGTTTGATGATAATGTATTTCATTTTATGCCACTATATTCATGTTGCTGTATTAAGTTATATTATCCTACAGGAACAAATATTATAGATTCACTTCAACTCAACTTTTTTTTTCGATCACCTACAGAACGCAGGTACTGATGTGATTTTACTACCTATTAATTACTAAAAATATATTTTCTACCTTAATCCGAAAGTATTCAATGTATTTGGGAAGTTTGTAAATATTACGTTCAGGCAAAACATTACAACTACGCTCCATGTAGATTTGCCCAATTGTCTGTGAGTTTTGAAATTACAAGCTAATAGTGATCTCAGGGACTTTGCTAGTTAGACTTACTCATAAAAAAATAGCTGTCTGGCCGCAGGTGAACACCCTATTTTTCGAAGGAAAAGCGAATATTCAGATATTCAAGTTCGAACAAAATGATATACTGTTTCCCTTCTTTCCGCTTCCAATCATAAAATGATATAAATGTAAATCTTCGACTGCTGTGCAGATGCAGGTTTCGCACTCACAATTTAACGTTGTCATATCTGGAATAATATTCGACAGTCTGTATTCAGCATGAGAGTGCGAGGGGCAAATTACGAGATTCTCCGTGAAATTTTATGGAAGATTTTTCGCGATGAAACAGCGAAAGAAAATATTGAATATTGAGCTTAAAATTTTATTAAAAATTGAATCAAACCCAGTTGCAACCACTTTTTATGTTATATTGTCAGATTTTCCTTAAAGAAACTACATTCCCTTTATTGTTTTTGATTTCAAAAGTGTAACTATTCCGCACTAGTTTAGTTTCGTTAAATATCTTTTTCATATTATACCATTTATATGTAAATAGTCAGATGATGTGCTCACTTTCATCTTAATAATATTCATCGAAGTTTTTTATTCTCATTGAATAGGTAATTTTTTGAGTCGGTTGTAGATAAAGCATTATATGATACCTATGTAAGATTTATATATTTTTCATATGAACCTATCTGGAGTCTCATTATAATCTTTCAATTCATCCTTCGTTTAGAAGCCATTTAGTATCGACGTGACATCAGAATTTTTTGAATTTCCGGGTATCGTCCTGTGTGTTGAAATTGCGATTTACTGAACAATTTCAGAAATGTAAAGGAACTCTTTCCCTCCAATAAGTATAGCAGAAAGATGGTTTTTTCATTCGAACGTTGACGAACTAAACGTAACGACAAGAGGACCAGAAATCGTAGAAAAAGCTCTGAGCATTTTTTCGAGCAGTGTGAGCTATATATTCACTATTATTATTATTACTAGTATTGCGTTTCAGAAAGCTGTGTGTACAATGCATGCTGCGTTCACCAACCATAGAACCAAAACATATTTGATTGCGACTTTCTCAACATTCATATAGGTTTCGAGAGGATAAAGTAGATTTTGTGAGTTGCTTCCTCATTATGGCTGAAGAGTGATATGAACCTGATTCTTGATTCTTCGGCTCTGAAACGATTTAATGTTCAAATATCAGCTAAAAAGTTGTCAATATCAGATTTTCGTGATGCTGAAAGAATTTTGCTTGCGTATTCCTTGCAAACTATAAAACAGAATATTATTGTAATAGCTGGGGAATAGAATTCTGGTTTGCGGAAAAAAACATTTTTTTTCATTAGTATAATGCACCGTGTCACGAGAGCACTGTATTCACCAGATTTGGCGCCTAGCTTCTTTCATCTGTATTAGACCTAATAACATTCATGCATGGAATGCGGTTTTCATCAAGTGATGAGGTCATGATAGCGGTGGAAGCGTGTTTTGCAGCCCTTTCAAATTCTTACTTCAGAGATGGAATTTATAAATTGGAATATCGTGAGAACAAGTACAATGATGTTCAAGGAAACTATACAGGTATTCCTGAATTTATGCGGACCATTTGATGATGAACGTCCGGAAATGCGTTGTTAAAGACTGACTGATAAAAGTGGTACTCTGTTGAGATATTTTAAACTTACTATTACTTTTGTATTCTTCGTTCAACTTGTGACAACAAAGTTTTCGGCCTTTTTTAGTGTGGGACGTAGTCTAAGAAAATGAAACATTCTATCGTAGCGTCTCTATTACATAATGTGTTGAAGTAACAACAAATACGCGTTAGGATGTTTGATATTCTCTCCCCCACACGAAAAGAAAGTATGTAACGGATCTATCCAATATCTAATCCATCCAGATGAAAATGAAAGCGAGTACAACCAACAAAAAAACCCTCTCAACCTGGTTGTTATTGGGGTTTATTAAAAGTGTCAATTTCAATCCTCTATAGAGAGATATAAAAAAATCTTTGAATAATCAAGAGAAGTTATCAAATCCCAAAATGGTTAATTTCAAAAAATAACTATCAATTAACTAACTGATAATTTTCTCTTACATAGCAATCCCAAATTTCACAAAAATTTGGTTTTTGTGGCACCCTTTCTTTGGGGATAGATGCCTACAAGTATTGAAAGTTGCCCCACCATGAAAATACTGAGAAGGATAGATGCCCTTCATACTTTGTGAACCGAAAACCCAACTGAATACAATGAGATTTTCTATGCTTTAAGCAGCAACCTTATCTACGCAACATGGATCTATTTAACAATTGTGCATTTTCAATTGAATTTCAAAAGCATATATTAAACGAAAAGTTGAATTCTTCATATTAACATAAAGTATTTTTCCACACATTCATAATAAATTAATAAAATATTAAGTCTCAAAAAAAAATGATCAGGAATCAAGTTTAAAATCAAAATAACATAATGAATCGAAAATCAGCTAAGAAGATAAGGTTTTAGTTTAGATGCCATAAGGGGCACTAATACCTCGAAAAATCAGGTCATCAGGGATAGATGCCCATGACTTTTTTGAAAAATTTAAGAAGAAAACAGCAACTATTTATACTCAGATGTACACTCAATAAAACTTTGTATGGACCTAATAAAAAAATAACTGACTTCGTTACAACTTCAAAAGTTATACAGCGGCAAATATTACTTTTGAAACTTTGGCTTGTTTGTGAAGTTCGCTGCGGAGATGATCGCACACACTAGCGAAAAACAACCTCATCTGACAATAACCCTCACAAAACTAAGGTCCAGGGTGACTATAGAATCTACTTAAGATATTAATTTTTTGGTACGTGTTTCGTAAGTAAGGTATTTTGAAAATGGGGCATCTATCTGGGTTTTCCCCTACATGCGACAAATGGGTATCCGCGAATGCGTTCGAACTCTGATTTTCAATAATTCCATATAGCGCTAAATTTCTTAATTCATTCCGAACTGAAATTCGCACGTAACAGGAAGAGGAGATTTTTCATTACGAATTGAACGAAGAATTCAAAAATGATGTTAGTTTAAAATATCTAAGTGGCGTTTCACTTTTTTCAGTCAGTTTTCAAGTGAAATTTGAAGAACTTGTAGCGTGAAAACAATGATCTTCATTTATGGGTACTATTTCATGAGATGATTTGAGTAGTTACACCCTAAAATCTTTCGCATCAATTCAGAAACTCACTGTAAAAAATTATATGTATTTCAAACCATAACATTTATTTTTTATTTTTTGAGAATCACAAAACTTACTGATCAATCTAAAGTATCTACTCTAAAACGTTCAGCTCGCATGAAGAGACGCTAAATTGAAACCAGTACTTCATCAAATCCCCTTCCGAAAATCGAATCACAAATTTTCCTTTCACACAGTAAACTATCATTGCGAATACCTGTAAACCCTAACTCACTCCAACAGATACGGACGTTTCCACACCGTCAAACAGCTCCTGGACAGCGAAAAGGGAAATTTCATTATAAACGAGTGTGACACCCCTCTACATCGCCTCCCAGCATGGCCATACGATGATAGACCAGTTGTTGCTAAACAGGGGGGCCTTACTCCACAGGGACCACAATGGGAGAAATTCGATGCATTCAGCTGTGTATTTGCATCTTTTGGATCAGACTGATACGAATTGCATGTGTATTACTTTCGAGCTGATAAAACAAAAAAATCTTAATATTATTGTAATCTATTGAACCAGCTGAGAGATAAAATTCCGGTTTGCGGAAGAAAAAAATTCATAATAATATCTCTGAACCCTTTAGCGTCACCATTATGTAAAACAGGAATGAAATAATGTAAAATGCCTTATTATTGGTGAAACTATTTATTAGTGACTGCAAATAACTTGCCTGCTCGACTAGTTTCGATGGGTGTTTCCCATCATTTTCAAGAGCCTAGTAACTAGACAACTGCAAAGAGAGAAAACAAAACAGATAATGAAAAACAATTGTCAATAAGAACAATAAACAACTCACGATGCAGCAGTCTAGCACAGTTCTCCAGCAGGGACAAAGAATCGACCTCGACACATTATGGTCTGGTTTTCAAAAAATTGCACAATTACGAAGTCAAATAATAAAATATAAATTTAAATAAACACGCATGCGTGTTGATGTTTGTTTTGTTGTTGTTTTTGACATGTAGCTATTTAAATTTTATTTTTATTATTTGACTTCGTAATTAGTGCAATTTTTTGAAAACCAGACCATAAATGTGTCGAGGTCGATTCTTTGTCCCTGCTGGAGAACTGTGCTAGACTGCTGCATCGTGAGTTGTTTATTGTTCTTATTGACAATTGTTTTTCATTATCTGTTTTGTTTTCTCTCTTTGCAGTTGTCTAGTTACTAGGCCTTGAAAATGATGGGAAACACCCATCGAAACTAGTCGAGCAGGCAAGTTATTGCAGTCACTAATAAATAGTTTCACCAATAATAAGGCATTTTACATTTTCATTCCTGTTTTAAAAATTCATAAGGCTAATGCACCGTGTCACAGGAGCTCTTCTTCCACCTCATCAGATTTGGCGTCTAGCTTCTCCAAACAGTTTCCAAAGCTTATAAAGTTCATGCATGGAAAGCGGTTTCCATCAAGTCATGGCTTCGGTGGAAGCGTATCAGATTCTTACTTCAGAAATGAAACTAATGAATTGAATTCTCGTAAGAACAAAGTGTTTTGATGTTCAGGGAGACTAGGTATACTGCGTGATAAAGTGTATTTCAAACCATAAGATTATGTTTTTCTCATCGAAACTTATTGAAAGATCTAGTACATCCATAAAACCTTCTCTTTTCATGAAGAACCGGTAAATTTGTAAGCAATCCATCATTCAGATTCTCTTGAGAGAATCGAATCACAATATTTTCCTTTCACTCAGTGAACTATCATTGCGAATACCTGTAAACCCAAATTCACTCCAACTGATACGGACGTTTCCACACCGACAAACAGCTCCTGGACAGCGAAAAGAGGAATCTATATCTATACTAATATTATAAAGAGGAAAGATTTGTATGTTTGTGGGTTTGATACGAGTTAACTCATAAGCTACTAGACCGATTTCAATAATTCTTTCACTCTTAGAATGGTACACTATCCCTGAGTAACATAGGCTATACTTTTCACCCGAGAAAATTAAGGAAACCTACTATAACTTCAATGATAATAAATATGAGTACCAAAATCAGCCATGATCAGCTATTTTCAGGTGCGCTGCAAAAACCGTTAGACGTACATGGAAACGATGTATGACGGAAATGTACCTCTTCAATAGTTCTACAAAAAAGTCCGCGATAGCATAATATATCTATCTTTCAAGGTTTATTCGGTATTACCTTTTAAAGGTATCCGAATCTTTCTCAAAATTATGCATTACTTGGGAGTATTTTTTTATGAATACGCTATTGATCCTTATCCAATCAAATACGTCGTTCATACCCAGTATTTAATTTAGAACGAAATTTCCTTTTACATCATTAAATTATGATGAATACATCAAAAGATATGGCAGGTTGAAGATGAAATTGCACCAAAATGCGTCTCCGAGGTAGACAATAGGTTGGTAGGAGAAGGTACCGAAGTGTGAGGGATGTATGAATGTATTTTGGATTGCCTGATTCCCGTATGTTTATGATCACACATCAGATCAACAGATGGCGCTGTAGTCGTTATTTATGTTATTCATATACTCTGCAACTGAACGGCTGGATCGAATTGAATGAATTTTTGTGTATACAGAACAACGTCTGTTGGGTCTGCTAGTTTCATTATAAACGAGTGTGACGGGGAGGGTTTGACACCTCTCCACATGGCCTCCCAGCTCGGCCACACGAGGATAGTGCCTTACTCCACAGGGACCACAATGGGAGATGCATTTAGCTTTTACCTGCGATGAATGGTTTACCGCAAACAATGTAGTAGTTGCTTTCTGCGCATTCGCATCTTTTGGATCAGACTGATAAGGAATTTTGCATGTGTATTACTTGCGAGCTGATAAAACAAAAAATCTGAATATTATTTTAATTTATTGAACCAGCTGAGAGATAAAATTCCGGTTTGCGGAAGAAAAAATTCATAAGGGTAATGCACCGTGCCACAGAAGCTCTCTTTCCACCTTATCAGATTTGGCGTCTAGCTTCCCCAAACCGTTTCCAAAGCTTATAAAATTCATGCGTGGAAAGCGGTTTTCATCAAGTCATGGCAGCGGTGGAAGCGTATCAGATTCTTACTTCAGGGATGAAACTAATGAATTGAATTATCGTAAGAACAAAGTGTTTTGATGTTCAGGGAGACTACGTGATAAAGTTTATTTCAAACCATAAGATTATGTTTTTCTTATCGAAACTTATTGAAAGATCTAGTACATCCACAAAACCTTTCGTTTTCATGAAGAACCGGTAGTAAGCAATCTGTCATTCAGATTCTCTTGAGAAAATCGAATCACAATATTTTCCTTTCACACAGTGAACTAATACCTGAAAACTCAAACTCATTCTAACAGGTACGGACGTTTCCACACCGTCAAACAGCTCCTGGACAGCGAAAAGGGAAATTTCATTATAAACGAGTGCGACGGGGAAGGTTTGACACCCCTCCACATCGCCTCCCAGCACGGCCACACGAGGATAGTGCAGTTGTTGCTTAACAGGGGGGCCTTACTCCACAGGGACCACAACGGGAGAAACCCGCTGCATTTAGCTGCGATGAATGGTTTCACGCAAACGATGGAATTGCTGCTTTCTGTACATTCCCATCTTTTGGATCAGACTGATAAGGATGGGGTAAGGTTTTAATATTGTTGCGATGTTGGTTGATGTAACGATATTTTAATTTCATTTATGAGTAGAGACCGGATAATATGCATTTGCATATGCTATTACATATTTGAGACATCTTCAGCGGTATTTGCATATTTTAGCTAAGATCCAGTTATTATGTATATTTTCGGTACATATTTTCTTCCCTGCCATCCGAAATGCGATAAAAGTGCTGAATCCACAAATTATAAACCAAATTCCACAAATTATAAGGTCTATTGAGTAATAATACTAATAATTGTGACTTTTGTCAGATTTGCAAATCACTTTAATCGCTACGCGCGCTACGAAAGTATCCAAATAATGAGTAGAATACGCCAAATCGTCAGTTGAATGCAGAACTATCCCAAGTCCATTTTTCCAGAAAATCGGTTTATGGCCTAAAGAGATGCTTAATACTACACTCCATCTGATGCAGAAGTATTGCAAGTCCATCTTATATCCTCACCCCACTTTTTCAATTTCATATAAACCCACGTGATAGTTCAATCTAACGAGTAAGTGGACATAGCATAGTTCTGACCCTGACATAAGGACATAGTTTAGTGGAAATTAGACATAGCATAGTTCTGACCCATACCATAAGGACATAGTTCAGTTGAAAGTGGACATAAAATAGTTCTGATATGTAGAACTACCGTACAAGGCTATATTTTGTCCCCATTTTTCGGAAATTTCTTTTTGGGCAAATTTTGACCATCACAAAACAATCAGGATCTTCAAGTTGAAGTTCAAAATGAAAGAATTTTTATATATTTTCAATCATCTTTTGAACTATTCAAAAAAACGTGTCTCCTGAAAAGTATGAATTTCGGACTTGGTATAGTTCTGCATTCAACCGACGAAATGAACTTCACGTTGCCATTGGCATTTCCAAATCAACTTCAAGATTGAAAGGAAATCCAGGTTTCGAAGATTTGTCTCTTATCGGGAGTTTTATTCATGGGACGGTAGAAGTTTTACCTGAAACTGTAAGGAAGAACATAGCACCAAAGTTCAAATTCTTCCCAGTTACGTCCATGGATGTGGAGCGAACCTTTTCCACATACAAAAATATTCAATATTTAATAATTGAACATTTGGAACAATATTTGATTGTAAACGTTCACAAAAACATTTAATTAAATTTTAATACCATATTAAGAGTTATTCGATGAAGTTCATTAATTCATAAATATGTTGTCAATTGTAGGTAGGTTCATACGAAATCAATAACCAGTTTTGAATATCAAAAAAACTTGGCCTACGTCATTTTATACAGGGTGAAACAAAATATGTTTTTTGCCCTAACTTAAGAATCACCCCTGGTGTGTTCCAGCTGTTTCACATGTTGTTCGGTATGCACCGTTTATTGACGACGATTTCGTGCTAATGCTTTATAATGCCTGACCGCTTCAACCTTATGTGGCCAGGATTGCCAGGGAGTATTTAGTAGATGTTGATATCCAAGCATTCAACTGGCCTGCTCTAAGACCATATTTGAACCCAATTGAGCATGTTTGGATGCTCTTGTTGCTCCTGAAAATTTGCAGCAACTCAGTGATGTTCTCTTATTGATTCAAAATCTCAATGAGGACATGCCGAGACAAATTGCACCTGTTATCTGCTTCTGAGCGGAAAACACGTCATGTTTTGGGCTTTGTTTTCAGTTTGTTTTCATTAGGTCAGAATTTTAGTTGAATTTGTTGTAGCCTTAGCGAAATTTGATGTTTTACTGGAAACCCTGTATCATCATCAAAAATTGTTCTATTTTTATGAATGGGGAATAAAATTGTCAAGAGAAAATATGTATTGATTGATTGAAAAAAAACAGATTATGTTTCACCCCGTATAAAATGATGTACGCCGAGTTTTCTGCAATTTCAAAACTGGTAATTGATTAAGAATGAACATACCTACAATTGAACAAAAATTTATTCGAATCGGACATGAAATACATTATTTATGAATTAACAAACTTCATCGATTTTTTAAGTGGATCGCTTATTTTGCCGGTCTGTGTATATTTATATGCTTCAGGTGTCAGTTGCAGGAACGTCCATTAAAATTTAAAGGTCCATTAAACTCTTAATCCTCCATTATTACAAGGAACTAATGGAGGATTAACGGTTTAATGGACCTTTAAATTTTAATGGACGTTCCTGCAACTGAGCAATAAGGTGACAAATTCTCATTAGAAAGCTAGACAGAAGGCGTAACATATTCCTTCTGATATCCAAATACTTTTTGAACCTTGCAGTTGCAATTCTTAACTTACGAAGGAACTTCTTGATTGTTCCAAAGTGTTATTAAGTTACTGCGAGTTACCGTGTAAGAAACGGTATTTGAGAACGTGATGATTTTCTTTTATGTAGTAAAGGTATTACCTATACCCTCATCATGCCATGCTCATATTTGAGCCTTTTCAGGGCTATTTGTTTGGTGAATTTCCCCAAAGGGACTATTTCAACATGCCTTTTCAAGGATTGGTCCAAACAGTAAATTCAGAGCTTGATGACAAAGACATTCATTTCAAGCTCAAATACATGTTTTGTTCGAACATTGAAAAAATGCAAACAACAGAAGATGAAATGAGATTGGAAGAAATCATTCTTCATGACTGTTTCCAACGGAGGACTTGAAAGCGTGGCAAATAAGACATCGTATGTTTCACTTATTTGTTCATTCTTGTTTCAATGTCTCCGCAGAGTCTGTGGTCTGGATGACACTACTTTGAGTACGATGTGATTGAAGAACATATTTATTATTGAGCGATTCAAAGAACAGAATATATCAGGTTTGGTTAAGACATCAAATCCGTCAGATAATCATGGCGTTATTGGACATGACCTTTCATTAAAAGGCTCGGAATTCCCCCGGTTCACAGGAAAAAGATAGAATCAGCAGTTTTATTTTCATGCCTGAAATATATGACAGGTCATCGTTAAAATTTCTGGCGAAGTCAGCAGGATTAATAACAGGAGAAGACGAAAAAAGCATAGTGGAATATAAGATTAACGACTGGAAGCAGCGATTACAGAAAATCAGTAGATTCTCAGATACCGTTGACTAACAAAAACATACAATATTCTATCAGGTTTTGCGCGTTTTTTCATATCGGGAAAACGATGATTCGAATAACCTGAAATCCATTGGTTTTATGGCGTTCTCGGGTTAACTCGATCCCTAACCTTCGCGTTTGTTTATCCAAAAAGTACGGTGCTATTAACTCGATCAGTGACTCAGGTTGATCTATCGTAACCCTATACGAGAGCAGGGTCGTTGGGTCACCGCATGCGCACTGCAGTTCAATTTTGTCAATATGTCTTCTACTCTTTTCTTAGTAATTTCATAAATTCTATTCCTGAAAATTATGGAAAGAGAAGAGAATTTAGCTCAGTGTATAATGGATGGTTCCATGAGCCGAGAAAATAATGCGAAATAACTTCTTCATAACTTTGTATCCAGAGCTTTCTGCTTTTAAGCTAAAGCCTTCTTTACTTATTTGATATAGGAACTCAAATATAACATTGAACATGCGAGGGCACACCAGAAATTATAAGAAAGATTTTACAGAAGCTAATTAATCCAAGCAAAGCTTGAGACAATCCGAAAATAAACTGGGACTGAAAAAATAAATCCATAAAATATTTGGTTATGTTATTGATACGACTGTAAATTAACTGGAACTGAAAAAATAAATTCTCGACTTCTTTAACATAGGTACTCAAAAATAACATTAAGCATGAAAGGGCACACCAGAAATTATAAGAAATATTTTACAAAAGCCAATAAATGCAAGTAAAACTAAAGACAATCCGAAAATAAACTGGGACTGAAAAAATAAATCCATAAAATATTTGGTTATGTTATACGACTGTCACTTCAAATCCTAAACCTGATGTGTTCGTAAACTTAGAACACGGGTCCGTGATCCGAGTATAGATCAGTCATGTGACTGTGACCCTATGGATCGAGTTGGAGTTAGTTGTTAGTAACCCTGAGTAGGTTTCCGAAAACGCCTATACTGTTTTTGATTTGTTCCTTTCGACAGGCTGGAGGTGGACACGACTAACGTGAACGCACGATGTCGATGATTTCTGATATATAAAATTCAATTTCAGAATACCGCTCTACACTTGGCTACCATGGAAAACAAACCGAATGCAATCGCACTTCTTTTGAGTAAGGATTGCAAATTACTTCACAATTCAACAGAACTGAGTGCAATAGATTACGCCATCTATTACAAATATCCAGAAGCAGCACTTGCTATGGTCACGCATGAGACAAGGTAGGTACACATAATACTAAAATTTATTTTGTATTAGTATCATGCATATTACAAAACGAGGAAGAAGGAAGAAGAAGTGTTAGATTCTTCTTCTTCTCCTAATTTCAAACGAAAAAATTATACACAATAAATAAAGACTTGAAAGAAATAATTCTAAGCTTTATCTTCTCCTCGAGCAATAGCTTTATTGAGATAATTTTTTGATTAACAAAAGATCATTGGAAATAATAACAGAATACTTTATTTTTAAAATCGAACCATTTATCCGCGTATTAATACGTTGGCTGTGACTAAATCTAATTTTGTGTTGTACAGGGCGAAAGAAGTAATGCTGCTGAAGTCGTATAAACATCCATGTGTGACTCTAGCCCTCATAGCTTCCATGCCCAAGGTATTCGAATCGATACAGGATAAGTGCATCACCAAAGCAAACTGCAAGAAGGATTCGAAGTCATTCTATGTAAGTTCCCAAGTATATGAGGAATTTAATACAAAGCCATTCAAGAAGCAAATATAAAGTACCACTATTCATATATCGTCAGTCCTTTAATGAAAAGTACAACCCCCATTAACCCTTCAATAAAATTCATACGGATCTGTTCAGTAACGGTTTTGCATCACTCCATCTGGTGATATGTTATCACAATGGGACCATAACTGAATATTGGGATAAGATCAAATCTATGATCTGACTGAGGAACACAGAAATGGTGAATATCTGCTGAATGGGGGAAGTTAATGTTGAAAATTCCCGAATTCCTTCAGAGATTATTTCCTTGCTCCTTGTTCAATTTTATTATAGTTTATGACACCTTATTCCAATATATAAGGGGACTCTTGACATTTCTCTCATTCATGGGGGTGTCTTACGAATACAGCATTTTCCAGAATCGGCTCTAGTAGAGATGTACATGTTGTGGTTACAATAGTATATTATTTAACAAGCGGAATTTCAAAGTCATAACTAACTCATCAAGTGAGTTATGAGACCATCACCACAAGTTGCATGATATCTTTTTCATTTATTTATTTATTAAAACAGGAACCTCGTTCTGGACTTAGGAATAGTGTCCTGTGACGCTCAGGATACCTTGAGATGTTAAGGTTGAGATAGTGTATGATTGGACTTATTTATCTACGACTATAAAAATAAAAATCTATAAAAATTTAATACTAAGATCAAAGTATAGAAAAAGAATCACTTTGAGAAATCTTAATAATCATTGTTTTGGCATTCGGGCAATAAACTATGTGTTGTAGTGTTGTATTAACATAATATGCTTGTATTATTTGTGGAGGTAGGCATAACAATTAATCATTGCTATCTGAATTCTACATTCTCAGCAAAATATTCACAATTTCACAATACTAAGTTATCAACTCAATTTCATGATGTCAAATTAGTAATAGTTATTTAATCAACGAGGCTATTAAAGACAGCGATTGATGGTCAAGATATTTTACCGCTTGAGCGGAGTGGAGCGATTATAAGATTTTTCCGATGATCTCAATATGAATTGTGTATGAATTCTTGATTGAAATTCATTTTCATTTTGCACAACACTTGCATTCGACATAATAAAATTTCTATGTATCTTCTATGTTCCAATTGAGGTATGACATTTCTCGTAGTGCTTCTGAATACTTTATGAACGGTTGCCATGAGAATTGCAAGTTAAAATTGCATAAATTGAGCATTAAAATGGGTCATTAATGATCAATTTCGTACACATCAAAATCACTTTTTATTTTGTGATCGACGGAAACGTAATATTAATCAATCCTCTCAAAAACAAATATGAATTGCTCCCCTTTTTCAGAAGCACAGAATCACACTGATGTTTGCGGAATATGTCAGAGTGGAGTTGGAACTCGTCCATTTCGGCCGATAGA
Source organism: Propylea japonica (assembly GCA_013421045.1). Lineage (NCBI taxonomy): Eukaryota > Metazoa > Arthropoda > Insecta > Coleoptera > Coccinellidae > Propylea > Propylea japonica. The sequence continues at coordinate 109,226,212 of CM024239.1, forward strand.
TTATGATAATTTTATCGGAAAATACGGGAATGGATGAAAACTAGCTTTATGATCGATTTTATCTACAATTCTATAACTTACAGCATATTTCCAACGATTAATCGCTCAATTTGTGAAATGAAATTTCATCTCGGGCTTGGACTGCTCATATATTTCGACCGAACTGGCAGTTCTCGTAATTTTTCGTAATCGAACTTGCTCTGGAATCAATTCAAAATATTCGCGTTTCTGAATGATATAGCATTTTGGAGAAACCTCTTCCTTTTCGTATCCAAATCCAGTTATCAATTATCTGAAGTTAAGAGTCCATTGAGATACTGTTTCGCAAATTTTTTGCAGATAAAACTGATTAAATTCTTTTATTCATCTAAACATATCCTGCGCTAATGACCTTCACTTTCTGCAGCCTATACTGGTTAGTTGGAAACTTGCCGTTACTCCTACAGTTCTTACCTTTCCTCCTGTACATCTCCGCTCTTCCATTCCCAATTTATCATAGTGAATTTTAGTAGTGAGTTATTATAGCTCACGCTAGTGAGTAGGTACTATTTATTTTTCACAGGCAGTTGACTCATGAATATTGTATACGCGTGTTTCATCATAAACTGGACGAACATATATATTCGGGACAATCATTTTTGCTTCATACAATATATCCCGTTTTCGAAGCATAAGCCAGATATCGGGTGTTAAACGTCATTTTTGAGCAAGATTCTAATGAGTGTGGTCAGTTATGTAGAACACTTAAAGTAACGGTTTTTGATCAAATCTCAGTATTTTTGGGACCTCTATTCAGAAAAGTTGACAAACTCCGAAAAAAAATTCACAAAATGGTGGAAAACCTGCAATGTTCTTGATTCTTTTATTTGGTTATCAAATTGAATTTTATTATCTGAATAAACTAAGAATTTCTGTGAAAACATTTTTTCGAAAATCGAACACTATTTTTTTCACATGTCTACAGCGATAGAAAAATTTCATTCATAATGGATGAAATTTTGCACCATTTTACTTCACTTAGTATCAATCACGAATTTGAAAACACAATAGTTAAATATTAAACGGTTTCGTTACTACAGCCATTCAAATATTTCTTTCAGACCTCTGAAATAATAAAAAAAAATGTTTCTAGAGTCAAACTAATTTGTTGATGTCCAAACATTCTAGATGAACTTTTAAAAATAATTCAGTGAAGCTTAGTTGGGACTCGAACCGACCTAGATATTCAATAGGGAAATGAGACTCTTCTAAGGATATAAATATTCGTGGCCAGGCAACTGTAGTTCATTGTTCATAGAGTTTCACTAATGGCTAAATTATACTCAGTGAAATTCAAATACCAGTCAAACTCTATGAACTATGAACTATCGTTACCTGGCAACGAATATTAATATCTTCAGAACAGTCTCATTTCCCTATTGAATACTTACGTCAGTACGAGTCCCAACTAAGTTTCACTGAAATTTTTTTGTAACTTCATCTGGAATAATTGGACATACCAGTTATTCAATTATTTCGACTCAAGAACGCAAATTAATTTTTTTTATAATTTTAAAGTTCTGAACGTAATATTTGAATGGCTGTAGTTACGAAACCGTTTGATATTTTACGATTATGTTTTCATATTCGTGATTGATATTGAAATAGGTACAATTATGCAAAATTTCATCCATTTCGGGTGAAATTTTTTTATCGGTGTAGACATGTAAAAATAATTGTGTTCGATCTTTGAAGAAAAATTTTCACTGAAATTCTTAGGTAGAAGATTGTGTTCATTCAGAAAATAAAACTCAATTTGACAACCGAATAAAAAGATCAGGAACATTGCAGGTTTTCCGCCATTATGTAAATTTTTTTTGGAGTTCGTCAACTTTTCTGAAAAGATGACCCAAAAATTTTGACCAAAAACCGTTATTTGAGTGTTATACATAACTGACCACACTCATTAGAATATAGCTCAAAAATGACGTTTAACACCCTGTATATCGATTATGCTTCGAAAACGGGATATACTGTATAAAGCAAAAATGATTCTTCCGGTGTCCTCTACAATGGAATCAGCCATTTGCGAAAATTCCGAACAATTTGTTTGAAGAAAGGTATAATTGGAAACAAATGGTTGAATTCAAAATTTCACTTTATCTTTCCCCCAAATCATCACAATTTTCTACTATGACTAATGAATGTAGACTGGGTAGAATATTTGATAACATGATTTCTATAGGCTAGAATTATTTATGAAGAGCACAATCCCTTGTTCTCTCCTTCATGTTAGTTTTAATTTCAAACTATTCCTTTTCAGATCAAATACAACTTCCAATGTTTACAATGTCCGGAATTCTATGCTGATATGGACGGCAAAACTGGGGAAGCTTTGAACATATACCGACCCATACCGCTTCCAGCTCTCAATGTAAGATGAGTTTACTACTGAACTTCAGAACAAAACGTTTTCCTATTCAAATATCGGTCAGTTGGCTGAACTTGTAATAAACATTTCAAGATACAAATAGGGTGGCCCATCCAAGATTTGTCATGCGGGTTTTCGGTGTTTACGGCTTATAAATGAAGAAGAAAGTCCCGGACTTTGAGAAAGACGAACTATTTCTCGAAATTTTCGTCTGTGTATCAACCCCCTGCTCGTTTTGTTTCAACCAGAATCACAGTTGTGAATTAAAACGTGCAGACATCTAATGGATTTATGATCAGATTGGGAAGTGATGAAGGGAGTTAGAGGTGGGATGAATTTTATATTTCCCAATTCGAATCAATCGAATTGAAATGGTTGTCTATTGTCTATTCGAATCATTATTTCCATTGATTCGAATCGAAATTTCGACTTAGTTACTAAATTTGCGATATATTGACAAGTACAGTGAATATGTTCTCATAGTGGACCAGTGGCGTGAAGTGGTCATAAACCTGTCAAAAGTCTGCGGTGTTTTTTATTTGATAATACATTTCACGCGGTTATGTTGTATGACTAAGATCCAAATAGTTAACAGTAACTGAGTCATACAATTTATAGGGAAAGTATAGATCGAAAACATTCATAGAAAAAGTTTGAAAAAAATGAAACGACATGATGAATTTTGGTGTTAGTTCCAATTTCTTTTGTAATCAAAATTCATATATTCATGTGGTGAATCTTCAGATAATTAAACTTTTTCCAATCTAGAGACTACCAAATATCGATTGAAATATAATCTTGGAGGATTCTGCATTTCTAGGAGACTTTTTTTGGGTTTTCACTTCTAGTCTATGAAACAGAAACAATTACAATTTTTTAATTGAGATGAAATGCTCCTGCTCAAATCCTTGCACTAACTTGTCAGGAGCAAAGTCTTTTCGAAAAAAATGTTGCCCAACAGTAAAACTAAATAAGGTAATGAATGAAATAGATAACCTAAAGTTTGGGTGTTTATATCAGACTCCTTCTTCAGACAAACTATCAACAAAAAAGACACAATTCCAAATATTTTCCTAGTTCGTCTGAAAAAGGAGTCTGATATAGACACCGAAATGTTAGGTTATCCATTTCATGTATTTCCTATTTCAGATTTACTGTTAGGCAACAATTTTTTCCAAACCAATTTGCTCCTGATGAATCATTGCAAGGATTTACGTAGGAGCATTTCATCTTAATTAAAAATTTCCAATTGTTTCTGTTTCAGAGACTTGGAGTCCCAAAAAAAGTTTTCTGGAGACTATCGTTGAAGAAAAAACGATGACAAATGCAATTAATTCAGAAAAACTACTGCTTTCGAAATGAGGTAGTTAACAGGCAATATGTGAATTATACATGTACAGAAAAAAATTTATGAAGTCTTGCGACTATTTTTTACTGAACCAACTAGATCAACTCTTTGGTCCTTATCAATGTCTTTAATTCTATAGAATATTTTAGTCCCTATAGTCAGGCACACTTAATTGATTTAAGTCAATGAATTTACATAGTGTGATGAACATATTATGAGAATAATACTGAACCAGTTTACGGTGATTTAGGATTATAAGATAACCTTTTGGTAAAAATTATTCTGATAAATTATTGATAATAAAAAAAAATCAATTTTTTCTCAACTCAGTTTCAACGAGTGCATCAGTGCATGAGTGCATTAAATAAGATTACCTATACTTTTAAGTGCCGCCGACTTTGAAAATATAAGACTGAAGGGCCGTTATGATACTTTTTGATATAACGGTATCAGGAAAAGAAACTACACAGTTATGCAATTTGTTCATTCTTAAATTAATCAACTTTTACAGGCGATGGTGTCCCATGGCAGAGTAGAACTTCTTGCTCATCCTCTCAGTCAAAAGTACTTACAAATGAAATGGAATTCCTATGGAAAATACTTCCACTGCGTGAATGTGATATTTTACAGTATCTTCTTAGGTTTTGTTACTTGCTTTTCAGCACAGTTGATGACGAGACATGGTGATAATAGGAATAATTCAACCCAGAATGTGAGTATAAATTACAATTTCATATATGCCAATATATATTATTTTATAACCTCTAAGATCATAAAATTGTTTCGTTTTATAAAGACCTAATAAAACAAGCATTTCATTGTGTTATCCCCATTTTTTTTCCCTTAGCTGTGTGAAATACTGCTTATATATTGTTCATTAAAACAAGATTCGGAGACCCAAACATAGGAATTTTGGTACAGAAAAACATAGATTGACTCAAATGAACCACTTAAACTTAAAAAAAGAGTAAAGAAGGGATACAGGAAAATTAGAATGAAAAACACAATCATTCATCGAGTTTTCTCGATAGCTTAGTTACTTATGGGTCGATTACATTGGGATACTTTACAAGCTGCTACTGAGCGAATTGGCTTGTGAGATTGTGATGATTACACATAAAACTGTCTACTCGCTGAGTAGCCAGCAATCTAGCGATCCACGTGGGGTTTATGTTTGTATCATTGTCAAGGATCTAAGATAAATGTAATATAAGTTTTCAAATTCAAGAACCAGGAACCACCAAGAGGATGAGACCTCACACTCACAGATTGTTTAGTAGCAACTGTGATCACACACGGCTTGTTTACATGCCAACAAGCCAAAACGCCAGCAGTTTAACTTGTAGCCAGCTTTCAACTTTAGTCGCAGCTTTTTTACAATCAGATTATTGGCTTGTGAATACGATTACACTGAGCGAATTTACAACCAGCTACTAAATTCGCTCAGTAGCGTAACAGCTTGTAAAGTATCTCAATTTAATGGAACCATTAGTAATAATTATCTAAAATTCCCTTTAGTTTCTCAATTTGCTGAGTGAGTTGTCCAAAAATATCAAAAGAGATAGTAACTACTTGAGTCGTATTAAATTTGAATGGGATATTTCGATTATAATAGTCTAAATCGTCTCAATATGCACTACAACCAGAACTTTATAGTCTACAAGAATCACTCTAATATTTTAAAACCTTCAATATAAATTCTGTGTGCCCATATGCGAATGGAATCAAGAATAAGAACTCAGTAGAAAAATATAGTTATGTTTGAAACCAACCTCTTTTTTATTAAATACTTCATTTTCAGACTATTCAGACTAAGAGTTCGAAATGCTATCGTAAGGTATGTACGATTTGGTAGTGAAAATTGTATGGAGTAGAGTTTTCACTTCTTGCCAATATCAGTAGATTTCACACCCAAGAATGTCAACGATATTTTCCCTATATACCGTAAAGTGGGGCGAAGTCGGACGATTTTCAAATATTTTTGTGAATAACTTTCTTAAACTGAGCAAAAAAATTCTGAAAAAAATAATTAAGATTCCATGATGCCCCCCAAATATAATCTGATCATTTCTTCATCCTGAAATTTTAGCTTCTCACTATTTTTTTGTGGTAAAGAGTGTCCGCGTTCACCCCTACGTGTGGGGTCAAGGCGGACAGCCGTATATTTCAATTCAAAAACGTCTTCGAGCCTTGTATTGGATGAAGACGGACACAAAAACATCTTTTAATCATACAAAAAGAGGTGACATTTCAATGGATATTAATTTCGGGCAATTGAGGAAACTGAAACCTTTGGCTCCGCAGATCATTAACCTTCCTCAAAATTTTATTATGTGGCTTGCTGGAACATTCTCAACGACTTTTTTCAAATTTTCGAAATAGTCTTTGGCAGTTATGTTATGCCTGCCTGTGCTCTTTTTATATTTTGGGCTAGTCTTTCTGTCAAGATTTTATTATGCTGTTTCATAAAATTATAAAACCAATCAATTCCGGGATAGTTATTCTTGAATTGATGAATCTTCACCTCTTTTCTATCAAGAAAGCTCTTTACTAAAAGAAGAATGTCACTTCTAGTGATTGGAAAACCCCATTCGGATAATGTGATTATTCCTTCGACCAATTTTTTGTCGTCTAACTCAGACAGTTTTGTTTGTCCTCCATGTTTTTTTTGTTTTTATTCCTTCCACCTTATCATATAACGCTGATTTTGGTATACCATAACACTCGGCAGCTTCTCTAAGTGTTTTTCGATGACTTTTAACATCGTTCACAGCTTTTTGTAAATTTTCAAGGGTGTAATTCATAAATGAAATGCCAATTTTAGCCTTATACTGCCGGCCCATTTCTGTCCGCCTTCTCCCCTACAAAGAGAAATTTTTTGAATCTCTTCATTTATTATCAAGAAGGAATTATTTGAAGAAGTAATTATTATAGCTAGTTCTTCTCGATTACTTCCTTAACGACTCAGAATATGTTTCATGCAAGCACGCCCCACTATTTCTTGTGTGCAAGAGTTTCTTTTTAGATTTTGTAAAAAGTGGATAAATGATTACATTCAATAAGGCGTACCTGCAAGCTACGAGAATGATTATCTTCTTCAAACGATTCGCACAGTACCTTTGCTAGACTTTAACTAACTCGTTATAGTCAAAACATTCCAATTTGATCTTACCGTTTCACGTGACTTTGACGAAAACGACGGCAAGAACCGAGTGTCCGTTTTCACCCCTACTGTCCGACTTCGCCCCATTTTACGGTACTAAAAACTATCTTTCGGAATACACACGTGTTATGCTTCTTAGATTGGATCACTGTTATAGTGTACCCAGAATTGACTTCACCTTCAGAAATGCTTGTGGGACAGCTTCCAGTCTCTGGTTTGATGTCACCTTTCACATTGTTTCTTGTCAATCACTCGTCAAAAGTACCATATCAATGAACTCACCCTCAAAGTAGAATGGCCGTGACTGCGTTTTCGAAGATGCGATTACAAAAATGGCTTCAAACTTTTCGACGTTCATTTATGGTACTCATTTTTCGACGACAAATATATGTGGAATGGTTTAGTCACTTGTGAGTTATTGATGAACCATCCATACCTTTATGTCAAACACTGAATAGATTCGAGAACACATACATGTATTTGCCTGAGGTCTTCGGAATAGACGACTGTTATTGCAGCTGTACTGGTATCCCCTCAGGTAAACAGGAATCCAAGTTGGCACCTCAGTGTATATGCATAAGATCATCTGTTTCAAGGGTTTCACATCATACAATCTTATTGGACTGTATGGGAAAATTGTAGGACTTTATCACACAGTCTAATATACAGGGTGACTGGTGACGTAAGGGACAACGGCTAACTGGAGATAGAGGACCTCAAACTGGATGAGGATTGGGGGTTTAAATGTCCTATAAGGCTATTAGTTTCAGAGATACAGGGTGTTTTTTGCAAAAGTGCTAAAACTATAAACTCCCATATCTTCGTCAATATGGCAAATTTTTCGCTGATATTTGGCAAGGTTGTTACTAAACATGTTCTCCATCAGATCGAGAAGAAAAATTCGGTATATGAGATAAAAAAATTGAATTGAAAAATTGGAATCTTCAAGAAACACTGAGTAAAAATCTGTTTTTAGTTTGAATGGCACAATTTTTTTATAGTTTTTATAATACGTTGAAAGTCGAATATTACAATTTATTCATATTGAATTCAAAAAACATACTATTCCTGATAAAAACAACACTGAATTTGAGATACTTAAATAATCCTGATGCATTTTGAATATTCCTTCACATCTTGAACTCCTTTTTTATTAATTTTTTATCAATTATAAGAAAAATTAAAAAAACGATAGAAATACAAAGAGAGGAACAGTAGCACATATGATTTATAAAAAAATCAAATAAACAAATGCTCGATATGCGAGAGCCATTCCCCTCACACACTTAATGACTCTTTTGAACAATTGAAGTACTTTTTATATCCACAAGATGAAAAATTATACTCTTGATAGAACAGAAACACTGGATTTCAGCTCGAGAAAAGTTTGACTTTCTTCTCAGAACTCCTGAACAATAATCCATCTGGTACTTATGTTTTCAACAAAATTTATTCTTCAATGAAATTATGTATGAATCTTGAGGACTTATTTTCCTCTAATGTGTACTTAGGTGTAGCAACTTCATCTTCTTTTGAGAAGCATATGAATTTCTTTAATTTTATTAGGGAAACAAGTGATTTTTTAGAATAAGAGGTTTATTATTGATTATAAATAAAATACATCCTACTACACAGAGTAGGCTTATTTCAAAAAATGACGTTTGTATTCATACATTCATTGATTGTGAATGATTGGGAATTGTGTCGTTTGTTTATCTACTGAAAAATGCCTTCAATATTCACGAATGAAGAATATGTAGATGATACTTGTTTTTGGATTGCGCAAAATGAACGGATATAATATTTGGTCTCAGAATAATCCTCATCTCAAAAGAGAAAGAAATCATTAGAGTTCAAGAGAGCCAATAAATGCGTTGAAGCAAATTGCTCTGATTTCGAGCATTAGCTTAGTTATTTTCTCATGAATCATTGCACAATTTAATAGAAGAATAAATTTTGTTGAAAGAATAAGTATCAGATGGATTATTGTTCAGGCGTTCTGAGAAGAGAGTCCAACTTTTCTCGACCCGAAATCTAGTGTTACTGATCTATCAAGAGTAATTTTTCATCTTGTGGATATGAAACGTACTTCAATTGTTCAAAAGAGCCAATAAAAGTGTGAGGGGAATGGCTCTCGCATATCAAGCATTTGTTTATTTGATTTTTTTATGAACCATATATGCTACTGTTAATCTTTTTGTTTGTATTGTTTTTTGAGTTTTTCTTATAATATTGATAAAAAATTTAATGAAAAAGTATTTCAAGATGTGAAAGAATATTCAAAATGCGTCAGGATTATTTAAGCATCTCAAATTCAGTGTTTTTTCTTTCAGGAATAGTATGTTTCTTGAATTCAATATGAATAAATTGTAATATTCGACTTTCAACATATCATAAAAACTATAAAAAATTTGTGCCATTCAAACTAAAAACAGATTTTTACTCAGTGTTTTTTGCAGATTCCAATTTCCCAATTTAATTTTTTTTATTTCATATACCGAGTGATATTTCTCACCTGACACGGAAATTGAAATTTTTGAATACGGACCTGCAATTTTTGGGAATTTTTTCTTGTCGATCTGATGGAGAATATGTATATTAACAAGCTTGCCAAATATCAGCGAAAAATTTGCCATATTGACGAAGATATGGGAGTTTATAGTTTAAGCACTTTTGCAAAAAACACCCTGTATCTCTGAAACAAATAGCCTTATGGGACATTTAAACCCCCAATCCTCATTCAGTTTGAGGTCCTCTATCTCCAGTTAGCCGTTGTCCCTTACGTCACCAGTCACCCTGTAGAAGCTAAACCACATGATGAAATCGATATAATAGGGATTAACCGAATATCCTTGTTACAGGAAACACTGAACATCGAACAAAGCATGCAGGATCTACTAGACGTAGAGGTATCTACGGTTATATACGTCAGTGCTCTTGGTATTCTAGGATGTTTAGGGTTAGGACTTATCAAAGAGGGTATTCAGGTATATCAGCAGAAATGGATGTATTTACTGGACCCCATCAATCTTGTGACGTGGATACTCTATGGTGCTGCGATGGTTATGGTAACTATACTTATTACCGATTCTACAGGTTCTGATTTAGAGCTCAAGTGATACTCAAGAGATATCAAAATCATTTAATTATTATTATTTTACTACTTGCTGATGCCATTAGCATACATATGTTTTTTCTTAATGTTATTTTCATATTTGTATTTGAGTCATATATGAGAAAGCGATCAGTAATTTTATTTTCAATAGCTCGATGAGTTTGAACCTGAATTCGTGAAATCGGTCACGTTTAAATAAAAATTACTGACGATGCAGAATAAGTAGAACACTAAGGATGCGTTAGGTTTTCGCTTGAATTAGAGCATCAGTCTTTATCTTTATTTATACCCCTGATTATATTGAAATGGATGGCTAATAATGTACAGGGTGATTCACTTGTCTTGGTAAAGGCATACTGTCACAATACAGAAAGAATAAATGGAATAGAATCAATATAAAACACGCTGCAGGTCGCCGACGGTACGGAATTAAAAAAAATGGTATTCAGAAAAAACATTCAGAATCAAATTAGCTTTCGAATGAAAGAATAAAAAGAGTATGTTTCTGGAGAAAACATTTTTGATAGCGCCGCGACGCCTGGCGTCTCAATGTCTTTTCTCCTACTTTTACGCACATCTCAAGGCACTATTGACTTGTACCAAATACCGTCAACAGAATGAAAAAATATCCATCCCATTTCGAATAAAATAAGTACCTTATAAAGTATATGTTGATGTGTTTTCAACAGAAAAAAAGTGTTGCAGAAAAAGGCCGCACTGAAATATTTCAGAGAGTGCCATCGTTTCGGTTTCGATAATGTCGAAATTTTAGATCATATTTTGTTTTATTCCTACCTCACACTAGGCCTTTTGTACTGAAAGCTTTCGAGTGCTTGAGGCATGGACGGCTTAACGAAAACGATAATTTAGATAATAAAAAATTCTGCCTGGAATACGATTGGATACTCACCAAAACTCGGTGTGTTTTGCAAAACCTTTTTGAACACTCTGCTCGCATATTTGAAAGTTTGTATATATTTTTGTATTTTTTCAGGCACTTCCTATATTATTTGGAGGAGAGTTTCAAGATCTTCATTTCTCCTGCGCAGCAATTGTAGTGTTCCTGAGTTGGTTCAATCTTCTCCTTCTACTACAGAGATTCGATCAAGTGGGAATTTATGTGGTGATGTTCCTGGAAATTCTGCAAACACTCATAAAAGTATTGATGGTGTTTTCTATACTGATTATAGCATTTGGTTTGGCGTTCTATATTCTTCTTTCTAAGGTAACCAAATGATTTAATAGTAATAGGGATGTTGACTCATGTTACGAATTCATATAAATTGAGGTTTTCCTCATAGAAGGAAATTATTGCAATCCTAAAAAACCATTTTAGTGATCTTACTATTCTCGTTGAATTAAATAAAGCTGATTCAAATTATGTTATTTATTATCAACTATCACGTGGCTGCGAACGCCAATCAGAGGTAATTGACGTCACTATGCCGTATTGTCATTGCAAATTCGAATGTTCGGTGCTCAGATCAACAAAATACATTCATAGGCCGGTTTCCACAAAACTCCAATCACCTTGATTATTGAAAATATGTCATCATTTCTCTACAATTTTCAGTTCATTTTTGACATAAACCATCGACTTACTTCAAAACGAACGATTTGATTGCCCAATCAAGCTTTGTGAAACCCACAGTTTTGTGACTTAAACCATAGTAAATATTTATAATATCATATCTATGTTTCGAACTGAAGAAGTTGAAAGCTGAAAGAGAACAGAATAGTCCGATTATTCGTTACAAGAACGATAATCTACAATTTTCTTTATAATGGAGATAGGATTCATCAAGGGTAATAGTAGTAACTTAACGAAGATTGATTCCTGATGGTCGCAAGTGTCTTTGCTGAAAACAAAAATTTTTGTGCAGTGGAGCTTAAAAACGTAGAATTGTCTCTGTAAGTAGCAAACTTTTAACTCATATTTATTATTATAAATAAAAGAAACACCTCATTCAGCTCTTATATTCCGACATATTCATTTTGAAGGCTTAAATTGAACTTTTCCACAAGGAATCAGACAAAATCAGTTCGCTTTGATAGAAGTCAAAGTATGTTTACCATAGACAAACTGACAAACTAAAAATTTAGTCAGTCTATGATGTCTACCGGCTATTGACGTAATCATCATAACGTGCCGTTTCCGCGGGAAAATTAATTCTCTTTTCTTCAACGTATTTTTTATTGTCAAATACTATATTTTTAAGAAAAAAGTAATATTTTCGTGTTTGTATAGGGTTTATCTACAAAATAAAATGAATTCCAAAAAATAGTCAACATCCCTATTGATCATAGGTATCTGATCAAAACATAGCTAGGCAGTTCAGAGGTTCCTACTTCCGAATAAAAAATGAGCCCTTAAGTATTCAATATCATTGTTGAAGCAAATTACTGAAAAGATTTGAAATATAGGTACACACCGAGAGTTATAGTATTTTCAAAGCCGTCGTGAGGAAATTCAGTTCACAGACTCAAAAATAAACAATTTTTGGTACTTTTACACAGTTATGTGACATGTGTACCTACACTGTTATGAGCTCAGAGAAAAGTGAATAGCACCGCATTGTCATCAACGAAGCATTAGAGTGAAATGGAAAGCATTTCACTGCAGCACTGGAGTGAAGTAAACAATGAGTTAGATTCTCATTTCTACAATTCCTGAATATAATACAACATTTTCATAATTTTGCCTTAGCTATAACTACTAAATACTTAAGCAACAATAAAGTGCCACCAAATCAGTAAAATGATTCACATATGAACTTCAAATCGAAATGAAAATGTAAACACAATCGCATCACCAAACTGAACACTAACAGACGATGTTGCCAAACTTACAGAATTGTCTGTAACAGACGCAAGCCGTTATTATCAAAGTAGGGGAGCGGTAGACCAATTATCCTAATACGGCACGAGTTCGCAACGCCGGAATATTGTTCGCATAAATAAACGGATTCTACTTGGCTGCATAACAAATGCGTAGGCATCTCTAGGTTTACTTTTTACTCTGAGGTTATGAGCTCTTTCCGTTTGTGTCCCTAAAAAAAATAAATATAGAAAATAATACAATTCCATAATTGATACTGAATATTAGTGGTTGAATGTTTATTTCAGGGCCATCATCTGTCGTTCAAGACTATACCGATGTCTTTGGCGAGGACATTTTCCATGATGTTGGGGGAAATAGACTTCCTGGGAACCTACGTAAAGCCATACTATCTCACTGTTAACGAAGAAAAATCATTTTTGCCATTTCCAATTCCTTCATTTTTCATCCTAGGTATTTTTATGGTTTTGATGCCAATTCTGCTCATGAATCTGCTCATCGGTTTAGCCGTTGGCGATATTGAATCAGTGAGGAGAAACGCTCAACTAAAAAGGCTGGCAATGCAGGTGAGATCCTGTGTTAGGATCGTGAAATGGTGTCGGTTCTTCTCTGTTTTATCAGTGACGTTGAAATTTGATATAACTGCTGTTCAAATAGGTGCTATTGGTATCACTGCATCATTAAAAAATAAAACTATTGTTTAATTGTTTTATGGGTGGGATTTGTTTTGTGATTAAAGGCCCTTTCTATTTGAAGCCGCATCACTTCCAAACTGATGTAAAATCAGTTGATGCGCGTTCTATTTGACAATGTTGTGATTTTGAACTGATGCGCATCACTTCCAACTGATGTTGCTTTCTTACAGAATCAGTTTAATTTCCACAATCACTTCAGTTCATCATAACAATAACATAACCTAACATTTTGGTGAAAGTTTACAATTTACTTCTAAACATAACAGAAAGTGAATTATTATCCTCGGTTTTCATTCCTAGTAATGAATAATTCATATTACTTTTAGAATTTCCTTCCGTACTATTGTCGATGGTACTCTGATTTCAAACCTTATCGTTTTGTTGATTGTCATCCGAAAAAGGCATGTTCTATTTGTCAAAATCACTTCACTTCCAACTGAAGTGATTTCGGAAATTATTCAGGCAAATAGAAAGCTAGGACAGTTGACTGCAACTGCTTTTCGAGTCATTGCTACTTCTTACAGAGTATTTCGGGTTAGAATACTCGAAAAAATAAATAGTTTCAGCAAAGATGATGATGAAAATTTCAAGAACAGCCCTGAGCAGGAGCTTTCGAGCGCTCGTTCTTTGGTGGAGCAATAAGACTATTATCTCAAAATTTTATATGCGATTTGAGAATGATACCAAATATTATAAAATGCAGAATCTCAGCACAATTATATTCCGAAAATTATTCGAAAAATTAAATATGTAAAAATTAATAATTACAATAATTAAATTCTATGGTTCTGATGATGCGATCCTCTTGAATTTTTGCATGAACATTCAGTATACTAGTTTTCATTCTCAAAAGGATATCCTGTTATGGAAATATAGAGATTTTTTTCAGTATTCCAACTTAATATTCTATAGTTTTGTTCATACTATGGCCACAAAAATTTGCATGAGGCTTGCTATAATCATCTCGCATTTGGCCGTAACATTCAATTCCGATTGCTTTCGGATTTTTTCATGGAACACTGTGTATGATTTGGTTGGTTAACGAACTTAACCGATGCATTTGGGACCTGAACTCCTCCTGAAAATTTCACGTCTCTTGGACAATCCCTTCGAAAGTTATTGTGCTAAAGGGACGGCTCCGCGGACAGAATTGAATTTGACCACGATTTCGTCATCAGAAAGTCTAACCCTATCGTTTGAGACCATTTTCTGCTTGAAATTCGAAAATTACAGACATTTGGGCAGAATTTGGGCACTTCTTTAAGTAAAACGAGCGCTCAAACATGAAGATGGCAAATAAACCGACCAGCATTATGCGAGTGCCACCTGCAGTTCTGACAAAAAACAGAAACGAGTGAAATATTTAAAAACCATAAAGTTCGTTGACATGTTGCCTTCTTCAGACATATTTCAAGTTCAGCTGTCAATATAGAATTGAAACTCTCAGACAAGGTCGAAAGTTCAAACAAAAAGTATTTCGAATCTGTTTTATGTTTCTGATCACCATTCCTAAAAAAAAACTACCCCCGGATATCATTTTGGATTGCACCCTCATACTTTTTCCCATGAAACAATTACAATTACTGCCACGAGCGTATAATGATAGCTATTATTCAAGAGAAGAAGTTTATTCTACGAGCCGTAGGTTAGTGGCCCAAATCACCGAGTGAATGATAGTCATATACACGGGAGATTTGAATAATTGGTGACCGTGACAAAACCCTTCTATTACAACTACAAGTGTGGAAAAATAGGACACATGAAAAAATATTGGAGAACTTGTCACTGTATATTTGTAATGAAAATTGCTTTAATTGAAATTGTAATAAAAGTAGATTTGGTCCTCGATTGACAAGATTTATCGATATTTGTTAGTTGGACTACTTTAGAATACTGAAAAAATTCAAAAAAGAATATAATTTTAGAGCAAAATCTATGAAGTATCTGAGAACAGTGAATGGGTATTATTATAGCCGAGCAAACAGTCGTATAATAGGTGGAATATACAATAGTCGTGAATAAATATATTTAAATATTCTTCATCACGTAAATTCAACTCTTGAAAATAACTGTGGCGCATTCACCATTTTGTGATTTATGGTGTTCCAAGATATTAAAAAATTTTTTTCCTCAATACTTCAAACTAGAGAGAAACCAATCGAGTTGAAATATCGCGGTCACATGCAAGATGCTCATAATAAGCCACATGCAAAACTTTTGCGACCATGGTGTTGACAGAAGCATTAAAAATTCAAGTGGAATATTGAAAATAAGAATCTTTATATTTCTATAACAAGATATCCGATTCAAGTGATTTCAATTTTCGAATGAAGATTTATTAACTAAAAGTTAATGAAAAATTTCGAGATGATCGAATCATCATACCCATAGAATTTAATTTTCCTTTAATTATTGATTTTTACATATTTCATTTTTTTTAATTCCAGAACATGATTCCGATCGTGCTGAACTTTTATACTCATATACAGGTTTGGAAATTCACATCTGAAATATACGATATACAATGCATCAGACAGAGAATTCCTTCCTCCAGTTGCACAGATGAATAGTCGAGACAATCACTTGCTGTAACACACTGAATTCAGTTGTCTTACTTCATTATTCTAGTCTTGTCTCTCTCTTATCGTTTAGAGGAGCGTAATTCTTTAGTATGGTAGGCAACAGTGAATACTTGAATCGAGTATTACGGGCAGCCTGACAAATTAAAAATTCTATAAGTGTAGTGCGGGTTCCCTACCATACTGCGATAAGAGAGAGACAAGACTAGATTATTGCAGTAAGACAGTTGAATTCATTCAGTTATCGCACTTGATTATCTCGCCTATTCATCTGTGCAACTGGAGGGAAGAATTCTCTGTCTGATGCCTTGTATATCGTATGTTTTCGATGTGAATTTCCAAATCGGTATAGTCCGTTCACGAAAGGTTGAGCACATAGTAGGCGTTTCTTTATTTATCTGAAGTTGGCAGTATTTACTGTCATAACGTTAAATAAAGTCAACGCTGCCGAATGTACTCGTCCTCGTCCGACGAGCTTGCGAGTTATGAGAGAACTCTATGCAATATTGACAACATTGCGTATCAATCTGACAAGAAAATAAAGAACATAACCTAAAATTTAAATATACACAGTGGAATATGCCAAACTTCCATGGCCAACCGGCGGCTCAACCTTTCGTGAACGGTGTATATTTAGCATGAATCTTATCTTATACAAAATTTTAAGGTGACAACTGTATTGCTCCACTAACGAACGAGCGCTCAGAAACACTTGTTCAGGGCTTTTCTTAATATTTTTAAAATTTACTTTTTCTCTTCAGGTGGTTCTTCATACAGAGCTCGAGTCGAAACTGCCAAAAATGATTTTAGAAAAAGTGGATAAAATTGAAATAATAGAATATCCAAATGATACTAAGCACGAGCTTGGTTTGTGGGAATCAATATTTAGAAAATGGTTTGGAGATCCTTTTTCTGATGAAGGTCAGTGTTTATTTTCATTAATAGTTCTGTTTATTACTTTCATGAATACCTAATATAATTGTTTTTTACTCGGGAAATAGGGATCTTGGCTTCAGGACTGCTAATAGGGTGAATAATACACTTCGTTGAAATTGTTAGCCAAGATCCTCAGTGAGTTTAATGCAAGGACGAGATTTGTTGGAAAAGATAATTCTTTTTGTCGAATGAGCAACGACAACTAATATGTTGTTAATTATAAGATAAATAAAATGAAATGGAATTTGAACAATGTGCCTAGAATATAATTGAAAAGTTTATGTACTAAATTTTTCGACTAGTTTACTGAGAGTCGAAAAAAAAGGTGTGTTTAACAACAATCTATCACATTTCTTCTTTCATTGATTTATAGTGTATGTTGTTTCACACTACAAATAAGTACCCTATGCTTTACTGTTATTTTGCCAAAAGCACCAATATTTTGTTTCACCAAGACTTATCTGAAGATTTATGTAATAAGATCCTTACCTAACTACATATGAATGAGTTGGTACCACGTTCACTGTGGTATGTACCAGGTAATCTACTATCGGAAAAATCGATTCTCTATAATAATCATTACAGGAAGCAAGCAGAATACCATTTTGCATCTCAAGCCCAGAAAAAACGGTAGGAATTATCTCTTTTAAGTGATTGTCTACCAAAAATTCATTCAATCAACATGTTTGTACACGTACCACTGTTCGTCCTGAATTCTCTTGAACCTTGTCACAACTGCTTTGGAGCTTAGCTTATTTATGTAAGAATACTTAAACTGTCATTTGTTGTATTTGGACAAACTTGATATTTTAAGTTTATATCAAACGAAACTAGGGGCGTTCGGCATTGACCTCCGCGAGCGGACGGATTTTTTAGTCACGTGACCACAGATCGTACAGATAAATCTGAAATATCTGGGAATAAACGAACGGTACAGAGCATCTGCCACAGAACATACTGCTCTGTTCTACTTTTATAGATTATGAGATTTCAAAGATCACTATTTTGGGAAATATGCTCATCTTTTAACGATACTTTCACCCTTTTAAGTAGCTCTTCCATAAAATCTCAATTAAATAATTAGGTGCAAATGCACTGAATACAAAAGAAACGAGTAATGCAATATCCCCTTCTGGTCGTTGTTGGCGATAGTTGTACCGAAAGATCCTGATCAATTAATTGATTAATTACACGAAAAAGAAACGGGAAAGCAACCTGCCCATTTATAACTACGATAGCTATATTGAAAAATTTTAATGAATTAATTGAGTTTTTAATGAATAAATGAAAACAGAAGAATAAAACTGTTAGAATTTTTTAATCTATCGGTTGTCGGATCAGGAAACTCAACATAAAACAAAAAAAATATAAAAAACATAAAACTCTATGGATAAAATCGCTTTGCTCCGTCGAAATAGACCGAGCGAAAAGATCGACGTCCGATCGCTCAGATTTTTATGACGAACGCTCCAGATGTCTACGCCCCTCAATCCGGATGTAATAAACGAACAGTTCAGATCGATCCGACACGTGCGATGTCGATGCCGAACGCCCCTACTGATTTCGATTTTGATATAGTTCATGGGACTCATTCAAGGTATCGAAATTTTAGCATGGGCGCCCGCAGGGGGGGGCCAGTGGGGGCCGTGGCCCCCCCTGAGATTTTGATCGCCTTTTCGTACTTCAGCACCCTCAAGATTATTTCTCTAATCCAAAGGACAAGGAAAACGGTAGTATTGGATTCACAAAAATTTTCCAGTTTTCAATGGAATTATACAATCCATAATCGTAAGAGATATTTATTGAAAAGAAAATTTCATTAGGTGCACTTTTTGGGTGAATAAAAATCATCATCTTCACCGAACGCTTTCCATGAGTGTCGGCATTCTCTTTCAACGTCACCAGATGATCGATTTATAGATGGCTTGTTATGAGGCGGCTTGCTTTAAGGCGGCTACTTTGATATGAGATTTTTCGTGCGGCTTCTCTCATATTGCAATAATTATATTTTATATTCCATCCCCCAAATCGCCAATCAGAATATTCTTTCCGATAAGGGCCCAGAAGGGATAAAATGCAGAATCTTTTCAATTGTATTCCTATTATGATGAAACAAGTACATACCTATTCGAATTAGAAAAGCCATTGATAGTGTGTTCAGAGTTCAGAGAGTGTTTTTAGTGTCTTTAAATTGTGTTTTTGAAGGTAAGCTCTATAATTAATTACGTAGCTGATTTTTCTGTTTGGCACCTCTTGTATTTCGATTTGAAATGAAAACTTTTCACACTTTGTGTGAACAAAAATCAACGTGTTATCATCACCGAGAGCTTTTATGAGCTCTAACAACTATGTATAGATATTGCATTATCCTGAGTATGTATTATAGGTACTTAGTTCCTGAGATATCCATATTCTAAGACAAAATAAGGATCCTTTTTCATTTGAAGGCTCAACAATATGTGGACATAATATAAAGGCCTATAGAGCAGAATGAACAAAGTATCCACATAGTGGTTGAGCAAAAAAAAATTCCAAGCTCGTAGACCAAAAAAAAATAAAATAAATTTTTGTTGAAATTCTTAGCCAAAAATAAGACAATTGGTGCTACAATTCCTTTTTTTTTCTTTGTACGACCATTTCTCTTGAAGTTACGGTCTGTTGAAAATCGCCCTGAAATTAGGATTTTTTTTTGATCTTTCAATTTATTCCAGAAGTTTATATTAATGACCAATCTATACTTTAATCCTTGTTAATAAACACTTCTTGATGATAACATAAAGAAAAAATTACAAAAAAAAATTTTTTGCCTTAAAGGAGGCTAACCTAACAAATTTTGAAACATAGATAAATTGAAAATAGTAATCATCAGAGACAACTCTGGTAATCATCGAAATGAATACAATCTTCAATTTAAAGGCTCACAGTACCTTCTTCAGGCGGACTGGGATGATTATTCAAGATGCGTTGTCAATGAGGGAAGAGACAGACCGGTTTCGGCCTCATTAGGCCTCGTCAGTGTCCCATATCCCTCAGAGACAACATCCTATTGAAAAACTTCTTCATTTAAGACTACTTGTGAGAAGCTATCGAGTAGCAAATTACAGATGGTGACATCTAGTAGTGTCAAATGAGAAGTTCAATCATCACAGATCGCATGCTGAAAGCACTGATTACTTCCTATTCACTCTTTAAGATGTAAGCAGTGGCCCTAAATCAGGGCCTTCATGAAAGTTTCTCCGAGTGATGGAAACACCCAATTTTGAAACATAGATAAATTGAAAATAGTAATCATCGAAATGAATACAATCTTCAATTTATAGGCTCACAGACGAATTTTGTAAGAGTAACAGAAGGCTGATTTTTAGTTTGGAATAAAATAGACCTATACTCTGTGGTAATTAATAAGGTTTTTATGTGTTATGTCTTTTTCAATTTATAATTTGTTAATTTAATAATATATTCGTTGTTTTTATTATCTGGAGCAATCCTCTGTCATTTCGTTTTTATTTCATTCCGTTTTCCATATTTTGTATATATATTTTATATCATAAATACATATTGTTTCATGGAATGTGATTTATTTGTTTTCGAAAGGAGTTATCGTATTTTTCTACATCGCCTTATGTTATCTTCGAATTGAATTCGATATCTACCCCCCGCTTTTTCACTCAAGATCAGGTCACTAGCTAAACTTGCCACTGGCCCCCCTGAGAAAAATTTCTGCGGGCGCCCATGAATTTTAGTATGATGAAGCTCTACAAAGGTACGAATACATACTAGTTCAATAATATGGATAATTTTTATGTGACAAATTTAGTTTTGGATTAATCTATAACATTCTATCCATTTTCTGTTTTTCAAGAACCTATTTATCTATCCATATGCATTCTTCTAGTACCACTTAAAAAAAATACCGTGCAAATCCTGAAATCTTGAATATGCCTGGGTTCGGCACAAACGATTTGTAGGGGATTCAGCAAATTGTCATAAAAGTTATGATTTATCAAATATAGTAGGCTCAGATTGAGAGTAAACTTTCGTTTATTTTTTCCTATACGTACTTTGATGAAGGCACCTATAAGGAACTGTTTATTCATATAAAAAGGTTGTTTATATTGACTAAATTTTTAGCGATTTCATTAATATACAGGACAAACCAGCAATCAGCTATGTTACGTGCCTTTGTTCGATACATTTATAATCAACATTTCTGAAAATGAGATCAATATAATGCCTAAAACTTCCAAGTGAATTGTACAATTACTCTTACAGACCAAATGTATTTTGTGATAGATAGGAGAAACTGTGATTAAAGAGGTGTTTTAGGACTAAAAACCTAAGAAAAATTCTCGGAAACATAACGTTTAGAGATAATGCAATCAGAGCTCGACAACACATCTTTCAACTGGATTTTCCAAACTATCAACACAAATAACTCAGTCCAGCAAAAAATGTTGTAGATATTGTACACAAATTTCAGGGGATAGATGAAAAACTTCTTGGGTATAGAAGAAACTATTAGTTGATGAATATTTCTCAGAAATAAATCTCTAATAAATGATGCTTGAGATTTTTTCAACAAATTCAAGGGCCTATTTGATCATTCAAATAATCTTTACCTACATTCTCTTGCTTTACTTGTTTGCAAATGATCCTTTTCATCTCCATTCGTATGGTTCATTCAAAAAGCTTTGTTTTTCGATCCTTTAGCTATGGACGTCGTTGGAGTAGATAATGCTGAAGATTATCTTGTGACGGAAATTTCAAAAACGAAAAGGACTCTCAAAGACCTTTTGTCAGCATTGGAAACACAACAACAATTTTTGCGACTCATTGTTCAGGTATGTATCGCTCACTATACACTATTCCTGCAATTGAATATTTCCAGATGATGAAGTTTTGTATACTCCGTTCACATATTATTGAGCGCAAAGTAGGAGTTTTTTATCTGGGATTGGCAGTATTTGCTGTCATAACGAAGAACAAAGTCAACGTTGCCAAATGTACCCGGCCTCGTCCGACGAGCTTCCGAGTTATCAGAGAACTCTATGTATATTGACAACATTGCGTATCAATCTGACAAGAAAATAAACTACTTAACCTGAAATTTCAATATACTTAATGGAATATGCCAAATTGGCATGGCCAATCAACGGATCAAACTTTTGTGAACGGACTATAGATACATAATAAAATCTAAATCAATAACACTTTTCGTTTGGAAAGATAATTTTCATTCCATTTCCAAGTCGGTGGAAATGTTCCTATTCAATATGATCTAACGAATGGTTAGTTCATCATAAAATACCTATAGTGCGTTCACGAAAGTTTGAGCGCATAGTAGGCGTTTGTTTATTTATCTGAAGTTGGCAGTATTTGCTGTCATAACGTAAAATATAAAGTCAATGTTGCCGAATGCACCCGCTGGCCTCGTTCGACGAGCTTGCGAGTTATCAGAAAACTCCAGATATAGTAGGCTCAGGTACTCAGGTACTTAACCTGAAATTTCAATATACTTAATGGAATATGCCAAATTGGCATGGCCAATCAACGGATCAAACTTTTGTGAACGGACTATAGATACATAATAAAATCTAAATCAATAACACTTTTCGTTTGGAAAGATAATTTTCATTCCATTTCCAAGTCGGTGGAAATGTTCCTATTCAATATGATCTAACGAATGGTTAGTTCATCATAAAATACCTATAGTGCGTTCACGAAAGTTTGAGCGCATAGTAGGCGTTTGTTTATTTATCTGAAGTTGGCAGTATTTGCTGTCATAACGTAAAATATAAAGTCAATGTTGCCGAATGCACCCGCTGGCCTCGTTCGACGAGCTTGCGAGTTATCAGAAAACTCTATGCAATATTGACAACATTGCGTATCTGACAAGAAAATAAACAACATAACCTAAAATTTTAATATACACAGTGGAATATGGCTAATTGTCATCGCCAACAGACAGCTCAAAGTTTCGTGTACGGACTATAGAGATTTCCAATTCAAGCGAAAGAATTATGTAATACCATCTCTCATCATTCAATTTGAATTACAAAGTTTAGAAATTGATACTTTAATAGAAAATTATTTGATATTTAGGTTTCCTACTAAATAATAATAATAAGGTTCCGCTGAATTTCCATTATTAGGTAGACTTCAATTATCTTTAACTTTAGGTTTTGTACCGCAACTTCTAGAAATATTCTGTAAATCTCAAACATTTCCAAATTATTTGATAATTTTTTTTATCTACAATGCAAGTGGATGTAAATATTGTATTCCAATGAATGGAAATATCACTCATATATCGAAATTTTATAAGTTCTTGTGTTCTTGAATGATTCATACTCAAGGCAAATATCGAATATCGTACTAATATTATTTTATATTCTCCAATAGAAAATGGAAATAAAGACAGAAACAGACGACGTAGATGAAGGCGTTTCTACAAGTGACACCCCAGGTCAAGGATCTGGACATAAATGGACATCACCCAAAATTAAGAAAAAACTTGGTTCAGTTCTAAACTTCAACAAAAGTATTTGAGAATGGATGATCCCTTATAGATTACCCATATTATTCCATTCTCCGAATTTGTTTTAGGGCCGAATATGTGTTTATCCACAAGGATAAGTTCAAATTTACAATTTATTTTTTCAATTTTTCTCTGTAGAAAATAAAAGTCTAAAAGTTGTTGCAGTTTTTTTCACGAAAGTTCTATCATCAAAGCAAGAATGGATAAAATATTCTTTAGGTGTCACTCATATGTACAGGGTCTCTATAAATGATTGTAACAGCGCAGTTGGCTTTGGATTATGCAAACCACAGAATTCTGTGATCATGCTTTGCTCTGATTGGTTAGAGATTGATATTCTGTAATCCAAAGCCTACTGCGCTGTTACAATCATTTATAAAGACCCTATATAATTCCTCGAATCTCATAAACATCAATGGAAAAAATGAGGTTTATTCGATATATATTTATTAATTTCTTCATTAAATATACAAATATATGTAAAGAATTCTTCCATATCTTTATTACACTAAGGCACTTGATACATGAAATTATAATGGCACGAACTTAGCGCATACAAAACAGAGAATTAACAAAACAATAAAATTTTACACATATAAAATTACAAAATTTACATATAGTTGAGATTTCAATTCTTCGAGAAAAGTCGTAAGAAAAATAATAAACATAAATGGAGGAATTATGTCGTGCTTTACAAAATTATTTGTTCAAATATAATTTTATACAAGTTATATTAGTTATATCACAGATAAGTAGGGGCAAGATAACATCTAGGACATATCAGTTTGGACTCCAAAATCGATCGATATTTTTGTAAATATCCAACAGAACAAAAAATCCTAAAATTTCATATTCCACGAATATGGATGTTAAATTTTGAAGTTCGATCGAATTTGGTGTCGATTCATGTTGGCAGAATCTATAGCTCACCCGATATATTAGTAAAAACCTATATCTACATAAATTCTATACAAGGAAATTCATATCCAAACATTCAAAATTATGTACAGTCTGCCATAACCCAAATGGCACTAAGTTATTGTCATTTCTCTATTCGTTTGACAGTTATGAAGGATATACTTAGCAACTATAACTTAATTATTCTTTTAAGTAACACGGAATCATTCTTTTGGCACAGCCCTTAACAGGAAGTACTACAGGCCCTACAGATGGAAAATAATAAGGAAAATCACTCTATAATATTGTGCGTACTGTTATTGCTTTCAGTTAACTGTGAAAAATCATCAGAAATATTCGTTTAAATTTCCCTTATCAAAAAATCTTTTAAAGCTTACATTATATACAGAATAAAATTCGTAGAAAAAGATATGATTTAGTATCACGTTCTTCAAGTAGAAGATTTGGCAATTTTCAGAGCCCCTTGAGATATAACAAGTTTTTGGCTGCAGGAATTCTGAGTTCATTTTCTTATGATCTACCTTATCACTGGGATCTATGTTTCTCGAGGAAGGTTTCATATCTTGCTATGATTTCCACAGGAGTGGAAAGTACCAGATAGTTTAAAATACATTGTAGATTACTTTTGCTACCAAATAAAATTAGTCCTTTCTTTTTTGAAGCTATCTATCACACATTCCAACCAACTACTGTAGGTTCGGTACTGCATTTCAAAGGCTGTAATTCTCTCTGCATCCTATCGAAATCGTTGTAGTATTCATGGTCAGATTCCTCTTCAGAACTTCTCTGGGTCTGCACGGGTGGTACCATTGAACTTTCCGAGTTGTTGGAAGACGTTGTTGCTTGTACAAATTCAGGCACTGATGGCAAACCGACAGTTTGAGTTGGAGTTTCGTTACTCATAAGGTACTCGGGGTTGTCTATGTTGTTTTTGTAAAACTCTGGGTAGGTGACGTAAGGGTTGGTACCACTATCCGACTTGGCATCTATGATGTCAACATAGGCGGACGCTGCTACTGAATTCTGTGGTGAAGGCATTAAGTAGTCATCCTCATCTACAGGAAGATCAAGTTTCAGATTGCCTACCTGGGCTTGAGATCTGCTACCAGAGTCATACTCGTCAGAACCTGCATCCTCTCGCATCTTCGCCGATTCTCCACTGAAATAAAACGACACAATGAATTTACAGGATCACGATAACTTTCATCTTTGATATATAATTTTGGCGAGTTCGCGCTAAGAATTTATTCGATTCACCTACCTGTATTTCGAGATATCTGACTGCACCGTTCCCATTGATGTTGGATCTTGACTTCTACTTTGGGAATATCTCAATAGTTTTTGGTTGAAATTGTTTTGGTACTGAGATGCTATGCTTCCTTCCGAGAATTGTGAAAGGGATGGCCATAATGTATCACTGTTTGAGGGAATGGGGGTGAGACAAGAAAGACCACGAAGAGGTGCTCGCGATTTGGGTTGCAGGTATTCCTCTCCTGTTCCTCCTTCTGATTGAGATCCGGATGTTTCGATACTTGGGGTGCCGAATGATCTTGGGTCCTGAAAAAATTACATTTTATTGTAGGTAACTGTTCAAAGTGGATATTTTCATATAAGTAATGAACTTCTACTCACGTGAATGATTTGAGAATTCTGCAGTCTCATGAACTTATCACCGGGAATGGCCAGATATCTTCCAGGATCCCTAGCCATCTTCGAAAAGTCATCCACAAGTTCCTTAAAGCTAGGTCTACTTTCAGCATCCAACATCCAGCACTTCACAATTACCATGTAGACATCAATACTAGCAACAGTAGGTTGTGGCAGTCTTTCTCCCTTTTCTAAAATTTCAGGTACGTCTCTAGCAGGTATGTTATCGTAGGGCCTCTTTCCAAAGGTCAAAAGCTCCCAAACGGTTACACCAAATGCCCAAACATCAGATTTGTGCGTGAATATCCTATGCTGGATGCATTCGAGAGCCAGCCATTTTATAGGCATTTTTCCACCGGCAGCTTTGTATTCCTCTTCGTTTATATCTAAAAGTTTTGCAAGGCCGAAATCAGTAATTTTTACACAGCCGGGAGTTTGTACTAGAACATTGCGTGCAGCCAAATCTCTGTGAACTAAACGCTTTTCCTCAAGGTATGCCATTCCTGAAAAAGACAGAATTGTTATTGATATTCAGGGATGAAAATCCGAAGAATAACTCACCTCTTGCAATTTGCGTACACCAGTTCAAAAGATATTTAGATCCAATTTTTTCTCTATTATTCCTGACAAAATCTAACAGACATCCAAGTGGCATCAGTTGCGTGACTAACATCATATCTGAAGTCATACAGACCGCCAGCAGTTGCAGAAGGTTAGGATGATCAACAGTTGCCATAATGTATGCTTCTTCTAGGAATTCCTTACTGGTATTTGCGCCGGTATCTTCGCGTAGAACCTTTATTGCTACAGGAACTTTATTATGTTCTCCTTCTGGTATCCATACACCCTAAACATGAATTTGTTTAAACATGCACTCTTTTTATTAGGAAACGGAAATTCTTACCTTGTAGACAGTACCAAATGCTCCAAAACCAAGAAAACTGCCTTTTCTTATTTCTGTTTCTTTGATAATCCTCAACTGAGCTACATTTGGCATGACATTCGTTGGCCTCAATGGTTCATCTTCTATAGCAGTTAATGTGAGCGTCATCTTTAAAGCGTTTTCTTTCTCCTTCATTTTTCGACAGTAGCAATACAAGAATATAACAATAACTATCACTGTCATGAATAGTCCAACTATCACACAAGCAACAATTAAAAGACTCTTGCCACTGTCCAAAGAAGTTATAAACATAGATGCGGTTGACTTATCCGTACAATAGGCACTAGAATTTACAGGGAAATTTCTATGAGGATATTCTGCAGGACAGTTGGCTACACAAGTGAAACTGTTGTTCTCGCCTACATCATTGTCGTCGTATATCTTGAAGTTCTGACAGACTAGGCAATGTTCTGGACCAGGACCCGTGCAGCCTCTGCATTCTGGATGACACTGTTTACATTCTCTGGAGTTATCGTCATGATAGTTATCCATAGGACAGTCATCTACGCATTGCTCGCCATCTCTGTACCTAGCACACCTTGTACACATAAGAACATGGAATCCATATCCAGTACAAGTCTCACATCTGAAAAATCATACAGAATTTTAGAGACTGATTTGAAGTTGAATAAAAGTATAAGCCAAAACTAGGAAAGAAATAATCACCTTGGATGGCATTTCCTGCATATTGCCTTTCCTGCTAAAGGCTTGAGCAACGAGGCTTGCTCATGTGGTACAACCCAATCGTCGTAGTAACCATCAGGGCAGGATTCGTCCTTTCTCAAGCAAATATCCATAGAATTCTCCCTCATAATAGCCTTCTCGCAAGAATTACATCCACCAGGACCTACAATGTTCTTCGGGCCAGTACATCCATCGACACAATTATCATGGCAAGATTTACATATTCCATTATCTTCGTATTTGTTTAATGGGCATTTGGAGACGCAGAACGGACCATCTTTGAAGTGCTTGCAGCTGGTACAACGGTCTGCAGTCGGTCCTGTGCAAGAGGAGCCGCATTCTTCGTGACAAGACTTGCATTCATTGAACGTAGCTTGATATATTCTAGAAAAGTTAAAGAATAAATTAGAATTTTTACTGTCGATAATAATAATATCCTTTCATTCAGTTATGATAGGAAGGATTTTACTTACCCAGGTAAACTGCTACAATTCTGTAGACAAGTATCTCCAAGTCTGAAGTGGGCACATGACAAACATTGGTCTAGTCCAGCACCCCAGCAACCATCTTCACTGCACTCCTCATTACACACCAACTTTTTCTTTCTGCAAATTTCTGGATCCTGGTTGTTACTTATGATAAGATTGTGCTCCTTGCTTTTTCTTATTTTGGACCAGTTGATACTCGAAGCCAAACACAAGTTTTTATTTTCTAGAATAACCACAGTACCAGCATTGATTTTCTTCAACGACTTCAATTCTAATGATTGTAAGGAGGTTTTCACAATGTATAAGGATGAAAAATATTCGTGGAGTTCCCTTCCGCCTATAATTTCCAAGTTTCGGAAATATGATAGATTCTTGAAGTCCGGATGAGTCGCTTGAATATCTATAAATCCTGTCACTTCTTTGAGAGTGCTAAAAACTTCCAATTTATCAGGGTGCATGGCTGGATATCGTTCTCCAAAGGTGTAATTTGGGAATATCTGTTGGTAAGGATTGAAACTGTTTTCCAATATGTGTAAATGTCCTTCTATCACTGTGCAACCTCTGTAACTTTCTATAATGCCGGAATGAATAGGTCCATCGCTTCCAGGACAAGTTTTTGGGCAGGGTCCTTCGCACGGAATACACTCTCCATTCTTCGCTCGTTTTTGAGGAGGACAAGTTCTTACGCAGGCTCCATTATCCTTCAGCAAATGTTCAGGACAGTTCTTGACACATGTAGCACCATAAGCATATTTTCCTTTTGGATTTGGTTCCCAAGAGTAATTCACAGTGTTATATATCTGCATCGGTGGGCATTCCTGGGTGCACACGCCATCATCGTAGAAATTCTTGCATGCGATACAATCGCTTTGTTTAGGACCTACACAACCACCTGCACAGAAAAGATGGCAGCATTCTCTCGGTTGAGGTCCAAAACATCTACCCTGGAAGCACTGGGGACTGCAGTTTTCTTTCGAGAACTTTTGACAGTTTTCTTCGCCTTCTCCCCAACAGCCTGCTTCGCATTTCTTATCACAAGGAGGGCATACTCTTTCAGGAGAAGTGAAATTGTATGCATAACTATATTTGGAAGATGGATCGGACATGATTTCGTTCCAATTGATTGTCTTCACATGGCAAAGATTATAGTTATTGAAAAGACCTATATTACCACTTAGCACGTCTCTCAATGCAGGAAGTTCGAGTGTGTACATCTTGGATAGAGAAACTAACAATGAGTATTCTTCTCCACCGTTATTCATTCGAAATAGTGTTCTGCCTCTGATGATCTGTAGCTTTGGCAAGACTATCCTCTTTATCTCCACATGAGTAATGAGGACGTACCCTGTTACTTCCCTAATATACTGCAGGAAACTGAGATCCAAGTTTTCGTCTTTGAGCCAGGTCAGCTCCAAGTTTCCATCGACGTATGTACAATTCGTGAATCTATCTTTGAGATTTGCGTAATGGTGTTCCCTGTTTGATGGCACTGACATCCTTGCGTTTGTACCGATGCATACTGAAACAAAAATACGAAATTAGTATACAATAGTAACACCGATGAAATCAAATGTTATAATCAAATTTAAATCCTATATTCCCTTTATCAACATATTTTTCATTGTTCTAATGCCAACACTCAACAGTATAGGTGTGAACCAAATAATCAAATATTTGATCCAATCCAGAACGATAATAAATATTTTTAGTAACACCTTCATAATCTTTCAAGGTGTGTTGTAGCAGAAATTTGGATCATACATTCTGGTGTACGCCAACTGCAGATAATAATTCGTTCCATACGAGCCAATAAAGAAGTTCAGGAGTGCCAATTGCACGAAAAGCAAAACAGTGACAAGCGATTAGTGCAACGAAGGTTCAAATATTGTATATGAAGAGTAGGAGGTCGAAACATTCGGATTGAATTGGAATAAATCGATACCAGTGGGCGGACCAGTTAGGAACTGATTGATACTCTTGGATATGTGTCGTAAGATCTTGAAATCGGAAGGAATTAAGCATTCTATAAGATCCATATTTTGTTGAAGTTATTTGAATCAGAAGATAATGAGTAAATGTTTATTTGGTACTTTCGACCTTTCCTGTTTCTATTCATTTCCTAGGAAAACAACAAACTATTTTATAGTTTTTATATAAAAAAGTATCGTGGTAATTCGATACCCAATCATAACATCAATAAGATAGGATAAATCAATCACTGTTGTCTTCGGTATAAGTATTACATACCTTACAAGGTAGATTACAAGTTGGAAAAACTACCGGTTGACAACAGGAAACTGATGTCGTAATTATTAATTGATAGATTGTTAATTATTCGGAGAACTGGTACAAGTATAATTTGGTTCCGGTTCTGTTTTCTACAGTATTCATTTCATTTCATTCGAGTTTCGCTTTCGTATGTGTGGTCCTTGATGTACGTCCTCAAGATTTAGAACGATTAAAAGCATTTGGTCTGACTGAAGTATTCTTCAGTAAGTTACGGTCACAATCAGTTTATTTTAGCTTTAATATCGAACGATCCATCGATAGAAGGTCAAGAACTACATGAAACTAGAAGTTTATTCCTCTAACAACCATATTTTGCAATAGTTAAGTCACTGGCATTGCATGTTCTTCGTCAGCTCTATCTCCTTATAAGTAGTTTACCCATTCTCATTTGAATATTTATGAATGAAACAATCCCTGCCACTTCTTACTACTTCGAGAATGACAATTATGAAGTTTTGCGTAGGCGTTCCTTTCAACTATTGAGAGTTTCGAAACGGTAATAAATTGATAATGAGTTTTCAATCGAAGGCAGGACTATTCGATACAGATATCATTTTTTGAGGCTTCAACTTTATCAATTTCATTCAAAATGAGAAACCTACGGAGAACAGCGAAGTAGGTACAGTAATTCCTTTCATTTTGAGTTGTCAGTAAATTCGATTTGAATTCGAAATCTGACAAGCATTATGTTTCTCACTGATTTTTTTTTCTAGTGGTTAATACTCATCAGTAATATGTAGTTATTTTCAATAAAGAAATAAAGGCACTGACAGTGGCGAGTTTTCGAATGAGAATAATACAAGTGAATAAGCTACAAAAACACCAATAGGTAAGTCGTATTCAGATGGAATACGAACATAGATTAAGTCAATTGTATCTCATATGCAAAATGAAAATGTATTAATAGTTTATACTCATAACGCAGTCGACAGAAAAATCTTGTGATCGACTCGTTCATTAATCGGTGTCATCAAAAAACTAGTTGATAAAATAACTATAGGACCAGAAAAACTTATGATTAATGTGAGCTTCAATTTTCTCTATCTCTTATGGTTTAAAGCAGTTGTTGGGGAATTTTATTTATATATTTCATTTATAGTGGCATCGACTATTCGAATTGTCTGACATCATGAGGATATAAAAATGTCCTTGAATATGTAAGATGATTTAATATTTTTAGAAAATTTGAATTATTGGCTCAGTCATCGAACTTCAATATACTCTAAACAGTTTGTATAGTGAAAGATTGAAGATAACATTTCATCTGAAGAAACAAGAAACGAAACTCTTTGAAACGAAATGTAGTCAAGTGAATAGTAATAACAATAATAATTTACGAGTCCAAATGAAAACGTCAAATCAGCGTTACGCGACCAAAGTTTAAATATTCCAAACATTGAATGGCACCAAAAACAATGGATTCCATTGTTGGTCTTTGGTTTCAATAACGTCGTGACATTATTAAATCATTTCGTCGAATAATAAGTTCAACTTTTTACGTCGACAACCGAAACTGAAATCGTGAAAAAAGGGGGGCCATGACTGTCATAAGTAATAACAATAATTCATGTTAGTCGAGCAGGGCATGCTTTGAGGTTGTATCTGCATTTCTGACAACGTTGATTGATCCTTGGACCGCATTCACCCTTGTCGCGCTTAATAAGATATGCGACTTGCGTTTGAATGAGCAAAAATTGAGTTTTACCTTCCGGGGCTGGCGCGCGGACTCACTCCGGAGAAATATTTAATTCTCTGCATTTTGGAATCCACGCGTTCATTCAGTTGGCCGCTTTCTATACACTGCGAAAAATGGAGGTAATTTTACATAAGATTTACACAAAATTATATGTAGTTTTACAGCTATTATGATGTTATAAGTAAGTAACCTGATATTTACATAGAATTTTATGTATGATTACTATATTTCAGGTATTTACCCGAAGGTAGAACTGAGGAAACGTAAATTTACACATTTCTATGAAAAATTCACCTAGATGATATAATTTTTCGATGGATTATGTAGAATCACATAAAATACTGTGCAATTCAGATCACGTGAGGTGGCGTACTACCGTCCAGCAGAGATGAGTGAATTAGTCCGTCGCAGTTCAGTTTCATTAAGATTTCGACTAGGTTAGGTATTCAATAAAGTGAACTTAGTGCGTACATCATGTCAGTTACGCATTAGGCTTACTCGGGTTAACTCGATCCCTAGCCTTCGCGTTCGTTTATATACCGAACCCGAACATCCAACCCGTGTTCGAAAGTAGGTACGCTTCTATTTTACTCGACCACTGACCCATGTTGATTTATCGTTACCTTACACAAGAGCAGGGTCATAGAGTCACCGCATGCGCACTGCAGTTCAATTTTGTATTTGAAAAAGGCGGGAATAAGTCTTCTACTAATTTCTTAGTAATTTCTCATATTTTATTCCCGAAAATTATGGAAAGAGAAGAGAATTTGGCTCGATGTGAAATGTGTTATTCCATGAGCTGAAAAAATAATGTGAAACAACTTCTTTATACCTTTGTATGCAGATCTCTCTGCGTTCAAGCTGAAGCCTTCTATACCGACTTCTTCGATATAGGTACAGATGTAGGTAGAAATTATAAGAAAGATTTTACAGAAGCCAATAAATCCAAGCAAAGTTAGAGAAAGTAAATAAACTGGAACTGAAAAAATAAATTCGCTACTTCGTCAACATAGGTACTCAAAAATAACATTAAACATGGAAGGGCACACCAGAAATTATAAGAAATATTTCACAAAAAACAATAAATGCAAGCAGAGTTAGAGACAATCCGAAAATAAACTGGGACTGCAAAAATAAATCCATAATTTATTTGGTTATGTTATTGATACTACTGTCACTTCAAATCCTAAACCTGATGTGTTCGTAAACTTGGAACCCGGGTCCTTGATCCGAGTAGATTCGTCACGTGACCCAATAGATCGAGTTAGTAACCCAATTTTTCTGTATAGGTATGTACTAATATAAATGATAAATTCGTGACGGGTGGGTTTCTAGTATAAACACACAGTATTGAAATATAACTATGAAAACTGCGCGGATTTGGTATA
The DNA here is from genome assembly GCA_013421045.1 of Propylea japonica. Classification (NCBI taxonomy): domain Eukaryota; kingdom Metazoa; phylum Arthropoda; class Insecta; order Coleoptera; family Coccinellidae; genus Propylea; species Propylea japonica. The sequence continues at coordinate 109,259,888 of CM024239.1, forward strand.
TTACACCACTATTTTGCACTACAAGATGTGGCCAAATCAACGGAATAACTAAAGATAATGAAAATCTAGAAAACCTACTATAAATTGAACTTATATAATCTTGAGAATACAACAAAACAGTATATTTTATGAGACAATTTGACCATTCTGTTGCCACCGAGAAAATTAGTCCCAATAAATCGAAGACAGAACTGGTCGAACAAGCTATCCAAAAATAATCCGAATCGAAGAATTCGACTAATTAACCGGACAAAACACGAAACCATTGATTCGCCGATTATAATTTGGGTTTCTCGAAAGACGCGAATGTTCGAAAATCCACGACCGCCATGTTACCCACCGAGAAATGCGAAATCTTAACGATGGTCGTACAAGATCGCACCAGATTGATATCGCATGTGTGGTTTAGTGAGGTGGATTCAGAATACGGCTGAAAAAGGCCGTTTGTGCGTTCCGACATTCAGAGATTGAGAGTGAGATTTGTCTACCTTGTATAGAGATTCGCACAGGGGTGGAATCAATCGTTTTGTTTGGTAGGAGGCGCCATTCTCGAATGTAGAATTGAGGAGTGATAGGATCTAGGAAGTATCCGAGATGCAAGGATCTGTATTATGCAGACCATTGATTGATTACTGATATGATTTCGAAAACACTCGCATTTATACGATGTGAATACTACATTTTTCATTTTCATTTCGTGAAAAGTGCAGAAAAACGTGAAGGGCAATAAATTTCCCTATGCGATCATGCCAAACTAAAGTCAAGTGTTGCTGAAGAATCATACCAGGTAGCCAAGTTGTTGTCCTGAAATTCTTGATGAGGCAACATTCATTGGAATATTATTTCAGCTATTTCTATCATTTTTGAGTATTGTATTCAACGTTATGGCTTCTATTATTTGCCAGCCACGCGTCGTCAGGAAAACTCTTGCAAACCTTTAATTTTCAGAAGTGCAACCTTCTCCACTGTTTGTCATTGTTGAAAATCTTCAGAAAACAATCATTAATGACTTCGATCTATTTTTCATTGAATTAGTAGTTTAACCATTATTTGCTTCATTTAAGCTGATGGGTTTCATTATTACACTGTATTGTTTTTAAATCAAGAGACGGTAGACTGATGGGATTTTCTGTAATTGACATTTAATCTGTTACTTTAATTTTCTACGTTTCAGTTTTTTTTGATATAGTATGTATGCTTCACCCTTTGCTTATGGTCTCCATTCAAAGTATGTTGAACAAGCTTTGATTTATCCGTATCTCCGTGTTGAGCTAATTTTTTATGTTAGATGGTGGAATAGGCGCATGATTTAGGGTTTATTTCACAGAATTGTACACAAAGTTATCTCACCCAGAATCGTGCGAGCTAAATCTCGCCCTCAATGTTGTAAAAAACTATAATTGTAGTATCATAATAAAGAACTTATTATTATTATTATTATTATTATTATTATTATTATCTGAATCCAATATTTAAATTGGAGAAACTAAACGTCCTCTAATTGTTCAAATCGAAGAACATAAAAATATAGCTCAATGGGGAGATACTCATCAAACCTTGTTCAACATGATTTAAAGGAAGACCATAAAATTTTATGTGGTGAAGCTTTGATAATATCAAAAGAAGAAAAACTGAAACGAAGAAGATTAAAAAAGCAGCCTTTATGTCAATTACCGAAACAAATCATAAGTCAACCGTCTGTTGATCTCGAAAAAATCAGGTGTCGTATTCTCGACAAGTAATCTTTCAAAACGAATACGAACTTCATTGCGCGGTGTGCATTTCTGCAGGTAAAAGAGGGACTCGAGCAATGAAGTTTGTATACTCTTTGAAAGAGCAGTTGTTCAGAATACGGGTCCTGGGATCCAGCTTGAAAGATAAACATAAATTGGTTGACACCTCATTTGACGAAATGAACCGATGTCATCGATTATTATTAAAAACGACAAAGAGGGTGATGAAAGTTGCTTTTCTGTGTTGCGAGTTGTGAGAGTTTTTCTCACGACGGCTGGCGAATGCTGGCCGAAACGTTAAGTAAAAAATGAAGAAAACATACCAAATATAGAGGAATTTATACTCAATTCATAATGTGGTCGACGGAAATATCATGTAGTCAATTCGATGATCAATCCAACGATTAAATAACTATAAGTTTGGCCTTTATGATTGCCGTCTATCGAATTCAACCTAATATTCAGGCTACATAGATTCTAATTCTGAAATGAGCACCCTCCAACTCAAATCATCATACTGTTCAGGGACTTGTTTCATGTCAATTTTTTTCTTCTAGGAGAAAAACCAGTTAAAATGATGAATCATCTGTTATCAAATCCGATTCTTCTGGCCGTTATTACAATCACTGCGAGAAAAAAAACAAGGCCATTCAATTTTCCAAGAAGATTAAACGTTTATCGTCGAAACCAATACGATAAGTGTGAATTTTCATTGACGAACCTAGGTTTAGGTTAAATGAAAATTAGGTATTTTTGCCCTAAAAAGACATCGGTAAGCTTTGCTTCTCTTCCATTTATCAGCAACAGTATGCAGAGGATCAAGCACTAAAGCGTCTGAAGCCAAAGATACGCCTTTGTTTCACTCAGTTGAAATATGCCTAATCCACATCTGTTCTCTTCTGCACCTTCCTCCAGCATATAAAGCGAAACCTGGCGATATGCGGCGCCACCGTCGACTTGCACTAACGGTATTCGCAATGACTCTGCCTCCCTCACCCCCGTAGCAATAACCGACCCGGCTTTTTCACTTTTTCTACTTTCTTACCTGTTCATCTAGCACTAGGTGATCTAAGATCTGGTATCTCGGCGGTGCGCCGCATTGAATCAGGTAAAACGGCTGGCCGTGTCGAAAGAGGAGGAGCAGCAGGACAAAGAGATCATAATGGCTTTCGAGGATATTTCTACGAAGCCATTTGTCATGGTAATTCAGAGTGACTTGAGGAGGGTAGGTTGCAGATATGACGTGTGTCATTATGGAATTTGGAGTGTTCGGCTGTTCTTGGGATAGATTTTAATTGCGCTCAAGTGCGGAACCATTTTGTTTGATTTTATTTTTTATTGACTTTTGGCAGGAGTTTTTATAGGGTGAACCAGATAGAGACCGTCGATATTATTTGGTTACATTAATAATGCACAATCACATATTACATATCCTTAACTATGTGATATGAAGACAATTTCTTCTATGTACTATAATACTTATATACCTACATAGATAAAAACCACAACTCGCTACAACATCTACTTTTTAATCTACAGGGTTATTTTAAAAATTGGTATATTTCCATTGATCCTATGCTCTCAAAATAACTAAGTCTACTAATCGATTCACTTCCTGGTGTCTCATGGAAATTTTTTAATCGCTTCAATTCCTTGTTCAATGTCTCTACACTATCATTCAGAAATTGAACTCTAATTGTTATTATCCATAGGGAACAAGGATCTCTTTAAATTTATTGTTTTCACACGTTTGTCACACGTTTTTTATCATTATTCCGGAATTGAATTCGATATTCAGGATGAAATACCACTACTTAAATCTATGGAAGAGGATTACCTTTCAATAGGGTTCTGTAGCGGTCTTAGAAGAACAGGAGATTCGAAAAATCATCACTTGGAATGCCAGACCTGGTTTGAAACACCCTCCTGGCGTAAGAGCATGAATTAAGTATTTTGTATCTAAATATTGAAGGTATTTATTCGAATATTTTTAAGTTTCAATTTTGTAAAAACGGCAAGACAGGGTTTTTTCTACTGAGGTTTTTCCCTGTGCTCTGGTATCATACGCCAGAATAGTATGGTACCCCCTTTAGCACCAACCTCAGCTAGGGACTTTTTTGATTCATGTATTGTATTTTGTTAGCTCTCAATTCAAAAGAATAAATAAACAAATAAATAAATGATATATATGATAATTAATTCCATATCGAATATTTTCAAAAAACACATTCCAAGTTAGAAGTGGGAGCATGGCTAGTATGAACTTTTTTGCGAATCTAATAGTTTTTAAGATTGAAAGATTTAAGCCGGGTTTCACAAAAACCCCGATCACGTTGATTGATGAAGTGTCATTATTTCTGTGCAAATTTCAGTTCATTTTTGACGTGAACCATCGAACTTTTCTCAAAATCAACGATTTGATTGCCAATCAAGCTTTGTGAAACCCGCGGTAAAACATCGAAATGTGGCCAACCTTGTACTTACATAGAACTGTTTCATGGAAAATATTATGCGCAGTTTATATTGTGAATTCTAGGAAAATTGCTACCATAAAACCACGAGAATTGAAAATTCTATAACGTGAGATTATATAGCCATAAAATCGTATTGAATAGGCGACCATTAAATTTTGATTTTCTTCATAACATACTAGGAACGAGAAACTACGTAATATAGAGATTAAGAACCTACTACCTTCGTGATCGCTCTCAGAAGTACGCCTACTATTCCTATCTGAAACTGGCTCAGTTGTATTTGGAAAAAATCACATAAAGATTATCAGAATTGATTAATTCCATGAAAATAACTATAAGAATGGTTTTTATCTGTTAAACAACTCGATCGGGATATTCTACTCAAAAAAAATAGGCCGTTTTGCAATGACTTGAACCAAAAATTCTTAATCAGGTCAATCTAATCAATTCAGAAGAAAATATTAAAATAAAAATTGCAAGAGGATACAACACACTATTCCTCTACAATATTCTAGAGAAAGCGGGCCAAAAATTAACAATCACCTGCACATAAGGGCACTGTCAAAGCTGAACGCATAGCGTACAGTAACGCCTAAACAACCAGTTATTCAACCTATGTTTTATTCGAGCTTACGTTTTAGAAACTGGCCATTTTGTACCGAATTGCACAAACACATACAATTTACACGAACATAAAGCTCGCTGGTTGGAGAAAGAAAAAACCAGATTACATAAAAGTTAATTGTACCTAAACGTTTCACCTGACCTAAAATGTAACACATGAACTATTCCCCGCTTGCACTTCAACAAATTTTCATAATTCGATGCAGTACTTCGGTACATAAATGGCACTTGCCGCATACGCTAGGCACGTTCCGCATATAGAAACATCTAATTAACAGGGTATTTTTTAGGAGATGGTGCAATTAAAATTTTTCACGGTAGAAGATTAATTACAGTAGTTCCCTGGAGATGTATTAAAGCTGCAATCATCTATGGCACGGGATTTGAGAGTTATGTCATGGAGTGAAGCTCTGTCTGGTATTTTGGTTCGTGCTATGCGTGAACGGTTGGCCAGTTCACCTTGAAGTTTGTCAGATGTAGCGTAAGCCTAATGGTCTAATGGGAGTTGGTATTATGTACAAGTTGAAAGAGGTTCCTTGGGCATTATTGAAATTGTCCAAATTTCATTGTTTTCTACAGGTACTCAAGATATGAGTTCAAAAGGAGAGTGATTTTTTGGGGAACATTCTAATTTTATTCAAACTCTGATGAACATTCGAATTTCATTCAAACTCTGATGAACATTCGAATTTTATTCAAACTCTGATGAATTTCTTTTCTCTTTTGATATTTTCATATGAGATGAATTGAAGTTATTGAATGGAACAACTTCAAAGCCTGAAATGTTTAAGTTACGTTCAAAATTTGAGGAAAAAATTTTAGCAGGTGCTTTTGAGCGCTCATTCATTGGTGGAGCAATAATGCCATTTCCTCGAAATTTTGTATATGACTTGATATTCATACTAAGTAAATGAGTGCAAAATCTCAGCCTTATCAGAACTATATTCTAGAAATTCATTCAAAGAATGAAGTATAAAAAAAATTAATAATTGAAAAATTTCCAATTCTATGGTTCAGATACTTCAATATATGAATCTTTATTCACAAAATAAATTTCACTTGAATTGGATATCTTGTTATGGAAAGTTATGAAGTTTCTTCTTTTCAATATTCCAATTGAATTTTTTATGGTTCTGTTTACACCATGGCCACAAAATTTTGCATGAGGCTAACTATGAGCATCTTGCATGTGGCCGCAAAATTTCCTTTCGATTGGTTTCGTTTTGTCTGAGATATTGAGAAAAAAGTTTTGAATATTTTATGGAACACTTTATACGATTCGGCTGGTTGACACACTTAACTGCGGCATTTGGAAACCGAACTCACCCTGAAAGTCTCTTGAACAATCCATTCAAAAGTTATCGTGCTAACAGCCGTACAGACAGCCCCATAGACAGAAGTGAAAGTGACCACGGATATGTCATCAGAGAGTTGGAACCTAATTTTATATGATTTGTATTTCCTTTGCTAGCAAAATAAGTTATTCTTCGGAAATAAGAATAACTATTTGAAACAACTAATTTTCTTTTTTCTTTCTTCTGATACCATTTAACAAAGCAGGAATGCGCAATTCATTCAATTGTAACGAATATATTATACTTGATTTTATCGAGATAGATTGAAAGAGACATTTTATAGCTTAATTCAGACGAAAAATTGAAATGTTTTATCATTGATGATTAAGGTCCACAAAACCATTGAAAAATTATCTTTCAGTACTTCAGTAAATTCATTTCTATTGATTGTTGGATAGCATCAGTTTTCTTCATTTCAATAGGTATTATTCCAAACAATCTTGAAATTTCCTATATTCATTAAATTAAGTCGAGTGTTTCTTCATCGGAATTATTTTTTAATTCTAATTATGCCCAAGACTCATATTATTGAAATCCCACATATCCAGAAAACTGTCATAGTAAAACCTGATATCTTCACGATAAATAATTATAATGCTTTCTTAGTAGCTTTTTCCATATCTGCCTTATGGTATAATCGACCTAAAATACAAAACGTTAACTTGTCTCGGCTTATCGCTGTAATTAAGAATTAAGAAACTGTTTCCAGTCTCCTGCACGAGAAGTTTTTAGGCGTTTCTTCAATCTTATAGATATCCTTAATGTAACAGTAATGAGGATAATGTTGCAGCATGGCCGCCATGGACATGCACGGTAGATAGTTTGCATTCCTTCGTGTGAATGCTGTTCTGTAATCACTGTGTATTGCTTTCACAGAAGGATTTTTCGAATGGTATGGGACTTTAGATATTTCTTAAACGTTCTCAAGGGACTCACTATCAATCTGAAGCTAGATGGAATTTTCATGCTTTTTCTGGAAGACCTGGAGGTCGATTCTTGAATTATGTCGAATCGAGAACATGACATTCAAGAATCGACCCCCTATGCTTGAATGGTTTTTTGAATTTTGATTAATACAGAATTTGAGTTTCTTAATTTTAACTTCATTCACAATTTGGAAGGTTTTAATTATTCTGTGCCACAACTATATTAAATAAGTAGATAAAACCCCTAATAAATTAGGATAGAAGAATGTCATCATTCATTCTAATTCAAATGAACAATTACATAGTAAATAGTCAATAATTTAATATGTTTCCAATAACATACTCTGATCACTGAATTTGATGTAATGAAAAATGACTCATTCCGGGTAATTTAAACACCAAATCTGAATCATACTTAGGAAAAAAATAATAACACTATCTAATGCTACCAGAGCAGGGGTAATACAGGGTGTCCAGAAAGGGTATCGGGTATTTGTTTTCGCGCCATATTCAGAACGGGACGTCTAAAAGGAGCGAGAAGGGGTTCGTGGCGTCCGCCATTTTGTGGAGTATTAGTCACGATGGAACAATACTCGGAACGCATCCCGCATTTTGCGTATGAGCGTATTATCGTAATGGTGGTTCAATAGTGACTGCTCAACGTCCCTATCGTGCGGAATATCTACACGCCACGCGACAAATGACGATAGCATTAGGAAATGGATCAGGATGTTCGAGAATACAGGTGCGACAATTAAAATTCAAAACTCTGGTCGTCCTCGTTTACTTCGCGATGAAGAAACAATTGAAGAAGTTGAGGCGTCGGTTCGTCAAAATCCGTCTTTATCCATCCGAAAGCGAAGCCAAGCGTTGAACATCTAAAAATCGTCTTTACTTTCGATTGTAGAGAAAGACTTACATCTAAAAACCTATTAAATTCAATTGAAGGATGCGGACTATGCTTATCGACTGATTTTCCGAACGAAATGCTGCAGCGATTCAACAAGTCATTTCGCGAAGGGGTAACATCAACTGGCCTCCCAGAAGCCCCGACCTTTGCCTGTTTGACTATTTTGCATAGGGATACCTTAAAAGTAAGTTTTATCAAAATAATCCGATGAGTCGAAACCAGATGAAGCAAAAAATCAGGTCAGAAATGGCAGCAATATCACTATAGCTATGTGTCAACGTGTTATCGCCAATCTTCGTTCCCGTTTAGAAGAGTGCCAGCAACGCAACGGTCATCATTTGGATAACATTATCTTTTTCAAATAATTCTCCAATTCATATGTTAATAATAAACAATAAATTTCTTCATTGTTCACAAATGTTTTTTGTTTTATTGAACTTACAAATACCCGATACCCTTTCTGGACACCCTGTATAAGTGTATTCAAGGCAGTTATTTTAAGTCGTTCAGCTCTGAAAAAAAATATTTGTATGTTGTTTTTAAAATAAGCCATTCATAAAAGAATGGTTTCTGAAAATTAATTTTGAAGGGATGAACATTCTGTGAGTTCACGTATGATTTTCTGGCCAATGATGAAAGTCAAGGCCACTTGGGAGTTCCCCATTCTTTATTAATACGGATGTATTTTGGTCAAGCCGTTTTAATTAGTTCGTTATTGCATGTAATGTTTTTGATTTACTTGAATGTTCATTTGTTTGTCTTTATATTTCTTGTGTTTTATATAATCGGACTGTATCTTTTCATATTTTATACATATTTATTTTGTCGTACCATGTAATATGTTGATGGGTCAAATTATTCACTTGTACAACTTTTCTGTGAATAAAGTTTATTATCATTAAAATGTTCTTTGCTTGAATTATGAAACGATTTATGGGAAATTTAGTTTCTTAATTGAAACTTTTTTAACGATTTTCCTCAATAATTGAATGATGGGACAGCGTGTTTGTTGACATGAAACTCTTGATGATGGAACATTCTTTGAATTATTATTTGGGCTGTTTTCATCATTTTTTCTCTTGTATTCAACGTTTGAGCCAGCACAGGCCAGCTGTCGTCAAGAAAATATCAGAAACTTACAACTTTCAGAAAAGCAACTTTCGCCACTCTTCGAAAATGTTAGTAATTTTTGACAGTTCTCAGAAAACAATAATCGATGACTTTGATCTATTTTCGAAATACTTAGTTCAGGAAAGCGCAAAATCAAGTCAATATCGATATAGAAGACAATAACAAAATCAACACAAAAATATTTTTTTAATTGTTAATTTTCAACAAAGCCTCACTGCACTCCAGCGTTGAATAAATATCCACTAATTTTCCTTTGTTCGACCAGTATGCAAATGGCACATTCTGTACTCAAAAGGCATTTTATTTTTCCACATACTCAAACAATTAGTTGAATAAACACACACCTGCGTGTGTTCTTGGCGTGCTTGGAAATAAACCGAACATATTAAAAATATCCTGGTATTCGTTAAAGCCATAATATTGAAGCGACGAAGGAAAACGAACATGGGTTATGATTTGTTCAAACATTCAATATTGATTTTTGACAATTCGAGTTCCTTCGAGACCTTGAAAATGATCTTGTTTGGTAATGGGTCGTAATCAGTATTTGGCCGGTATGTTCTGATCAAATATTGTGTCGAGAGATGGCTTATACCTGGTGGACTACAGAATGTTTCTATTTTGTGGTGCAAATTGAGGCAGATGCTTTAAGAACTTACAATAAGTTTATCAATTATGAACCGAAATTTGATATATCTACTAATACATTCGCTATGGTAGCAGAATGTATAGAACATTATTTTTATCAGTGCTTTTGGTTCAGTGGTTTGGAGCGTCTTATTGGTGATCAAAAGATTAAGAGTTCGATTTTGGTCCAGGTAATGAATGTTTTAGGTAACGTTCACCATCCACTGCAGTATAAACAATTAGCACGTGACATTTGGATGCAGTAACAGAGCCTTAATATAACAAAACAGATTCTTCCTAACCGTACAAGCTCAATAGCTTCAAGGGGCTTCAACGAAGCCTATAAGTAACCAGTATAATCAATCATTATCATTATTTTCATGTCCTTGTCACAGTTCATAATTCATTATTCAGTGTTCAGGTGACACAATAACTAACGGAAGGTATCACCTATGAACTTTGAAATGAAGTAAAGGTCTGATATCTGAATATTTCTGTTGGGGAGGCTACGTACGTCCATTTGAGAATGAATTTACCTGATTTTTTGAAACGACATTCATGTATTTGTACTTAGCCGAATGGAAAAATCATATACGTCTTGTAAGTTGTAGGTATAGTCGTACAAAATAATCCCATGAAGAATTCCTTGAAACAAGAAAAACGAAGAATTCAACATAATAAAAAATATTTTAATGATCATTCACGTAAATAGATATAGGTACAGCTGTTGAATATGAAAAACTTCTTTTTTGGACCTGAAATGTGATATTCCTCTTGAATTAAAAATAATCACTCAATATGCTGAAACATTACGGCATAGTTAAAAAGAGAAACATCTGAACCGCCCAAACGCCCACTCACAGATTTTTATGTTATTTTGTTATCAAGAATTTTTCCTCATCAATAAATATTTGATTTCGTAAACAATTTTAGAGAACCAATAAAATAAGAGATCCAAACATTAATTATATTCCTTCTTACTGAAAGTTCTACGGGGACGAAAGTTCTGTAGTAATACAACATTTTGAATCTGAACTTAAAGAAATATAAAGATAGGAAACACAAGAATGACATTCATCTCTTTCAAACGAAATAGCACAAAGTAACTATACATTAGGAATGATTTTAAACTCTAGCCTCTGAATTTGATGTACCTAATGGAAAAATAACTCATTCTAAAGCTTTCTAATTTCAACACTAAATCTGAAGCAAATAATCAAAAATAAATGATTACACCATCAGGTGCTACCAGAGGTGGGGCAAAAATTATATTATTCGATGCAATTAACCTCCAGCACAAAAAGAAGGCTATTTTCTTGTGTTTTTTCATTTGCAATCTGATTGACATTGAAAGTTGTCAATATTTGGAGATGTTGATTTATTTAATTTTTTTCTGCTATTTTTTTATGTGGTTCATAAAATGCATCAAGTTGACAAGTATGGCTTTTGACAATAAATCTGTGATGTAGATATGGCGGCATGTCTGACGAAAGTTTCCGGGATAACTAAATGATAATGAATTAGACGAACTTTTTGTAGTACATGAAATTCACTAAATATAGATAAATGAGCCGCATATCGGTAATCTCATAAATCTTCCCTACCTCTGCAATCAATGGAAGGTCAATTCATAATAGAGTAATAAATCAAAGTATGCGAACATACGTGAAGGTGAATTCCTGACATACGGTTTAGGTTGGCAGAACTGAAAGCTCTGTAGGTGGTTGTGTTTATGACGTATTGACAGTACAAAGTATTAAAAGTTTCTCTGAAATAAAACAATGGCGAACATTCGAATCAACAAAGCAAAGCCCCATAATATCCGAGGAAGATTTTTTTACTTTCAAGCTGATAGCCAATTTGAGTTTTGTTATTCATTTCATTAATTTCTGTTTTGCCTTTGAATCGACATCTAACTGAAGTTATCCTTTTCTAGAAAAAAATCGGGTTTGCCTTTTTGACTCTATTTAGTTCCTCAATAATAATTTCAAATGACTTGAGAACTCGTGGACGAAATACAAAAATTATTTGGTGATGATCAAGGCAAAAGTAATGAAAAATACTATCAAAAGCTTTACTCAGTTGTTAGCTTCAGACGTTGGCGAAGAAAACATTGGAACGAAGTTCTCTTTAACTCTCAATTGCATGTGTTTCAATCATAAAAATGGTCTTATTCTTTACAAATATAGAAATAATAATACATACTTCAATACTTTGTGAACAGCCAGCCAATTGGTATATTGGCCAGATACTTTTCAGATGACTTTAAGATATAGTTAGGACTTAGGTGGCTTAGTAGCAAAGCTCAGGAATCTTGAGATCAACTTTAAGTTATAAGAAATATAACTCATTCGTGAAATTTTTTACTTTCTACTGTTTTTCAACTATTTTCACTGGGATAATCAATAATTTCAATTCATTTTAATACGCTCTTATAACCCTCATCTCATCTGTTTCAATATGCAGAGTTCAATTACAATACATGTAAAACAAACAAAACTGGATGGTTCAAACTAATGCACCTTAAGATTACCATGAAAAATTCGCGTATCAACTCCTTGATCAAGATCGGTTACGATTGAAGTTCATTTTGCTTTTGTTCTTTATTTACATTAATATTGCTGTAATTAGTTCTTGGTACCATAACAAATCGTGTGCGAGATACAATCTGAATATTTCGAGCTCATTTACGATCCCACAAAAGCCCGATCAGAGGTTGCCATGCAAGTCATTTTCCCATTTAAAATTTTCGATTCTCAGATATTGAACTGCTCGGAGGCTGTTTCACGATATTAATTTCATATTAATTTATCCTTCGAGAGCGCCCGAGGGGACTGTAGAGTGCAAAAAACTGTATACAATAGATTTTATTGTCTGGGATGGAGAGGTATTTGTACCAGGTACATACAAGAGTTGAACGGAAAACGATATAAAACCATACTATAAAGTTTTAAGATTTATTTCGGATCTTAGTGCTATTAATATAACTAAATAGAATTAATTGTTTATTACGCATTATTGTGGATTGAAAGCAGTGGTTCTGAGAAGCCGTTAAGCTGCCTCAGAAGAAGGTAAGGCTAATAACTCCTTACAAAGGCCGGTAACGTGAAATAACACGAAAAGATGTAAAAACTAATATTTTTGCAGCTTATTAACTCTACCGAACAATCGCTTGTTCTGGAAAGCCGCCACAGAAGGAGCTAAGTATTATATTTCTTCTTCTAGCAGAGGACCACGATGTGAAATAACAGCAAAAGATGTAAACCCATATGCTTACATGAGGTGGAAATGCCAAACATTGAATAAAAACAATTGCCAGTGCAACAAGTGTGGGTGCAAACTTCTCTACATTACTGAGTATTATAAAGTGATATTCGTGTAAATATCTAGGCCCATGTCTTCTTAATAGCCTATTTAGAGAAGATATTTCAAATTTATGTTAAGGCTGCAAATACTGAAGAAATAAGGAGATTTCAGCTGGTGAACTCATGGCCGAGAGTCGAAGATATCTGATATACTTAATCTATTCTAGATGTTTGATTTGATATTTCTTGGACCCAATTATGTTCTTCTTCATTAGCTTCTTCTTTCTAAGCTCGAAGATAAAAAGAATACCTGCTATACAGATACCACCAATCCAAGATAAGAATGGACCCAGCAGCATCTCTAGAGTTATCTTTTCGGAACGACCACCACTATTTTCATGCTCATCAAGTTGCTCCTCATATTTCCTGATGAGCTTCTGTATAAATCCGTGGTCTCTCAATATAGTGATGTATCTTCCAATTTTATGAATCAAAGGATGACCTCTTAAATAGTTAAATCCAGATAAACACTTAATGAATGGTGGGGAAAGAGGCTGCAGAAGATTCCTACCCTCCTCATCCAAGTATGAAGAAAATTGAAACATCGTTTCGAAATAAGATACAAGTGCCGCTGTGTCTTTTCTGAAGGCTATCAAACTCAACCAGTCTACCCCTTGCTTTTGACCCACTGGGTCAGGGTGTTTTTCAGTATAGTTTATCATTTTAGGGTAGCTATCCTCTAGGAATGGTGTTCTTATTTTTCCAAAGTATATAAACATGTCTCTATCTAAAACCTCTTCCAACGATTTAAGTGATTCTTCATATAGTGGAGGCCCAAGTAGAAGAGCTGCCAGTCTACTTTTATACATAGTAGTTATTGTTGAAATCGTGAGAAAAAGGCCAAGCAGCATAAAGAACTCGGCCGGATGAAAAATATTGACTTTACAAGGCTGCTCTAAAATGATTCTCAGGATTGAAATAATTTTTTCGCTCAAACTTCGGTTCATTCCGAAAAAAAGGGCAAATAGGATGCTCAACAAAAAATCCAAAGTATACCAGCTCAAAGCAGCAAAAAATATGGTAACCACAAAAGTTATCCATACATGGCTCGAGAAAACTTTCACGAGATATTTCCACTGCTCAATCCTCTTACTCCTCGGAACCACCCAGGTGTCATAGTCATCATTTATTGGTGAAATGACATCTAAACTTTTATCAGCTTTATCTATTAAACGTTGGACTAAGTCACATGAATCATTCTGAATAATTTCCAGAGGATACAAATTTACTAAATCTTCTCGTCCATCGTAATGTTGGTAATAAGGAGTCACATGCATGAGAGATAAAATAAGATCTATAAGGTCAACACTAAGACCTCTCTGACCAATTGTTGTACAGTTTGGCGCTCTGCAAAGAACATATGGTTTCCTTACGATTAAGCAAATTGTAAGTGTGTCCGGATTTTCCTTCCGTTGAACATCAACAACCAAATTGGTTTCTGTTGGAAATTCCATATTTTCCACTTCATTTTCACAGTCTCCATCGTAGATATCAGTAGTGTTGATAAAAATCGCTCTTGATATGAATTTGACTGCCAGTTGTTTCATCAAGTCAGATTTGTTTCCGTCAATAAAAACAAATAGAGCAGTCGGATTAAAGCTGTCAATATATTCGATCCATTTGAAGAAGTCTTGAGAATGTTGGGTTAAGTTGGTCACGTATACTTCTGGATTTTTACCGAGTAAAACAAGTGAAGCTTGAGGAGAGCCTGACAGTATATGCACTGAGATGTTCACTCTGCAATCATTATTTATAGAAACCATATATTTCGCTTCATCGCCAACCAGATTTTGTATGATTGCAGTCAAACATCGCACTAAATCGAAAGTTTGCGCCAAATTTGAGAAATTAGCAATGAACATTGTTCTCTGAGAGATGAGAGGTTACTGCAAGTTTATGAGAGTGTAAGAATGTGTTTTCCTTTTCGACGATAAATCCCTTCATTCACAGTATTGGTTAGCCTAGTTCAGATGTTTTTGCCGTTTGAATGTTGTTTTGAAATGAAAATCAAATGCGGCAGGTCGGAACAAAAAAATGTAATTCTAAAAACCTAATGGCATTTATCGATGTACTAGACTTCCAGGGTTGAAAAATAAAAGTTAATAAAATACACACAAGCACCAGTAACGAATACAGAGTTTTTATATCTGGTTAGCAAATAAAGGAAGTGGAATTCCTAATCCAATTATTGATTCTACTCAATCCGTATCCACTTGTATGAAGCACTAATATTGAATTATCATTTAGAAAACATGGAAAATCAAGTGGTTTCTAATTTTAACATATTACTTATATTTAGTTGAGGAAAGTCTGTTTTTGCGAAATAATATTTAAAGGTTTGCTTAATAATATATCTCATGGCTGTTTAAGGTTAATATTTGCTTACAGGACCACCGAATTTGGACAACTTATCCAATTATGTAACATAGAAAGCTTGACCCCCAGGAAATTGTTGGAAAATTTTATTGATTTATTTGATAATACTGAAAAATGCGGATCATACTTAAGATTTTTCATCAGGGAAGTGTGGACAGAACTATCTCTCCGCGAGCAATTGTTAATTTTGCTTTTCCTTGAGGAGTCTTATTCGTGACTTGTAAACATGAAGAAATAAACTTTTTGATATGAATCAGAGTTCTGTAAGCACTCGCCGCCTTTGTGTAAAATTAATACCATCGTTAAACCTGAACATAAAGAGAAAAGTCGTTAATTAGGAATACTTCTGCCCCAGCATGACCAACTGAACGGTAAAATTTATAATTCCCCCGAAATAATGTCAAGCTGAAAGCACGCTGAACATACGGTATATGTGAGATCTTTACGTCTTATATCATTCCAGAACGATAATTGTAAGCCGGCATTCTTTTGAGAACGCAGATTATAAATGAAAGTAATGCCAAAGACATTTTTCGATACCAAACCAGTTGATATCGAGCGGGCTGACCTAAATAGTATCAGCCAAATGGGAGGAAAGTAATCAAGTATATGTTTTCAACATTTAATTGGTTCACTTTTGACCGTAATGCAAGTTTCTATTATCGGCAGACAGAGAATGGATTAATTTATTTATTGGAAGGTAATTGAGATTCGTCTGATGCATTGAAAACCTTTTCGGGAAATGCACTGAGAAACTAGCTTTATTGGTTCATTTCTTATCTTTACACGAAGTCTACAGTGAGTTGTCTGATTATTTCATAACACCTCGGGTGTTTTGAAATTCTCTTTTCAATATTTAAGTAAGTCCCATAGAATTTTTTCGGTTGACCATAATAGAATTCGGGAACAGCCAAAAACGTTTCTTGAGCACTCGTTCTACGAAACCAATCGAAATGAATTATTACGGCCAAATGCAAGATGATCATAATAAGCCTCATGCAAAATTTTGTGGCTATTGTGTGAACAGAACCATAAAAAATTCAATTGTTATATTGAAAAAAAGAAACTTCATATTTCCATAAAAAGATATCCGATTCGAGTAAAATTTATTTTGTGAAAGGAGATCGATATACTGAATGTTCATTCAAAATTTTGTGGCCATAGTATTCACAGAACCATAGAAAATATAAAGGGAAAGATTCATTGAGAATCATTCATAAAGAAATTGGCATCGTTAAGAGAAAAAATTTTTCAACTCATTAGTCTTAAAACTTAAAATTACCTAATTCAGAAAAACTTCAAAGTGGTATAAAAAAATTTTGCATTTCTCAATAGAATCTATTGCGACTTGATTGGTCAATTTTAATGATATACGTCAGTTCCATTGTTTTCGAAATGATTTGCTCTGATCAGGATTCATATTTTCAGGTCAACTATGCTTGAATAATTTATTATTCAGATTCTTCCTGCGAAATTGAAATCATTTAACTCAATAACAACCTTTTGAAGATGAGTATTCGCACTTTAATTGAAATAACTTTCAGAAAATGACCATAGGGTCGTTCGGCATTGACCTCCGCGAGCGGACGGATTTTTTAGTCACGTGACCACAGATGTTACAGATAAATCTGAAATATCTGGAATAAACGAACGGCACAGAGCATCTGCCACAGAACATACTGCTCTGTTTTACTTTTATAGATTATGAGATTTCAAAGATCACTATTTTGGGAAATATGCTCATCTTTTAACGATACCTTCACCCTTTTAGTAGCTCTTCCATAAAATCTCAATTAAATAATTAGGTGCAAAGGCACTGAATGCAAAAGAAACGAGTAATGCAATATCCCCTTCTGGTCGTTCAATACGGCGATAGTTGTACCACAAGATCCTGATCAATTGATTGATTAATTACACGAAAAAGAAACGGAAAAGCAATATCTCCTCCTGCCCATTTATAACTACGATAGCTAAATTGAAAATTTTTAATGAATTAATTGAGTTTTTAACGAATAAATGAAAACAAAGAATTAAACTATCAGAATTTTTCAATCTATCAGTTGTCCGATCAGGAAACTCAACATAAAACAAAAAAAAATATAAAAAACATAAAAATCTATGGATAAATCGCTTTGCTCCGTCGAAATAGACCGAGCGAAAAGATCGACGTCCGATTGCTCAGATTTTTATGACGAACGGTACAGATGTGTATTCCCCTCAATCCGGATGTAATAAACGAACGGTTTAGATCGATCCGACACGTCCGATGTCGATGCCGAACGCCCCTCATATATCTGAAGTGGATCTATCAAAACCCAAATAATAATTGACGATGCTATAGAATTTTATTGCGCTTGTTCCCTTACGAACTGCGTGCCACAGTTCTGCACAAATTTCTTTTAGTTTCGATTTGGGTGCCGAAAGAGGTTTTAGGCAACTAAGTCTGGACCATCTGAAGAAATTTGGGCGATCAAAAACAGTTTTCACGATCAGTCGGGGAGTTCTTCGATTATGATGATTGAAATTCGAATGTATCCGAATACTCTATGAAGATATGGCGTTTTTTTCCCAAAATTCTGAGTAATCCCTCCGAACAAAAAATTTGAACACTTCAACCGTGTGTCGAAACGACATAGAGAATTGATTTTCAGGGTAGTGGCGTGAGCAGAATATATCAGCAGTATAACAGTGTTTGTTAATAGCTTGAATTGGAACAATAATTATCCAGATAAATAATATTTAAAATTATATTATGTGAATACCTACTATATTCCAACCAAAAATCTAATCATGGCACCAACTATGCTGTGATTTCACAGTAGATATACTGATGGACAAAATTAGCGCACCACCTAAAATTTCGTTAAATTTTAACAATTGATATCTTCCCAATCTTTAGTCGGATTTTAACGTTTTTTTCTTTCAATTGTAGCTCTGTTATTGTCAAATTTCATCCATCAAACAGAAGTCGAAAAAATAAAATCTTCATGTTGTACAGGGCGTTTAAATAATGTCATGTTTTATAGTCAAATTTTAACTTCTTCTGTGGGCAATGCCAGATTGCTGAGCTATATAAAAACAATAAAGCGTTGTAGCCTAGTGTCTCTTGAGTATTTTGTTTTTTTTTTAACCAATTTATCTTGAAATCGTCCAGAGATATTCAACATTTTATCAACTCTTGTATTTTCTGCATTAGCCATGAATATCTTCGCAACCATTTGTCCGATTTGAATGTTTTTTTTAGTTGTAGCTCTTTTATTGGCGAATATCATACTACAATGAGATGTTCAAAAAAAGAAATGCATCATGCTGTACAGGGCGTTTAAATTTTCGGGTTTTTTTCATTACAGTTTAACGCCTTCTGTGGGCAATACCAGATACCTGAGGCTTCTCTACTATACTATACTAACTATACAGTGATGTAGCCTGATGTTTCCTGAGTATTTTGCTTTTTTAAAAAGCAATTTAACTTGTACCCTTCCAGAGATATTCACATTTTTATAACATCTTGCATTTCATACAATATAAAACACAAAAATAAACGAAAAGAAATTAAGAAAAACAGAAAATGCAAGATGTTATAAACATGTGAATATCTCTGAATGGTACAAGTTAAATTGCTTTTTAAAAAAGCAAAATACTCAGGAAACATCAGGCTACATCACTGTATAGTTTTTAGAAGCCTCATATATCTGGAATTTCTCACAGAAGGCGTTAAACTGTACTGAAAAAACCCGAAAATTTAAACGCCCTGTACAGCATGATGCATTTCTTTTTTGAACATCTCATTGTAGTATGATATTCGCCAATAGAAGAGCTACAACTAAAAAAAAACATTCAAATCGGACAAATGGTTGCGAAGATATTCATGGCTAATGCATAAAATACAAAAGTTGATAAAAAGTTGAATATCTCTGGACGACTTCAAGATAAATTGGTTAAAAAAAAACAAAATACTCAAGAGATACTAGGCTACAACGCTTTATTGTTTTTATATGCCTCAGCAACCTGGCATTGCCCACAGAAGACGTTAAAATTTGACTATAAAACATGACATAATTTAAACGGCCTGTACAACATGAAGATTTTATTTTTTTGAATTTTGTTTAATGAAGGGATTCGATAATAACAGAGCTACTATTGAAAGAAAAAAACGTTGAAATCCGACTAAAGATTGGGAAGATATCAATTGTTAAAATTCAACGAAATTTTAGGTGGTGCGCTAATTTTGTCCATCAGTATAGAATGGATTTTGTAACCTACCACAATTTGCAGCATTTATAAACGAATGGAAGATATCAACCAAAAATATCATTAGTTATAAGAAAAATCATGATAATAAACAAAAAATTGGCAACAAAAAAGAACAATTCAAAAACGTGTGCAGAAACGCTAGATGGTGGGTGTAGAAGAAGAAAACACAGGTAAAATCCCTCCGAAAAAACATCAAAAACACCATTTCATTTGATACTCGAGAACAGCTACCTGAGGAATAAGTATGGGTATTCTTCAGTACACCTGGCACCCACGGAACTCGGTAGCTGAATATTATACAGCTCTAGTTCTACTTCATTATCTCAGACTCCATCAAAAACGGATCTACCATTCTTGTGATAAATATATCCACCTTTCACGCTAGGCAAGAACAACACAATAAACTTTCTCATGTTCTTAGAACGAATCGCCATGCGAGTTAAATCTAGGTTATACATTGGTATGAAATTACGTCCACGTCGCATGTTTGCAATAATAATTCTGCTAATGCAAACAAGTTTTGTTGTTAGTTGGGAAGTTATGGCAAGGATTTCACGACAATTTTAATTTTTGTTACTCTAGGGAACGGTATGGAACAATGTAGTCTTATCATTACTTACTTTGTAGCAAGATATTGCTCGAATGGTGTCAGATAAATTTTGAATTTTGGCAGATTTATATTGGATTTCACGGAGCTTGATCGGGCAATCAAATTGTTGATGAAAATTTTAGTCCATGGTTTATGTCGAAAAAATGCACTGAAATTTGCATAGAAATAATAACAATTCATTAATCAACGCATTGCAATTTTGTGAACCCTACTTAAGTTACATGAGTATGATTCCATTGTATTATTATATTATTGATATTAAATAACAAATGAATTAGGGCCAAATTCTTGACGATGTGATATTTTCAATAGATTAATTTGTTTGGAGTTTTTTCCAAAATTTAATGAGATTCTTTGCTGCATTCGTTGCTCATTTGCTGTTTTTTTTTCCAAAAATTTTCTCATCTATATTGGGCAAAAAGTCTCAAGAAATTCAAATATTGATAGTTGTTAAAGAATACGACATTCAAATGTTTTTCATGATATGAATTACTGAATTTGGACGTGTAGTTTCAAATGATATATAAGATGCCAAAACATAAAAAATAATTTTAACATGACGACTGGGGGGAACTGACGATGATGAGAGATCAATAAAAACTGAAAAATCTCTATTAAGATAATGTAAAATCGAATGATTTCTTGCATTACATACGGTAACAACAGTGTACGGAAAAAGAGCCTATCCCAATGTTAGTTTACAGTCCTGGGTCACTTTTGAACTGCATAGATGAGTTGTGATATTATCATGTGATTCTATTATATATATTATTGTGATCTGTGATCGGTACTAGTCCTTCTTCGATTTTGTTAACTTTATTATTATACTGTTTTCTGTTCTACATTTCTACATTATTCTGAATTCAAACTTATAAAAACAAATCAAACATTAATTTCGTGGCAGAATATTTATAGTAGTCTTTCAATGAGATCAAGAAAATTACTAAACAGTTCATTTCATCAGTTTAAATGCCACATGGGATCAATAAAATGTAATCAATAAAAAATTAAGCCTTGCGAATTATTTATACTTATCCATTATGGAGAAACACAGTGACCAATTTCACATTTTAATATAATATTCAGCAATAATTTGTTCATTGGAAATCACTCCTTAAATATATCCCTCAAAGCATAATGAATAGAATTCCTCTAATAAATCTACAAATTAATTTAATTGGTAGATATTAATATCGAATATCTATCATAACGCAGAATGAAAATAATCATTATGACACCGCGCACTGTAATTTATCAATAAATAATTTTCGATATCCTCCTGACATCATAGTTCTCGACTTCCGGCGGTATTAGAGTAAATCATAGATGTTTTTTAGAAAGATCTACAACAAATAATAATATGTACCTGACGCTACCGTATTCTCCCTGTTTAAGATTATATGCTATCAATTTCTTCGGGTCTTCCAACCCCTTACTTCCTTCGATTCATCTGTCGTGCCTGATGATTTGGAGGCAGAACCGGAAAGGAAACTATCATTTATTGAGTATTATTTGTCGTTTCCGTTTTCAGAGAGGCATATGGTGAAGGCAGAGATCTTTGATGCCTTCAAAATGAGATCATATCGAAAACTAAAGGGTTCTCGTGAGGACTTAAAAGAAACCGTTCTAGATTGATAATAGACCGAGGTACTGAAAATGAACTACATGAAGCAATATCCAAATGCTTTGTTCATATACATATAAAATATACCTTTGGCTCAACATACTGAATGTATGATTTAAATCCCAATGAATCTTGAATTTATTTGAAGCAACAAGTCGTCAGTTAGTCAGTTGAATTCGAAAGAGGTCTAAGTTACATAATGAAAAAATACGAGTGCAAATAACTTATAGTTCGAGGAATGCAGAAAAGAATTAGACAAGGACTTCAATTCTTTTGTACCTCAGGAATACAATGCTTTCGTTAAAGAAGCATTACAGTCCAACACAAAAGGCATCGAAATACCTGAGTTGAGGGCCTTTTGAGTCGAAGAATCTTCTGCAAGCAGTGCAAGCTCAGCACAACTTGTATGATGGTTGTGTGTCTGTTGTAAAGAGAAAGCAAATGGATCAAACTTATTGCCAGAATATTCACTTGGCAATTTTGGCGGGCTTGTTATTCCTTATACAAGCGGATTTCATTACAGTTTTAAATGAGCTTTGAGCTTTATTGACCCATTTTTGAAACGGATAATTGGAAAAAAAACTAGCAACCTGGGCGAGCTAGATCAACTGGATGCTTCACAAAAATCGTGCTTTATGACTGGTAACTTAAAATGAAATCTTTGATTGTATTTAGGAGTATGCAACTAGAAAGAGATCAAAAGCAAAAATGGTTATCTCGATAAATACATTCAGTGAATTAGTATGCACCCTTTAAATTGTTGATTTCAATGTCCCATTTCAGCCATACTGAGCAATGAATTTAATTCGTTTACGGTTCAAAGATATCGATATAATTCAAAACTGATTCTGTCACCCTTTTTGGTGCGAAAATATCGAAAAATATAGCGCAGTGCACTCATAACCAGAGGGGGCGCTAAAACTTTTTGAATCTTCATCTGAATTATGATTTCTTGATAGAAACCTTGTATTCAATGATATTCCTCTTGATGTATGTTTTGAACTAGACTTTTTCAGCTTGGAATTCTTGTAAGATCCTTCACTGAATTCATTACAACGGAATTCAAATGTTATGAGAAGTATATAATACAAGTTAATGCAGGTAAACAAAGGAGGTATTCCATCGTCTTAATGAAAACATCAATAAGAAATTCTGTACAGGGTTTCTTCTTGAAACTTTGACGAAATTGATTTTGGAGCTATTACACGAGGATCACAATAATGAAACAATACGCCAATGTAGATTGGTGCAGTCGTACTCCTACAATTTTGTAATTCTGATGCAAATTCTACTTGCACCATTATCATTAGATTTATAGTTCACGCAGTGGTTTATGGCAAGAGTTCAATTACAGGTCTAGAGTTTGATTTACTCTGTTCAAGTTTGATATGAAGAATGATCTACAAATAGGTGATACAGCAGTTCATTCATTTAAATTATGTCCGAATTATTGAATCATATTGAAAACTAAACCATTGTATTAGTTATAATTCTCTGCAGATACCTTTGGAAAGACGCAGTGCAAACCTAAGGGTTTGCTGATACTTAATGGAAAAGAGGATGAACTACACTATCTTACAGACTAACTATTCTAGGCTCATAATCGAATGTGAACTCCACTTCAGGACCTCTGTTCGCTACATTCTGGATCTAAAGACACTCACTTTTTCCCTTGTTAAGGTTCCTCTCCTGACTCCTATCCCTAGCGTAATCCCTAAGTGTAACCGATCTATCTCTGTCCTGTATATGTCTTTGTAAACTTTTAGCCGTATTAACAACATGATCAGCCTTCTGGCCACCTTTATGTCTCTTGCCACAGTCCACACTCACAAGCACCAGGAGAAAGAGCACTCCTACGAGGTGATACCTCGATATCGTTCCCATACCTGGGGACATCATCCGCGGTACCTCGAGGGTCACATGGTTCGCGGTCCGGCCTGCCTTGTGGTCGCCACAGTACTGCTGGTACTCCCGCCGCGGTTCCTTTGGTACGACCTGGTATCTGGCATCGTGCTGTAACAGAGAGGACTTCGTTTAGTTTACCTGGGCAAGAAGAAGAATAGGCGCGCACAGGTGAGATGCGTAGTCGGGGTGGGTGTCGCAGGCGAGCGGCAAAGGCTATGGTGGTGGGGATGGCGGACAAATATTTGGCACATTTTCTCGTGATTCGAATGTTGTTTGAATTTTAAGTGCTTGTATAACGGAAATTGGAATTTTTTGTGTTTAGATAATTGCGCGCTCGTGTTTGGGCGTCGCGCCTACAAGCCGGCTTGGATTGGGGTTACTTTATGGGTTCAGGGTGAATGTTGGGTGAGATTGTGAAATTGGGTCTATGTAAAGCGATCAATTATAATAATTAATTTTTTAATGTAAAATAACCATCTGTAGCTTTTCAATACGTTTCTATTGCAAACCTATAGTCTTTCAACCCATCTATGCATTTCATTATTGATAGAGTAGGTAATGCAGTACTTTTACAGAATTACCCTGTCGTTCTTACAAGAAATCGAACGTTGGCCGATTTAAATCAACAGAAATTAATATATTGCAAGAAACCTTCTACTCGGTCAATCAGTAGTTAGTCGTTACTATCAATTTTAAATTCAGGACATCAAACTTCAAGAAATTGAAAAACTACATCAAATATTATATGGCAAGAAACATAATAATCAAGAGTTCAAAAATTAAGGCTTTCATGTTTTCGAAGATATTCGACCCAAATAGAAGAATAGGAAAATATCAGACAATGAACCTCAAGCACACATTTTGTGTTCAAATGCATAGGTTTTGATATACAGAACGTCAAAAAGCCAATATGTTTCCTCATAACTAATCTCATTAGTAGTTATATATCTTAGATCAATTGGGGTTTTCACATAACTGTTTCCGATCTAAAAGGTTTAATTCCCCAAGGTGTTAATAATGTTTCATATTTCCCTCAGTTTTTCAAATGGCATTCTCAAATAACACATTTTCTTTTTAAAACTCCTATTAATTATGAAGACGACAGGGTATTATCAATTTTGTAATTCTCCACATTTAATTGGCAAGAAACGGACAAATTCGGTTTCGTGGTTAAATTTCTTGACTATTAACGAAATATACGATTATAAGTGACTGATATAATTTCCATAAGAGTACTGAATAATTTTATTTCTCCCGCGATAAAATTTTCATATTGTATTCGAAAGAATTGCTCCCTTAAATCCTTAATGAGGTGAGCCTTAAAAGGTACCTACCCCATATTTCATGTGAAAACCTCGAGAAATGAAAAATCTTTAAAAACCAGAACTTATATCCCCGAAGTCTCGTGCGGGATGAAGCACTATTATTCACTTGCTTCCATAATTTGTAACTAAAATTTAAACTTCAACATAGAATTCTGAAGATTCTATTCATATCTTACATCGGACTAGCCCCGTGTAATTTTCTCAATCGAATAAATCATCAATCATATTCAATACCGTATTCCCATGACTCAAGAATAATTTAGTCTTCAATAACTCTAATGGCTTCCACATCGAAACCTCTACGAAGAAGCTATATCCACTGGCTCGCGGTGCCTCTTGGTACCGCAGATTCTCGTGCCCATTTCATTCGTAATATCTCGGAGAACAATCTGTAATCACGCGCCCGAGAAATCGTTACACGAAATGAGTATTCGAAATTATTATCTCTGTAATAACACAGTCGAAGGTCCATCTCTACGGCCCCGCCCCCCCAGGTCCTCTTGGGCTCTACACATCACGAAGTTGCCGTCTCCAGGGGCCCCCGGCTACATTGAGGATGGTGCCCGATGAAAATTCCTCCTTTGGTGAGGTAGGAATGATAGCCGTTGGTCTTGATTAACGTGCAAAAATAATGGGAAATGATGAAGAAAAATTTTATAACAGCATTGTTTCAAAACTTTGAAGAACGTGGTCCCATTCAGGCACCGACTTTACTAAATGCTATCCTTGCAGATTGAAGATTTGCTTCTTTGCACTGGTTTGTCCCAATATTTGTGTCGAATAGTTTCTGAAACCATTCCCTTTCTTCATGATGTCACTTTATAATCAAAAACAAATTTCAGAGTAATCAGATAATTGAATACGAACTTTTTCGGGTAAACCCATAATAATATAATATGTTCGAAAATAGTCCATAGTTATTGAAATATAACTGAAAACTTATTATCACGTGTGAAAAAGTAGAACTGAACAATTTTATGGAGAAAACTATTTGAACACACATATCTTGAGAACGACAACCTAAGCAAACTATTACAAACTAAGATTTTTTTATTCGAACAGAGCTGCAAAATGAGATAAAGTGTGATAAAAATTTTTTTTAGCTTATCGCTGGTTCAAGTGGTTAGAGAGCGTCGGATCAGAAATCGAAAAAATGAGAGTTCGATCCCGGAGAAAGATAGAAATTTTTAAGCTAGTAGGATACTGTTCAGTGTTGACTGATTTGCGTGTTGCGTCTCAGTTGAAGTAAGGAAGCAATTACAAAGCCTACCATGAAAACAACTGATCCTCCTAACTTGCCACGAGCTCAATTATTTTCTTGGGGTTCAATCTAATCCTACTTCAGGGTACCTAAGTTTAATATTTTCGTGAGTAATATCATCCGAAAAAATCGAAAAAACACGTTGCTAAGTGATATTTCAATAAAAAGTATGAGCGCTGCTGGCAACAAAAATCCGAGTCGAAGACGTAGATTTTTGCAGCTGCACGAATAGTTTTTGTTGGAAAATATAACTTTGCATTGTGTTTTTTCGATTTTCTTCACAAAAAAAATTAGATTCCAGAATGGTATTTGACAAGAATATTTCATTATTGCTATTCAGCATGCATAATGGATCTATTACATTGAGATACTTTACAAGCTGTTGAGTGAATTTAGTAGCTGAATTTGAATTCGCTCAGTGTAATCGTGTTCACAAGTCAACAATCTGATTGTAAAAAGCTGAAAGTTGAAAGCTGGGCTACTTAACACGCTAAATCGCTGGCGTTTTGGCATGTAATCACAGTTGCTACTAACAATCTGTTAGTTCTCATCTACTTGGTGGTTTCTGGTCCTTAAATTTGGAAAAGTATTTGACATTTATTTTAGATCCTTGACAACGATACAAACATAAACCTCACGTGGATCGCTACTCATGGAGTAGACAGTTTTGTGTGTAATCATCACAGTCTCACTCGCTTCTAAATTCGCTCAGTAGCAGCTTGTAAAGTATCTCAATGTAATCGACCCATTACTTTTAGGATGAGGTTTACCGCAGGTAACTCGAAAAAACGGTTGACAGCTGTTGCCAAAAAATTTTACCATCTAGAAACCATTTTTAATCTAAAACTGAGCGTTTCTGATTGGCAGAAATGAAGACGAGGGAAATGGTCAGAGGAAATTTCAATTCGTGAATGAATAGTATAAGACCAATTGTTCTCAGGATATTCAAATTTGAATCATTGTTTATTTCAATATGCCTTAAAACCTGAAGTCTCCATATCAAGGCTTTTCTCATTTTGATTCAGAATTGCCAAAAAAGAGGACATGAATAAAAAATTTCTTCTTAAATTCCAAATTTTATTGTTATTGAAACACGATTGATGGATATGTAATGTAGCGCCGATTTGTACAACATAAAATAATGGGTAGATACATTCTAGAAATTTCTCAATTATCTGCTACGCGTCCAGCAAAAACGGAAATTCCACAATAAACATAAGGAACGTGACGATTTAATCAAAATCTATACCCAAACGCATAATTTTCTAAATAAAATTTCGATTCAACTGGACATCGAAATCCCGTAGCAGCCGCCTATGTCGGCCCGCAGAGAGGCAATTATCCCAAATCTATAGGTGTTCCAAATAACAATGCCAGCAGATCTATCTCGTATGAAATTACAGTTCACCTTTCCACCTTCATCATCGCTTCTACGAAATTCTTAAGAGAGGGGACTTCATACACGATTTTTATTATTGGATCACGATTTTGAGACAAAGGAGAGACTGTTGCTAATGGAACCAATTGGGAATCTCAGAATCGATCGAAAGATATCATATGAAAAAAAAGAGTGTTGATAATTCGTTTATTCGGATACTTATGAGTTCAAAACAGTAGTGCATATGCACAACACAGAAATTCAGATTGTCATACTAGTTATCGATAATACACGTACGCAAGCATTAATAGCGAGTTTTTGAATGGATGAGTGGAATATGCATTTCTGAAATATTAAACCGAATTTTTAATATGTTCCAAATATACATATGAATATCAACGCAACCAGAAAAAGGATTTAAAAGTATTCGAATAATAAAGTTTTGAATGCAAATGATTGCGGATTTATGAAGCCGATTTTTCAACTTCAAAATCGCTTCTACAAAATTCCTAAGTGAGGGGATTCATACACGATTTTTATTATTAGATCACGACTTTGAGACAAAGGAGAAATAGGACTGTTGCTAATGGAACCAATTGGGAATCTCAGAATCGATATAAAGATATGCTGAGAAAAAAAGTGTTGATAATTGGTTCATAAGAAAACTAGACATTTTCGTATGAAGAAATTATGCACCTTGCCTAAGTTTGAAAATATGAATTTATGTTATGTAGAATATGGTGAAGTATTATCGATAATACTAGCACGAAAGAATGAAAAAGGGATCGTTTGAATGAATGAGAGGAAAATGTTACATCTCAAGAATCTTATTATACTGAATTTTCTATATATTTCAAACATACATATGAAACTTTGTCGAAATCTTGTTTGGGCTGTTGGCAACATTATTGTTTCTTGTATCAACATTCCAGTCAGCTATAGCCATCAGGAAAACACTTAAAACATTAAACTTTCGGGAAGCAAATTTCAATTCTATTTGATTTTTGTTATAAGCTGGATCTTACTATTGAACCAAGATTGTTTCGAGAGCAACAGACAGTTGATTGATTGTCGGTAATTGACGTTCCTTCCAGTTTCACCTCATGATATCCTGTGGTCCTAATTCGAAGCTTTGATTAATCAGGATCTCCTAGTTGATTTAATTTTTTATGTTCTCAGATTGTAACATTCAAAAGATGTTAATTTTCTTCAATATACCACATTCGCAAGGTACTTCATTCAAGCAATTTTTGGTAAGTTGATTTTCATTATATTATAGCCTTTACTTTTGTAAGATGAGCCCTGGTATTTTCTTGAGTCTTGAATGATGTTCTCATATTGCACCTACTCATTTCCCATTCTTCAAATTTTTTCGGATAACCCTTAAACATAAGGTATTACCTTGGTTATCCTTCGCGGTGGTTCACTTTGACTCATTTAAGGTTGTGATTTTATACAACTGTATCCAATTTCTTTGGCCTTTTCTGATAATTTTTTGTTACAGCCATTTC
This sequence comes from Propylea japonica, assembly GCA_013421045.1. Taxonomy (NCBI): domain Eukaryota; kingdom Metazoa; phylum Arthropoda; class Insecta; order Coleoptera; family Coccinellidae; genus Propylea; species Propylea japonica. The sequence goes on from CM024239.1 coordinate 109,289,277, forward strand.
TATACAGAATTTCAGAGTCATTTGCAATTTTTCCGATTTCATCTTATTGAAGAGCATATTTTTGATGCCCTATTGTGCAGACTTTTGACTACTCTTACTTCGACATTGAAAGAATATTTGATTCGAAATGAATGTATTGTCCTGTATATGTTGGCTATGTATTCTAAATAGTATCATTATGAGAACAGATACACACGTGATTGTTAACCATTTTCAATGCAAAAACAACCATATTGATTCAAAGGATTAATCAGAATATCAGAAAACTTCACCAGAGAAAAAATTATAAGAATGATCAATTCTCTTCGCAATTGTATATAATATAACATATTCCCCAACTTGAGAACGTGCAGAAAATAATTTGTATTGTATCGAAGCCAAAAATGCTCAACCCAATTCGGCGTCACCCTCATAGTATCAAGCTTCATCTCAAGCATAAAATCACAACGTAAACATCGCCATAGTGTTACTATACTCGAAACTAAATAAGCCCATGCGATGGCGTGAAACAAAACACTAGGTAGTGTCGGGTTAACCCATAGAATAAAAATATCACGTAGCAAGTTCGCAGCTCGGATTGAAATGAGCTGACCCAACACTGAATACATGCGATAAATCCATGTTGAACATCTAAATTGCCGCTATATAATTCATTTGCACTGGCGGCCGGGTTCAAAAAACTATGAACATTGCAAAATTAGCGGTGAGAGGTTTGCAGTAATCTGCGGTGTCATCAATTTTCGCGTATGGATTGGAAGTGTGGATGCCTGTAAAAGAGCTTGAAATATGACTGACTTCGGAGGAATATACAAGAGGCGACTAGCATAAGAAATGGGTACTTCGTTTTGTGTGTAACGTATTGATTGAAAATAAGAATAAGCATTTATGGAATTCTTGAACTCTTTATTTATATTTTTTTTACATTTTCCTCTTGAGATTAAAGATTACTTCAATTTTCATGCCAGTTAGCATAAAATTGATTGCTATAAGATCTCTCAAACACATCCTTAGCATAAGAAGAATTTTGCTTCATATAAAACGTAAGGTATTCGAGGCAAGAGAAGCCTTATTACATGTAATAAGGCTCACATTGAAAAATTCCTGCAGAAGAGGTAAAAGGAATGCGTTTGTGACAATTCATCATTTTTGCCGACACAAGATTTTTATCGTATTCTCGTTCTGAAAAAGGTAACTTGTTTGATTTGATTTCGATTTACGAGTTTCTTCAACAAAATTCTGAACAAGGACATAAATAAGTCCGACAACAGTAAGGCATGAGTTTTCTGCTTTCTCGACAACCTGAGAAAATAGAATTTTTTGTTGAAAATGTTATATTGAATATTATATAGATCAGCCAAATGTCCTATGGACTCAGAGAAGATCGGCTCAAGCCCATACACAATAAATTGTCAAGAGCAAAAAATATCATTGTTGACGGAATTCTTAATAACTATTGAAATATCATTTGTGGAGTGTGATAGAGCCTATATTGAATGAAATAAACGTTCTTTGAATGTTCGAATCAAAGAACATAAATAACTAGTTAAACAGGTATACATATACTGATAAACCATAACTTGTTCAACATGCTATGAATGAAGAACTCAGGACTTTGAGGGATGAAGCATCGAAAATATCAAAAAAAAACTGAAACAATGAAAACTAAAGGAAGCAGCTATTATGTCAATTATCCAAAATCCTATCGGTATACCGCAATAATAATAATATGGGCTCCAATAATAATAAAACCAACCTTAAAAGAGATCAATTGAATTGATTTTCAATCGAAAATAGATCCAAATCATCGATGATTGTTCTTTGAAATTTCAAAAATAACAAACATTTTGAAACAGTAAGGAAAGTTGCTTTTCTGAAAGTCCGTGGTCTGAATAATTCATGTGGTCGTTTTATAGAGTTTAGTATGAAATTCTTAAAAAAATTATTTCATTACGACTGAATATTTTCTTGTGACAATTCAGATGTAATGAAGCCAAAATAAGTGTTGATCTAATCAGAATCTTTAAGTTTAAAGTACTCAAACGTACAATTGAGGGACATGAGTCATATTTATATGTTTTATAACTGCATTGGATAAAAGAAAATTTTAAAATGACAAAAAAGATATTGTGCTCAACAGTATTGTCCATGGAAGATTTTCTTTTACATAAGGTTATTTAACTGGGAATCATTGAGGTCACAAATTGTCACACTACTAACCTAACAATTCCAGCACAATTTTTCAATAAAAAATCCATTAAACGATATTTATGTAAGTACTCATACGGAATAATTTGAATCAAAATTCATTGTATTGGTGAAAATAATGTAAAATGCTAATGCAAAACCCGCATTCTTGCAATCTCAATTCGAAAAAATAACTACTTCTTGGCTCGTTTTTGAATTTCTCTTCATGGAAAAATGTCAATACTCTCTGAACTTGTATTATGAATAACTGTTGAAAAAGTTCTGTCTTTCTAACGGAAATTCTGGCTGAGTAAACTCAATAACTTTGTATCATTGACGTCAATATTTGTCACCGAGAATGTATACTTCCAATGACGTCCTAAAACCTTTCAAGCGGTCTGTTTTCTGTTTTCGAATTTAATTCTGATACGGTTCCCGCCAACAGTCCACTTATCTGTAATAGCCGGCCATTTCTCGTAATCAATCATGAAATTGCATCAATAAATCGAGATTGCACTGAGAATTAAACGCCCACTGGATTCTGAATATCGTTTTCATGAAATTCGTAGTTATCGTGCTGGGAATGAAAAAGTAATGATAGAGTTCACCCACAGTACTTGCAATTTGAGCAGCGAGAGAGTGAAGGAGAGCAGATCTGGATAGAAAATCCGCCATTATAGAATTGATTTGCTTTGGACCTGATTGGTATTGGTTGGTTTATCAGGCGTTCGAAGGTTGTTTCGACTCTTTTGATGAAATTTATATGTAAGTATTATGGATGAAGATTCACAATCAATATCCGTTAGTCATTTTAATTTAAGGGGATAAATGTCATCATTTTGTTGTTACTTTTGTGAAATATAAGATAAGACTTTATATTTCATTCGGAAAAAATACATATTATGGGTGAAGATTCACAATATAATAATAATAATAATAAAGGTACAAGAAGGTGAAATCCTTGTGAGGTATTACATGAACTTAATACAGTTGAACTTCCCTATGACCAATGTCTCTATAACGAATTCCTCTTAATAGCGAATTTTGTAAAAGACATTGCACCTTGAATCCAAATTCCATGTTAAAAACACCCTCCAAAACGAAGCAAATTCTCTCTATAACGAAATATTCAAAGAACATCACTCTTTGAATGGGTATTGGTAAGAAGGTATAAGAGTGGGTTTTTCCGAAATTTTTCCGAGCGTACGTGATAATTCCCGACCTTTAACTAAATCATTACGGCAAGCAGAGAGATCCTTGTGAAACAGTTTTAAATACACCCCTGGCTGTTTGGTTTCAATCTAACCATTAGGCTAGTGTGAAAGTTGAGGGAAAATGTCGAAAAGGAAGTGCTTAAAATGGAATGATAAACTTAAATTTATCAGTCGACCCCGACATTGCCGACTATAGAAACAACTTTTCTGTATAACGCAATATCTTTATAACGATTTTTTTTGCGGATTTCGCACTTTTGTTATGGGGAAGTTTCACTGTATTTCATTTGAATAAAATGCATGTAATAATGATTCTATGTTGAAAAGAAGCACATTATAATTCAATGAGATGAATGTCATCATAATATTATCATTATTGTCGTAATTTTTGGGCGGCATTTATTCCATTATACTCCCTTACGTTCTGACCACACCCTTTACAGCTCGCCTTCCAGTTACAGGGATATGATGAAATGCAATATCTGTGAAGCTTCAACGAGCGTGTTCCTTACTCTAACAAGTTTCTCTGACAAGGCGTTCTCTCCTTAGGCTCGCAATGGCAAAGCATTCCGTGACTAGGTGGATGGGGGTTTCTTCCTCCTCTCACTCATTTGAAGTTACGTGAATCACGTAACCATTGATTCCCTCAATAAGCGTTCAAATGTGTTTACTTTTCTGTACATGTTATTAAAAGAATAGGTAAATATTTGAATTTCAGTGACCAGCAGATATCGACCAGATTTTAGTGTCATTGTATTAATTGAGCCTTCCTGAACAACATTAGTGAAACCAACAGGTGGCGGTCTGTCTTGGTTCAGAAAATATGGGCCTCCAAAGTTCCAAAAATGTTCCATCTTTACGTCACTTTTTTCACTTGAAAAAAGCGAAGTTGTTTGAATGTTCCAAGGGGATTCATAGACTAGATTGAAGCAATGAATTTGTGTGAAAAAAGTGACGAGATGGAACATTTTTTGGAACTTTAAAGGCCCATATTTTCTTAACTAAGGCAGACCGCTCACCTATCTTGGTTTCACTAATGTTGTTCAGGAAAACTCGATGAATACAATGACAACAAAATCTGGTCAATATCTGCTGGTCCCCGAAATTCAAATATTTACCAAAAAATAAGATTACACTTAGTAATAAGGGTGCGCGCATTCTTGAAAATGTTTTTGGAAACATTTGCTTATGGATATGAGGAACGACTACAACAATTGATGGTTTTCCCAATAATTCCTCAGTTTTCAAAGACAGTCATGCTAAATGTGTTCTTGGCCTGATTTGGCCTCGAAAAATAACTGCCTGAAGTTCGCTTTCATGCTAAAACAACGTTTCATTCATTTAGATATCGACAACACACATAGATAGCATATTTTGTTATTGTTGACAACCTGGGGCATCAAGTTTACGCTCTGATTAACATTCCGACTATAAAAATTTAATTAGGAATTTCAGTAGCGGAAGTTTGACTGTAGGTATTTCCTGAATATTCAGCAAGTGTATAATTAGGAGTTCCTTTCGTTCGAGGTAAATTTATCTCATCAATCTAGTTGATGGGATCTTCAGGGAGCTATTTATAGCAATTTCAATTTATCATTTATTTGTGATCTTTCTTAACATGTGAATTAACACTAACCAATATCATACAAACAAAATTTCTTCCCTGTATGACAATTGCCAATATGTAATCGTTTTATGTTTGAAAAGACTGGAATCTGATGAATAATTTCCCATTTGCTTTTTTCACTAGAGAAACAGTTTTGTTCGAATAACACTGTTCGAGTTTTAAACTTTAAGTGATCTTCAAGGACTCGGTTGGATGAAGAATACGAGGTAAAAAGCGATTGTGTTTGTAAATTCTTTCTGGTCGATAAAATTTCAAGCATCTGTTTAATTTTTGCTTGGAAAATTGTAAAAACCTTTATGGTAACAACAATCTTATGGAGTTGAATTTTCAAGGAGGTTTGTTCAAATTTCGGAATCAAATGAAAAAAATTCTCAAAGTAAATAAAAGTTCAGAAAATGTGATATATTTTGTAATGTACGACCCCCAAATTATATTTGGCTCTTTTTTTGAAAACAAATTAAATAATTTGTTCATAATTGAGTTCAGAATTCCGATCGGTTTTATTTATATACAGTGGAACTTTCCTATAACGCAAGCGCTAAATCCGCAAAAAAATCGTTATGAAGAAATTTCGTTATAAGTATAGAAAATTTGTCTCTATAGTCGGCAATGTTGCGGTCGACTTCATTGAGAAATTTAAGTTTATCTAAACAATAAAAGCAGAGAATAATACCAATTGATTAAAATCAACCAATATTAAACCCATACCTCGGAACTAATCCCGTCAACGCACAAAGAACATGCATGGTGGTAATATCAAACGGAGCATCCATAGATAGCTATTTCGCCCTATTTGGGGCTCATCAGTATGGAGGAGCTCAGTCTGAAAGGCATTCTGGGTTCCCTTACTTGAAGAAATGTCGCCCAGCTCTGAGTATTAACAGAAACAAGACGCCATCTCTTGGGATCCTTACGAACACCTACCTCCAATGCATGACCGTTGAACGAAGTTGCAAGATGTTTATCCGTTTTTCATCAAACTGGTGGCAGTCCAACTTTGTGGATTTTACCTTCAGTCGATGAAGTGGAAACGCTTATCATTCAAACTTAAGCACTTCCTTTCAGACATTTTCGTACAACTTTTCATACTAGTGTAATGGTTATATTGAAACCAAACAGTCAGGGGTGTATTTAAAACTGTTTCAGAAGGATCTCTCTACCCAATACCCATTCAAAGAGTGATGTTATCTGAATATTTCGTTATAGAGAGAATTTCCTTCGTTTTAGAGAGTGTTTTTAACATAGAATTTGGATTCAAGGTACAATGTCTTATACGAAATTCGTTATACAGAGAAATTCATTATATAGACGTTCGTTATAGGGCAGTTCCTCTGCATTTCTCCTATTTCAACAATTTTCTCGTGAAATATTTTTGTCGAATACACTCAAGATTTTAGTTTGTTGCTTTGAGGTAATTTCGCTCATAATATTTTTTCCATAATTATAAATCGTGAGGTTAGGTTATTCATGAAATTATCATGTTATCTCATTTTGAACTCCAATCAATTATCTATACTTAAGTGAGTTTAGGTAGCTATAGGCAATTTACTCCTTCAACATATGGTTGAACTATATGATATTTTCGTTTTTTTGTTTTAAGTATTTCGATCTTCAAATATTCTTTCTAATTTAAATTATCAAGGAGGGGGGTTAAACCAAACATTAAGCTGTATCCTTTGAGTGCATTTATTCAAAATATTTTATGACTTCCCGCACAAGTAGGTACCTATAGTTAATGTACCAGTGCTGGACAAAAAGTGAACGGCTCTACAGAGCATATTTGGCTATTTTTAGTTGATTAAATAAGGCTCTGACACAGAATAACTCCATTCCGTGGATTTGGATTGCTATAGATTATAAATGTCAAACTCAAAAGCTCATTTGCCTCAATTTCTTGAATTTTCGAGAAATGTTACAAGTATTTCCGTTCATTCGATATCACCTCAATATGATAGGACGTTTTAGTAGTCGATGACGCGATATAGCCATAGATACATGGATAGTGCCGTATTAACATAATAGAAAAAAATCGTTCACATTTCGCTTGCCGGTATTGTCATATTTTTCATACAGATTACAACCATCCCTGGTCCAATCCGAACCACTCTGCCGCTCAAACAAAAACAGCTAAAACCATAACACAGACCAAGATAATTAAATGGCCGATTTCCATACATCAGAACTGGCAGAGCGGCAAATTTATGAGAGGAAAGAATCGTAGATTCTGCAATGTAGTGCGTGTTAACACTGGAATCAAATTGTAATGCTGACAACCAACGTTGGCGCCTTGCTATTCTGGTTTTTCTTTATCGGTTTCGTTCCTCACCCAACGTTGATATCTCCCGTAGAGCCCTTCTAGACTGCTGTCTTTGGACCATCGCGTGCTATATTATGAAGAGGTAAGTCGGGTCGGTATTGCTGTAGAGCGGTCTGTTGATGGTTTCAGTTGAGGAAGTGGAGGATGAATGTGGATATATTCTTATGTTTTCTCGAAAGTTTCCCAGTACGTAGTAATCAATTATTTAACGTGTTGGTCAGAACTGTTATGCCGTATTCAGATTCAGAACTTTTAAAGAAGTAATTTTCGGTTCTTAATCGTTTCATCCTCGAGAAAAAAAATCAACGACTTTGATCAATTTGTTGATTCCTTGAAGTGAACCTAATATTGAAAGAATATCTACCGAAACCCATCTGTAAACCTCAAAATATTTGGTCTTTCATAATGAGTTAAGGTTTGAAAAAATCAAATAAGTTTTCTACAATTCAAAAAATTTAAGAAAAAGATTGTAGTTGTGACAAATATTTTAGAAGATAAGAGAAGATTGCCTTTTTTGTAGTCTGAAGTAAAATTCCTGACGACAGCTGACAAATTCTGAGAGAAACGTAGAATAATAGGGGAAGAAATAAAAAAAAAACAAATAATATTCTGATAATGCAGGATAATGTAATCAGTTGTCTTTCATATTTAAATCAGATGAAAATGTACGCGTAAAAAATGCCAAAAAATAACCACCGTCTTCGATTTTTCAATTCAAGTCCTCCAACCCTCTACTCATCAATTAGCGTTATTTAAACCTTTGTTTCCCGAAAACAACCAGTTAATATTGGTTTAACCTGCACAAAGCAATAACTTGAAATGGAAAATCGGTGTTTAAAAACCAATGGAACATTCTCATAATTATCATTTGAAGAGCGAAACCAAGAAGCAGATAGAAGACACTTTTCTTCTTGAAGGACAGGGCATTTAATTGTTGAAGCATTTATCGAAAGACAATGAAACGAAGAAAATGAAGGTAACATCTTTCATGTCGTTGTAGTAGGTACTAGCCCTTTAAAAACTTCGTAAGACATGTTGACTGCGATAATAAGATGAAATTTGAAGACAATTGAATACATTTTTACAATTCAAATGGCCGGCCAATAGTTGCAGAAATATTGCACTTTAAGAAACATAGTGTTGAAAAAATCTCAAATAATAAATATTTCAATAATATTACTTATTTTGATAGAGTAACTGATAGGTATCTCGCAGATATCGTTGAAATGAATGCATCTGTATTAATTATATCGAAATATTTTCAGGTTTTCGGAGTACAAAAAATTTCATTGAAAAAATAACGTCTTGCCGACTGAAAAATATGATGAAATGCAAATCAAATTAAAAGACAGATATACATATATTTAGGTATTTCAAAAATACTGCCAGAGTGCTAAAAGACTCAAGTTGTGAAACGGGGCCTAAGTCTCCTCAAATGTTTAAGTCAGATAAGTATGTGCGTGCTAAAAGTGGTAATAGCCTCTGTTTTTTGTTCAGATATTAATCGACTTAGCATTCTCTTCATCCTTATTTCTAAAAATTCGAGTCCCTCAATCCTCCACTCTTCAATTAGCGTTATTAAAACGTCTGCTCGCCCAAAAACAACCAGTTATTAATACTTTAACCTCAATACGTCACGTGAAACCGAATAACAGCGTTTGAGCAGCAATCGATCCACATAATTATCATTTGAAGATCAAAACTGAGCAGTAAATAGGTAGTTAATTTTGAAAACAAAACGAAGAAAAATTTTGAACGCAAGTGTTATGTCAATCGTTGATATCAGCAATCTGAAGTTCTCAAAACATCTGGCCTCTAATATTGGGATAGAGTTTGAAAAAAAAAAATAAATTTTCACAATTCAAGGAGTTAAAAAAATAGATCAACAGTCTTCAATGATTTTCAATGCTTTTGAAATATCTGATAGTTATCGTATAAATGTATCTGTATTTATAATATCCAAATACGGTCGGGTTTTTAGTCGTGTGAATGTGAGTGAAATACCATATAAAATTTATTCGAAAAAATAGAGATAAACCTTTTTCAAAGATATCTGCTGAATAACTATCAGCTTCTGTAATATCAAATAGTGCCTAACTCTTCTTGAATGAGTCAGATGAATACGTGCGTGCAAAAAGTGGCCATCGCCTAGGTTTTTTGTAGATATTAATCGACTTAGTATTTCCCCATCTTTAGTTCAACGAATTCAAGTCCTCTAATCCTCCACTCATCAATTAGCGTTATTAAACCGTCCGTTCCCCAAAAAACAACCAGTCATTAATAGTTTAACCACACACCGCCACGTGGAACCGAAAAACAGCGTTCAAACACCAATCGAACATCCACATAATTATCATTTGAAGAGCAAAACCGAGAGTCAGATAGGGAATATTGAAAGTTGATGGAAAAGAAGAAAACTGAAGAAAGAAAGTGTTATGTCAATCGTCGATAACCCCATGTGTCAGCGATCTGAAGATCTCAAAACATCTGGGTTCCAATATTGAGATTAAGTTTGAAAAATTCAAATAAATCTTTACAATACAAGAGGTCAAAAAATAGATCAACAGTCTTTGATGAATGTTTTTCCATACCTGTCAAAAGTGACAATTACTTTCAAGAAGTAACGAAAGTTGCTGTTCTGGAAACTTAGTAGTCTCAACTGATTTTCCAGACGACGATTGGCGACTTCTAGCTCTAGCGTAAAACATTAGGAGAAAATGAAGAAAATAACTCAAATAACATTCTAATAATGTAATTTTGAGAAAAAATGATAGAACAATTCCTAAAAACATATCAAAGGCAGAAGTATAGAATAATATATTGAAGAATCTATATTACTACCCGCTGATTGAGTAGTAACTGATAGCTATCTGATAGATATCGTGTAAAAAGGTATCTTTTCTTCTTATATCGAAATACTTTCAGGTTTTTATATGAAAATAAAATGAAATGCAATTTGAATGAATAGAAATAAACTCATTGCAATGATATTTGCTAGCTAGTAGCTACTTTAATATCAATTTATGGATCAGTGCCTAAGTCTACTCGAATGTTCAAGTCAGTTTAATAAGTGCGTGCAAAAAGTGGCTATCGCCTATGTTTTTTCTAGATATTAATCGACTTAGTATTTCCCCATCCTTAGTTCAACGAATTCAAGTCCTCTAATCCTCCACTCATCAATTAGCGTTATTAAAACGTCCGTTCCCCCAAAAACAACCAGTTATTAATAGTTTAACCACAACACCGCCACGTGAAACCGAAAAACAGCGTTTAAACACCAATCGAACATCCACATAATTATCATTTGAAGAGCAAAACCGAGCACCAGATAGCTCTGTCCTCTTGTTCTACCTGACCGACACTTGATTGGGGCCAGATAAAACGCCCGAAATGCATACCTGACGTATGGTCCTTTTTTGTTTTGTTCTTGGTCTTCAAACACGATTCACCCCCAAGGAAGAAGTTGAATAGGCGGGTTGCGGCTGGTTCCCATGATTTCACGCATGGCATGATGCTTTGCTAGCTCAAGGTGATCCGAGATATTCGAAATTGAAGGTTTTCGGGGTTTCGAGAAATTTATAATGATATGTTAGGAGGTTGAATATTTTTTCTTCAGGTTAAAGATTGATAAGATTTCCCATTTGATATTTTATAAATGTATTTCTAGTAAAACAGAAGTGTGAGAACAATATTGGGAAAGGCAGTCTCATTTGAATGTTATATTGAGAGTGTGCAAATGGTTGCATTAAGAAAACTCGTTGAAAGTGAATGGCGAAGAGAATCTTGAGCAATTATACCATATTTTATTTGCTCTTACTTTTATTACTATTTGGACCATACATTCAAAGGATCGACGATCACAACAAATTGCAAATTATGATGAGTTTCTTCAGATCACTTCGTACATTTGTTTCACCATTCACAAGAAAATCGTGAAAAATTTAAAATATGGAGTCCTTTTGAATAGTAATTCATGAAGGAACCAGCTACGCAAGCGATGCAGGGAATGTTTTTTTAGTAGACATTTTAACTAGCCCCATAAAGAGGACAAAAATTTAACTCTGCAATGTACAGAGTGATCATAATTAATTCTCGTACATCTACTGCGAATAATGGTCACAAACTTTCTTATTTCAAATAGCACGCCTAGTAATTCTCCATTGTTGAACGAAAAAATCAATTTCGAAACTTTTTCCATAAGGTCAAATATTCACTACAATTTCCATAATGATTACGTCCACTCGGAAAAAAACTGAATGAGATGTTAGAATTGTATGTAGGAAATATACGAAACGTCACAAAAAATGGCCTCCTTATGGTATTAATATAATTATCGTTTCAATATTTATTCCACAAAACGACTCAATAAATTTTTGGGAAAAATCGGTAGTCTATCTGAAAAAAAATTATCAAGTATGATTTTGAATCTTTCACAGGATCAAATCAGATGGAATCATTTATACTACAAATTCCTGAGATTGCAAACCTTATGGGTTTTTTTACCTATTCGAAAAGACAACCCTTAACAAATTTTCCTGAGAAAAAATCCCTGAATTTTGATAATAAGAAAACGAACGCGAATCCTATATTTTCTGTCAGAAATATAAATGATTTGAAAATGAGTAGGCAGTTCGGTCAACCCCTTGCCAGTTTGAATTCCATAGCCCAATATGCTGATACATAAATCAAGTCGACACAAAAGAGCACATGTTTCAGAGGATTAATAATAGAAGTATCAGCCCCCTATGGAGAGGACCTAATTTACAAACGACCTAAAAACTGCCTAATGTTTTAAGGAACCTGTTATTAAATTTGGGTATACCCTGTAATTAAATTTGTGTGAGGAATGTTTTCTTTCTGATGATTTGTGGTATTTTTGAAGATGTAATAGATGAGAATGAACACTATTTTAAGCTTCAAACCCAACATGGAATTTTTGTATTAATTTCAACAACAGAATTTCATTATGATCATGCATTCGCAGGTAATCAAAATCAAAAATTGAAATTATTTGAACAGATATGACGTACCTACTCTAAAAAAACAAAAAAAATACATCGTCGATTAGACAATATGTTCCTCTATGTGTTGCAAATCAGTTTATCATGCCATTCTTTATACAAAAAAATCATGAAAGAATTCCCGTTTTATAGTAATGTTCCATAATCAAATTTTTATCTAGATATCTAAATTAAAGTGGGGTGTATCGTATACAGAATTGAACAATAATGACCCATATCAATATTCAATTCATGCTATTTTAATGTGTTATTGTCATGGGCAACTGAACGCAAAGTATTCAGAAGCAATACGAGTAATGTAACGAATGTAAGCTCTACTGGAACTAGGAAATATACTGGATTTTTCTTTAGGTTGGCCTATTAAACAAAATGTTCAATTTCGTTCTGAAATTTTAGGTGGAGCCTTGAGAATGAAGGAACTCCTCGCCTAAAATAATTTCAAGTCGACAGTGTTGCCACGTCTCAAACGCATATCTACTTTCTTATTTCAAAAGGAACTACCTATATTTTCATTTATGTATCGATTCCATACCAAATTCGCTGCATAACATACTAAAAAAAATCCTCTGCCATGCACTGTTGCCAGGCTAGGCACAAATTCTTGAAATTTTTGACATCTGCATTGCCAGTTTAGAAATGCAATACCTCGATTATTTTCTATGCGAACGGAACCAAACTCAGCAGTTTCATAGTCGAGAATCCATCATTCATATAGTATATTCAGTATTTTGATACATCGTAAGGTTTTTCGAAAATTTTGTCCCGAAAATGTGGAACTTAAAATTGGAATATTTCGAGAATCTCAAATGGCAACCCCATATTTATTTCACAGCATTTCATTCGAGATGAAAAATAAATGGCAGTCTCCTTTTACACTAATTATTTATTTTGGATAGTTTTCGAATGAGCTGAAAAATACTGAAATTTTTCAGTATTATAATTTATGTTATATCTTGACCATTAGTCGCTGTCTTTAATAACCTTGTTGATTAAATAACTATTTTTTGAATTGTATAATTAATTTGAGATTAGATTAGTGTCTGTTTCTAGCTCTTGTATAATTTTATTGAATTGACAATTGACAATTAATGAAATGACACTGATGATTATGAAATCGAGTAGTAATATTATCAAAATATCTGAAAATAATAGGTGATAGGGTCTAGATAATTCAATCGACATATTTTTATGTGTACCACTGGAATTAAATCTAGTTATTTCCTCATTCGTTCATGAAGCCATAAGCCATAAGATCCCTTTTTTGGTGAAGTTCTTACATCAGGAACTCCGCAATAAAAAATTAGAATTCAATAGAACTGAAAATCATTAAATTAAATACAAATCGATTGTATCGCCTTAACTATTTCAATACAACATTAACCGTTCGAAAAAAATATACAGACAGATTGTCTATCTCCGTCAAGAACTCCATTTGAGCCTTGCAAAACTTCTTTATTGGCTTTTGGCTTGTGTATTCGTCCTTTCCTTCCAGTCCAATAACATATAATATGCGATTCGCAACGCACATATTCCGATAAATGTAATAAACTCTAATATCCGCTTCAAGGCTGATTGGAGAATTGTGTGTGGTACCCAGAGGATCAGTGTTCCCATCTAGAAGATAATTGCTTGGCTCTACTAGCGCAGGAAGAAAAAATTTCAAAGCCATGTTTAACGAAATTTAAACTATAGGGTAAGTCAGGGCGGTATGGCGAATCGGGTGAAATGGTGATTTACTATATTTCTTTTCCGAGTGCACAGATGTCGCTTAATGTCTGAGTACCAGCTGTTTCTGATGATCCGTTCAACGTGCACCTGCAAAAAGTTGGCCCCGTTTTAAAAATCGTACTAAATTTGTACAAAACTATTTGCGATGCTCAATAATTTTTATACGTTGCATGCGTTTATAGAGATTGCTTTCCGTAACGAAGGCCGAGAAGTATTTCTTGATATATTCTGCCTTCTTAGTTTATTTATGTAATACATAACCTAGAAAACATGGCCTCTAATATTTCCTTTTTCTTGCTGTGCTATTCACCGTTTCACCCATAGGAATTGGGAGATATTGTGAATCCTGGCATGGGTGAAGTTTTGTCGATGGTTTTGTGGATGCATAAATTTTAAAAAATATTATAAAAGATATATTTTCTGTTGAAGCGGAAGGGCCTAAGACGAATCGCAGCTTTTTATCTTTCGTGTTTCTTCTGGTTAGGTCTGTTCGAGGGTTTGTCACTATTCCAGCAATCACCATTGTTCCAGGTTAAGGATGCCTATATATAGAAGAAAAATTAATGGCTTTAGCTGACGTTTTGAATTCTTCAGAAATCATCGTTAAACTCCGAAACAGAAATCGTCAAAAAAAAACAATCGAGTCAGTGAAAAGTGGACCAGATGCTAAAGGAAAGTTCAAAGGAAAAACCATAGCAAAAAAAAGCAAACGGAAAATCTTAGATACGTAACCTAAGAAATGAAAAATGTCCACCACTGATGCCGAATCGGAATCATCTCTGTATGTCGACTTGCAGGACGAGGATGACGGTATGGACGATGATGAGAGTTGTTGTGTAGGATGTGGTGAACTTGGCAGTTGCACTAAAAAGGACGTCGATTGGATGGAATGTATTAGCTGCCAACATTGGCTGCATGAAGATTGCACAAAATATGAATCCATGTGTAATTTGTTCGGTAAAAAGCAAAAGAAGTAAGATCACCATTTCACCCTTGAGCATAGGTGAAATGGCGAATTTGGTTTGAAAAAAAAAATTAATTTTCCAGAGTTTCGTTATGCCTTAAAGAGTTTATGGTACTGTTAAGTTGTTGTCTCTATATTTTGCCGAAGAAAAGTGTTTTCATTCTGTTTAAATATGAATTTTTTTGTCTTCTACACGGCTCTTTTTTTTTCTTCACCATATCACCCTGACTTACCCTAATTTGTCTGTAATAGAGCTGATAGTATCCTGTTTTAGGATGGTATTATGGGTATAGATGGAATTTGCATAGGTTAGATCTATTGGGTATTAATTTTGTATTTTTTCAGATTTCTGAGTCTTGGGAATATTTTGGAATGAGACGAAGCGTTGTGAGAAATCCAAAATTTTTGGGGCTCAATTATGTTGCAAAAAATTTCATTAAGCTATATAAGCTTCGAGTCCTATCGAGTGACATCATTAGAAGAAATGACCCTATCGTATTAGTCGTAGGTTTGGGGACTGACTGGACTGACTATATATATTTTTCAATAAGGGGTGTTATTTTGAATAGCCCGCTATTTCGGTAGATGTCAGGTTGGAAGCTGTCATTTTTTAACATTTGACAAAAGGAAACTACGCCATTAATAAAAATAGAACAATATAAGCTTCAAGATCGCATTGAAATTATTAAAATTCACCATAAAAATGGTGACAATTTGGCAGAGACGGTTTGTAAAACTCGAACATTTTTGGGTCGCATGAAGCCCCTTGTCGGACCGCAATAAAGAAATTAGTGGAAAAAGTCGAGACAAATTAGTCATGAAAATAAAACTTGTGCACGTCGCTCAAGAAGAATATTGCTGTTATAGCCGAAAGTGTTGGAGCAACAGTTACTGCGAATCGATTGCGCTATCGAGAGAATGATTTTTTATGGCCGAAATTGGATAGTATCGATCTGGACAACTTTCACCTTCAACAAGACGGCGTTACGTGCCACACAAGCCACATAACCATTGATCTTTTGTGGAAGAAGTTTTCGGACCGTGTTATCTCTCGAAGAAGTGATCACAATTGGACACCGAGATCTTGTGATTTAACACCTTGCGACTTCTTCCTTTGGGATTCAAGACATCAAAGATGGAATTCTTGAGGCTATATAGTAGCCAGTTTGCGATTTGGTTATGGAAAATTTCATTGAAAAGATATGGTCCTGTAAGCGTGGTCGTGGTGGTCATTTGGCTGATGTTATTTTCCACTATTAACGGCATAGCTTCTTCTTTATAATGAAATAAACATCCGATCATACATATTAAAAAATGGCATTTTCTTTGAATATCAAAATAACACCTCTTATTGGAAAACCCTTTATTTATAGTCCTGAAGTTGGAAATAGCTTATTCAATATTTTTTGATTCGAGAAATTAAGTTTGGTGTTGGAAATTATACTGACAGAGGTGATTATAATTTTGATTTTAATAGAAAAAGCTCAGAGTTACACGGATAAAATTTTGCCAAACAACCAGTAGATATTCATCAAGAAATTAGTAATCCCATACATTTCTATTTCTAGGTTATATTTTATATCTGTAATGAAAACCACAGAGGATATTAATTATTTCCCCTGAAACAGAAAAAAAGTTGAGCCTAGACTTTGATAATTAGACATCAATTATTATTCTTGGATGAACTATAGTGAAAATACAAAGAACTCTTGGTGTTCTGAGCATAACTGAAAAATGCAGAATCCACAGTGAAATATTACCACGACAACTGTACGAATCTGAATTTTTTGCTATTCAAGATTTGGCTTCAACGAATGGGTTCACCAAATAATTAGGAAAAATGCTGAAATAAAAGATGTTTTTCGAGAATTTTCTATATAGTTCGAGCAAGAAATGTGGAAATGCAGTTGATCTTATGACAAATGGATTAAAGGAGTCACTGCAGATCATCTCCATCTCTAGACAAAAGGGGGAATTTCAATTCGGTCCAATATATTGCACTACATTTCAATGAACTCACAATGGTGTCTGAAATTAAACTCTAGGGGAAAAAATCTAAAATATATTATCCTATGGATTTTTATTTCTTGTTCTCGAAAGTAGGATTAACTTGATGATATTCAAAGCTATTGAAAAAGCTTATTTATTTATTTATAGCTCAAGCTGGATCGTGAGAGAAGTACCTGCAAGTTCTCCATACAAAATAAAATAACCAATATATGATATTTGAATATCAACTGATTTAATTGATTCCACTCAATTCCAACATTGGCAAATAATAACATACTTTCGTCCAGGCTATCAGCAGCAATCTCCAATTACACAGATCGATTTTATGCCATTTCACGTGGTTTAAATAAATTGCTATTACAGATCCGACCTTCCCTGTTCCACGGGGACTTGCTAAATAAGGCAAAACTGCTTCAGCGAAGACCATGACAGGCATCTCTCGTAAGCGACGAACAAATTAGTACACACGACACAGCTTTTGCTGGTAATTAATAAGAGGAATACCGCATGGCGCCACCTCCTTTCGAAATCCTATTGTGTTATTGAGTTTTATTGCTTTGAAGTTGCACTTGCGATGGTTTTACTATTCTGGGTGCTTTGTCGTGAAGAGTATTTATTTCCGGTAGGTACAGCAAGGTTTAAATGGAGTTACCTGGGGCCTATTGCACCAAATACTTTGCAACTTTTCACTTGCACTTTTCACTTTTCAAATGAATTAAGTTGCACCAAACTCATTCATAATTGAAAAATGCAATGTGAAAGTCAAGTGCATAGTGAAAAGTACTCCGCAGAAATTAAATGTTGGGAGAAATGTTGTGTAACATAACTAATTTTCACTTTTGAAATTTGTCAGAATGCAAAGTGCGAAGTGAAAAGTTGCAAAGTATTTTGGTGCAATAGGCCCCTGGGTCTAAAAGTGCGTACTTCCTCTTGATTTCAAAAAAAGATTTGCCAAAATGTTTCTTCTTTAAAAATTAAAATAAGGATTTATCAACTCAAAATATCGGATTGACCAAAGCGTATTGAAATTTCAAAAGTATTACTTTTTGATCTTGATAGGTAGTCCTTATCATCAAAATTAAATTATAAAAAAACCTTGAAAAGAAACCGGATGTATAAACCAATGCAAGAATGACTTCCGGATAAGTTTTTGAAATGTTATTCTGAGATAAGATGGCCAAATCAATCTGAATGCATTTGCGTCCCTATTTCAGATAAGTACCTACTCTTCTCAATAGTTGTAATTATAATTTCTTATAGATTATCTTTATGTAGTTTATTTGAATATTGTTTCAATCCATTTAGTATGTCCTATGAAGTTCTCCATGAAACTAAGACTCCTTGTAACTTCGAAACAGTTTCATTTTACCGTTCCAGTAAATTGAGCATTATCTAGGATAATGGGTTGTATTATTAGTAGTCAAACTTTCATTAACACCTTGTATAATGAAATATAAATTCCAAATGAACAACTTAAAGAAATAGATCTGCGCTTTTGTTTGAGGTTTCAAAAATTATCCTTCAAGATAAGGAATCAAAAGTGAGAAATGAACAATCAGACCCACAAATACAAGCCTCGTAGAAAAGAAGATTGCGTGAGATGATTATCACATTTTAACCATTCAACCTGAAACGCACAAGAAAACACGTATTCAATCACTATGTATGAACTTCAAGAAAATTAGCAGGCACAAAATTGTATTGATGTTCATTTTTTCCAAATATTATTTTACTTATTCCAAATTTGCTTCGCCCTGGATTCTTAAAATAAATAACACTTTCCAAAATTAGATATCCCAAATGAAAGTTACTCCAAAATTAGTTGTCGTCTTTCCGAAATCGTTTTGTATTTGGTTCAACTTTCCGTGAAATTGATACTATTGTTAAATCTCAATTTTATTATTTAAGTAAAGCTTTGACATAAGTTCGTACTTTACTCTGTTCCCAAATAAAGTTCGATTTTTTAACTCGAAATATATCCTTTGTCTGGATGAGTAACCAATTGAATAGGTCTCTGAGCATCATCTCTGGAAGGACCAAACCTAGTCCGAAAAACACTTTCTGTTGTAGAGCCCCTTCAATATTGAAGAGATTTTGAAGGCAAGAGACATTATTTGTAAGAATTGACTGTACTTTGTGGCGGTTTCTTCTTCCTTCTGTTTTTGCAGATCAGAATCAAAGATATTTAGTGGAACTATATGACAGAAAAGAATAAAATGTGTATACTGAAACACCATTCGATATGGATTGGGATATTTTTTCAAACAAGTCCAAAATCACTATTTTTATACAGGAAAAGTTTTTTGTTGATGTTTAAAAGTGTTTTGCTTTTTATGTAGAAATTTTTGATGCCCTGTTTACTTTTTCCTTAGCATAATATACAACTCGCTATATTGTTTGATATTCTACAAATTTCACGAAGCTCCTCACAAGAATTCAACATTTCCAACACTACTATTCCCTCTCCTTCTGAGTAAAGGAATTACGAACGCATACAAACGTTCCGTATTGTAAGATACTACTCTAGGAACTATCGAAATAACCTCTTTGGAATGCAAGAAACTAATAACAACTCAACTATACTTGCAGGACGGGTTCTCCGCTGTCTTCTTTCCTAGTTACTCCGAGTCGTGTGCTCTCAAGAAGGCACAGTACAAGCAGCTCGTGCAATGGATTTTTTATAGGGCAAAAAAGAACACTTTATGTGTCTTCGCGACTATATGGATTGCCGTTCGGTTGTGTACGAAACGAGGAAAAAGGAGTTTTGTTTTCTACGAAGGTATAATTAATTTGAACTATTAGCCTTCGGTGTAAGGAGTTAAGTTATACCCTCATTGCATTAAGGTTTTTGTCGTGTCTATATTTGAGTCTTTCTCAGTTTGGTGGACTCTTCCCTAGTGAATAAAAATATTACTTCATGCTTTTGAAAGATTGTTCCAGGGCGTTTCTTCAGCATTCAAGACTTAACAGAAAAGTATCTTTATGAATTAATTAACATAATAATGAAAAGAATTGAAACAAATGATTCGAATTTTGAGTCGAGAGTATATTTAAATAACTCTGTTCGTGAAAAACCAGATGTCGAATCATCACTACATAGTATAAAACAAAGTCGCTTTCTCTGTCCCTATGTCCCAATGTATGCTTAGATCTTCGAAACTACGCAACGGATTTGGATGCGTTTTTTTTAATAGATAGAGTGATTCAAGAGGAAGGTTTGTAGCAAAGAAAATTCAGGAAAAATTTCAAGATATGGAGAAGAACGTAAGAAATTAGTAAATTTTTGACATTTCTGAAAATTTCCTTCTTCATGACATCGAATTCAATGACAACTGTCAAGTCCCCTTATGAGAGGGAAGTGCTTCCAAAAATGTCCTCATTTCAGAAGAAAAAGGCCAGATCCAAATGAAACAAGGTATGAATATCGTTTTTCAATCGTTTTATAAAGTTTATTACTAAAAATATTTGTTCTAGAAACTATGAAATTATATAAAGAAGTACGTGACAATTGTCAATTCAGTTTAGAGGTCAAAAAAGCTCTAGGAAATTTGCAATTTTGAGAAGAAAAACGAACAGATCCGAATCAAACAAGGTACGAATATCGTTTTTGAGTAGTTCTTTAACGTTTATTAATGAAGATATTTGTTCTAGGAATTCTGAAATAACCAGGAAGAACAAAATATTTTGGACATAGGTACGTCTGATGTAAACATTTGTTCGTTTCGAGTGGAAAACGTTATTTGAATAGGTAAGTCCATATGAAATCATCAACTTCAACGTTCATTAAACGAATTCCTAACATTTCAGCAATCAAAAGCATCATTTCAGGTCGCAGTGATATTTGAGGCTTCTACTAAACCGAATTTTCAATGACAAATAACGTAATGGGAACAAAATTCGGGGATTTTTCGTATTTTAGGAAAAATACGCCAGGAAATGATATTAAACAGTATGTATTATGATAATTATCGATATTTCAATATATTTTTTCGCTTTCCTGATATATTCACATGTATTTTGATTCCTAATAAAACCCGTTGAAGTCTGCTATAAACAGTCGTCACGTGTAACCAGGCAAGTGGTGTAACGACTAACGTGTGGACCCGGTAGTGTAGCGGGTTCGAATCTCCATCGTGGCATGTTCTGTTTATTCTGGATAAGAAAATTGTTAGCAGGTTCAAAGAAAGCTGATGAAAATAATTCAAAATTTTCATGTGCATATTTTATATAGGTACGTTTTAGATATATACAAGGTATTCCTTCACAAAAACGGATAGTTTCCGGACACGTATAACGCTTCGATTCAGTATTTACTTTGGATTCACTTTCATTTACTTAGAGAAGTTCAACTAAATGAAACTTCATTTTTGTAATCGAAATGGATTCATTACTGTTGTGAAATGAAATAAAAGTTTTCCTTTCCAAATATGAAAAAAAATTTTTTTCTTCATCTTTTAATCACCAAACGCAATTTTACATAAAACGAAGCCATGTGGTGGCAAGTGCGTGCCTATAAATAGCGCTTACGAGGCACCCGTGCGAAGCCGGGGTGGGTCGCTAGTAAAAAATAAAAAAACAAAACTTTTCTGTTCAAATCTTATACTGGGTGGCCAACTAAGGAATTCCGGAAAGAGAAATAAAACAAAAACGATCTAGTCAATTTTAATTTTTTTTCTACAAATTATGATCTGCTCTTTATAAATCCACTTCTTAAAAATTACGCTGTCCAAACGTCCAACGTTTCTCTGCTGGCAATCTTCGAGTCGCATCCCCAATTCGGAAAAACACGTCGCAAGGTTTCTGGACCGATGGCTTGAATTTCCTGGCGGTTATTTTCCTTCAACGCAATAAGAGTGCGGGGATTGTTGCGGTAGACTACACTTTTGAGGTATCCCGATAAGTAAAAGTCGCAAGGTGTCAAGTCCGGGCTTCTGGGAGACCATGGATGGTTCCACGCCGAGAAATCATTTTTTCAGGAAAAAGCACATGAACAACAGGTAAAGACCGATTTGAAGTATGACAAGGCTTGCTGAAACCAAGTCTCTCGATTGTCCCCATCAAAGACTTGAGGGGCTGGTTCGAAAAAATTGTTCAACATGTCCACATAACGATCAGAAATCCACTGTTACTGCCAGGCCGCGTTCGTATTCGAAAGAGTACGGGCCAATAATGCCTTGAGCGTATATTGCACACCAAACTGAGACCTTCAGACTATGCAATGAGTTTCATGTTTCTCTTTGGGGTTTTCTGAAGACCATTACCGGCAATTTTGTTGGTTTAAATAGCCGTTAAGATGGAAATAGCTTCATCAGAGAAAAAAATGTTGATTAATTGTATTTTTGAGAATTTATTCATGAACATTGAATTCATACATGTTCATTCCATCTAAGGGAAATGATAACCCTCCGGTAGGGTCGTGTAGCGGTATTTGATAGAAGATCTGAAAAATCACCATATACAGGCTGTTTCATCATAAACTGGACAAACATATATTTTCGTGTAGAGGACATCGGGAGAATCATTTTTGCCTTATACAATATATCCCGTTTTCGAAGCATAAGCGAGATACAGGGTGTCAAACGTCATTTTTGAGCAAGATTCTTATGAGTGTGGTCAGTTATGTATAACACTTGATGTTACGGTTTTTGGTCAAATCTCAGTATTTTTGGGTCCTCTATTCAGAAAAGTTGACGAACTCCGAAAAAAAATTACAAAATGGCGGAAAACCAGCAATGTTCCAAATTTTTTTTGCGGTTGTCAAATTGACTTTTGTTTTCTGAATGAACACAATTTTCTAAGACTTTCTGTGAAAAAATTTTTTCAAAAATCGAACACATTTTTTTTTACATGTCTACAGCGTTGAAAAAATTTCACTCGAAATGGATCAAATTTTGTACAATTGTACTCGTTGAATTATCAATCACGAATATGAAAACAGAATCGTAAAATATCGAACGGTTTCGTTACTACAGTCATTCAAATGTTTCGTTCGGACCTCTGAAATATTGAAAATAAAATTGTTTTGGGTTCTAGAATCAGAATAATTAAATTATTGGCATGTCCAAACATTTTAGATGAATTTATACAAAAAAAATCAGTGAAACTCAGTTGGGACTCGAACCGACGTAGGTATCAAATAAAGAAATGGCACTGTTCTAAGGATATTAATATTCGTTGCCAGGCAACGGTAGTTCGTAGTTCATAGAGTTGGACTGGTATTTGAATTTTAGTGAATATAATTTACCCAGTAGTCAAACTCTATGAACAACGTTGCCAGGCAACGGTAGTTCGTAGTTCATAGAGTTGGACTGGTATTTGAATTTTAGTGAATATAATTTACCCAGTAGTCAAACTCTATGAACAACGAACTACCGTTGCCTGGCAACGAATATTAATATCCTTAGAACAGTGCCATTTCTTTATTTGATACCTACGTCGGTTCGAGTCCCAACTGAGTTTCACTGATTTTTTGTTGTATAAATTCATCTAAAATGTTTGGACATGCCAATAATTCAATTATTTCGACTCTAGAACTCAACACAAATTTATTTTCATTATTTCAGAGGTCTGAACGAAACATTTGAATGACTGTAGTAACGAAACCGTTCGATATTTTACAATTCTGTTTTCATATTCTTGATTGATAATTCAAGAAGTACAATGTACAAAATTTCATCCATTTCGAGTGAAATTTTTTCATCGCTGTAGACATGTAAAAAAAATTGTGTTCGATTTTTGAAAAAATTTTTTCAAAAATCGAACACATTTTTTTTTACATGTCTACAGCGTTGAAAAAATTTCACTCGAAATGGATCAAATTTTGTACAATTGTACTCGTTGAATTATCAATCACGAATATGAAAACAGAATCGTAAAATATCGAACGGTTTCGTTACTACAGTCATTCAAATGTTTCGTTCGGACCTCTGAAATATTGAAAATAAAATTGTTTTGGGTTCTAGAATCAGAATAATTAAATTATTGGCATGTCCAAACATTTTAGATGAATTTATACAAAAAAAATCAGTGAAACTCAGTTGGGACTCGAACCGACGTAGGTATCAAATAAAGAAATGGCACTGTTCTAAGGATATTAATATTCGTTGCCAGGCAACGGTAGTTCGTAGTTCATAGAGTTGGACTGGTATTTGAATTTTAGTGAATATAATTTACCCAGTAGTCAAACTCTATGAACAACGTTGCCAGGCAACGGTAGTTCGTAGTTCATAGAGTTGGACTGGTATTTGAATTTTAGTGAATATAATTTACCCAGTAGTCAAACTCTATGAACAACGAACTACCGTTGCCTGGCAACGAATATTAATATCCTTAGAACAGTGCCATTTCTTTATTTGATACCTACGTCGGTTCGAGTCCCAACTGAGTTTCACTGATTTTTTGTTGTATAAATTCATCTAAAATGTTTGGACATGCCAATAATTCAATTATTTCGACTCTAGAACTCAACACAAATTTATTTTCATTATTTCAGAGGTCTGAACGAAACATTTGAATGACTGTAGTAACGAAACCGTTCGATATTTTACAATTCTGTTTTCATATTCTTGATTGATAATTCAAGAAGTACAATTGTACAAAATTTCATCCATTTCGAGTGAAATTTTTTCATCGCTGTAGACATGTAAAAAAAATTGTGTTCGATTTTTGAAAAAATTTTTTCACAGAAAGTCTTAGAAAATTGTGTTCATTCAGAAAACAAAAGTCAATTTGACCAACGCAAAAAAAATTTTGGAACATTGCAGGTTTTCCGCCATTTTGTAATTTTTTTTTTCGGAGTTCGTCAACTTTTCTGAATAGAGAACCCAAAAATACTGAGATTTTACCAAAAACCGTTACTTTAAGTGTTATACATAACTAACCACACTCATAAGAATCTTGCTCAAAATTGACGTTTGACACCCTGTATCTCGCTTATGCTTCGAAAACGAGATATATTGTATAAGGCAAAAATGATTCTCCCGATGTCCTCTACACGAAAATATATGTTTGTCCAGTTTATGATGAAACACCCTGTATATTGAAGGTATTTCGTTTTAGACGAACGGTGCAATCGGACATTAGGGTTTTTTCTACTGAGGTTTTTCCCGAGCTCAGTGTTATACGTAACATAGAATGGTAGGTACCAATTTTTGCCATAACCTCAGCTAGGGATTTCTTTGTTTTATGTATTGTATTATGATAGCTCTTGATTCAAGAGATATTGTAGGTTTGTTTACTATAAGCAAACATAAATTGGAAAATTCAAATGACCGAGAAAGTTCTCAAGTAAAAAGTCTCGTTTTTTGCTGGGTTCTATATGCCATCTATTTGTTTATATGATCCAGGGTTCTAAAAATGAGTGGAGTAACTCATTACTGTATCACCCCTCCTGTGCGTTACATTCATATTAAACGGCAGATATTGAAAATACCCACTCTATTCATCTCCCTATCTATCGACTCGATAACATAATTAAACAGCATGAGGTGGTCTCATTTCACGATTGTTAGATAAGAATCTAAACTAAATCCCTGACCGCAGATGTTTTTTCAACCGAGCAATTCACAGGTGCATCGTGAAAATTCATCAAATCCCGCAAGCTGCAAATCATCATTATTATCCTTCGTTAAAATGCTTCTATAAATCGAGGAGACAACCTCCTGTCTCTATCGTGAAATACATGTAGCGTGTCTAATCGGACTGAAAATTCCTGAAATGATACACGATAAGCTGGAACGCGATATCACTCGATTTATTCTCGACGTCATCTATAGGGAACCCTCGATGCGGGAAAGACTTTTCACGGTACAGTAAACTTCAATACATAAAATTTTTCCCTTTTAACTCTGTGCAAACGGTGCAGAAGCATGCGTTTTTCTCAACGATGATATGGAGCTATAAGAATACCAGTAAGCCTTGTAGGTTTCTTCAGTAATAATTTGGCTTCAGGCTGCAAAATGATTGCTTTTTCGGGAGAATTGTTCATACGCTGTCACCTGCTGTATCTGGAGATTTCAGAAAGAGATTTAATCTTTTTTCTATACTGAAAATCCGGGATCTAGTCAGCCATAGTTCACTGGGGTCAAGCACATACCTATCGAAAATATTTCTAGACTGAAGTCAATCGTTTCGATGATTTAACTGCCAAAACTAAACTCATCTATAACTTCTGATCAGGTTAATATTTTTGAAGAATAGAGATGTTCATACTAGAAACTCTAACTATAGAACAAAATGAAAAGAACTCCAGGAACGTATTGGGAAAAAAGGGATGTTTTTTTCAGGTTCTAAACGTTCGCCCTGTATATGTGTTTGAGAAAGAACAATATTGGGTTGAAAACACTATCAAAATATCAATCATTTTGAAGTTTGGCATATCTAAGTGAAAAAAGTTATGATGAGATATGAAAAAGGAATGAAATTCAAACAAATTTCATAATTTGCCTATGTTGATTGCGACAGAATAGTAATTTACGTAACAAGTCCGGAAAATAGGGTTTTTTTGGACGAATAGACAAAATTCTAGGACGAGCGCAAGCGAGTCCTAGAAGTCTATGAGTCCAAAAAAACCATTTTCGGGCGTGTTGCGTACAATATTTTTTCGGCAACCGTCTAGAATAACAAATCAATGAGACGACACATTTCTTTTTTATATATTTTAATTCTTATTTAAATTAAACAGAACAGAAAATATCACATATTAACAGAAACATTCTAATTCTTATTTATATTAATATTTATATTAAAATTCGAGCAATTACTGATATTGAAGGGATTCAATTTGTTTGAAATGCCTGGTATATTTAAATTCCTTTTGTTGAAGCCACAACAAGATGGCAAAGTTTCCGTTTCGCATCGATTATTTTCTTCTGGACGTGATTCTTCCCGGCCTAGTCCGGGAAGTACGTACTTCCCGGACTAGGCCGGGAAAGGCTTCTTTCTCAAAGAAAAAGCGTCCGGAAAGTGGGTACTTCCCGGACGGTTGCCGAAAATATTAATTCTATATTTAATAATAATAAATATGATAGCTTCATCACAACTCTTGGTACATGAAGAACGAACTACAACAAAGTCTACGATATTAGTTTCGAGAAACTCTTGTGACACAATGAAATCTCTTTTCTTTTTCAGGAGGTAGTATTTATCAACAACAAGCAACAACTGATGGAATAAAATAAGAAAGGACCCCGCACATTTTGTATGGGAATTGGCTCCCGGTGGATTTGGCTGAAAATTTGATATGATGTTCTACTAATCCTTCTGATCAAATGTCTAAACAGTGGCGAAGCTGAAAAATGCATACTTCTAGGAGTTTTCAGCGATTTTTTGTATCCATTATGGTTTACGTATTATGGGAATTGGCTCCCGGTAGATTTGGCTGAAAATTTGATATGATGTTCTACTAATCCTTCTGATCAAATGTCTCCACAGTCACGAAGCTGAAAAATGCATACTTCTAAGAGTTTTAAGCGATTTTTTGTATCCATTATGGCTTACGTATTACCGTTCACACAGAAATGTTTGAAAATATTTCGAATTGACAGAATCTGCTTTCAATAATCACGAAATATTCTCAAACATTTCTGTGTGAACGGTAATACGTAAGCCATAATGGATACAAAAAATCGCTAAAAACTCCTAGAAGTGTGCATTTTTCAGCTTCGTGACTGTGGAGACATTTGATCAGAAGGATTAGTAGAACATCATATCAAATTTTCAGCCAAATCCACCGGGAGCCAATTCTCATACAAAATGTGCGGGGTCCTTTCATTCTGTCAACAACTCATTCAAATTCAGGCTTTTCTACTGAAATTTATGAAATCAAATTGATATAATACAGGAATTTCACAATCTAATAACTAAGAAACAAAGCTTTATATCCAAGAAAATTCTTCTACGTTTTCTTCAAATTATCAGTTGGTAGATATACGGTTCTGAGTCACAGTGTAGGTATTTCAATATCGAAACTTGTGTATCCCAATTGTAGGATAGGTTCCCTTATGGATTCATCATTTGAAACTCAAGAAAAATAGGGCAGTGTAGATGAGGAACTTGATTAAGAAAAACATTTTTTTGTTCTGATATAATATTAGAAAAGCTAATGAATAAACAAACGTGGGTGTTTGATTCATTTATTTCTACTAGACCTTAATGATGATAATGGTATAAAAAGATAACTAATATCCATTTGGAATCATTAGTTACTATAAGGTACATACTTTATTACAATGTTCATAACGATGGTGGCGCCATATAGTAAATAATTTATTTGCTCATTATATATCAGTAATATTCTAAGAATTCAATGCTCATGGATAAATATCATTAAAGAATGATCAAGCAGTCCGTTGATGTGAGGATTAGATGAGTAGTGAAAATATTACTGAAAATAAATTATCAAGAAAAACACGTGTTGTTTGCTGAAACGTAAATGAATTGTTTGTTTGTCGATAGATTGTTTTCTGAAAATAATGCATTTGCGTAGAGATGCTGAATGATTCATTATCACCAGGCTATGTCGAATTAAATCACGTGTACAGGTGTTATAGAAAAGATCGTATAACGATAGCTATTATTCACGAGGTGAAGTTTAGGCTACAAGCCGCAAAAGACTGGCCCAAATCACCGAGTATTTAACAGCCATTATAACCGAGTTGCATACTATACTTCATCCACGACTACTGAATATACAGGTGTCCCATTACTCGAGGTCAACCCGGAACCGGGTGAAAAGGCAAGTAATGCTGGTTGTCAGAAAAATATAAAAAAAATCTAAGTTGCATGATTTTAAAATAATGCGCATTTAAAAAACACGCAAAATTCCACACCCTGTGACAGTCTTTTCGCTCCTGTTGCCACAAATATCAACTTTTTCCAACTTTTTCCTTTGCTGTGTAACCTTGAATAATGCTTGTCTAAACTGTAATCAAAATTTTGACACCAGTTGCTCTAGGTTCCATAAAAATAGGGCTTACTTCTCAGAAAAAAATTCAAAATGAATAATTGCCTAGTTTCAACTGACTGTATTGAAAAAAAATGTACTTCGTAGGTTTGGCATGTTTTTCCACAAGTTCGCGCATTTAGTAAGGATTCCAAAATGGTATAATGCTTGTTTAATTGTAGCTGCCGTAGTTCAAATTTATTTTTGATTGCCTTTGAATACACTTTTTCGTTAACTGCTTCCCAGTTAAAAAGTCCAATGGATTCAAGTCCGGTGAACGGGCCGGCCACGAGATTGGACAAGAACGTTCGATCCATCTTCCGGGAAAAAATGTTACCAGAAAAAAAAATCAGAGGAATTTCTCCGGAAAATTTTTTTCTGGAAAAATTATTTTCTCTGGAATTTTTTTTTTCTGATAACATTTTTTCCGGAAGATGGATCAGACGTTCTGGTCCAATCTCGTGGCCGGCCCGTTCACCGGACTTGAATCCATTGGACTTTTTAACTGGGAAGCAGTTAACGAAAAAGTGTATTCAAAGGCAATCGAAAATAAATTTGAACTACGGCAGCTATAATTAAACAAGTATTATACCATTTTGGAATCCTTACTAAATGCGCCAACTTTTGAAAAAACATGCCTACGTAGTACATTTTTTTTCAATACAGTCAGTTGAAACTAGGCAATTGTTTATTTCGAATTTTTTTTCTGAGAAGTGAGCCCTATTTTTATGAAACCTAGAGCAGCTGGTATTAAAATTTTGATTACAGTTTAGACAAGCATTATTCAAGGTTACACAGCAAAGAAAAAAATTGGAAAAAGTTGATATTTGTGGCAACAAGAGCGAAAAGACTGTCACAGGGTGTGGAATTTTGCGTGTTTTTTTAAATGCGCCTTAATTTAAAATCATGCAACTTAGATTTTTTTTTATATTTTTCTGACAACCAGCATTACTTGCCTTTTCACTCGGTTCCGGGTTGACGTCGAGTAATGGGACACCCTGTATTTCTGAACCGAGAAAAGATCCTTCTATTACAAGTGTGTCAAGTTGACACAGTTGAGACATTTTTTGGGAACTTGTCATTGTATATTTTGTAATAAAAATTGCTTCAATTGATATAATGAGAGTAGATTTGGGCTGCCTTCGATTGACAAGGTATACACAATACTTGTTAGTTGAAGTACTTTAGAATACTGGAGAAATATCAATTTAAGGAATATAATATTAAAGCTGAATCTATGAAGCATCTGACGGCGGTGAATAATCCCTCATTAGTCACTACTGATTAATGGGGGGCAAACAGACATATAATGGATAGATTATACAATTGTCGTTGATAAAACAATTTTATTCAAATTCATAAAAAATAATAAACATGAATATCTAAATCAATTCGTTATATGACTGCCACTTGATGACAAATTGAAATTATCCAATTTTTTTTCACATTATTCCTCAAAATATATCATCCTATATTGGTTCGTTGGTTATTCAAATGCGTAGCATAATTTTTACATAAACGGAAAGGGTAACTTTCATTTATAAGTTCTCAAAAAAATTGATCCAGTTCGACATAACAAAGTTAGATATATTCATCAAATTTTTATCCTACTTTACCGGCGATAACCTATTCAATTTTCAAATATAAAATATGTCTTCAAAAGCATTTGATCCAAATATTAGCACTTCCTGCATATACACACCATACGCTTGAACTTTTATGTCTTTTCTACGAGCCATACCTTATGACACACTCGCGATGATGTAACATGCTCTTCATGCACTGCCAAGAACAGGTAAGCCAAAGATGAAGTGGTTTTCAATTTAATCATAGCAATTAAATCGAATGCTTTCCGAGAAAATAAAAATGTTTTCGATTCCATGAACGGTCAGTGCTGTACCGGTGCGTGGGCGTTATGAATTAATTTTAACGCCATCAGTTTACCTTGTTGAGTATATCCTGTTCAGATTATGTATCAATGAAGAAATAAAGGTATATCCGATAGCTGTTAGATATTCTCCCCCGAAGAAAAAATATAATTTTTCCTGATTTCAAGGACATAAATAAAGTCTTACAATTAATGACAATTGAGGTGGTTCATCAAAATTCTGAGTGGTAATGTTCTGAAACGGGAAAAAACTAACTCATGATTTTAATACATCTTGACAAGAAAGTCGACAAAGAGTGACATTTTTTGAACGCAAAATCTTTTTTTTTTACATATTGAAACATTAATAACAAAAAGAAGCCAAATAATCTGATGCATTAAATAATACCAGAAAGTGTTCAGCTGAATATATAAAATCCATTCAAGTTGAGCCGTCGGTTGGTCATGAAAATTTGACAAATTTCACTGTGTATATTAAAATTTTAGGTTTTGTAGTTTAATTTCTTGTCAGATTGATACGCAATGTTGTCAATATTGCATAGAGTTCTCTGATAACTCGCAAGCTCGTCGGACGAGGCAGGGTACATTCGGCAACGTTGAATTTATTTTACGTTCTGACAGCAAATAATGCCAACTTCAGATAAATACTATGCTCTCAAACTTTCGTGAACAGACTATACGACGAGTCCTAACTCAAAATGTAATGTCAGATGGATATTAGAAGGATACATCTGTATAATATAAAATCGTGGGTGAACCATCTTTCAAGAATTTTCGTTGAAACTCATACTGAGGAAATAATTTTGTTTCCATACGTCCCTTTTTCTTACAGAATTAGGGTGAGTAAACGCAAACAGTCACATATTTTCAGGAGGCAATATTCTTCATACATCCTACACATCCTTAGTGTTGATGTTCTCTTGAAGGAGAAAAAGGTTAAACTCCGAGATTAATGACCTACTGAAACAATCTGTTGAAGGAAATAGGTAAGTTCTACCGAAACAATTAACATTTGAACGTGCTGCTACATATAAACAGAGAATGTTTTCCAACATACGTAGTGTAAGAAATGATTACAAGCGTCAAAACAATAACACGTTGCAGTGAACGAATATTTCTTATATTATTCTTCACATTTCCTGGTAATCCACCCACTATGGAATTTTACTTCAGTTAAAGAAAATATGTATAAAAACATACTAAAATCTTTTCTTGAACTCTGAAACGTTACTTTCTGATTCCATCGTATCACCAAAATCTGAATTATTGGGCTTTCCAGAAAACTCATATTCATTTTGATTTGAATTTACACATTAGAATTTTCTAAATGGACAAATATAATATGGCTGATGGGAAGAGGTTCCTATTGTAAAAATTTGAGAAAAGCCCTGAACAGGAGCTTTTGAGCACTCGTTCATTGGTGGGGCAATGAGGTTATTACCTAAAAATTTGTTTATGGGACTTGAGATTGATACCAAATATATGAATGCAGAATATCAGTACAATTGGAATTATATTCTGGAAATTATTCAGAAAATGAAATATGTAAAAAATACAAATTAAAAAAAATTAATTCTATAGTTCTGATGATGCGATCCTTTCGAAATTTTGCATAAAGATTCAGCATATCAGTTTGCATTCACAAAATAAATTTCACTCGAATCGGATTTTTTTTATGGAAATATGAAGAGGCTTATTTTCAATATTCCAATTGAATTTCTTATGGTTCTGTTCACACTATGGCCACAAAATTTTGCATGAGGCTTATCATGAGCAACTTGCATTCGGCCGCAACATTTCATTTCAGTTGATTCCGTTCTGTCTGAGATATTGAGGAACAAAAATTTTGAAGGGCCATATTTTATAGAACGCCCAGTACGATTTGACTGATTAACGAAATTAACCGAGGCATTTGTGACCCAAACTCACCGTAGAAATCTCAACTCTCCTGGACAATCCCTTCGAAAGTTATCGTGCTAACGGATGGACGGTCCCACGGACAGAATTTAATTTGACCACGGATTTTTCATCAGAGAGTCAAATCCTATCGTCTGAGACCATTTTCGCCCCAAAATTCGAAAATTACAGAGATTTGGACAAACGATATAGCACTCGTTTACTTGTATTTCCAATATGAAGAATGCAAAGGCATTTAATGACTTGTATGATGTTCACAAATTAAAAGGACTAATTCTGAATATCAAATTATCCACTGTTTGTATATTCTTGGCGAAACTCACATGTCAGATCATCATCAACTAAACCTAGGAATTAATTCCAGAAAAATGATCTGATCAACTTCTGTGTAACCCATAAAGAATATCCGTTGACATTATTTTTCCGCAGTGTATAAAACAGATTAAATTTATATAGTGCACGAGCTATCCATCAATTTTTTATTCGCCAGCATTATCTCTAAAAACCGAATGTGAAATAATCTTACTCAGATGCTGCATCTCAAACACATGATTCGCACAAATTCCAGTCGTGATTTTTCAGCGGCGATTTCAAGGTAATCGGACGCATTTCAATCCACAATTACTTTTCCGATTCACATACCATAACATCGTAATTACAATTACAAATTTTCCAGATTCATAACATTCGAGAATCGAAAGAATTCGCCTTCGGTATCTCGAAAACGTCCAGCAGCTATAAGCAAATTACACTTAATTTTCTATCGAAACATTTCGTAGGTCGTTGATGCTTTGAGGCTTTCGCGAAGTGGACGTTTATTTCAGAAGGGCATCTACGAATTACATATTTGAATAATGTAGGTGGTCCACGAATTATTCAAATAGGCAATTCGTTTTTCAATTCCGCCAGAAATCATTTCGTTTAACCGGAATCAATTTTCCTGAATTTTTGAATACCAAAATCATTGCAGTGTTTCAAGCTTATATTGCATGAAATTTACAAACTTTTTTAATAGATCTCACACGAAATTAAGCCAGAACAAAAATTTCAAGTTGAGAGAAAATTATAGTTATCTAGTCAAATTAAGTATTGCAAATTAACACTGAAATATTGAGTTTCTTTCAGTCTATTCAAAATATTGCAGAAATTCGAAGCAGAAATTTTTCATAAACGAGAAATGCAACGTGGGCGAAATGACATATTTGAATAACAATTCATCTGGAAGTTTCTATTTGTTACGGGTTAACGAATTTTTTTCCCAACTTTCCAATTCTCGCTTGGTATAAGTAACAAATCATAGAAATTTTATTTCGTATACAAAATGATAAATAATAACCCCTTTTATTCTTCAGGTTTTCAATTTAAATGTGCAATGTCTTGGGCAACCGAAAAGTAAAGTAAAGTATTCAGAAACAATACCGGTAATCTTACAACTCTACTGAAACATGGAAATTTCTATGATGTTAATCAATAATTCATATACACCATTCATGATGCGGTCAACAGAAAAACTTTGTAATCAACACGTTCATTAATGTAGTGATCAATAAACAGATTGATTAAATAACTATATCTCGAAATATAAGCTGAGTTCAACGAACACCAAATTGATCATTAATGACCCATTTCATTATGCAACTTCTCCTATTTCAATGTGTAATCACTACATAGTATAAAACAAAGTCGCTTTCTCTGTCCCTATGTCCCTTTGTTTGCTTAAATCTTTGAAACTACGCAACGGATTTTGATGCGTTTTTTTAATAGATCGAGTGATTCAAGAGGAAAGTTTATATGTATAATAACATCCATTAAATAGTGGAGAAGTACTGTTATTTTTGAGGTTTCTAATGTGATGTCGTAAATAATTTCATTTTTTCCGCTTACATTGCAAACGCAGGCTGAACCCTACGAGTTTTTTCAAAATAATGTCCTACTAAGTATTGTACACATTGAAAAGGTCTACAGAAAAGTCCGTGATGGTATATGTCTATCTCTAATGGATAACTCACAATAACTTTTTTTGTCATTTACTTTTTACGACAAATAATGGCTAATTTTCGAAGCGAATCAACCAATACAGCATTAATCCTTAACCAATTAAATACCTTGAATACATTGTTCATTTAATATAGATCTATATGGCCCTTTACACTGTATGATTCAAGTGAATATTCACGAAGTTATTACAGATTTAAAAATTGCGGGACGTAGCGTTTGCGGCGGTACCGGCCGGCCGCCCGGTGCGGCAAGAGCGTGCGAAGCCGGGGCGGGTCGCTAGTTGAACATAAAGTATTCAGCAGTAATACGAGTAATGTCACAACACTATTGAAACATTTATTATGTCAAATCTACCTGGTATACAAAATGAAAATATATTTAAATCCAGAATTTATACTCAATTCATAATGCGGACTAAGGAAAAATCTTGTTTTCAACCCGTAATTTGTTGATTAGCGATTAGGAAACTGGTTTTTGTTTACTTCTTATTTTCAATTTCATTATTTTCAAGGACTACCAAAACTTTTATTCTCAAATACCCTTAGAAATTTTCAATATCAAAAAATGTTATTTGTAAAATATTATGATTAAGTCTCAAATTGGTCACATATATCCGGAACTTCGATTAGAGGACACTCGAAAACTCAACTCATTCCGACGAAATCAAACTACGCCTATGTCGAAAGTCATAACCCAAATTAGGTGACGAAAATTCATTGATAATTCTGCTCATGTGAATTTCAATCTAATAAATGGAACGAAAATCGTCTAATTCCCTACTTCGTCAGAAGTTTGTTTCAATATTAATGAAAATATTCATACACATATTCGAAAATAGAAACAATTCGATAAGTTGTTATTGACTTCAGTTGGGGAAGGAGTATTCAATACCTTGAATCCTCTGAAATAATGTTAGTTAATAATACTTTGTACCTGACACAATGTTTGTCTCTTATAGCTGAGAGGTTCGAGTTATTTCACACTACAACTTGGTTTTTGAGTTCAGTTACAGCAGAATTTCCAAAAATTATGGTTACTTACGATATCAATGAACCAACACTCATAGAACTACCAGGACAAATTTTACCAGAATGTTACGTAATCGACTATGAGTCTGCAGAGCACTTACAGAAATTATTATTATATAAAGTTGGCTATGGCCATTCCTTCAATGCCAAAGCTAAATTCATTTTCATAGGAAATTTTGTAACTAAAACAATTTTGGGGGTAGTGTCGAGTTTCAACATATTCAATGTTATATTTTTAACTAAGAAAAACGCTAAAGTTTATACCTATTACCCTTTTAGGAAAAAAATACTGCACATAAGGGACCTGAAACCCGTCGAGGTTTGGAATTGTAGAAAGAATACTCCAGGTCTAAATACATTGTTCCCTAAGAAAATTCCTCGAGTGTTAAGGGGTTCCATTTTCACTATCTTATATACTGAAACACCAGGATTTACCACATGTCATGATTGTAGAATACCAGGAATGGAAATGGAAGTATACCAATTAATTCTCAGACATAACAAAATGACACCAGTTTATAAGTTAATGGAAAACTATACTGAAGCTTATAGTTTCCTCTTCAGCTCCACTGATCTTATGATTGGAACCCACTATCTTTCGGTAGAGTCCTATAATGTTTATGAGCTCACAACATCTTATATTCATGATGGCTTCAATATTTACGTTCCCATTCCAAAGAGAATTCCAAGATGGAGGTTTTTCGTGGAGATTTTCAGTCCAGACATATGGATGTACTTTATGATGGTATCACTGGTTATTGCTACGGTATGGATAGTTTCTGGATTTAAAAAAGATACGCTTGGTTTTTTATCCATTTTTATCAATGGTCGTACGAAAGCATACAGAAATATTAAAACGTCCAGAGAAGTTCAAGTGTTCTTCATTATGTTTTTGTTCTTTTTCATAACTGCGTTTTTCAATACTCGACTGACTTATTTATTAAATGGAATTGATTATGAAAGGGCTGTAGAAAATTTAGATGACATCATTGATAGAAAAATACCCATTGTTGCTGCAACTCAAGGATTGGTGAACCAATTGAAGACAATAGAAAAATTGAAAAACCATCCTGAACTTATCTCATTATGTATATACGATTTTTACGAAACTTGTATTGAGAGTATCTTCAGGAATAATAGCATTGCATTCGTCCGTTCAAAGCAGGAAGTACGTTTTATTAGGGCCCTATATCAGGAAATACAGAATTTCAGGGCTATTGAGCATGATTTCTCCATATTGAATTACGTAGGTTTTTTTCGAAAGGGCAATCCTTTTTATCCTCTGATAAACCAATACATAAATTGGCTCATAGAATCTGGAATAATTAATACGATAATTGAAAAATATAGCTTTCCAGATCTTCTTCGTCCAAGAAGTGAACCAACTCAAAGTTTGAACATCAAACATTTGATTGCCCCAATTTCGATACTAGGAATCGGATTGGTTTCTAGTTCTATTATTTTCATTTTTGAATACACCAAGGACAATTTTTTCGATAGATGAGTGTCACAATGTAAATAGGTCAATTTTGACAAGATCGATTACATCGCCAGTGCTTGTGTTTGCGTTGTGTTGCACAAACTCAATATTGAGTGTACTTTTGAAGCTTTCATTGGCACAGATGTTTTCTTTTAATTTTGAAACATTAGATCGTTATGAACTGAACTGTGCACTGGTGTTGAAAAGTATGAGGAATGTTAATGTTGAATTCGTAGATTTAGCATCAAGATTAAATCAAAACAGATAATGGGTACGAAGTCTACCAATGATGTTTTTTCTGCGTTACCATACTGAGCTAACGTTCTTCTAGGAATATAATTTTCTTTGAAAAACTGACTATTTTTTTAGGAGAATTGGCTATAATGTCTTCAAGCTTCATTGTAGTACAATTAAATAGAGTAATTCTAGTTTTCGGCAATACATCGCATTGGCATAATGCACTGGCGCAGCCAGGGGGGGGGCTTTGGGCTGCAGCCCCTCCCCCCAAAGATTAATTTCTTCGTTATTTCTTTCTTCTTTATTTTTTTGCAACTTTCGTTATTCACTGTATCATCAGAAATTTTTCAGTTCAGCCCCCCCCAAAATAAAATCCTGGCTGCGCCACTGGCATATTGTATGTGGATGTTCTGTAGCCTATTCACATAACTTCCAGACAACGGAATTCTCCTTATCAATCTTGTGTGATTGCTCACA
Organism: Propylea japonica; assembly: GCA_013421045.1. NCBI lineage: Eukaryota > Metazoa > Arthropoda > Insecta > Coleoptera > Coccinellidae > Propylea > Propylea japonica. The sequence goes on from CM024239.1 coordinate 109,327,308, forward strand.
AGCTCACTATAGAGAGAACTTGAACTTTTTGAATAGAGTAGGCAATCAACTTTTTCGTTTCCTTAGCCTGATAGGTTAATCCAGTGAGAATGCTCTTTTTTCCAATCATGGACTCTTCCTTTTTAAGGATCCACTTTCTCATTTCCTTTAATTTTTTAATGACTGGTGCACACAAACTGAAAGAAATTTGGGACTCTTCGCCAGTGCTATGATGTATTGTTTATATCTACACATAGTTCTTGATTTACGATCAGAAGCCTTCAGCATTTTGAGTGCAATCTGACAATCATCCGGAGCAATGCTAATTATGGCACCATTGTAATGTATAGAGGGATAGTTTGGCACATTTCTCAATGAGCAAACTTTCAATTGGGATAATTTTTTTTATCTACTTAAAATGACTCGTGTCCATGTTTTTGCGATCATATACAGGGTTTTCCTTTTAAGTTGGCCTATTAGAAGTTTTCGGAGAACTAGTGAATGTTTCGTTTTGAAAATTTAGGTGGAGCCTTGAGGATGAAGAAACTTTTCGCCTGGAATATTTTCAAGTAGACAGTGTTGCCACGTCAATCCCAAACACATATCTACTTTCTTATTTCAAATGGAACTACCTATATTTTTATTTATGTAATTTCTCTGCCACGCACTGTTGACAAGTTATGCACAGATTCTTGAAATTTTTGACATCTGCAATGCCAGTTTGGAGATGCAATGTCTCAAATATTTTCTATGCGAACGGAACCAAACTCAACAGTGTCATAGTAGAGAATCCATGCATTTATATGGTTCATTCAGTATTCTGATATATCGTTAGGTTCTTCGAAGATTTTGTTCCGTTAATTGAAATATTTCGAGATTTTCAAATGGCAACCCCATATTTATTTTGAAGCATTCGATTCTAAATAAAAAATGAATGGCAGTGTCCTTCTACACTCATTATTTATTTCGAATAATTTTCGAATGATATGAAAAATACTGATACGTTTGGGATAGACGTGGCAAAACTGTCGACTTAAGAATTTTTTAGGCTCAAGGTCATCTAAAATTTCAAAACAAAATATTCACTTACTTGTTTTCCAAAAACGTCTAATAGGCCAAATTAAAAGGAAAACCCTGAAGGTCTTTTTCTAATCCTTGCTCCTTTCCACATTTATCTTGTCAGTTTTTTGATTTGTGTGTCGATTAAAAAAGAGGTCTCTTCAAATACTGGTATAAAAACAGTAAATAACTTCTTCTCAAACAATTTTTTCGAGAATTGAATAATTGTGACCTTCGTTTCAAATCTCTAAAAATCAAAACATATAACAGTTGGACCTTGATATACAGTTCACCTGATTAGTAAACGATTGATTCATAGTTTCTAGAATACCAAATTCGAATTCATTCTGATATAAGTAATGATATTTCTGGTACCCATTCATAATTTATAATCGCAGTTGGTAGTGGTGAAGGAAATACGTTATTGGAAATCAGTTTTCCTACACCTGTTTCCAGATTGTTTTTCTGTGTATTGAGTAATATGTTCTGAAACATTCACCTGTTACTTGATTGTTTTATAATTGGTTATAATTAATTCAATAAAGATTTTCACAAGATATATAATCGAAGGTTCTTTATATTTACCGACAACTGATAATTGGCTCTCAGATTTGCTAAGCAACTTGTTATGAATCTAACAGAATCATTTAGTGGAATGATTCATACCCAAATGGAAATGAATGAATATTCTCGTCCTTGATTTCATTTCGATAAACTTTGCTATTTACTGTCGTACCAGGAAATATAATGGTACTAGATTATTCGACAAGAACACATAGTTCTTGTTTGTTTCTAACCTACCTAACTAATATTCTTATCCATTTTGTTACTTAATTTTCGTTTATCTGAAGTTTCTTTGCTTGCATGATGCAACATGAATGGACAAAAATGCAGTATAGTAGTTGAATTTCACAAATCACATCACTCATCGATCCATTTGATTGATTCTATCAAATCAATTCTTTGCCTGATTTCAACTCATTTGTGAAGTGAGCAATCCTATTTGAGGTGATAATTAGATTTTTTCTGTCCTGGAATTCCTTCAATGAATAAAAAATGATAAAGTGTTTCGGAAAACACACACCTATTCGTCAAATTGCTGTCAAACTACAATTGCTCACATTTAGTTCTATAGATGTGCAAGAAATCAACGTGAGAAACATAACCTAAACATGAAAATTAATGTTTCAGGCCATTTTCGACTATTCTTATTATACGTTTGATATAAAGGGTTTTCCAATAAGAGGCGTTATTTTGATATTCAAAGAAAAATGCCATTTTTCAATACAGAGTGTTCGATAACTGGACAGCCAAAATGAAATATTACATCTAAAATAGAATTCTAACCATAAAACAAAGAATTGATTTTTCCATATCGAGCTTCGTTTAGGAGATAATGAACTTATAAAAAATATTTCAATATTTTATTTAACATTCATTAATGGCATAAATATTTGTTCATATAAATACAAAACTATGGTGAAAGTTCAAAAATACCACATTTACATTGATACATGCCTGGCAACGCAAAACAAGTGAATTATAAACTTTTTCAAAATTTACAGTTTGTTGAATAGTATGCACTGAATTTGAAATTCTTTCTGCTAATTGCTCAATGGTATTAATTTGTTCAACATAAACTAGCTGTTTCAAGTGACCCCATAGGTAAAAGTCTAAGGTTTAAGGTCAGGGGACCTTGCAGGCCAATGATTGGACCGCGCCTTCCAATCCATCTCCCATTGAAATTAGTGTTGAGCCACTCTACTACATTTCTTCCAGCATGTGTTCATTATCTCCTAAACGAAGCTCGATATCGAAAAAATGTATTTTGTGTTTTATGATTAGAATTCAATTTAAATATATCTGTCATTTTGGCTGTCCAGTTATCGAACACCCCTGTTAAATGATCCGATGTTTATTTCATTATAAGAAAGCTATGCCGTTAATAGTGGAAAATAACATCACGCAAATGATAACCACGACTACGCTTACAGGACCATATTCTTTTAATGAAATTTCCTTAACCAAATCGCGAAGTGGCTGCCCTATGTCCTCGATAGCCTCACGAATTCCATCTTTGAGGTCTTGAATCGAAGCTGGGCTATTGGCGTAGACCTTTTTTTTCACGAGACCCCCAAGGAAGAAGTCGCAAGGTGTTAAAAAACAAGATCTCGGTGGCCAATTGTGATCACCTCCTTGAGAGATAAAACGGTTAGGAAACTTTTCCCGCAAAGACGACCCAATCAGCAAAGACACGACTTGTTGATGAACGGCCGGCTTGAATTCTTGTGTCAACTGAAGTTTATAAGCATTAAGACCCAAATATTTATGCATTGCAAAATACGATGTAATGACGTTTGTGGAATGCCTAATTCCAAAGAACGACGAGGAATTGACAAACATGGGGTTTTCTTCAACACTTTCGGCTACACCAGCAATATTCTCGGCTGTTCTTGAGTGACGTGCACGGGTTTTATTCTTCACATCACTAACTTGTCCCAACAGCTCGAATTATCCACCAATTTTTTTATTGCGGTCCGACAAGGTGCTTCACGACGACCAAAAATGTTCGAGTTTTACCGTCTTTGTCAAATTTTCAACATTTTTATATGAATTTTAATAATTTCAATGCGTTCTTGAAGCGTGTATCATTTCATTTTGTATTAATGGCGTAGTTTCTACTTGTCAAATTTAAGAAAATGGCAGCTTCAAACGTGACATCTACCGAAATATCGGGCTATTCAAAATAACACCTCTTATTGGAAAACCCTTTATGTATCTATGCATAAAATATATATAAGATGGTTTCTTTTTATCTTCTTTAATTGAAGTGCTTATAACAGTAATCCGATGTCCGTCTATAACAGAAATTTATTTTCATAAATTTATAAAACTCAACAATGTAACATCTTACCTATAAACAGAAATCCGAAACTAAAGCTATTATACTACTACAGTAGAACTCCAATTATCCGAATTAATGGGGACCGGGACCTATTCGGATAATCAAAAATTCGGATAATCGGAGTTTTTATAAAAAATTGCCATTGGAGAGAAAAAAGCTACGTTTTGATATTGCACTATTTTTTTTATTGAATTAAATGAAAGGAAGATGATATTTTCACATGTTTCAAATATAATAAAATGTACTTATGTACAAGTTTAGAAATAAAAATCATTGTTTTTCAAACATCTCCGTCAATATAAGCTTTTTCTGGAGAAATTTTCATCTGAAAGTGATTCGGATAATCGGCGATTCGGATAGTCGGAGTTCGGATAATTGGAGTTCTACTGTATATGATCTTGAAAATATGACAAACGAAAAATGTGAATGAAACGAATGTGTCAATGCAAAGTCATAAAAGTGAAATATGTTCACTCAGATAAGGAAATAACAGTTTCACTTTTTGTATATCGATTAACAAAAGTGTTTACTATTTCATTTACTTCTCTTAATACCTAAGTATACATCAATTCTCCATCGATCCGATTGACGCTTTCGATGAAGTTTCTGATGGTTAGCGGAATAATTGGGTATCCGCCGAATCACAAAAGTCCGCTCCGGCACAACCCTACTAATAAGTGCGAAATAATGGCAATATGCACATACTTAGGCGATAAGAATGTGACATGGCTCTTTTAATTGAGTCTTCCACTGAAGTCATAATGAACACCGAGGTCCGTGCCTAGAAGTATACAGGGTGGCCATTTGAAAACAAAACAGACGAGATTACAGACGAAATAAATTTTTTCGATAGAAATGCTCGGACAGGTCGATTTCTGTTTCGAGGGGGACAACTTAAGATGTAGGTTACGAACGCATAGCGCTTAAACCCTTGCTACTACAACTCTCACCCCCAATTATTGAATAGGGAAGATGGGGTGAGTGATACCTCATTTGAAAGGTATTTTTATACTGATTTCAGCACAGTAATTGTTTTTTCATTTTATTCATTAGTTCTCGAAATATTCTTAACTAAGTATTTGAAAATGAAGTGATGTTTTCATGGCACTTGTAGTGTTTTTTTTGTGAAAAATCGACATTTTGAGCTTTAAAACAACCATGTTTATCTAAATGTCGTTGATTGAGAATTCTGCGGTTCTATTCGCACATTGATTGTTGCAAAAAAAGTTAAATTATTTCCATCCGCTCTGCAATTGAATAACCATGTCGAACAATGAATTAGAACACATACAAGTCTCGATTCAAAACTAAGAATAATTCACATGTCAAAGAACCAGTAAGCCAACTTAATGATCTGTTCGTAATAAATAAAAAATTATCGATTCTCATTTTTTTCGAAAGAAATATGAATTCAATAATCAACAAAATAAAACATTATTGAAGCCAACTGAGAAAACACTTCATAATAAGTCGGAAATCGTTTCACGAATGGGACTGGAATATTTCTGTGGCATCATTAATGATTTGATTTTCTTACCTGGTAATCTGATTAGAGATATGTACGTATTTGGACTTTTGGGAGATTTCTATCGATCAAGTGTTACCGCATGTTATTGGAAATACTGCAAATTATATCGAAGATAATTTAGATTGAGTTTCAGCAAGATTGAGCTCCTTCGCAATACGCTTTGTTTGTTCGACATCTTGATTAAAGATTTCTATGTCATTGGATTGGAGGAGGAAGGAAGCCACAGTCATGGTTGTTTTGAAGCTCAAAATGTCGATTTTTCACAAAAAAACACTACAAGTGCCATGAAAACACCACTTCATTTTCAAATACTTAGTTGAGAATATTTCGAGAACTAATGCATAAATGGTTCTTTGACATGTGAATTATTCTTAGTTTTGAATCGAGACTTGTATGTTCTAATTCATTGTTCGACATGGTTTATTCAATTGCAGAGCGGATGGAAATAATTTAACTTTTTTGCAAACAATCAATGTGCGAATAGAACCGCAGAATTCTTCAATCAACGACATTTAGATAAACATGGTTGTTTTTAAAGCTCAAAATGTCGATTTTTCACAAAAAAACACTACAAGTGCCATGAAAACATCACTTCATTTTCAAATACTTAGTTAAGAATATTTCGAGAACTAATGAATAAAATGAAAAAACAATTACTGTGCTGAAATCAGTATCAAAATACCTTTCAAATGAGGTATCACTCACCCCATCTTCCCTATTCAAAAATTGGGGGTGAGGGTTGTAGTAGCAAGGGTTGAAGCGCTATGCGTCCGTAACCTACATCTTAAGGTGTCCCCCTCGAAACAGAAATCGACCTGTCCGAGCATTTCTATCGAAAAAATTTATTTCGTCTGTAATCTCGTCTGTTTCGTTTCAAATGGCCACCCTGTATATGTAATGTTCTCACGCCTGTCGCGATGTAGTCTGCATACAATAATGGACCAATCGTGTTCTCTTGACGATAATTCCAATATACCAATCACTCACGTTCGAAGTTGTACGAGTCCCATTAGAGGTACTAAGTGATCGTGCATTGCCCTGCCAGATGGACGAGTGGAAAAGGAGCCGAAGTTATTCGGTATAGTGATAGTGCATACCGGTTGAGTCTGAGCATGTTGAAACTTTTGATGAGAAAATTTCTTTTCTCTTATTATGTGGTTAATTCGTCAGCAAGATGAGGCATAATGCCTCATTGCAACGAATTTTGTCTTTCTTTCATGTAGTCCAAGTGAATATTTCGAAATCACATACAAGGTGGTCCTTTTAAGTTGGCCTATAAGACGTTTTTGGAGAACTAGTGAATATTTCGTTCTGAAAATTCAGGTGGAGCCTCGAGGATGAAGGAACTCTTCGCCTAAAATAGTTTCAAGTCGCAGTGTTGCCACGTCTATCTCAAACGCATATCTACTTTCTTATTTCAAACGAAAACTACCTATATTTTTATTTATGTATCGATTCAATAGGTACCAAATTCTCAATATAACCAACTCAAAAAAAATCTCTACCATGCACTGTTGCCAAGTTATGCACAAATTCTTGAAATTTTGGACATCTGCATTTCCTAATTGGAAATGCAATATCTGGATTATTTTCTATGCGAACGGAACCAAACTCAGCAGTCTCATAGTAAAGAATCCATGGATTCATGTAGTGCATTCAGTATTTTGATGCATTGTAAGATTTTTCGAAGATTTTGCTCCAAAAATATGGAACTTAAAATTGAAATATTTCGAGATTTTCAAACTGCAACCCCATATTTGTTTTACAGCATTCGATTCGAAATAAAAAATGAATGGCAGTCGCCTTTTACACTTATTATTTACTTTGGATAGGTTTCGAATGAAATGAAAAATACTGAAATTCTTCAGTATTTATAGTCATAATCGATGGACATAATGCTGTGTGATTATAAACTGAATTATCGGAATGAATTCTATTGTTGAGGTCATAAACATTGGCCAGGATTACAGAAAGCCAAAACAGTTATCGGAATTTCTTTCCACTCATTCTTGCTAAATGAGGATTACGATTGTTTAAGGTCCTACAGGTCCTTTCAATAATTTTTTGTCATACCCCGTGATTTGTGAAACAACTTGAATCGTGTTTGAATAACATGGGTAAACTTATGATACAAGACCTGTTCCTCAAAGGGGTGATTTTCCAGAATCATTGTTATTCAAGGAACTCTTCAGACCCTTAAGATAAGTTTATCATCTGGCATTGTTTCTAGTGTGATTTTTTCAATTTCAATCTTGAACTAAAAAGAATGAGGCAACTCACAAAAATCGCAAAAACAGGTTGCTGCACACAAGGTTGATAATTATATCACTTTTTTGAAAAAAGATAACTATTTTAGTTCAAACTTCAAGTATTCTGATTATATTGCTTGTAATATGCCATTCCAAAAAAAAATGAACTCACATCAACGATATCTGTTATGTGTGGGAAAACCAGAGCAAAAGCAAACTGCTATAAGTTTGCATAGATATCTTCATGTAGGCAAGTTTTATTTTCCGAGAGAAACATTAAATTTTGAATTTTACATGAAAGGATTCGTAATTCAGCAATTTCAAAATAATAAACCACTTTAAGATCACGAAAATGAAATACTAGTATTATTGTGAACAATTTTCCTAACAAATTGCTGAATAAAAGTAAAATCCTTTTGTTCAACATAATTGGCTTCCATACTGGCAGTCGAATTCACCTTATTGAGAAAATTACCCTCCAAATTATCGTCATTAAATCAACTCCCGCAGCAGTAATAAATTAAATTGATTTCTTTTTTTCTATTCCCATGTAGAGGAAATCTACAACCAACGATTGATACACCAATCATGCTGCAATATTATTTCAGATGTTTCTCAAATTACCAATCACATTCACCGTTGCCTATTTGAGGCAACGAACAGTAAGGAAATTTATTGAATATAATTCATTTCGGCATAATTGTTTAACACTTCTATAACAGATAATTTCTTTGAGCCAATACCGAACGTTAATTAGCGACCAATTTTCTGAAGAACCAATCGTGAGAAATGACAGGCAAGAAGACTCGAATGTTTGCAAGAGTTACTAATGTTCCATAGAGAATTAGACAGACAATAAGGCTTATAATCAAGAAATTTGATGGATAACATTAATCTTCTGTGATTTCGTGAAGAATAAATGGAATTATTTTATGGTAGGAGAGTTTTTACGGCTCAAATTGCAGGTAGTCAATTCAAGACATTGAGTAATGATAAATTCGTGTTTTGGGATGAGACTGGATGGTGAATCATAGGGTTTTAAAAATATGAATCACAATTGAGATTTTGCATAAGTAATATTGACCACTTAAACAGAACAAAGTCCTATCGTGCGAACTTCCCTTACGTGGCATTTTCATTTGCTTATTCATGTGCCAATTTAGTTGAGAATTAGCTGAGAAGATTTTGAAGATTATTTGGTCCCACTCACATCTTTTTTGTACAGCAATCACCATTTTTTGTTCATTTCCAAGAAAATCTTCCCAAGAGGGTTCTTTTTGCATTGATCAAGTCAAAAAAAACACTTCCTGTTCATAATTTCTAATCCTGGGGTGAACCTCAATGCTTGTCTAAGTAAACATACCTTAGTAACTTTGAAAATGTAGATAGTTTTTTCTTCAATTTCAGTGAATTTTCTACATGAGCCAAGAGCTAATAATAATAATAAGAGGACTAAATCTGCATATCATCTGCAAGTTGCTTCTATGTAGCTCTGGTTTTGGTTTCAATCTCATTTATTTTGGGAAATCCTCTTTGATATCCATATTGTTTCGTGAACCACTTTTCAAACCGAATAATATTTTATCTCAACAGATTATCCTGACAGTATTTTCAATTTACCAGGTAGGTATATCTTCCTACATTTTAAACCTAGTGGTGTGTTATTTTCATTATTATTTATTATCAGCTGGACCCTCTGAGACGTTCTGCATGGCTGTTTCAGTGTTCTCATAATCTTCATTCATAATTCTCAGCCAGTTTTATTTTGTTCTGATGCGCCTTCAGCCTTCTTTTAGTCACCTATAATAACCACAAGTGTTTAAGAGTTTTGTTCGGTCCCGACCTAGAACAAGTTCTTTCAACTTTTGGTTAGGAGCCCTTTCAATGAAAGCTTTTTCAGGTTTCAAGTCTGAAAGGCTCAACTAGAAATTATTTCTGTTTTTTCCGTCCTATGGTAAAAATACCCTAGAATAGTTTGGGTCTCACAGTCAATCTGCATACTTGCTTCCTTGTATTTAGTTTGAATGTGAGGACATAGTGAGAGCAGAAGAGTAAAAAACAGTTACCATGTATTTGTATGTCCATATTAGAAATATGTATGTATATGCCAATCTCATCGGTTCTAGGGCACCGCTCTAGAATTCTAGGGCCACTTCAAACAAGGATTATAATACGCTGTGTATATTCAGAAGTGGTTGTTCTAGCAGTTGTGGGTTTATTATTGAATCAGGGATATCTGTTCGTGAATTTGGAATATAACTGTGACTCAGCAATATTGGATCTACATAACCAAAACAATGCAACTGTGCTAGTTGCTAGTGCTATAGAATTCCTCAAAGTGTAGAAATAAATTCAACTTAGCGCCAGTTACTCAAATGAATGTAATCGATCACCACACATCGATCCACCTCCTAATAGAGAAACAAACGTCTTTTAGCTAGGTTAGTACCCATCTGGGCACATCTATTTACTACCAATATAGTACTGTCACGTTCGTACCGACGAATATTTCCAATTTGATGCTTTAATTTATTGCATTATGCTAGTCAGGAACAGTCAACATGTATTTTGGCTCATATATGTCCATATTCGAAAAATATGCCAATCTCATCGGTTCTATGGCATCACTCTAGCTACTTTATCCTGGAATTATATCACGCTGTGTATGGACATGCACAAGTGGTTATTCTAGCAGTTATTGGTTTATTATTGAATCAGGGATATCTGTTCTTGAATTTGGAATATAACCTTGACTCAGCAATATTGGTACTGCACAACCAAAACAATGCAAGCAAGTTGCTAGTGCTACAGAATTCCTCAAAGTGTAGAAATGAACCCAACTTAGTGTCAGTTCCTCAAATGAATCTAATCGATCACCACACATCGATCCACCTCCTAATAGAGAAACAAACGTCTTCTAGCTCGGTTAGTACCCATCTGGGCACATCTATTTACTACCAATTTAGTACTGTCATGTCCGTACCGACCATTTATCTTCCACTTTGATGCTTTAATGGCGTGTATTGTATTTCTTCAGGTAAATTCCGCAAACGAAAAACGCCCGGAATCCGCTGGTAATGGCCCGAGGTGCCCTTCGCCCGCTTTATAATCTAACGAGCACCGAATAAAAAGAAGAAAAAGAGCGGGGTCCACAGACGGCCGCCATTGTTCTAGACGGCATTGCGGTGTAATTGCGATAAAATAAATAATTGCGTCGGTTGTAAATGTCGCCCCGGTGTACATCGGGACAACGTTTACCGACACGCCGATGAATATTGGTTTTTGGTTGTTCCATAAATCAGTTTGGCCGCAATATTCTCTCAGGATTATTTTATTATTTTACAATAATACGCTGCACTGCGACTATTGAGGTCTTTTGTGCGTTATTATAACCTCCTTCGAAAGGTACTTTTTTTCCTAGGACGTTGACAATGGTGTCATGCTATGCAGTAGAGTGAGTATGGTTTGCATTGGTGTGCTTGGAGGTTTCTGCGGCAGATCCAAATAACCAACAAATACGGAATTTGCCGTATCAATCTTGTTCAGGTGATATCTCACGATATAATGATCAGTGGTCAAATTCAATTCTGTCGGTGGGGCCGCCTAGCTGACCGGCCGTGAGAAGGATAACTTTCGAAGGGACTGTCCAAGAGACTTGAGAATGTCAGGGAGAGTTCGGTTTCAAAATGAAGAATCTATATCTATCTATATATTTTCATAATAAGATATCCGATTTGAGTGATTTTTTTGTGAATGAAGATGAATATGCGGAATGTTCATGACAAATTTCAAAACGATCGCATCTGAACCATATAATTGAATTTTTTTAATTATTGATTTTTTACTTATTTCATTTTTCGAATGATTTCCAGAACTTAATTCTGATCGTGCTGAGATTTTGCATTCGAATATAACCATATAATTAATTTTTTTTGAATTATTGATATTTTACATATTTCATTTTTCGAATAATTTCCAGAATTTAATTCCGATTGTGCTGAGATTTTGCATTCAAATACTTAGCATGAATCTCAAGTCCTATACAATATTTTGAGGTAAAAGCATTATTGCTCCACCAAAAGCACCGGCTCAGGGCTTTTCTAATTTTTTTTAAATCAGTTTGGGAGACACCAAACATGTTATGGTGAAGGGAGTGGTCGCTTCTCCTCAAAGGCACCCACTTACACTAAATTTACGAAGGAAGTAGATATATGAGAAAATAAAATACTGAACCTCATTGGAAACATAATAATTCAAGTAAACATAAAACTCTATTATTATAAAATAGCACATCTGTCAATAATTCTTAACGAACTGGTCACCTACCACTAAAACTGCTTGTATTAGAGCACTAGAAAGATAGGTATGCCAGACAGGCTGACTGGGTCCAACCATAGACTCGAAAATTACAGATGGTAATGTCAATTTCTCAGTTATTGTGCTCTATTGTTAGTTGCGTGCTTTTTTTGAAGAATAGTTAATAGAAAGTATTGGTTTTTTATTCAAAACAATGAAGTTGGAGACTAGACAGGTAAGCATAAGCATTTATTCGATTACAGATTTCATTTCATTCGAATTGTTCTGTAATTTTCGAGTCTGTGGTTGGACCCAGCATGGCTGTCTGCTCTACTCCCCTTTTCAGAGCCTTTCTTGTATAGTATAATAATTTTGAGATGAATGATCATTTTCTGTGTCACTCAATTGATATACAGAAACAAAGCCATGTCAGCGACTATCTAACTACAAATAAAATATCGAAGAAAGGGTATGAGGTGCAAAAGCGATACTTTACTTGCCGAATCAAAGGGTAAGTGAACGTTTTTCATTTGATAAAGGACCCCGCACATTTCTTATGGGAATTGGCTCCCGGTGGATTTGGCTGAAAATTTGATATGATGTTCTTCTAATCCTTCTGATCAAATATCTCCACAGTCACGAAGCTGAAAAATGCATACTTTTAGGAGTTTTTAGGGATTTTTTGTATCCATTATGGCTTACGTATTACCGTTCACACAGAAATGTTTGAAAATATTTCGTGATTATTGAAAGCAGATTTTGTCAATTGAAATATTTTCAAACATGTGAACGGTAATACGTAAGCCATAATGGATACAAAAAATCGCTAAAAACTCCTAGAAAAATGCATTTTTCAGCTTTGTGACTGTGGAAACATTTGATCAGAAGGATTAGTAGAACATCATATCAAATTTTCGTCCAAATCCACCGGGAGCCAATGCGGGGTCCTTTCTAAATTACCATTCGTTCTGTACGTGTTATGTGTTATATTGATTCTTTAAATTGATCATCTTCTGAAAATCCTCATCTTTGAATCATAATCTCGTTCAGAAATGTATGCATCTATACAAGAATGCTCATAAACAGGATCGACAAGCTCCAGAACACTGCTTCTAAACGTTCTCTCCGGTTTAAAGGAGCCGAAACCAGGGATTTGGATTCGATGAAACGCTTATGGGAATTCAAAAACGTAGTAGGCACTTTAATAATATGAAATATTTTCGTTGAGGTAATTGATGCCGAGCAAATTATAAATGGTTGACTCGTTGATATTTACCGTCGTTTTTCTGTCGAAAATTGCACAAGCCTCATTGCTCGGAAGTTTTTTGATTGGTTCAAGAAACCTGAATCAAGATTGCTGAAGTGAACCAGCTCGTGTTCGAAAAATATCGACGAAAAAAGATTTCGTTGTTGTTGTTTCGAAATTTGATTGATTTATTTCAAGAAGCAAAGTTTACTTCTTTATTTCTGAAATTTAATTCTTCTTTAGGTCATGTGGAATTGAGCATAAACCGCTAGTTTCAAGATACTCTGTGAAGAATAATGGAGTTTTTTGTGCTCACTGATTTTTCTGAAAAATTCATAATTTAAGAAACTGATGAACTATAGCAAAACAATTTAGGTACTTTATCAAAGTAGGGTTTGGACAATGAGATGCAATTCAATATAGAGCCAAGTAACTTGAAACCTAATCCCAAAATATTTTATTCTAACTATTAATTATAGTTGCAATTCAACAAATGTTTGGTGACACTATTACTGACTTAATGGTTTTGATGAGCAGTGTTAGTACTCAAAAGACCATACAATGTAACTGAATTATTAGATAAGGGAGAAAACTTCAACCTGAAGTTTCAATTCATACTGAATATAAGAATTCCTACTGATTTATATGTATAGAGAACTAGCTCTAGCTGACCCGGCAGACGTTGTTTTGCCATATAAATAATTTCCTAGTGACACCTGTAGACATCTGGAGTGGATAACTAATTAAATGACGATTGATCAGTTTTCGACCGGAGAGGAAAAATGATTGAATTACTAAAATGGCTATTAAAAATAAGGGTTGATCGTAGAAGGGTGAAAATTGAGGATTGTATGTATTTTGTATGTTGTATCATAGAAAAATAGAAATTAAAAATTATGGCTAAAAAATAAAAAAAAAATTAGGGGCGTACTACCCCTAACATTTAGGGGGATGAAAAATAGATGGCCGATTCTCATAGATACCGGATAAGCACCAAAAATTTCATCAAAATCGGTCAAGCCGTTTCGGAGGAGCATGGCAACGAAAACTGTGACACGAGAATTTTATATGTATATTAGATATAGCAAATAAAATCCGTAATATGCAATTGGCGAATGTTCATAGAACTTACCAGCCATATTTTAATCTTATTGCATTGAAGTTTCAGATCTCTCAATTCGAGAAATATTTCGAGAGATTTTGATAATCCCGAAAGTACCCAAACATTAACCAATTCTGAGCTCGTGCTATTTCCGGTTGGTGAGCTTTGAATTTTATTCTAACACATCCTAGTTATCCGCCTTCACTATTTGTTGCAGAAATGTTTCACGTGAAGTTTCGGAAAGAAATGTAAGTGGTCTTTTTCAGTACTAGAAATCCGTTTTTTTCTCTAAGAGAGCCACCTCTGTTAGCAAGTAGTGTTGAGACGGGACGCACTCTATCGAGACTGGTGACCAATGGTAGCGTGTCTGAGGGGCTATGACACCATAGCATGCGATCAAAGTATATTTTCAGCCATAAGAAATGCATGTATTTGATTTGCATATGTCGTAACACACAATACACGACAAGATGTTAGTATATCTCCTTCAGAATCAAAAGAAAATTAATATTTCATTAAGATCCTAACGAAACTAATAATTATTGATATGAAACACATGTTTCGAGCCTGTCCAAGATAAAAATCAAGGAATGCATCATTCCATAGCTGCAAGCATACCCACATTACCAGCAAAGTGCTGTCTGGACAAAATTGATAACATCCATTAGTATAATACAGCGACAAGATTCCGACATAAGACTTTAATTCCCTTTCCGAGTTATCGAAAACCATCCGTGGATTCCACGGCCAACTAATCCAACAAGTCTTATACCACTAAAATACGGAGTTAATTTTCAGATATTGACTATCCAACTCGCACGGCCATTTGTTTGCCGGTTGAACAAGGTAGATAAAATCTGGTCTGGACAGAGCTCAGAGCTGGCTGCGATCCTCCCTTCGTTGTTCCAACATAACTGGGAATCCAAGCGGGCCGCGGCAACTATAAAACAAAACCGAACGGCCGTAAGAAATGAAAACAGAGATGGCGTAAACATTTTGTGGCGTCGACAGGTTGTGTAGAAGAAAGCAGTTTTATTCTTAATAGTCATAACTTTGGTTTCACATTGTGGACCCGGTATTTTTTTAACAGCTCGTTTCGGTTTTTATGTACGTGCTTTATTAGTTTTGGGCACGAGAGTTTAGCTTTGTTACGACCGGGAATTCCACGAAATTATTATTTGTTGTGAAATTAGCCATGAAATGGTTTGTTTACCGGGAGAGCAAGAATGAAGAAGGAATGGAATATACGAATCATTCTTGGCTTCTTTCTGGTTCGCTCAAAATCATTTGAGAACAGCGCCGTAGACTCAACAATTCATATTTCTAAGTGTCCCATAACTTCGCAATATTCAAAACCGAATCGAACTGTCTCTCTTCAACAGACCACTTCTGAATGACAGCAGTGAAATTGTTCTGGCCACAAGGTAGAAGAAACATGAACTTTGTATTTCCCATGCCCAATTCTGTACAATTGTACATGAACAAGCAGGGCAGAGTCTATTTTTCGTTTTAACACTCGAAAATATGATTGTGGTGGTAAGAAAATGGTGACAGTGTCTTGAATGATTGAAAGAACTGAACTAAAACCTGACAATGAAAAGGTAGTGTCTATACTGAAGAAACTAAACGTCCGTTAAATGTTCGAATCAATGATGCGTCGAAGCTTATCCAACATGCTTTGAATGGAGTCCACAGGCCTTTATGGGGTGAAGCTTCCAAAATATTAAAAGAAGAAAAACTGAGACGTAGAAAATTGAAGGAACCATATTTCATTTCAATAACCGAGAACTTCATCAGTCAACCTTCTGTTGACATCAAAAACATTAGGGCTCCAATAATGAGATCTAGCCTAAAAAAGATCAGATAAATTGTTCGACAACTGCAAAAATCAAAAATAAGTCGAAATTATCCATTATTATCTGAGAATTGTCAAAAATGACAAACATTTTCGAAGGGTAACAAAAATTAAGTTGCTTTACTGAGAGTTAAGAGTCCCGAGTGTTTTTCTGAAGACAGCTGGCAGAGACGTTGAACACAAGAAATGAATATGATGAATAAACCCAATAATACAGGGTGTCTGTACTGTCTGTGAACAAATGCGAGAAATTTAGTTTTCGAAAAACTATCAGACGAAAACAATTTTTGAAGGAAAAACATTAGAGATTGTTGTTTTCAACCCCTAATAATAAAGTTATATGTGAGTAAAATCTACTCAATGAATCTTTTATTTATAGGTTTATGACTCAGTGTTTTTAGGGCTCTCAAATAAAATTAAAAACTGTCAACTCGTCATCGCCTTCCGAAGGCTGTATGTTAGGAGGGGGTCGATTTCTAAAAAGTTTTATATAAACAACCCCTGCTTATTTTCATAAAGGACTCATCTCCCTGAGTCCCTCGCATTTGTTTACAGTATATTAATAGTCTGGGTGCCGGTGGGCCAAATTACAAATTATTAATATATTTTTCTTACTTTCTGTATAGCTAGATTAAGTTGAGTCTACCACATTTTTCCTCTGTCATTTTTCTTGTAGTCGCGGCTTTTTTTCAGCAAACATCTCGTAAATCGACCATATTTTCAATTTCTTTAAATCATACATATACTTTTCTTGTAAAATGCAATCATAAAAACAATCTAGGAGGAATCAGAAAACATGATTGTCCGACGAAAATCGTGTGGCTTTGAGCGTGTCCACCAACATGAACATGACTAAAAATCGCATTTTTTTAAATTATTAATATCCTTCTGGTTTTTTCAGAATCGGTTGATATAACCATATGAAATATGGAAATGCAATTGTCCGACAAAAAAAATGTGGCGTTTTTCCTGTCCGACAGATGAAAGTCGACGGTTTTTTGAGAAAAAAAAAATTATACATATATATTTTTTTTCTTCATATACTCTCTTCACATTGAAAATACAATATAGTGCACCAGTTGTCCGACAAAAAAAATGTGGCGTTCATTCAAAAATTAAAGAATTCAATGCTCTACTTTGGGTATTAATAATATGCATTAAACGGATATAACTTTGCTTATGTTATAAATATACATTTGATTTTTTGAGGATAATTTAAAAAGGATATGATGAATACAATCATTCAACTGTCCGACAAAAAAAGGTCGGCAATTTCTCAGTCCACCGAATGAAAGTTAGTGGTCTCGTGCCACAAGATGATGACACGCCATCCGTATCAAGTTTTTTGGAAACGCAACAAACACAAATGGATGTAGATCAAGGGTAAGAGTAATTTATCATTAAGTAATAAAAGATTCGTATTCGAAATTTTGATTTCAATTATTCGATAGGACTTTATATATTTTTTTAATTATGTGTAATCTTCGCAGGTGTGCGATCGCGGAGTCTGAATTAATTAATGAAGATATAGAAGAGTTTCTGGATACCTCCATTATTGAGAAATTTAGCACTAGGAAAAAAAGTGAGGAATGTTTTTTTGCCATAAAGTCATAATCAGGAAGAATTTCAAGAAAATTGTTTGCCGTCCTGTTAAGAATAAAAAAGTTTTTTATCGAAAATCAAATCACATGCTACTGAACTTAATGATTTGAGCACTTTTCACAGAATTGCAGAAGAACTAAAAATCGATATGCAGTTATGCTATCATAGTCAGTGCCGTTTGAAATATTTAGCGCAATATCAGCAAAATGCGAAGAAACCAGATAATTCGAACTGGGTTACCACTCGTGATTTCAATAAAATCGCTCGTGAACAGGTCTTAAAATTCTTTCAGGAGGAAGTAGTGAATGATTTGAAAATTCTATCGATTCCATTCATAGAAAGGTGCTACATAGATTTCTTGCAGGATTTATATAATCTGAGTCATTTCGAATGTACAAATTTATAAGCAATCTGAAAAAATTCATCTTGACGAATTTGAAAGAAGAAATTACCTCAGTGAATATTTCAAATGAACAGTATATTATGTCGTCAAACGTCAACTGAAAGGATTTGACGCCTCTATAATGCCACCAACTAAAGTAGAGTTAATCGAACAGGTGAAGAGGACGATTTATATATCAAACGTGTGGTGTGTAATGCTCATCTGAGAAATCCAACGATCCTTAGACCAGAGGATTGTGGTTGGACACAAATTGACGACAAATATCACCACCACTGGTTCAATGGACCTCAAAGTCCATCATTTGAAGAAATAACAACTGAAAACACAGGTAGGATGTGGAAAATTTGCCATAGCTTTCTAGAATTTATAATCAATAATTTTTCAGATTCAGATGATGACGAGGAGGATGGCCAGACTGACGAATTCGCAGATTCATCGGATACGGATTCTGATGAGGATGACTGTGACTCCGATAGGGATTGAGCTCTCGAATTCGAACCACTGCTTTTTTATTTATTATATTTTGAATAAAAATGTCATTGAATGATCAGAATTACACATTTTCAATTAAAATCAATTGTTTCATATCAATAATAATAATCGAAGAGATTCTGAAACGAAACCATACATTTTAAGTAGTTTTTTTGTCCGACTGAGGATTTGCCGCATTTTATATGGTGGACAGTTGTTTTTTCTATGAAACAAATCTCTCTCAAATATAAATTCATTGGTGTCGGAAATATATTAATAATTTTAAAAACTCAAAAAAATCGCCGACTTCCATCTGTCGGACAAGAAAAACGCCACATTTTTTTTGTCGGACAATTTCATTTTCATATTTCATATGGTTATATCAACCGATTCTGAAAAAATCAGAAGGATATTAATAATTTTAAAAAATGCGATTTTTAGTCATGTTCATGTTGGTGGACACGCTCAAAGCCACACGATTTTTGTCGGACAATCATGTTTTCTGATTCCTCCTAGATTGTTTTTATGATTGCATTTTACAAGAAAAGTATATGTATGATTTAACGAAATTGAAAATATGGTCGATTTACGAGATGTTTGCTGAAAAAAAGCCGCGACTACAAGAAAAATGACAGAGGAAAAATGTGGTAGACTCAACTTAATCTAGCTATACAGAAAGTAAGAAAAATATATTAATAATTTGTAATTTGGCCCACCGGCACCCAGACTATAATGAATGTTCCATCAACAAGAATTCCTATGTGCTATTGAAATGGATTGTGACCTATTTTAATTTATCGGTTTCATATTTTTTCATTGCCAAAAACTTTTTACTTATATTCCATGATAACCCATAAATATTTTCCTCACACGCCTAGTGAAATATGAATCAAATAATACAATAATTCCAGGTACTGTCTTTATGGAGTTATAGACTCGAGGTACTGTCTCGTGAGCGACCAGATGTGCATTCGAGAAGAGAAGGCGAATGGTTCCCCAACAGTAACTGACTAACTGTATTCTATGAATTAATTTGACGTTTGGTTTGGAGTACCATCGAAGCAAAGCCAACTGTAACTCTTTCATCTCTATCGATTGCAGGCGCTTCTTTGTCTAGCCTGTGGACAAAATTGGGCACGTGGGTACTAGAAACCTTGTGTGTACCTTATTATAGTAGAATATGTGGAATATTGTTGTGATGTTAGGGTTGTGTGGGTCGATGAGTAGCGTGGGAGGCTGGTTTTAAAGGAGAAATTCATCGCCTACTATTAGATGAAGGTGCATTAAAGTGATTTCGTCACATGTTGAGCTAGGAAGTTGTTGAATCGAGTCTAGATCTGATGTTTTGGTTGGGTTGATAGAGTTGTATAAGCTTGCATCTGTATCAGGGAAATTATATTTTCTCGATTTCTGTATCGATTCTTCCATTATTCACAACTTTGAATCGTCAACGAATATCGAATTCGAGATCAGTTCAAGTTCTAGTGAGATTTTGATTCAATATGTTGAAAGCACTAATTATCATACCTGTCCTCAACCATTGTACACTTGTCAAATGTGACATTTCTAATTAGTGTGGCCAACCCGAATTTCACAACTTTACATTCACCGAGTGTTACAATTGAAGAAAAAATTGAATATATAAATACGGAATACGAAAAAACAACCTACATGCAATTTGAAGAAATATCTAATTAAATTGAGGCGATGTTTTAATTTTGAAACGTACGACATGGTTCTTAATTTTTAACATTGTTCTTACCCGTTTTGGTGAGAAGCAGCTGATTGAATTTAAATGCAGCAAATAATTAAAGGATAGAAAATTGAAACTGAATAAATGAGAACCTGATTCATTAATCGAAAACGTCCATAAATTAAATTTTTCCGTCGATCTCAAAATAAAAGGGGATTTCAATGTGGATGAAATTGATCATTTATGACCCATTTTAATGCTCAATTTCTTCAATTTTAATGTGCAATCCTCATGGAACCGTTCACCAAGTATTCAGAAGCACTACGAGAAATGTCAAAACTCTACTGGAACATAGATACCTACATAGAAATTTCATGTCAAATGTAAGTCTAGTGCAAAATGAGAATGTATTTCAATTGAGAATTCATACACAATTCATATCGAGATCGTCAGAAAAATCTTGTAATCAACTCGGTTATAATCGAGCGACTAATGGTCTCGAACTTTTAACGCGTGAGCAGAGCGAACCAACAATGAGTCGCTGTCTTTAATAACCTAGTTGATTAAATAACTATTCATATTATTATCTCTCGCATTTCTCGAAAAAACAAACTCGTCAAAATAGATTTATTAAAAAATTATAGTCATTTAAAAAAACTCTCTAAAGATGAATTTACCTCTACAAAGCAAAACTTCCTATCTGATTTTTTAACAGGATACGGAATACGGATGTCATAAATAAAAAATATGAATTGAAGCTAGTAATAAAAAGCGGAAACGGAAGGGATTCCTTACAAATTTAAGGTAGAAAGTGCAAATAATTCTGTGGAGTCGAGAATACGGCGCCAGAATATTTGATGTTTTATTGCAGTCTCAAGTATATATCCTTGACCGGAACAGTTGAATGACAATAGCTTTCAATTCTTCCTAAAGAGGAGACTCCAACTGAATTTGTATATTTTAAAATGAATTCAAAGTATGAAAACAATTTCAGTTCCTTTTCAAAATGTTTTAATATTATTAGTTAGGAGAGGCAAAATTCACCTACACTCAATTTATTTTGAAATGCATATGTAGGTATATGAGTATAAAAGTATGCTAAATCTTCATTTCAGGATTGAATGAAAACTTCTGCCGTCGAACAGTTCTAGTCATGGATATCCACAGGTGTTTTTGGAAGGAATCGAAATTTCAAGTTGAGTTTAAGATTTAAAGCTTATAACGTCAGGGCTTTCTCTATTTTTCAAGTATCATACAGCATACCAATAACATTTCTGAATGAACCAGAATAAGGTTGAATGAGACCATGAGTAGGTAATAGGTATTTTTTCGCAATTTTTCAAAAAGTGTTTACTCGAATCACTCTATGACTCGGTTGCCACACTTGTCTGACTATTCTGTATTTCTCTGAAACAAGATTTTGTTATTCTATCTGAACATTGCAACAATAGATGTAGTCATGAATACAATTTTTTTAAACGTCAACAATAAAAATGCTATCTTTCAGTTCAACCCCCTTCAGGAGAGCCAATTTCAAACCTACATTTCGAATCGGGTAAAAACCGCAAATCATCACTTCGCCAACCATTATCGATCGATCAGGACAGACCATTTTCGCCAATATCGGCTTATCTCGACCTCACCATCTATTACTTCTAAAAACATGACCGCCAAACTCCGAAGATCTACCAAAATAGGCTTTCAATGGGCCCTAAACGTCTTCTCGCCCCATAAAATAAAGTCGACGAAACTGCATAAATCCGAATTTCCAATTCTGCGAGATTTCGCGGACTCTGTAACACAAGTATAGATGTTCTCTTGTTCTGCCCTTGTCCAAGATAATGTGAAGATTTAAAATAACGATGTTTGAACGAGATAGCATTGTTTTTTGATCCAGAATCTGTATTAATAGTACTGAAAAACATGTAAGACTGAGCTTGTTTCGCTGGTAGAAAGCAGTGTTTACAAAAAGGGATGTGTAATATTATTCGACACATCAAGAAGGGAATAATTTGGAGAATAGTTTTTCTCCAATGAGTCTTGGCAATTTTTTCATTGAGAAATCTGAGATTTCATTACAATGGTTGAAATTTAGCAATTTGTAAAGATGGTCTATTTCAACGATTTCACGAAATTCTATGAATAAAAGCTATTTTAAAAAATGATTATCAGAGGTTGAAATCGTTATGCTGCAAAATCATATCCATAGATGTTCGAGCTACAGTAAAAACAATAGTTCTAGAATACTTAAAGGTTTTAGGAAAAATATCTTTAATTAATTATCTAATTAGATGATAGGGGAGAGGCAGGCAAGATGGCATACAATCTTTTGAAAATCGATATCTCTTATGAGGAAAAAAAAATAGAGCACAGCATTAGTTGAATCTCTAGTCAATCAAGTTAGCTATCAATTTTTGAAGAAAGATATGAATAAAAAAATTATAGACAAAAAAAAATCTCGATAATCTGTAACATCCAAAAAACCATTTTGCCCCACAGTGTCGGGCAAGATGGCATATCATATAATATGATATATTTCGTAGTGAAAAAAACAAAATTCCAATAAATAACATATCATACAAGAAATTGAAATTTATTTATATTTATATAAAGTATAAACAAAAAACATCATATTCATATAAATAAAAAGAAGGTACATAGAATGTTTTACTAGCAAGGGCCTATCCCATTTGTTTTTTTTTTACTGCTTCCAAAGCTCTTAACATATTATTCTCATCCCACTCTCCTCTGTTGGTTTTCCTTCGATAATTGAAGACCATCTGAAAAAATATTTTATTGTTAATAAAAAGTACCATGCCATTTTACCCAGCCTCTATGTATGTCAACTTGCCCTAACCACGTGTGAAAAAAACGAATATTAAATCAACGTTTTTGTGACATCTTTTTGTCAAGGTAAATACATGAAAAGGATCACAATAAAGGTACAATTCTACTCGGATATAAAAAAGTTAGTGAAATAATCTGTACTTACAGTAATATAGACGAGAAGAGAGAGCTTACGTCGAAGTTGTACAGGCTCATACCCCTTTTTCACGACTAACTCATCAACTACCGTAACCTCGACCGTAACGGATCCCTTGAAAAAACGTTCGTACACTGTTGCCAACTAATTCGAACATTTGCACTGAGTTCTGGGATTCCACTCGCAGTGGATTCTTCAGTACATATGGTATGCCAATTGGCCCTACTATGCCATCTTGCCTGCCTTTCCCCTACGAACATTTACCAGACCATTAAGATAAACTCGAGATTGAGTAGGAAGTTTGTCTATTTCACTTGAATCAAATCTTAGTTAGCACAGAAAGTAAGTGTTTGCCAAATAATCCATAATTCCTTTTTGATCCAGTTTGTCTTCACGTGAAATATTCATGTCGAATGCCACTCAATGTTAAGTTTTTCCAGGTGAAATTTATTTTGTGTGATATTCCAGTTTTTTGTTTTCCAAGTCAAATTCAGAATCTCATCAGAAGTTTTTTGTTTTTATAAATTTTCCAATTCTGCGCAATTTCGCGGACTCTGTAACACAAGTATAGATGTTCTCTTGTTCTGCCCTTGTCCAAGATAATGTGAAGATTTAAAATAACGATGTTTGGACGAGATAGCATTGTTTTTTGATCGAGAATCTGTATTAATAGTACCGAAAAAATGTATGACTGAGCTTGTTTCGTTGGTAGAAAGCAGTGTTTACAAAAAGGGCTGTGTAATATTATTCGACACATCAAGTGGGGAATAATTTGGAGAACAGTTTTTTCGAATGAGTCTGGGCAATTTTTTCATTGAGAAATCGATAGAAAGTAGATTTTTTCAGAAGACTGAGATTTAATTTCGATGATTGAATTTGGCAATTTGTAAAGATGATCTAGTTCAACGATTTCACGGAATTCCATGAATAAGAGCTATTTCAAAAAATTATTATCAGTCATCAGAGGAAAAATCGTTATGCTGCAAAATTATATCCATAGATGTTCAAGCTACAGTAAAAACAATAGTTTTAAAATACTGAACGGTTTTGGGAAAAATATTTTCAATGAATTGCCTAATAAGATAATACAAACATTTACCAGACAATTGAGAAAAACTCGAAATTGAGTAGGAAGTTTGACTATTTCAATTGAATCAAATCCTAGTTAGCACAGAAAGTAAATGTTTGCCAAATAATCCGTAAATCGTACTTTTTAATTAATTTTCTTTTCTCGTGAAATATTCATGTCGAATGCCACTAAATGATAAGTTTTTTTAGGTGAAATTTATTTTGTGTGATATTCCGAATCTCATCAGAAGTTTTTTGTTTTTAAAAATTCGATTTTCCAATTCAGCGCAATTTCGCGGACTGTGTAACAAAAGTATAGATGTTCTCTTGTTCTGCCATTGTCCAAGATAATGTGAAGATTCAAAACAACGATGTTTGGACGAGATAGCATGTTTTTTGATCCAGAATCTGAAAGCAGTGCTTACAAAAATGGCTGTGTAATATTATTCGATACATCAAGAAGGGAATCATTTTTTTGATAAATGATGGAAAGGGATATCAGACAAATTGTCTATGAAATGGTTGAAGACTAGAAAATTATGAATGTACCTACATCTGAAAGCTCAAAGAGGAAAAATGACGCAACTCTAAAATGATGTCCTTTACTCATCTGTTGGCCGCTCTAGATTTTCATCAGGAGGAATTTCGATTGACCTCGAATGAAAATTCATATATATTTTTATATTAATGCAAAATTCATTTAATTAATCTGATTTTTTTGTTATTTCCTCAATTAAATAATTGGAAAATTCAGATGAATTATAAATCTGCAAATAACATCGAACATCAATCAAACAAAAACAAAAATTGGAGATGAAAATATTTCTCTCTAACAGCCAAAGTTCAGAAAATTATCGGTGAAAAGGTGACCATCTATGTGGAAAGTCGTGCAGAATGGAATTTCTCTCATCAACTTGATTATTGAAAAATCATTATTTATTTCTATTTCATTCCAATAAAAAAAATCATTTTCCATCAACCCATCAAACACTTTTCTTTTAACAAGAAGTGATCACCCTTGTCTATGCTAATCCCAGACCCAACAAAACGTTAACAATAAGATGTGGAAGACATAAACAAATCTGTAATTACGACTGCTAACAATTTCAAGGCGAAAACGATATATTTATATGGTTTTGTGTCCGCAGTTTTATTATTGTTCTTCGCCACGATATTTATGGCCCGACATGACTGAAATAATTATTTCGTATACCATGACGGTGACATGAATTGTATCTGTAACATAACAACAGATCGTGGTACAGAATTTATCCAATGAATGTCACACAAGAAAATATAAAATGGCTTTTACCAGCCAAAACAAATAATATTATGGTCTTGTGAAAAGAAACAAGAAGCGATTGACGCGCTTTCTAGATGATGGAATATTTTCGAAATAATAGTAATAATCATGTTGTTTTCTTTCCAGTAACATTTATCTCAGCTGAAAAATAGAAGCCAGGGAAATTAAGAAAAGCTATCGCACAAATTTTTCGATCACCATTCTATTGGTGCTTCCATCAGTGTTTTAAAGTTTTTTAATCTGAAAAACGATTTTAGAGCAAATCATTCGAAAAAAGTTATCTCAAGACATTATTACAATTCAATTCTAAGTTGGCAAAGATGACATTCATCATATTTTTGATCAAAAAGTGCTTTAATGAAATATTTACCATGATTCATATAAAATCTATCAAATGGTCAATAGTTATTTAATCAACTAGGTTATTAAAGACAGCGACTAATGGTCAAGATATTTAAAAGCGTGAGCGGAGCGAACGCTTTAATAGTTCGAGACCATTAGTCGCTCGATTAATAACTGAGTTGATTACAAGATTTTTTCCGGCGACCTCAATATGAATTGTGTATGAATTCTTGATTGAAATACTTTCCCATTTAGCACGAGACTTACACTTGACATAATAACATTTCTTTGTATCTATGTTCCAGTAGAGTTTTGACACTTCTCGTAGTGCTTCTGAATACTTTGTGAACGGTTGTCATGAGGATTGCACATTAAAATAGCAGAAATTGAGCTTTAAAATGGATCATTAATGATCAATTTCGTACACATTGAAATCACCTTTTATTTTGAGATCGGCGGAAAAAATCTTCTTTCACCTGAGTCTCAATATTTCTATATTTTCAATTGTTGTTTCTCAAGAAAAAAAACGATCATGGGATTTCAGATTTTGTCTATCTGCTTTGGTTTGAAAGATGTAGTAAACTCCGAAATTTGCCTGCGCTGAGCATATTAGGGAAACATTCAATTTGAATATCCTGTGAAGCATTTTCTCCATTCTATTTATTAATTCATGCTCGTGTCAAAGTTTTCTTCGATTTTTATTGATATTCCTAGAGCTAGTTAGTTCAAAATGTTTTCAATTAAAGTTCAAGTTATAAGACGTAACTTGTTCTTTTTATTCATTAAGAAGAAAATATCAAGGACCCAGACATCCAGGAATAAACTATCAAGTGTTCTAGAAGTACAATAATTTTTCACATAAAACATTCTGAAACGCAAAACATAAAAGCTGAATATCAGGATCTTTATCCCCCCATATATCGATCAACTTCGCTTCAGTCTTGCATTCCTCGCATCCAAGAACCCAGAATAACGAGCACACAGAAATATACCAACCACTTCAGAAATGTAAAACATCCATCCATAGCCATTTCTATGTTTCAAACCGAGGTATTTATAATAGCAATCCACCTGCCATAACAAAAACAAAGCGGGTCTACCTGTCTGGTACTTGAGTCCTTTATGGTTCTCAAAAGGCATAAGATGGGTTATATAATCTTCGGGGAGATGCTTGGTATCGGTATCTCCCCAGTGTGGCAGGTACCACTCAGATTACAGCGGCTCGAGCGAACAAAGGAGATGTCTAGGGTTTTATGAGGTTCAGGACTTGTTTGGGAGGATGTTTCACAGGGCACTGATGCTAATTGTCCGAGGTAAGAATTGAAGTTAAGTGCTTCGGCGCCTGCTCGATTTTGACTTTGTGACGGTTTTAAGATGGATCACACTTCTTGCTTTTTCGTCCTTGGGGGTAAACCAGGCTTCTAGGAAATCGAACGAAGATTGATTTAGAATTTGAATATGACCTGGGAAGACTATCAGTTTGTTTTACTCCACTTTGTCTTGATACAATTGAGTAACTCAGAAGCAGAGTGGGACAAGTACAACATAGGAGTTTTTAGATGATTCACATTTGAATATTTTCATTTTAATGGTTTTATTAATTATAATTTTACAAAACTTCTGATTATGAAACCTAAGAATATATTGGAACAGAATACGTCAAGAAAAAACGAGTGCTACATCGTTTTGCGCAGATGTCAGTAATTTTCGAATTTTGAGCCGAAAATGGTCTCAAACGATAGGGTTCGACTCCCTGACGACGAATTCGTGGTCAAATTAAATTCTGTCCGTGGGGCCGTCCGTTAGCACAGTAACTCTCGAAGGGATTATCTTAGAGACTTTCAGGATGTGCCAAATCGTACAAGTTGTTCAATAGAATATGTTTTTGTTCCCCGATATCTCAGACAAAACGAAACCAATCGAAATGAAATGTTGCGGCCAAATGCATGATGTTCATAACAAGCCTCATGCAGAATTTTGTGCCCATAGTGTGAACAGAATTATAGAATATTCAATTAGAACATTGAAAAAAAGAAAATTCATATTTCCATAAAAAGATATTCGATTCGAGTGAAATTTATTTTATGAATATAGATCGATGTACTGAATGTTAATCTAAAATTTCGTGACCATAGTGTTAACAGAACATTAGAAAATTCAATTAGAAAATTGAAAGGGAGAATCTCAATATTTCCATAACAGAATATTATTTTGAGAATGAAATATAATATACTGAATGTTCATTTGTCAAATTAATTTTGAAGAACTCTAGGGGCAAGGATAGCATAAACAGTAGTTCCAGAAAGTGGTCAACAAACAACAATTGATTTTTTCCTCTAAGTTATGCTGACAATATGCAGAAAGCAGGAAGTGATGATTTTATTATTATTCCCCATATATGTATTTAGAATATTATTATTCATAGGTATCAGAATAAAAACAATCCCAATGAACCTTATGAATATTGATTGTCCTTCTACATTTCCCGAATCGGTGCATATCATCACTTCGAAATTTTTCAAGAATACATTTCAATAAATTTATGTCGTTTTTGTGGTTTGTACTATAGACCATAGAGATAGGCAACGATGGCTAGTAGGTGGGCGCCTAATTTCAGGTCTTGGGTTGATGAAACGTAACCATAACTGGTACAAATGGGTTCTTGCTTCTCGTTGTCGTATTTTTGTAAACCGCAGTGGGTGGTTCCTCGAAATTTCAGATCGTCCTACGCAAATTCGATAGCGGACGAATTTTTTATTTGAATTCGAAAGTTCTTGGAATACATATTTTGATGGTAATGATTCCCATTACTCAGCACTTTTTACCCATCTGTTTGGTTTCTATTGGGAGAATCGCATCTGAGCTTTTCAAATGATAATTCATTTATTTGAGAAAATTATAGGTTTTATGTTTTCAGGTGCAATTTAGAAATATTCCTGTAGGTGATTCGCTAACATAATAATATAATCCTATGTATTCATATCAACCTCGATACAGTTTCTAAACATTATCTGATGAATATTTAATTTGGTTATCAGCAATCGAACGACAGAAATTCAATAATATAATTCGTTTTCAACTCGAACTCTGGTACAAATTATTAGATACTATTTTAAGTAATTTCCTTCCCAGGGCTCCTAACTACGAGATCGAGTGAGTTTGAATTATAGAATATATACAAGGTGTCCAGATTTCAGTCACTACGTGTCTACTTTCTGAGGTATGGGATTATTTTGAAAATTGCCTTATTTTCAATACTGTCACCAGTTGTTTAGCAATATTGGAGAAACATTCTCAAAATGAACGTATTTTCGGGCTAACAATTCTGTACAGGTTTTGTTTCGACAAAAATTAAGCGATTATCTAATTGGATCGCATAAAATCGTAAATGTTCAAATTTAATAGTTGCCAAACAAAAATATAGTCCATTCACGAAAGGTTGAGCCGTCGGTTGGCCATGGAAATCTGACATATTCCACTGTGTATACTAAAATTTTAGGTTATGTTCTTTATTTTTCTGTCAGATTGATACGCAATGTTGTCAATATTGCATAGAGTTGTCTGATAACTCGCAAGCTCGTCGAACGAGGCCGGGTACATTCGGCAACGTTGACTTTATTTTACGTTATGACAGCAAATACTGCCAACTTCAGATAAATAAAGAAACGCCTACTATGTGCTCAACCTTTCGTGAACGGACTATAGCTACCTTGTACAAGGATTCTTCTCTTTCGATTTTTTAAATCCCCATTTTTTCGTATGCCTAGTTGAATGACAGGTTGTTATCCGATTTTGTCGTACTATGCTATGAGATTTGAAGTCAATTGAACGAATAACAATATCAAGGTTGAAGGGCTTTGATCGATGGCCATTGACGGTAGTCAATAAGTAATGAGTTATTATTTATTCATCGATTATATAGTCCGTTTAAGAATTATTGACATCAAAGCATGCCATGAACGTCCAGTCGGGGCTTTATTTCTAGTTACTAAAAAGTCACTAAAATTTTCTGTGGGTTCATCAGTCAAAGAAGGGAAATAAATAAACATAACCTAAAAACATATTTAATACAATATTTTTGTTTTCCAAAGCAATTTCTGAGCTTGAGAATGTTCCTGATTCTTAAATAACATTAGGATTGTGTAAATCTCTAAACCTACCAGCAGTATATAATTTCTTACACTGTATTGACAAATTTTCGTATTTACCATCATTTGCAAATTGCAGCTAAAGAGCGAGGAAACCAGAATAAGTATAGCCCCTAAGCTTATGAATATCATGAAAAATAAACATTTATTATTTCAGTCCAGTTCAATCGATGGGATTCAGGTTCTATTACTATATCGCTGCCTCAATAAATCAAACTATAAACTATTGAAATACTCTAATGAGATGTCATTCATAATTCACCCATGAAGATTGAGACTCTATTGAAGATAATTAAGATATATTTTCTTTTTCTCTGACAAACTTTCATAATTATAACTAAAAATGATTGTGTTCAACTCAAATTCAACTGAGGTAGCCAAACTGATGAAACGAAACAGTAAGAACTTGTTGATATTCTGAAATGTGTGGCCAAATTCGTTAATTGGTTATACATAATAAGACAAAAACACTAATAAAAGAATCTATTCAGTGGGTATGTTAATTGTATAACTTTAATAAACTTATCACCGATTCTGTCTGTTTCAGTAAGAGGAATATTTTATTGAATAGCTAAAAAAAATAAACAGAGCTTGTTTGGCAAAGGTGTTAAAATTAAATGAAGTGAAAAAATGTGGACCACAAGATGTTTCAATTTTTGTATGAAATTCATACTTGTTTCAGAATATACTATTGCACAGATTAAATAATGATTTCATTCCTGTATATGCTTTGGTGAAGTTTGATATGAATAATTCAGTATTTGTTTGTTGATTTAACATATCCATCATATTAATTAAGTACTATTTCTTTAGATCCCATAGATAACACACTGTTTGAACTCAGTCAAGAATAGAGAAATGGTGAATATTTTGGCTTTTAATGGAAACGATTGTCAATTTAGCTTTATTTAGGTCTTGTCGGTATTATTTTAGATAAAAGTTGATTGAGTTCCTTTGAGTGTTTGGAATTCATAGAAAGCAAAAGTTAAAGTTTTAGCATAAAATCTTTATTTCAATCCTTACTATATGGGTAAGGAACACACTTATTCAACATTTCTTAAAACTGACAATTCACAGTGAAAAACTAAAATAAGCTTCTGTACAAAATTGAGAAAATTAATTCAGAACATTATTCCAAAATTTTATTGTTAATTGGAGACAGAAATGTTATATACAATCATAGATTCATTGAAAATAATTATTAAAAGTACAGTGGAATACATATAATAGCCTTATACATTTTACTATTTATTTACATATTAGAATTATCTTCTAAATGCAGTGCTCCAAAGCGAACATAACATGTAAAATAACTGTTACAGTAAACATTAAAATTGTATTAACAATTCAACTTTCTATAAAATCCAACAAAGGATTTAAGTATTCCTAAGTTAATCAATTATAGGAAACTTATGTTCATGTAGCCGTTGCCAAATTACTTTTTTACAAGAAGCAGTCGTAGGTATTTGATCAACAAACCTTTGGGATTACTTTCTAATGTCCACTGGCGGATTTGACTGCCACTTTCAAATATCCATGTTTCATCTAGATCAGTGATTCTCAACCTGTGGTCCGCGGACCACCTGTGGTCCGCAAACGGGTTTCATGTGGTCCGCGAAAGGAAAAGTTATGAAAAAATCAATTTAAATATTGCCTCTTGAGACGTAAATTGATGCATCTGCCTATTTTTTTCAACTCAAAACGTTTTTAGTATTGTGTTGACCAGAACCAGATGACCAAACGCGCCTGAACTTATTTTACCTATTATTGGGAAATGTTAATAATAATATCTAAGTGGTCCGCCAAGAATTCTGATAGGTACAAGTGGTCCTCAGGGGTGAAAAGGTTGAGAACCACTGATCTAGATAAACAAATTTTACATTTTCTCTCAAGTATTCAAGATATTTACCACAAAACCGTATATTCACGATATCTTTATGTTTATCAATAAGAATTTTCCTTCGATCAATTTTCTCATACTGGTAACCAATTTTTTTGATTATTCTATAAAGTGTTGACATAAAATGATCGAAATCCAGGTGCTTTTTAGCTAGTTCAAAAATGATATCCAAAGTGATATACTCGTTGTTTTTGATTTTAGAAAAAATAATGTCGTTTAATGTCTTTGAAGGTATAATCATGTGGAATAGGTTTCCTTCCAGTGCTAACTCTGGCTCTACCAACTTGCCTTCTACTTTTTTCTCCGAAATTCTAGGACAGTTCTAGGAGAAATCTGAAATTTAAAAACTCATTACTTAATCAGAAAAACACATTGTACATGATCGTTTACCTGAAAAACCAGCACAATGCGTTTAATACTAGCAGAAATATCTGCTGAATCCCTAAAGAACTCGCAGTAACACCGATACACTGCCTGGCGTTCCCTTGCAGTAAGGTGAGAGGTATCTGGTTTGATTGTATTCCGGCCATTTTCAATTCAGTAATCAAACCAAAGTAGATTTAAGAGATATTTAAATCCACTTGCCGATTAAATCAAGAATATTCACAAATAAATTCGAAATATCTTCAATAGGTTAACTCAAACTGGAAAAAGTCAAAGTCAGTGATATTTTCAACACCAACCTAAAATCGGCAAATCGAAATTCACCGAACGGACCGATACCAACATATTTTCGATTTCCCACAGCCACCTGAGATGTCAATCATTCTTAAACGGACTATAGTTAATTGGAGGTTTCACAGAACTTCGATCAGGTTCTTCTATGATGATAAATTTCTATACCAATTTCCGTACATTTTTTAATTCAACAATCAAACCAAAGAGTTGATCGATTTATCAAATTCTGTGATATAAATTATATGAACTGGATGAACAGAATAGCAAAAAAATTTCCATTATCAATAGTATTTAATAGACGAAGAAACCTCCATTGCTATCTTCGATAGAGATATACATTTTACACGCTGTAATTAAATATTTTCCATGAGTATCGGTCAGATAATCCGATAAAAAACAATGTTATTGACAACAATGTTGAAACAGGATTTCATAATGGGTTTAGGTACAGAAGGAAACTCCCAAACCTCATTTACATCACTATCAACTTACTTCTTCGAAATGACTCTATCAAATCTGACAGTATATTATACCCCCACACAATACACACCCTTCAGCGCAGACCAACAATCTGTCACTGTCACAACACCCGATCTGTCAATCACAACAACAACTTAACAACTTTCAATGTTTTTTATTAATCCAACACATTCAAAGTTTCTCAAAATCGCCTTTCAAAGCTTTTTCACCAATTTCCTAGTTTTAAATCGTTTCCACGCCACACAAGATGGCCAGAATTGTCTCTGATCACGGTGAAACTGGACCCAGAGATCTCTCGGATCAAGGTAGAGCAGAGACATGTGGGCAGGTATCTTGTTTGAAGGAAGAAACTGCGTTCAGGTAAAGGTGGGCACGCTAGAACTTTCGTTACCAGCGAGTGTGATGTAAACAACATAGAGCTAGCGAGGTGCCGCAGATTGGCGTCCATTGTTTGGATGGAAATGGGGTCATAGTTTGGTCTTAGGTGGACTGTGTGGAATGGTAGTCTTGGAATTGTTGAATATTCAGTATTGTTGAAGTTTGTACTACTTATGATATTGCGGAGAATACTGCGTAAACGAATTTTAAAAGTCTCAAATTGAATGTGTAACGTTCACACATGTACGTTGATGAAAAATACATAGGCTGACTAATACAGATCGAAAAAACTTCAACTATAGAATTTTTTAATTCTAAATGGAGGTTTTATAGAATTCGACTAGGTGAACATAGAGGGATAGGAATCCAATCAAACTTATGCAAATATTGATTCAATTATTTTTCCACCCTCAAGTACAACATTTGAAATTGGTCAGACAGATATCTGGCATATAGTATAGTAGTATAGAGATAGAGAAAAATTCAAGAAGAGCCCTGAGCAGGATCTTTTGAGCTCTAGTTCTTCGGTGGAGCAATAAGACTATTACCTCAAATTTTTATATGGCACTTGAGATGGAAATATAAATGCAAAATCTCAGCACAATCGAAATAATATTCTGGAACCTATTCAGAAAATTGAATCTGTAAAAAATATAAATTAAAAGAATTAAATTCTATGTTTCTGATGATGCTATCCTTTTAAAACTTTGCATGAATATTCAGTATATTAGTTTTCATTCTCAAAATAAATTTCACTCGAATCGGATATTCTGTTATGGAAATATAAAGATTCTTTTTTCAATTTTACTATAGAAGTTTTTATGTTTCTGTTAACACTATGGTCACAAAATTTCGTAAGACCCAGTATATCAATCTTTATTCACGGAAGATATTTCACTCGAATCGGATATCCTGCTATGGAAAAATGAAGATTCGTCTTTTAAATATTCCAATTGAATTTTCTATGGCCAAAATCTCAAATTTGGTCGTCATTTCTGTTCCTGTTTGTGCTATAAACTTGAGGCAAAAACATTAAACAGACACTTTTTTGATAGGCATCCAGCAGCTCAATCTAATTTTTGCTGAGTGATTTCCTTTCTGATTTATTACATGAATTTTGTTATATCCACATGATTCAGAAGTTTTTCTTCTACTTGGGGCTTCCAGTAAACCAGCACATTCACCTTATTCAGCCCATGAGACATTTTTTATGAGATTACTAAGAACCAAATGTTTATAACGATTGTCCCAGGTTTCTGGCCCTCTTGAAGAAAAACATTCTTTTCGCTATCGCCAACATACCCAACACGATTCTGGACATAATTGATCGATATTTCGACATTTCCGAGACCAATTAACGCAGTGTAGGGACAACAATGATAATCTAAACAAAAACTCTCGATGATTTACTTTGATTGAGGTGTACAAAATTAGTCGATATTTGCATAACTTTTCGTTTAATTGATTCTAGAATAATGTCGTGTTCGCGATTCGACAATTGTCGACCAACTTTCCTGCTGAGTTGGTCGACATACGTCAATTCGCGAGCAAGACATATTTCAAGAATCGACCCCCCTGCCCCTCGATGCCCACGATGTATAGATCAATCGATTAGGACATACATTAGGGAAGCAGGTACAGAAAATGAAAAATTTGTGTTCAGTTGAAATATTCCACAACAGTTCCTGTTGACAGCAGCAGTTCCTTCTACAATCTACACCACATAGCTAAAAAAAATTCCTCAGACAGAAGACTAAAAAATAATCCCGAAAGAATTATTATTTATATTGAGACTCGTCCTTAAAGCGACGATTTATAATCGTTGTCTCTGTTTTAATATATTTTTTCCAGTATCAAATGCACGGTTTCAGTGGAAATTGATTTAGGAATCGGCAACACGAAAGCCGTTTGTAATTGGTGACAAAATCTCATGAAAGATATGTGAAAGATATGCAAATGTTCGGAATTATTGGTATAGGTATGCTGATGGCAGGTTGAATCCTGGGGTCACACGGTTCGTCGTCGAGATACCTGCTGTTCAGTGTCAGGAGATGGTACTCGGGTTAGGAATTCATATTACGTTATCACGTTGTAAATGTTTCAAGAAGACAGTTATTGAAACATTCTTGAGGTTGTCCAAAGGACAAATTGATTTTGGTTTATTAATGCTGGTTATTAGGTATATCAAGACGGGTTTGGACAGAAATGAGAAAACATAAATAGAAGAGTACTATAAGAATAAGACGCAAGAAAATGTTGATTTATGAATTAGAATAAAATACATTTTCAACCATGACTTGTCACAAAAGGGTATTGTTTTCAACCCGATTTCCTAATTTCGTCACATTTCAGAAGTTCCTGGAATGGTCTCAAACGATAGGGTTAGACTCCCTGATGATAAATTCGTGGTCGAATTCAATTCTGTCCGTGGGGCCTTCTGTTAGCTCAATAACTTCCGGAGGGATTGTCCTAGAGACTTGAAATTCTCAGGTTGAGTATGGGTCCCAAATGGCTCGGTTAAGTTCGTTAACCAGCCAAATCGTACAGTGGTCCATTAAATATGGCCATTTAAAATTTTTGTTCCCCAATATCTCACAAAAAACAAAACCAATCGAATTGAAATGTTTCGGCCTAATGCAAGATGCTCATAACAAGCCTCATGCAAAATTTTGTGGCCATAGTATGGACAGAACCATAGATAATTCAATTGAAATATTGAAAAAAAGAAATTTTATATTTCCATAAAAAGATATCCGATTCGAGTGAATGTTTTTTGTGAATGGAGATCGATATTCTGAACGTAGATCCCAAATTTCGTGACCATAGTTTTGACAGAATCATAGAAAATTCAAATGAAATATTGAAAAAAGTCTTTATATTTACATAACAGGGTACCCCAATCCAGTGAAATTTTTTCTGTGAACAAAGATTGATTGATATACTGAATCTTCATGCAAAATTTTGTGGTCTTAGCTCAACAGAATCATAGAAAAATCAATTGGAATATTGAAAGAAGAATCTTTATATTTCCATAACAGAATATCCGATTCGAGTGAAATTTGTTTTGAAAATAGAAACTACTATACTGAATGTTCATGCAAAATTTCAAGGAGATCGCATCATCAGAACCATAGAATTGAATTTTTGTAATTTTAAATTTTTTACACATTTCATTTTTTGAGTAATTGCCAGAATATAATTTCGATTGTGCTTGAATTGTTTATTTATATATTTGGTATCAATCTCAAATCCCATATAAAATTTCGAGGTGATAGTCTTATTGCTCCACCAAAGCTCCTGCACAGGGCTTTTCTTATTTTCTTCTTCATACTCGGTAGTTTCGATTTCTAAAAGCTCGGAACATATTAATTAACACTCGGCATAGACCAAGTTGACCAATAAATTCACAATTTCTGTTGGGTTCCATAAGATTGAAATCTTGCAATACCTATGCCCGTACTCATAGTCGATGCTCCAGTCAGATTTCGTACTCGAGAAGATCTTAGGCTAGTATTCATAGTGCGCCCTTGAGGGTGAGTGAGAGTTTGTATCGCTCTTGGCTTGAGTTGAGGTCACCTTTAGGGCGATACAAACTTTCACTTACCCTCAAGGGCGAGCTATGAATACGAGCCTAAGATCTTCTTGAGTACGAGATCTGAAGGAGCATCGACTATGAGTACGGGCACTAGTCATAAAGGTATGAAATCAAACGAAAAATATATTCAACCAATTCGCGGCTCCCTCAGTGTTATAAATATCGTAGATCCATCTCTACGTCCACGATTCAACTAATGAATCGTTCATTTTTCGGCCAGTTATCCTCACGTTTCCTTTATCCTTCGCCGCCTCACGGTCGAGTATGCGCCTCGTCGATCTCTGATAAAGAACCAGACCAATGTTTCCACCCCCACCGCCTCTGCCGAAGGGCATCCCCTCGCTCGCTAACCGCCTCTTATCTGAGCAATCGGTCACGATTACAAGAAACGCGTGATTGCGCTCGCGGTCATAGACATAGGCTGAGGAATTCGCCTCTTGTCGCTAAGCCGATGCGGGAAAATTGGCGGTAAAGTTGGTATTCTTGGGTGAAAAGGGCAGAGTTTAAGACGGAAAAGCTAGGTCCCCACTACACCATTTCCAAGTGTATTTCAGAAAGCGTCAATTGTATTTCAGAAAGCATCCAATGTATTTCAGATTAGTCAATTGTATTTCAGAAATCATCAAATGTAATTCAGTTTAGTCAATTGTATTTCAGGAATCATCAATTCACTCAGAAAATTTCCTAAGTATAATTAACAGAAGCACTTCTGTTGAAAGTCTAATGTATTGAAATTGTGAATCCTACAAAAAACTCTTTCGACTACTAGAAATTGCTGTACCTACAATAGACCATTTATGTTACCTTGTTAGTAGTACTATAAAACAAGAACTACCGTGATAACAATATCATTTCCATCGAGGCTACATAATACCATCAAAATCAATGTATTTATTGTCAATACAATGGAAAAATTCTATCAAAAACAGCCTGAACTTCCATTACCCCAAAGTCCCAAATTTTGTAAAGATAACACAAATTATTTATATAGAATATCTAATACACTATGATGTCCACAACATGTATTATTATCTTTACAATTATATTGTTATACTACCCTAACAGTATTCTTTGTTCAAATGAAAATCATATACTATAACAGGGATAAAATATTCGTTAAGTTAAAATAGTAAAATATTGTCCGAAAACATTGTTCAACAGGAGGACTGCTAGTATTACAAAATCCGCTGTTGATTTAACAGTCCTTCTGTAAGCGAATGCTACGAACCGATACGGATACACACGAACAACAAGAGAATATTCAAATCGCTACTGATTTCGTGCACATGTGGTGTGTTTACCTGTACTACCCAGTGTAATCTATCAATCATCTCAAAATGTAAAGGAACTTCAAGATGCCCAAAAACAAATAATGGCTGATAAAATAGTGAACTATTTAATCCAAAACAATAAAAAAATGACCGTGTCGATTGCAAAGAATTTAACGGACCAAATTTTATGTTTATTTCCTGCAGAAATTAAGGTAATCAACCGCTATCAGTTCTGTGATTATGTTTCATTTCTTTTTTCTTGCAGGAATACTACTTCGCTCCTCAGAAAAATAAAGCCCCCAAAGGAAAACTATTAGTAAATATTACAATAATGTGAGAAAACTCAAATCAATTGGACTTATAGAGACACAGTCAGCCAAAAGACGACTATCTCCAGATTAACCTTTAGGTATCTATTAGAATCATTTTCATTCCTGTCTTTAAAATATATACTTTAATTTTATGGTTTGACAGTGATTCTTGAAGCTGAGAAAGTGCCGAAACACTTAAAGAAAAGTTAAAATTTATAAAAGAAGAAGAGAGATGGGAGGACATAAAGGTGTTATGGAGAAAGTGCCAAATTTTTAGAAGAAAATATTTGGTTGAAGACGACAGCAAAAATTCAGTTACGATTTTCAATGAATGGCCTCTATACAAACACCCTCTGGGGCACACCTTGGTATGAAATTGGGTTATGTTAAAGATGCCAGATTTCTTGAGAAAATCTTTTTTCTAATAGAACTAACCAAAGCTAATTATTTTCTATAAATTCAATAGAATAATATTCTGAATGGGCGAGATATATACTAGCGAGGATCAGATTAAGATAATGTTAAATGTTATAGTATGAATATTACATTCTAGCAATATAATAAAACCCTTTATCTGCATAAACAGACTTACTGTTGCCTGAAGAGTATGAATCGTATATTATTTAACAGTCACACTATCCATTGTGATTGTACACAAAGCAGTGTTGCTGAAATCATTATATTTCGATCTGCTTAGCAGTATATTTTTATTAACGTAATAGAATTTATTGTTCATGTTACAAGAAACTATTGTTATGAACATCTAAATTTTTGTTATACCTGACAACTGCACTATTAGTGAAAGAACTATTTTATTATAACGGTAACAGAAAATTCTTTATCTATAACAAGTTTTTATTCAATAGAGCAGCTGACAAAAGTGCTTCTGTTGATTTAATAGAATTTTAGATTGACCAAATAGGGATCTTAGTATTGTTATCATAACATACATTTTTCGTTGTATTTACTAGAATAATTTTCTGAGTGTTGCATTTAAGAAAACATCACTTAATTGTATTTCGGAAATGGTCATTCGAAATTCAATTTACAGGTACACACATTTACATATGGCAGAAATGTTCATTTTAAATACGTTTTATCCTCCTCAGTCCCGAGACCACACTGAAATCGAGATAACTGTCATATTTGGAAATTCGGTTTAATGTGGTATAAAGAAGTCACTGAAATTCTTGACGGTTTCAGAAATACATATGATATAATCTGAAATACAATTGACTAATCTGAAATACAATTGACGCTTTTTGAAATACACTTGAAAATGGTGTAGAAGTGCATACCCCACGTCATTGCGATATTGTGGGAGAGTGAACGGGAACGATGCGGAGTACAGGGTGCGCAAAATTCGTTATCTACTGAAGGGATCTCGAGTACCATTATAGCTAGAAGAAAACTAATGACACATTTTCGGGCTCTTTTTTCTTGACTAACTTAAATCTGAAAACGTATCTAACCTATCTTTCATAGATTTCGAGTTATGAACGAAAATTGGGAATTTGTCATTTTCAGTGATGCTGAATAAATCGCTTGCTAGAGCTCGTATTCGAAATCCATTGTAACATTACACAGACACTTTTTTAGGGGTAATTCAAATATCATATGACTGATTTTCTTAGTCCACACATTTTTAAGAAATGACTAAAGAAATTCAGATTTGGTCCAATGATTTTTATCTGACTCCAAAATTTTTGATACAGACACTTTTTCAGGGGTATGGCAAATATGATATGACTCTTTTTTTATCCAGTCATTTTTTAAAAATGACTAGGGATTTTGATTTTTCAAATGAAAACTAGGGTCGAATGTTTTTCATCTGACTCCAAAATTTTTGCTGATTTCAAAAATGTATTATATGTCCCTATTCACGACATTCACGTGAATATTACACGGGAAAAAAATTAATACATTTTAATACTTTTCGAGTCAGTCATGAATTGATTATAAGTAGGCTGGCGTTAACATAGCGACAGTTGAACGCATGTGTATTATTTTGTGGACCTAAAATTCTGTGAATAAGAACATATGATAAATTTTTGAAATCATCAAAAATGTTGGAACCCGATACAAAAAATTTCACCATAGTTTACATTTGAAGAATCGAAATTCCTAGTCATTTCTCAAAAATGGCTGGAATAGGTATTTGAATTACCCCTAAAGAAGTGCTTGTAGAATGTACCAACGGATTTCGAAAAAGAGTTCAAACAATCATTGGACCAAATCTGAATTTCTTTAGTCATTTCTTAAAAATGTGTGGACTAAGAAAATCAGTCATATGATATTCGAATTACCCCTAAAAAAGTGCCTGTGTAATGTTACAATGGATTTCGAATACGAGCTCAAGCAAGCGATTTATTCAGAATCAATGAAAATACAAATTCTCAGTTTTCGGTCATAACTCAAAATCTATGAAAGATAGGTTAGATCTCTTTTCAGATTTGAGTTACTCAGGTATAAAGAACCCGAAAATGTGTCATCAGGGTTTTTCTAGCTGCTATGGTTCTCGAGATCTCGAATTTTGCCACCCTGTATAGCGGGAAGTTTTTCTTTTTACACGAAAGCGGTAGAGTACGTAGTAACGTGAAGATCGACGCATTCATAAATATTAAAAATGATCCTAGAAGAGCCTCGAATGTGGCATATAAAGTCCGTGAAAAGTTTGCCACTTTTTTCAATAATGCTTGAATTAGGTTTCTGCTGTTACTGAACTCTACATTGTTCAAATTATTATAATTATTTTTCCATAAGTAACCTAATGATACAAATAGTTTATGGTTATTCTAAATTAATTTCAGATAAATCATTCAGTTTTTTGACGAACTACATTCCTTGAAGAAGCCATCTAACCTTTCAATAAATTTGTTTACACTTTCCTTCAATTCAGTGCCTATTTTGTCGTATACTTCGACTCTTTTCCTTAGATTTTTGAATTAGGTATTTGCCGAATCATATAAAATTGGTTGGGTTTTGATTAATCATTTCGATTAATCTTTCTGTGATCGTCATTTTGCGTTACTAATGAAAAATATTGTTATAACATTTCTTAGAAAATGTGTCGTTAAATTTCCAATCTGCACAGAATCCATCTCAAATGGGAATTTTTCATCTTAAGACGTGTGGCAATCACGTGACTGTAATCGACGAAGCATTATACATCAAATTACACTTTCCAAAATTCATACCACACTTCAACCGCTCTTGAATTTCATGAATCACCAATCGAATCCAGGTAAACAGCAAACGACAAAACATGTTTAGTGTCTCTGCATTATTTTTCGAGCGTTTCTTCGGGGAATATGAGATCCTCATATTTCCACTATCTCTCATCGTATATTAAACATATAAAACGTCTACAGAGCACTCGTCGAACGGCGTACCATCGAGTTTCAAGATAAAAATCGCCATCTTGGGTCGGGTTACTTGGAATTTACTCAAGCGGCCAACTGAAAAAGCCGATTTTTTCCGTTGTTTAATTATATCGGATAGCTGGACGTTTCTCGGAGTCGCTGAAGGCTTCAAAACGGCTGAGTAGAGCCTCGCGATAAAAATTGTTCGATAACGTTCTTCTGAATCTGAAGTGTTGAAGAGCCATGATCGTCTTATGTTTCTTTACAGTACGTCAAATCAATATTATTTGAAGTGAAAATAGGAAAAATAAATAATACTGCTTTAAACAATTATGAAGAAAACTATACTTGGATTTCATCAAAACAACTTG
Organism: Propylea japonica; assembly: GCA_013421045.1. Lineage (NCBI taxonomy): Eukaryota > Metazoa > Arthropoda > Insecta > Coleoptera > Coccinellidae > Propylea > Propylea japonica. Next base: position 109,369,886 of record CM024239.1, read on the forward strand.
CGTTGACATAAAGGCCTTGATGATGGAAACTTCATTGAAATGTTATTTGGTCGGTTTCTATCATCAGGGTACACACTTCAGATTTGAAATTTTCCAAAGAGCAACTTTCTTTCACACAATGATGAAAATATTTCAAATGATATTCAATAAAATAAGTAGGTACGGTTTATCAAATAGCGCGAAAAAATTGATGGAAGCCCTGACGTGAAGTTGAAAGATTAGGCGCTAGATTATATTGAGAAAACGGTTATTCAAATTGGATTCCTTCTATTTCAGAAACTTTTATATACAAATCCTAAATCCACCCAAATCGAATTACTAGTTCTACAAATATTCGTGAAATGAAATCTCTCTATAACTCGAGAAGCATCTGACGTAATTGACCAATTAACAAACTTAGCAGAGATATTCCATCCACATAATATGTACTCCGAAAATCGTCTATGCCATTCAGTCACAAAGTATGTCGATCATATATCCGATTCGAATAATCATAGTTCGGAAATTGTTCAACCCATTTGACCCATAAACGAACCTAATTTTCGCTCCAAAGCATATTCAGTTCATAAACGTCAAATCGAAATGAAAATGTGAACACATCGCATCAAGAAACTAAACACTAACAGACAATGTTGCCAAACTGACCGAATTATCTGATACAGACGCAAGCCGTTAATATCAGAGTAGGAGAGCGGTAAATCAATCACCCCAATACGGAATAAACATAAGGCACGATTTCGCAACGCCGGAAGTTTGTTCTCACGTATATACAGCTTCTACTTGGCTGCATAACAAATGCGTGAAGGCAACTCTAGGTTTTCTTTTTACTCTGAGCTTGTGGCACTTCAATAGGGAGTATATGAACTCAAGCAACAAAAATTACTGAAATTTATTATCACGTCCAAACTGTAATTAATTTTTAATTGTCGCCATAGATCAATTAGCATTGGTTGTTTACAATCATTCCATAAAAACGAAAGTGCTCCCAACTTGTAGTTTTCTTTTCTGCAATTCGACTTTCAATAATTGCAGTTTAAGACACCGCTGCCCCATTTTATACTACCACTAGATGAAATGCCAAAATTATACATAGACTTTTTGAACAAGGATGCACTAAATCACGACGACATCAAAATATCCACTACGCTTTAATTCATACCGAAAAATGTTCTCACAATTTGCAAAAACCAGAATATCTAATATCAGTGTGTGAATCACCTGAATGACCCAGGTCAAACGTAGAACTCTACCGATAAAGTTCATGTTTTTCTATCATTCCCTGTGACAGTTGAGACTCCCATGGCCATTTAGATAAGACACCTGTTTTTTGTAGCAATAAAGTATAATAACCAGATTTTTTATGGGAAAAATATGGTAAACACCACAAATATCGTTATTTACGAAACAGCAGGAAAGTGAAGATTACCTTGGTCTTGATGCGATGGACTCTGATGAGGATAAGTTCATCAGGAAAATCATTGTCATCTTATACAGAAAAAACATTTGCACGATTATACCATTTCGGCATTACTTCCTACAAATATGAGTATAGTGTAGTGAAGAATTTGCGACTGCATTTTTAATAGAATACAATAAGCCAAGTACTAAAAAACACCGAAAATCTCTTCTCCTACTTGAACTAGTGCTATATCGTATTGCCCAAATGTAATTTTCTAATTTTATTTTCAGCCAAAAACGATAGGGGTCGAGTGTAAGCACGATAACTTTCGAAGGGATTGTCCTAGAGACTTGAGATTTTCGGGGTGAGTTAGGTTCCCAAATGCCGCTGTTCGAATCGTACAGGGCCTTCCATAAAATTTGACCATTCAAAGTTTTGGTTCCTTAATATCTCAGACAAAACGAAATCAATCGAAATGAAATTTTGCAGCCACAATCGAGGTGCTCATAATAAGTCTCATGCACCATTTAGAGAGATTTCATTTTTTGGATGATTTCTGAATATAATTTCGATCGTGCTGAGGTTTTGCATTCATATACTAAGCATGAAACTCAAGTGTTATACAATAATTTTGAGGAGCATTATTGCTCCACCCATGAACGAGCGCTCAAAAGCACTTGCTCAGGGCTTTCCTGAAATTTTTTGTATTTGATCTACTAATGTTCTAGAATGGGTCAACTATGTCGTTAGATTCACTTCTAAGTCGAATTGCTGAAATGAAGGATCTGGGGAATTTCTGAGTACTGTTTAATTTGAAGCCAAAACTTTGGCAACCTCAAAAGAAAATTGCAAGAAAATACGGACACGGCTTGAGTATTAAGTAAATCGAATAAATAATTGTAGTGGGTATTATGTATTATTTCCGAACCAAACACTTATACCTTGGAATTCACATCGAAAACATACGATATACAAGGCATCAGACAGAGAATTCTTCCCTCCAGTTGCTCAGATGAATAGGCGAGATAATCAAGTGCAATAACTGAATGAATTCAACTGTCTCACTGCGATAATCTAGTCTTGTCTCTCTCTTATCGGTATGGTAGGGAACCAGCACTCAACGTATAGAATTTTTAATTTGTCAGGCTGCCCGTAATACTCGATTCAAGTATTTACTGTTGCCTACCATACTAAAGAACTACGCTCCTCTAAATGATAAGAGAGAGACAAGACTAGAATAACGAAGTAAGACAACTGAATTCAGTGTGTTACAGCAAGTGATTGTCTCGACTATTCATCTGTGCAACTGGAGGGAAGAATTCTCTGTCTGATGCATTGTATATCGTATATTTCAGATGTGAATTTCCAAACCTGTATATAGTATGGCAGGCGAGGATCCAGGGGGGGGACTATGGGAACGTTCCTTTAATTTGACACAATTTCTGAATTGTTTTTGATTGGCGGCTATTCAATTTAGACAATTTCACATTGCTTAAAATATCAGTACCCTTTGGTTTTTGAATATCTCAAAGTCCCCCCCCCAAAAGTCGGGCCTGGATCCGCGCCTGAGTATGGAATGTGGAAAGCAGTTGGAAAGGATGTCGAAATTAGGAAATATGATTTCCAAATATGTATCAGAAAAATTTGAGGAACTTGGAAGAATTCCGATCAATAAGTTTATCAATAAGATTACAGAGCAGAATACTCAAAATAATAGGCATACACGAACATGAACACAATTACCCATTAAAAATTAAGCAGGCATTCGCAATAAATGCAATAATATATAATACAGTGAGTTGAAGATGGAATATGGCAATTTTATTATCCTGTGAATACAAGAACTAGAAGTGTTGAAGTGCCAAGAAATACATAAACACAAGGAAAAATTAGGTATATAAGAGTGTAAAGAACTTAAATTTTAAAAAAGAAGTGTTAAAGAAGCAAGTAAAAAAGTGATAAAATAAATGAAGGTTGAGGTTGATTAATGAAGTGCAAAATTGATGTTTTTGTGATGGGGAACCTGAAGGCATAATAACTGAATTAAAAATTTGAATAGACAATTCAATAAACAAATAAGCCAGGATCACAGGAATGAGTATGATAAGTATAAAAAGGAGGAATAGAAATTGAGTTTGTAAGGGCTATCCTATGTACGAACAACATAGCCCCCTATAGGACCTATATTATATTGTATTTTCATATGATTCATGTGGATTTAAATCCACATCCAACGAAGATTCATAACATAAATGATTACTTTTTGGTACAAATTCGCAGATATTCGTAGATAAGCTTCCTAAAATATTCGACTCAACTGCGCACTTTAGGAAATAAACCAAATATCGAATACAAGAAATATAAAACTGTCGATACGCAGTTGAAACGTGTAGGCATCCCGTATGTAAACGAATCGCTTATCGTGATAATGAAACGATCACAATAAGACTGGTGTTTGCGAAAATCAACATTAACGGTCCATTGTCAGTACATGGTAAAACGCACTAAAAAGACGAATTTCGAGCTTGATAACGTCGCCTGCGATAAGAGTTTTCAGGAAAATGTGCCAAATAAATATTTACAGGTAAATAAGGAAGGAGGGTTCAGATTGTCGAAGCGTTGTTTTGAAACATATACCTACGTCGTTATTCTGGTGTTCTACTGGTTTTGAAAATATCACTTTATATCTAAGAACTTGTGGCTAGAATTGGGAACCCTAATAATTCATCTTTGTTCCTTGAAATAACTAAATATAAATATTAATAATATAAGTAATTAAAATTGTGTTTTCGAAGTTCTTTATTATACTGATTTAAGCTATTGTATACACAGTAGAACCCCTCTAATCCGTCACCTACGGGACTGGGGGTATGGTCGGAACGCGAAAAAGGTCGGATTATCCAAAATCCAATATTTATTACATTAAACATATACAGACATGTTTTACAGTGAAATAAGTGATCTTTGATCTTAGAAAATGTTTGTAAACATTGTTTCAACTGTACAAATCAAGAAGTAGATACTTAATAAGTAATAAATAAAAGTAATGAAAGAAGAATAAAGAAACAGAGCTTATAAAACTTAGTAAAAGCATTGTATAAGGATTATACAATGGTAAAGTCAGAAAGAAACGTTAGGACGGCGCCTGGTCGGACTAACCGGAGTGACGGACCAGCCGAGGGCGGATTAGAGGGGTTCTACTGCAATATGTGGACCATTCGTCCTACCCTTGGTTAAAATATGGTACAATTGTACAAAAATTAAGATACTCATTGAAAATATTAGAAAATCTATGCGAGCTATGAGCAGAGAAAATTTCTGAGTGAAAGTAAGATGTTATGAAAGAAAAAATTCCTAGTATTTTCATATCAACTGAAATGAAAATACTAGGGATTTTTTAGATATCGATTGAAATATAATCTGGGCGGATTCTGCTTTTCTAAAAATCTTTTTAGGTTTTCACTCCCAGTCTCTGAAGCAGAAATAATTAAAAAAATTAATTAAGATAAAATGCTCCTGCGAAAATCTTTGCACTAATTTGTCAGGAGCAAATTGGTACTAAAAAAATTGTTGCCTAACAGTAAAACTAAAAAAGGAAATAAATAAAAACAGATAATGTAACGTTTCGGTGTCAATATCGGACCTTCGTCAGACAAACTTGTAAAATCTTCGGAATTGTGTATTTTTTTCGTTTGCAGTCTAATTGTTAGGCAACAATTTTTTCAATACCAATTTGCTCCTGACAAATAAGTGCAAAGATTTTCGCAGAAGCATTTTATCTTAATTGAACATTTTTTAATTATTTCTGTTTCAGAGACTGGGAGTGAAACCTAAAACGTTTTTCAGAAATAGGGATATTTTTTCATTCATTAGATCTGACTTTCACTTGGGAATTTTTTCTGTAGCTCGCATAGATTTTCTATTAGGTTCAATGAGTATCTTTATTTTTTTTTATTTTTTTTGTACCATTGTAACATATTTTAACCAAGGGTTTTACGAATGGTCCACATATTGTGTACAATAGCTTAAATCAGTAATAATGAACTTCGAAACCATAATTTTAAGTTGATGTAAACTATGATATAATTCTATTCAGGCCGATTTTTTCACCAAAATTTACTTCTGATTCTTGCTGACCAATTTTGGAAAAAACTGACAGTTAAAATACAAAATTCTTATGTGAATTTTCTATCATGTTATTGAATGATAGACATAACATCGAAAGGGTGTGGAGTCAATTTGAATCTAGAGAAGTAGATGAAGATTATATTTAATTAATTCTCTATCCTGAAAAAATATGTTTCTCAACTTTTTTCAATAAATCTAGGTTTGTAATACTCAGGGCCAATTGCCACTGGGGACCAATTCGATTTTAGGAGGGCGTATGGTATTCTATGTTAAATTTTATTCACCTGTGGACACCAATATAATAAAAACGCATAACAATAATGCAAAAAGATACTCACCATAATATTCCTGATGATACGGGACAGCAGGCTGTTGACCTGGATGACGTCGATGGAACATCTTCAACCAAAACTTTATGCTCTTTTCCCTGGTGATGTATGTGTGTCAAGAGGTCTCTTCAATTTGAATTCCATTTAGGGTTTCCTCATTTTTCATCTTCCAAATATTGGCAGTTCACATTCGATTATTTTTAACATAATAATCTAGTAATAAATGATCATTTCATCCTCATTTCCATTTCGAACGAAAAAATAAACAACCAAATTAATTACATTCATTGTAGTATCAGTTATATCTTATTTATATATTCAGAACAGTGAATTCAGTCATGAGTGAAATAATAATAGAGTAGGTATATTGTGACCCATCACCATATTGTCCGAACAAGTTGTAATTAATTTTATATGTTTGAACCTGATACAAAAAGAACAAGATAGGAATATTAAATTACATTTTTTCTCTTCCTCTTAAATATCAGACGATACAAAAATAAATCGTCAGATATATAAAATCAAAATGTATCTCGGTTTGATTCAAAATGAACTTATTGTCGGAAAATTCTGAACTATTCACTATTATTGTACAGAATCAACCAATGTTTTGATAAAGATTTCACAAGATTGAATATTTGCAGGGTTCACTACATAAAAATTCCGCTTTCAAATTCGAACTTGAAAAGTTTAGTGATCGGTAACGAGTGGAAGACAGAAATAAATCAACGAACTGCATTAGCAACAAAATAGTTTTTTTGGAGTATGTTCGTGGAAAGTGATGCTTTTTCGTTAATTATTCTGACATGAAGAATTTAGAACTATGTATTTTCTCATATTGTTCCGTATTTAATTTCAATTATTCGATACGCCAAAGTTCTCAGGCCAGGAGAGGACTTATAACTTACAAGACATAGCAAAATATACAGGCTATTTTTTGAAAATTTCATTTATGTTTCACATGATGTCCACCTGTATATATTTAATTTTGAGAAATAATTTTCAAAAAATTTAGATGATTCGATACATCTTTTATGATTAAACTTTTGTATTTCTTCATTTGTAACAAACCGGAATAACGGTAAAAAGTTTGTTATTTAGGCAAACTGACTGAATTTATGAGAATAAGAACCAGAATCATACTATTTATAAGTAGGTAGTAGTGATACATTAAGTCATTGCATAAATCGCCGGGCGGAGTATTTGTTCAGTACTAAGAAACACATTTAGAATTGTAATTTTCTCGAATAGCATAAATTTTGCAGGAGACAACTTTCAGTTTTGAAAACATGTTCGTTGCACCATTTGTCAGGATTTCCCTGATCAAGTGAATCAAATTGTCTAGTAACAATGGGTTCAAATAATGGACATGGTATTTTTCATGAAAATTTTCAGTACATTTTCTAATTGAAAAAAAGTTTGAATCAATAAATATCAGGATCAATTATGTGGTTTTCCACGATTCCTATTCAATTTATACTTGAATAAATTTACCCTCAATACAGTCGTTCATCTGCATCTTCGTAGGGGCCACTTTGATGGACGACCCCCAAAAACTGGTCAGCGATAAGCTGCAGCGGTCTTACCTGGAAAAGAACAAGCATGTTAACAAAAGAATACGACATGGCGGCCATTATTTTAACATAGTCTTCGCACCCAGCATGTATCCCGTGACTTATGATCTGTCGAAGTTTGCCTTCCGTCAGTCAAAGGTAGATCGCAGCCTATTTCTGAGGTACTTGAATTGGTAAATAATGAAGTGCAGCTTGAGCAGTGCTTTGAAGCGAAATCTCGTTTACCCACCTTTATTCTTCTATGCGGGGTGTCTTTGTTGAATAAGTTTAGAAAGAGGCTTGTTTATTTGTCGAGAAATATTTGATTTATTTGAAAAAAAAATCTAGATTTTGAGATTGTTTGTGGTTTTTTCTTTTGGAAAGCAACTGAAATTGTCATAAAATATTGAATAGATTTGTGTCGTGCTTGCCTACTGGCTACTGTTAAAACGACAACTTCCAAAAAGAGCTAATTCACACTTGAATATTTCGTAGGTTGAAAATTTTAATAGTAGAGTTCAATTCATAACTAAACAGAATGGAACCGATATCACATAGTATACAGGTTTGGAAATTCACATCTGAAATATACGATATACAATGCATCAGACAGAGAATTCTTACCTCCAGTTGCACAGATGTATAGTCGAGACAATCACTTGCTGTTACACACTGAATTCAGTTGTCTTACTTCATTATTCTACTCTTGTCTCTCTCTTATCGTTTAGAGGAGCGTAATTCTTTAGTATGGTAGGCAACAGTAAATACTTGAATCGAGTATTACGGGCAGCCTGACAAATTAAAAATTCTATACGTGTAGTTCGGGTTCCCTACCATACTGCGATAAGAGAGAGACAAGACTAGATTTTTGCAGTAAGACAGTTGAATTCATTCAGTTATCGCACTTGATTATCTCGCCTATTCATCTGTACAACTGGAGGGAAGAATTCTCTGTCTAATGCCTTGTTTATCGTATGTTTTCGATGTGAATTTCCAAATCGGTATACGAATTCTGTAAATTGGAAGAATTATCATCAAATTAAAAAAATAATTTTTTTGGGACCGCAATTTTGGAACGCCGTATATAACAAACAGGATGTAAGTTTTTCATGAAAATCTGATATATTCTTGATAAAGTTGATATAAATATAATATGTAAAAATGGGGAAAATTCACAACGCCAGATTTTCCTAAATAAGTGTGTGGGGTCCTTCTGATTTTTTTAATCCATCCAATTTCCTCATCCAACATAGAGCAGAGAATAGTGTTTTTTTATAGAAATATATTGCAGTTGAAATAGAGGAAAACATTCTTCTCATTTCTAGAAAAACCTAGGTAGGGGCAAGATCTTTCACGATGTGTGTAGAGGCGACTCGAAAAATCTCAATTTTCAAAGGGTTCGTAGAAAGCTCACCAGCAACAACAATTATAGCTAGTAAACATTGGTAATTAAAACAAACCGTCATCTAGCGGACAAACGAACAATAGGCTTTTACATCTTTAAAATCAGCCACACATTCCCTGAATGCCATTCGGTTATACAAGGAGTGTTATTCGATTCCCAGAAATCCAATAAGGAAATTTTCGTTTGACATTTGCTCCTATGCAAATGGCCGCAATAAATAATTTATCGCGTATAGGCATGAACGAAATGTTATCCAATAACAATAACACGCTGGATCATGAAAAACGGAGTTATGTGGAATATATTGCTGCGACAGTAAATTTTTAAGTTACAATAACATATATTTAAATGAATCGATTTATTCGTACGCGATATTTTAATTGTTCGCTAGATTCAGAATGTATGAAAAAACTGAAACATTAGTGATCCATTTTGATGCTCAATATGTATATGCTATTTTAATGTGCAATCCTCATGGCAACCGTACACAAAGTATTCAGAAGCACTACGAGAAATGTCAAAACTCAACTGAAACATAAAAACATAGGAATTTATACACGATTCATGTTGAGAACGTCGGAGAAATCTTGCAATCAACTCGGTTATTAATCTAGCGACTAATGGACAAGAGATTTAACGCGTGAGCGTTAAAATATCTTGACCATTAGTCGCTGTCTTTGATTACATACTTGATTGAATAACTTTTCCGCTTACCTCGAAATAAAAGGTAATTTTAATGTGTACGAAATTGAGCATTAATGACCTATTTTAATGCTCAATTTATGCTACATTTTGATGTGCAATCCTCATGGCAACCGTACACAAAGTATTCAGAAGCACTACGAGAAATATCGAAACTCTACTGGAACATAGAAACATAGAAATTCCGTCTCGTGCAAAGTGAGAATGTATTTCAATCAAGAATTCATACACAATTTATGTTGAGTCGGGAAAATCTTGTAATCAACTCGATTATTAATTGAGCGACTAATGGTCTCGAACTATTAACGCGTTCGCTCCGCTCACGCATTAAAATATCTTGACCATTAGTCGCTGTCTTTAATAACCTAGTTGATTAAATAACTAATAAACGACTCGTCGACATTACCTGATAAAGATTTTATTTTTATTTCTGACAAGACATCAAAATAAAACCAGTCAACCATGATTCTCACAAGCACTGCCCATAGCAACGTTGAAAATCCAATTAAATCAAAAATTTACAATATAATATTAATTTTCCCATTTTAAGAACGATATTGTTTGGGTCAAAAAAAAACTATTGATTACAACACGGGAAATATGAATACATTTCCCACGGTTGCCTAATATACATACCTCGGGATTCGCCCTCGAGATGTAACTAGGACAACCTCGGGAAATATACTATTCATATTTCCCTAGTTGTAACAATAGCTATTCTTCCAGAAAAATAAGAGCATTACGGCTAAATTGTATATTGTGATTGCAATATAGTTGATATCAACTTAACCAGCATATATTGTAAACAACGATATCAAAGTTAGAAGCTTTTGCGGTCTCCTTTGTATAGTAAGAACGGGCATAAAACTATTGCATTCATTTATGAAATCAACTCTCCTGTTGAAATCTTTAACATACAGAAGACATTTGATATTTAAAAATTTTTTCTCCGGAAGTTATCGTGTTTTCGGTCGGCCAAAGACAACTCGTCAAGTCCTATGATGTAATGGAGTGAACGCCGAAGAATTCAGCATAGCCTACCTTCCTCGAATCTAATTCCTCATGAATTTTCGAACATCGAAAAAGTTGCTAAAATGATTGATATGAACCTGAACTTTCGAAGCGTAGGCGTTTATTGAAATTTTCGCCCAAATTCTGTGCGATGCTTCCAGCATCGTTGAACTGACATGAAGTGCACGTTACCTTTTTAAGAATCACTAGAACGCATATCGTTCACCTTTTACGTATACGACGTGCGAGAGTACCAGGTACAGATATAGTAAGAACGTTTTCAGCTAATTTCCAGCAATAACAACAATATAATATCGAGTGTTATGATATGTGGGCTCATCTTGTCCGATTGCCTCATTAACTGGAGTCATGCAAGAAGTGAAAGGTTGTTATTAGTCAACACCAACTGAATTTTCCTTTATGGAAACTTAAGGTGAGCGTTTCGAATGTTCAAGTGCGAAGGTACTCATTACGAAGAGTTTTTCGATATTTATTTGATGGAGGAGTATCCGACAGTAGTTTCAGACGACGCCAATGGAGTAATTTGTAGTACTTTGTTGCTGTTCTTAGTATTCAACTCTATTCTGACTGAAAAGAGGAATTCAGAGAAGAACATTTTATCGAAAAGACTTTTATTCACTTTAAATTAAAATTTATAGTGGATCATACAAGGAGTCCACGAGCTATTATTGGTTATACTCTAGTTCTAGTTTATCCACGACAAATTCATTTCATTTTCGACGTAGGTATCCCAATGAAAGTTCCTTGACATTCGACAGTCACAGTTGTCACTTGAACAAATTCATTTTCCTCTATAGTCCGTTCACGAAAGGTTGAGCGCATAGTAGGCGTTTCTTTATTTATCTGAAGTTGGCATCAGTATTTACTGTCATAAAGTAAAATAAAGTCAACGTTGCCGAATGTACCCGGTCTCGTCCGACGAGCTTGTGAGTTATCAGAGAACTCTATGCAATATTGACAACATTGCGTATCAATCTGACAAGAAAATAAAGAACATAACCTAAAATTTTAATATACACAGTGGAATATCCCAAATTTCCATGGCTCAACCTTTCATGAACGGAGTATATCTCAATCAGAAAGCCTTCGTTTTCAATACTGTCACTTCAGTCCCGAATATGTGTTGAAAGAGAAGAACTCTCTATAGGAATCTTCCAGAAATGGATCATTCCAAAAAATTCCCTCAGAACTTTAAAATTGCCATATCGAAAGGTACTGGGTGGTCAACTAAGGAATTCCGATTTAAAAGAGAAATAAAACATAAACTGTCGAATCAATTTTAATTCTCTAACTCTTTGGGAATTCATTTCTTAAAAATAATGCTGTCCAAATGTCCATCGTTTTTCTAGCACTCTTCGAGTCGAACCCTGAAATTTAGAAAAACATGTCGCAAAATTTCTGGACCGATGGCTTGAATTTCATGGCGGATATTCTCCTTCAACGCAATAAGAGTGCGAGGATTGTTGCGGTAGACTACACTTTTGTTTTGGGGTATCCCCATAAGTAAACGTCGCAAGCTGTCAAGTCCAGGCTTCTGGGAGGCCATGGAAGGTCTCCACGCCGAGAAATCAATTTTTCAGGAGAAAGCGCCTGAATAACAGGCAAAGACCGATTTGAAGTGTGATAAGTGGCCCATCTTGCTAAAACCAAGTGTCCCGATAGTATCCATCAGAGTCCACTGTTACTACTCGGCTGCGTCCGTCTTCAAAAAAGTACGGGCCAATAATGCCTTGTGCGTGTGTTGCACACTAAACTGTGACCTTCAGACTATGCAATTGATTTTCATGTTTCTCTTTAGAGTTTTTTGAAGACCACTACTGGCAATTTTGTTGGTTTACATTGCCATTGAGATGAAAATGGGCTTAATCAGACAATCAGAGAAAAAATTATTATTTTGGTAATAAGCTCGCACGCAGAACGACATCTCCTCACCCGTCCAGCGAACCATGGCGAGTGGCGACTGAATTTCCATGAAGATGAGTGTGAAGTGGCCCAGTGGGTACATTTGTATTATCGAAAAAAATTTGTTGTGAGGAGTTGCGCTAGGAATGTGGTACTTTGTGCCGTTTTTATCTTTAAATGTGATTATTGAGATATTTTAAAAATCGAAAAAATGGTCCAGCCCAGCACAATTGGATACTAAGGACTAAAACAAATTGTGCTACACATGTACATACTGAGTTGTACAGGTCTAATTTTTCAGAAAGCATCTCTAGTTTCCTGGAAAATCGAAATTATTTTCTACTCAGAAATAAATGGACAAGTTTGTGCTACATTTGTGATGTATTGTGCAGTAAATATTCCTTCGGTTTTCCGGCAAGCCACAAGAAGAAAAGTTAGCTCAGCGCAGCACAAAAATGATTTTACATTGCACATTTTCCATCTATTTCAGTACACCCGTGGGTAATGTTGCAGCCTGTGGCTTCCATCCCTTACACTTCTTTTTCTTATGGATGGAAGCAATTATAAAGAGCTCATCAGACGACAAGAAATCAAATCATTTCTGGCATTTGTACTATTTTATTTCTTCGTCCCCCAAAAAATGCCCTACAGCTCCCGAAAGCCACACATTGGAATTTAATACCTTAACGAAGAGGGCATTCCAAAAGTATCCCCCTTGACTGCTTAAAGATTTCTATCAGTATGTCACCATTGTTTGAGCTGGTCATTCTTCGAATTATCGTGGCTTAGATACAAGGAATTGTGGTCAACCGAATAGACCGCTGAAACGACATTTTTAGCTTCCATAAATAAATCGTCCATTTCGAGATTGATGATAAAAGCTATAAATTATATAAAATTATATTCAGAATCTATTATTTTCGATGAGTTTATGTAAATTGAAAATACTGATCTATCAACGATATTGCTTGGAATACATTTTTGTATACATAAGACAAAGCGAGAACCGAAATGAACGATTTAATGTGAGTTCGAATTGATATTTGTTTTATTATATAAAATTTGAAGAAAAGCCCTGAGCAGCAGCTTTTGAGCGCTCGTTCATTGGTGGTAAGTATATTACTCAAATTTTTATATGGGACTTAATATTGATACCAAATATATAAATACAGAATCTCAGCACAATCGCGGAATTATATCGGAAATTATTCAAAAAATGAAATATGTAAAAAATTAATATTAAAAAAAATTAATATTATGGTTCTTATGAGGCGATCCTCTTGAAATCTTGCATGAACATTCAGTATATCATTCTTGATTCAAAAAAAAATTTACTCGAATCTGATATCCTGTTATGGAAATATTAAACACTATGGTCACAAAATTTTGCATGAACATGCAGTATATCAATCTTTATTCACAAAATATGTTTCACTCGAATCGGAGATCTTTTTATGAAAATATGTAATAAGTTTTTTTTTTCAATATTCCAATGGAATTTTCTATGGTTCTGTTCACAATATGGCCACAAAATTGGCATGAAGCTCATTATGAGCATCTTGTATTTGGGCGCAACAACTCATTTTGATTTGTTTCGTTTTGTCTGAGATATTGAGGAACCAAAATGAATGGTCATGTTTTATGGAACACCCTGTACGATTTGGCTAGTTATCGAACTTAACCGAGGCATTTGGGAACCGAACTCGACCTGAAAATCTCAAGTGTCTAGGACAATCCCATCGAAAGTTATCGTGCCAATGGCCGGACGACCGGCCCCACGAGCAGAATTAAGTTTGACCACGGATTCTTCATCAGGGAGTTGAACCCTATCGTTTGAGACCATTTTCGGCTCAAAATTCGACATTTGGGCAAAACGATATAGCACTCGTCTAAGTAAAACGAGCGCTCAAAAATTGAAGAAAACCCTGACGTGAAGTCATTTCATTAAAATCATTCGTGAATTCAAGTTTCCTTTTCAAATCTTAAACCTATATCCTCCTTTCAGGATATTTGAAACTGATTTATATCTTATTATTTTTATAGTTATACATTATATTTGTATCATTAAATTTATAAGAACAAGACTTAAACTCATATAATACACCGATAAAATTCGAAAAACAGACCACTCCCGGCTCAAAATTCGAAAATAACAGACATTTGGACCGAACAATAGCACGCTGTTGCCTACGAACAAGCGCACAAAAATGTCAATTCCTGAACAATGAATATTTCACATGTCATCCTTTTCCAAGTGACCTACATTTTCAATATGCCGATTTCAAATTTATTGAGTTGTCACTGAAAGAACGCATTTCTTAAATAAACTTTTCCGTCGATCTCAAAATAAAAGGTGATTTTAACGTGTACTTAATTGATCATTAATGACCCGTTTTAATTCTCTATTTCTGCTATTTTATTGTGCAATCCTCATAGCAACCGTTCACAAAGAATTCAGAGACACTGCGAGAAATGTCAGAACTCGAAAATAGATACATAGAAATTTTTTTATATCAAATGTAAGTCTTGTGCAAAATGGGAAAGTCTTTCAATCAAGATAATACACAATTCATATTGAGATCGTCGGAAAAATCTTGTAATCAACTCGGTTATTTATCAAGCGACTAATGGTCTCGAACTATTAACTCTACTTATCTCAACCATAAGTCGCTGTCTTTAATAACCTAGTTGATTAAATAAATAACTAATATTGAACTATTCAGACACATCAGTGTCTTTATAGATCCTTTTTTTCTTGTATCAACTCCATAGGTATGGTTTACATATATAATTCTAAATATAACCTATTCAAATGTTTTATTTCGATATATTTTCTGCGCCAGAAAAATGATGGAAAATACCAGCAAAGTTGACTCAAATCGTGGCCTCCTAAATACCATCCAGTTCTCAGAAACAACCTGATACTTCTCACGATTCAAGAGATGTATATGTCCCGACATCGAGGATCTTCATGCACGATTTGAAGAGAATGTAACTAAGGGAATACAAAATTGCCAGTCTTGTCGGCTCTACAATTTAACAGGATGGTACACGACCTCTATTTCGTACCGAAGTGAAGGTATATCTCGCACAGGTATGTAAAAATCAAGTTTCATTACTGCGCCGAGATAGAATGATTAGGTAGTTGCTTTATTGCTAGCTTGTGGGTAATAAATTGTCAAGAATTTGTCCGGTCAGTGGCGTGTAATATGAGGCCTTGCTGGTTGACCATCCAAGAAAACGTAAGACGTATCCACCAAAAAACTTTGTGCATCCACCATGAAATATTTCATTTACCTGGTAACCATTAGTCTTCCTGTTTTTAAATTATTTTAACGTGAAAGGTTCAATCAAATTGATAAGATGCATTGATTTTCCGCGATAGAATTTTGATATACGAATGTAAAAATTATGCTCCAGGTGAGGCTCGAACTCACAACCCCGGCATCGCTCACGCTTACTGATTATAAGTACCGTGCGCTAACCAATTGCGCCACTGGAGCTATGCTGGAAGCGAGGAATTGGGCGCGATCCGAAGTGCATGACGCCGTAATATCTAACGCTGTCCCTAGAAAATATCGATCCGGTTAAATTTACGAGTGGAATTTCTACATATCTTCTGATTCTTATCAGAATTAACTTAGAAATTATTTTCTTGAAATCATATGATATAGGTAGCTTTTGAATTTCTTGGACAGGAATAAATATTTCCAATATTTTCATACTAAGTGATGATTTAACGATTTAAAATAATTTGAAATTCGGACTCATTTCGGATTCGATGCTTATTCAGAAGATTTGCTGGATATACATAATTTCTTTTCCTTATTTTATTGATGTAAAACTAATATTCATTCAAAATCGAGTTTGGATAGGAAAGGTTTTATTGATCAATTACCCTAAAAATTAAATTACTGTTGTTATACATATAAGTTTTCCACAGAAGAAATAATCACCGGCTTAAATAATGAATTATCGAAAATCAATTAAATTCCAGATTTTGGTTGAAAAAATATGAATTTCATTCTAACCCAATCCTGTAAAAAAATAAAATGATCATTGTATTGTATTTGATTGTTAGAAGTCCAGTCAGCAACATTAACTCGTTTTTTGATAACGATAGAGCTTACTGAGCTGTTCTTTTGAAGGTGCAGTCAGTCTATCTGCTGGTCTTGAGTATATCTAGGGTGTTAATTAATCCAGTAAGATTCTTTCTCCCTATTTTTCCAGTTATCGATCTCCTCCCGAATCAGTATGAGTGAAAAACAACAGGACGGCGAGGTAAAGGGGGTGTTTGCTGCTCTATCTTCGAGGGCTTCAGCTTTTATCTTTCCCCTAATGTGCTGGTGGCGGGTTTTCGAATTAGAACTAGCTTATTGTACTTTGTCAGTGTTGCGGGGTATTGTTTAATGCTCCAAATGGTCATTGATTCAAAATCAAAGACCATCAATTGCCTCAGTGACTATCAGAGGCAATGCAAATTCTTGCTGACTTGAACTGTCTCCACAAACTTGTCGGACCCATTGTTATTCAGGAAAAATCTGCCTAACTCAGCTCGAGTACAAATTCGGATATACCTTGAAAATATATGAATTTCAAATATAACATTCTTGAACCAGAGGAACCAGACGAAAGATAACATTAGTTCATGACCAGTAATTGACCCAATGAACAAACTGCCACCAGAACTGACATTCCATATATCAACATTACTAAATTCTCCTCGATCGTACCTACTCTGAAACCACGAACCAATTTGCATCGATTCCTCGAAAGTACAACAGCAATAGAACCACCATAGTTCCGGATTCAAACCACTTCCATGATTTTTGGCACCGCTGTCAAGGGAGTCATAAACAGCTGAGGAATGAGGCAGCCATCATCGCGTTTGGAATGAAAAATTGGCAGGAATTGGGAATAAAGCCCCTGCTACTACTGCTCGCGTTGTCGGCAATAATTCCCGAAATACTTCTGCACCAGTATCTAAGGCTGTGAGCATTTACACTCTGCCGGAACATTTTTCTCGGACCAAGTGTCGACAACGACAGACATAGAAATTCCACAGCAACCTAGTTGAATTAAATCACTTACAGCTGTTCACGCTGCCGGTCCTTTGACTTATACGAACGAACTTATACGTACGAATAATCGCCAATTCAAGGAGCGTAGAGCAGCACGAGTGACTATAAGAGGCAGCAGGGAAGTGTTGTGATTACATTCTCGCGCTGCCCACTTCCCGGCTCAATTCCCTGCTTCCTGCCGTGAAAGTGAGCTGAGTGTAATCGGGGTGTAAGATATTTCAGTCTCTATTTTAGATTAGATTAGGAAAGAGTGGTAAGGCTGAGTAGACCTCGAAGAACCTTGATGTTAACATCTATTATGCAACTCGTGCTCTTTACCATTCCGGCAGCAAGGTATTTAATAGAGGCTTTTCCCATTACTTACTACGGTTTCAATAAACACGCAGCCTTATCCTATGCTGAACAATTGCAAAGCAAATTTTCCACTGTTTCAATGGCTTCTTGGCAGAAGGGACAGTATGTCCATCGTTTCTTTAAATCTAATTGCTCATCTATTAACTATGATGACAATTTCTATCATCATACCTATTGATCTCTCGATATCTGCCTTACTCAGCTCGAAAACGAATTCGGACCTTCACAGATAACATGCCCGAATTAGGAAAATCAGGAAAAAAAAAAAAATTGTTCATGACCATTAATTGACCCAAGGAACGAAATACCACCAGAACTGACAGCTCATAAATCGAAATCAACATTATTAAATCCTCCTTTCAGAGCACGAACCAATTTGCATCGATTCCTCGAAAGTACACAGCAATAGAACCATGGCTTACAACCACCATCGTTCCGGATTCAAGCCACGTCCATGATTTGGCACCGCTGTCGAGGCAGTCATAAACAGCTGAGGAATGAGGCAGCCATCATCGCGTTTACCGTAAGTCCAAGACGGCACTGAAAAAGCGCGAGAGCTGAAACAAGCGACTAACGCACGAGAGTGGATGATGGCACATGGGAGAGCCAGTTCGAGCGACCGTCCGTGACCTTCCTTCCTCTGACCATCGTCTCCACTCCCCTGGTCGTAATACGGATGAAGTTAGCTACCTTCACCGGTACGGAGAGCATTCTGTGGTCCAGACTCGACTGTGGAAGTTTGCAAGGAAGAGAACAACAGAGTTGTTGAGCAATGAGAGCAGTCGACTAATTATGGGTGCTACGGAAATTGTTACCTAATCAAGAATCCTGGACGTATCTTTTCACAAGATATTGAAGATATATGTATATTATGTGTATTCTTCGAGATACTGCATCTCGTATACTTGACAGGATGGCATCTAGTATCTCACAGTATTAGCAGAGTAAAGTGTTAACAGAGCACTATATTTTATGAATATGATTAAAGAGCACGGAAATAAACCTCAGCAGAAATATCTGCTTCCCCGTATAGGTGAAGTTCTCGTATGATTAGAATTTTTTGAAGAATAATACGAAATACTTATCTCGAAGGCCATTTTGCCCTTCGAACGAATTTTCTTTTCCTTTCATCTGGTTTGAAATTTTGAAGTTACATAAGAAAAACAAACCACGAGAAGGTTATAAGTAATATGAGTATCACCTCTGTACCTCAAATTACATCTATGCTTTTCCTCGAAACTCTTTCGATATTCAAAAAAAGCTGTCCTGTTCGGTTTTTTGAGTGATTTCAGAAATTCAGCCAAACCTTATATAAAAATATATTATTTCTTCATTGAAATTCTGATTCGGCCTCCTTTTTAGCGATAAGTTGTTTCACAAGGTGCAGAAAATTATCTGCGTTTCGACCATTTGAACCTCCTGTGTTTGCTTTGTTTCACTTGTTCTATCCTGTTGTGAATTATGAACCTCAAGTGTATTGTGAATATGCCCCTAATAAGAATGACTTCTATGTAGGACCTAGAATAGATTAATTGTTTTGACTAGTATCATGTTCACCTGAAACTATACAATCGTCATAACTTTGAACCCAATGGAGTATTTTCAGACCAAGATATTTGTTCAGTTTATTTTTTGAGAGTTTAAGTTGCTACAGTTTTCAATTGATCAATGTAGCTATTCACAGTATGGTCTTCTATAGTCCATTGAAAACCGTCTAATATGCCTAGTATACCATTTGATAATTTGAATTAATTCCTCAAAATATTCTTCACTTCTTTTTATAACAAAGACCCAATAACCTCACCAATTTTATGGTAACAGAATATATTAATATACTAGCTGATCCGGCAACCGTTTCTTGCCTTATAAATTATAGATAACCTAGATACCGACTGCAGCGCCACCCGTCGGGCTGATTTGTGAATCTAAACCATTCTCGAATCTCCACGAACACACACAAAAAATTTCATCAAAATTGGTCCAGTCGTTTAGGAGGAGTTCAGTCACATACACACGCACACAAGAAATATATATATTAAGATTATAAATATGCATTGTTCTTCAGCAATTTGCATTTGATTGTGATAATATGAAAGTTATAATCCATGAATGATCTTTATTTTTATTACTCGGTTTTCACATAATTTGTGAACGATTTAATCTGTTCAGAAACGCAATCACTTCGATATAAACTCGATTAATTGAAGATATCACAGAAACCTCCATTACTAGATAGGTAGGTATCTATGTTTTTAGCTGAGGATCAGATCCTGAATGTCTATTTTATACAGCAAAAAATACTTGTGGAAGAAATTGTAAGAAATAATTTAGATTCTAAAATATTGAACATTTTTCTGGTATGAGCTTTTTTGTGTTACTTTAGATGGTTTAATGGATCGTCGATCAAAGTTAAAGTAATAACGAAGTCAAAAAACAAGAACAGACAGAGATTTTCATTCATTAGTAGCTGGTTATTTTACCTCAGCTGAATCTGCAAATTAAGTGAATACCTAAAAGTGCATCAGATGAAATGAACATATGGTCAGAAAATCAATGACTGCATTATTAAGTAATTGAGTAATATGTATATGCACAAGAAGAAAATCTCGATCAATAAACATGATGACGTTGACTTCAAACGATGTTTATCACGTCGAAATTTTTCAATAATAGTCTGTTTTCATGAATTTTCACTCGTACTCGTAAAGATATTCGAAGTACTCTCCTGAGATGAGAGGCAAAGTAAATGCATCTGAAGATAAATTATTCATTCGATACATTCCTTGAGAGTGTACAGATCCATAGATTGGAAAGGCACCTATATCTTCAATTATAAATTCCAGAAGTCGAAACATCGTAAGTCTGTGTAATAAAAACAACTTAAACACCTGAACCGCCATGGCAACTGATCCGTTCCATTTCATTAAGATAGAAATGACGCTTGCAAGTCAACAAAGACTAAAAAATTGCAAGGTCTCTTAGTTTATTCCAACCAAACAGAATCATATTCATAATATGTGTGCTGATATTATTTATTTCGAAATTTTTAATGTTATGGTATTCGACTACGTAGATTTGGCGTTGTTTGTTTGGCTTATAGAATAATTTCTAGATAATTGTGTTTACGTATCACAATCTACAAAACGTGTGAAATCTGTGTAAATAGGTTTGTTCGATAAAAACATTAAAGAGGGATTCCATCCAGTCAATATTATAGGTATTTATCGCACTGTTTATTCAATTCTTTTATGAGAAAAACTGTGTTTGGGTTCGGGTATCAAATCTCAAGGATGTATCCACACAGAAAGAGGAGGGAGAAAGGAATTCATCTTCTGAGGAAATACTGTCGTTAATTATTTCAAGGTCTTCGAAAAATCAGAAAATCTTGAATTTTTTTAAGAGAAATAATAATAAGAAATAATTACTTCTGTAAAATCTTATACAGGAGGGACATCAAGACCTTTAGAGATAAGAAAACGGGAACATAAGAACAACATCAAAAATAGAGACATCACAAGATCACAAATCGCTGATCATGTATATGTTCAAATAGCAAGGATCATATCATGAACTGAAACAACACAAAGATCATAATGACGGAACCTGATAATTATAAAAGGAAAATTGAGGGATCCACATGTATATTGTTAGATGAAGTAGATAATTTGGCCAATTGTTCTGTTGGAATAGATCGTATTTAGATTTATTCATTGAAGAAAGAAATGACATCAGGACATTTCAAAATTAAATAAATCAACATCTCTATGTGTTGATAAACTTCAATGTTAATTAGACTGCAAATGAAAAAACACACAATTCCGAAGATTTTACAAGTTTGTCTAAAGAAGGTGTCTGATATAGACACCGAAACGTTACATTATCATTTTCATTTATTTCCTTTTTTAGTTTTACTGTTATGCAACAATTTTTTCAAAACCAATTTGCTCCCAACAAATTAGTGCAAAGATTTTCTCTGGAGCACTTTATCTCAATTAAATTTTTTAATTATTTCTGTTTCAGAGATTGGGAGTGAAAATATAAAAAGTTTTTTAAAAATGCAGAATCGTCCCAAATTATATTTCAATCGATAGAAGGGTTAACTTCTCTTTTTGCAAGGGTGTTACCTTTTTCATGTCCCCCTATGTTCAGTTGGGTAGATATCGAAACTAAAACAAGCTTGTTTTACAGGTTAACAAGAAAATACTTCGAACATGACATTTTCAGTGCAGGTTAAAGAGCCAGAGCTTTCTTCAGTTTTCGTTAACTGTTTTTTTCTAAATCTGCATAACCGTGGGTAAACGATTTTTATTCACATTTCCACCGAATTATCCTTACCAACACTGAACACCTCTATATCAATATTATCAATTTTTTTCTTAGGCTTTTCAAATTTCCAAACTTTCACAGAAAAATAAAATTCAATTGAGATTCTTTTCTACCTATTTTCTTTCTTTGTATGCCTAACAATTCAATTGAAATAGATGACGCTCATATATCGCGTACTCTTCCAATGATGCTAAATTCCTCGTCCAAACAAAATACGTAATTCCATTTGTGGTCGACTTTCCTAAGCGCTCATAATTCATTCTCCAACAAGAAAAATAAAATATTTATCTAGAAAAGTTCAACGAACGATAATTATACAAACACCTAGAGCTCAAGCTTGTACCATAGCTCGTAACATAAAAGGTGCAAGCTCATATATTTTGTTTTCGCATTTTCATACAGAGGACATATGCTGCTAAATTCTCACGTGAACACTCAGTATCGAAAAAATCGTTCTGAAATGTGATAATACAGTGTTCGAATTATGATAATGAAGTCGTTCTTCTCCTTAGATAGTTCTGCTTGCTCAACTCCGAACAGTCAACAAAGAACGGGAAAAGTTATCTTCTATTTCACCTCTCAGACAGATGCAAGATATGTACTGAGAGATCCAGTAAATATTTGCTTTGAACGAACCGTTTCTCTTGAAACTACGTTGAACTGTCGGAATATCTGATAAATTTGATAATAAATCGATGTTCCAGTGACTATGGGAACATTTTTAGCACTCGTAGGATAGGGATTTATCCATACAGCAATTGGGTGCCTCTACTACTTTTAATTTATTTTTCCGTCGATCTCGAAATAAAAGGTGACTTTAATGTGTACGAAATTGATCATTAATGACCTTTTTTTCCCGCTGACCTCGAAAAAAAGGTGATGTGTAGTACGAAATTGATCATTAATGACCCATTTCAATGCTCAATTTTTTGGCTATTTTAATGTGCAATCCTCATGGCAACCGTTCACAAATTATTCAGAAGCACTAGGAGAAATGTCAAAACTCTACTGAAACATAGATACATAGAAACTTTATTATGTAAAATGTAAGTCTTGTGAAGAGTGGGAATGTATTTCAATCAAGAATTCATAGAGAAATCATATTGAGATCGTCGGAAAAATCTTGTAATCAACTCGTTATTAATCGAGCGACTAATGGTCTCGAACTATTAACGCGTGCGCTCCGCTCACGCATTAAAATATCTCGACCATTAGTAGAGCTGTCTTCAATAACCTAGTTGATTAAATAACTATTAATGTTCGATTTCTGCTATTTTGATGTGCAACCGTTCACAAAGTGAAAGTATATTCAGAAGCACTACGGTAAATGTCAAAACTCATAGATAAATAGAAATTTTATTATGTCTAAAATAAGTATTGTGCAAAATGAGAAATGTATTCCAATCAAGAATTCATACACAATTCATATTGAGATCGACGGAAAAATCTTGTAACTCTGTCCAGCGACTAATGGTCTCGAACTATTAACGCGTGAGCGGAGCGAATCAAATACATATCTTGACCATAAGTCGCTGTCTTTAGAAACCTAGTTGATTAGATAACTATTTTTGAACTCGTTATTGAACAGTATAATACAAAAAATTCGACCCAATAGATATCGTTTTCCTAGTTTTGAAAATATTCGAAAATAGAATTTCAAATTACTGCAGAACTATCCAATCGATTTGTCCCATTAACGAACCTAACCGAGATATTCTGACCGCACACTCAAGTTGACATTTTCAATTTTCTAGCTGATTTTGTTCGATAGTTGAAGTGTTTATAACCGAATGGGATAACTTGATAACTGATTCATCATTTGAGTCATTTGGTCCAACCGAGTCCTTTCAGACCAAACTCGGCCCAAAAGTCAAATTATCAATCAATAAAAATTATTTTCCGCCGACCTCGAAATAAAAGGTGATTTTAATGTGTAAGAAATTAATCATTAATGACCCATTTTAATGCTCTTTTTTTTCAATTTCAATGTGCAATCCTCATGGCAACCGTTCACAAAGTATTCAGAAGCACTACGAGAAATGTCAAAACTCTACTGGAACATAGATATATAGAAATTTCATTATGACAAATGTATGTCTTGTGCAGAATGAAAATGTATTTCAATCAAGAATTCATACACATATCATATTGAGATCGTCGGAAAAATCTTGTAATAAACTCGGTTATTAATCGAGCGACTAATGGTCTCAAAACTATTAAAGCGTTCGCTCCGCTCACGCTTTAAAATATCTTGACCATTAATCGCTGTCTTTAATAACCTAGTTTATTAAATAACTATTATCGTTTTTATTTTCTATAGGATGTATATTCCTGTAGAAATAATTCGATCGACAGAAGGTTGACTGATGGGATTTCAGTTTATTGACATGAAAGCTGCTTCCTTCACACTCTACGTTTCATGAAATTTTCTTCTTTTGATATTGAAATCTTAACCCAATAAAATCTTATGGTCTACATTGGAACTATGTTCAATAAGATTTGATTGTTCAGTATCTACCTGTTGTAAAGGACGTTTAGTCTGTGCGATAAATGCTCATGCTTTAATACACTCATTCAGAGGATTTTATATAAGTATGCAATTTTTGGTAACCTCCATGAGATCAAAAGGAAAAAATTTTAAACGTAGAGAATTGAAAAAGTAGCTATCATGTCAATTATCGAGAATTCCATCAATCAATCGTCCGTTTATCTCTGGGCTCCAATTCAAAGATCCAGCTCAAAGAACATCAAATGAATCGTTTGACCAACCTAAAATGACAAAAATTTTCAAAGGGAGTAGAAAGCAAACATGATTAAAATAGTCAGAATAATATTTCATGGATACCGTAGATTATCCTTTTCAAAGCAATAACTGAAAGAACATTCATTATTCAGTTAATTTCACAAGTAGGTTAATTATAAAAATGAATGTCCTAAATCCTTTACTTCCAGTTATCCAGTTTGATATATTATATTTTTATGAACAAAAACGTCAAAAACATTCAATCAGTGTTTTAGTACAACTCTAATAAAAACGTTAATTCTGAGAATTTATAATGTACATCGTCACAGGAATTTCCGTTCTTCAAGGCCTCTTTCAGAGTTAACGAATCATAGTGCCATCTATGAGTTCGTGTCTGGAGCCTTCGGTTGAAGTGGACTCGTCAAGAAGAACGCGGACCTTCGAAGCACAATTACAGATGCGTGATTCAACGAAATAGCCAATCTTTGAAATTGCCAGTTTCATCTCCTCATCCAACGTTGCTATCTCCGAACACTGTCTAATTTGTAGCTTTCTGTTAGCCGAACAGAAGGGTACGAAGGTTAGACACCTGAAGAACACCAGGGATGGACTAGTAGACGTCAGAACATATTATCATTGAGTAGGTATACTATAAATCTACTCCAGCTGGAGTTCACGAAAATATGTGTTCTTTCAATTAATTTACAGTGCAACTTCGCTATAACGAGCGTCTGTATAACGAATTTCATACAAGACCTTGCACCTCGAATCCAAATTCTATGTTAAAAACACAAAATTGCATGTTATATTTACTCTCTAAAACGGAGTAAATTCTCTCTATAAGGAAATATTCAAAGAACATCACTCTTTGAATGGGTATTGGTAAGAAGATATAAGGGTGAGTTTTTTCCGAAATTTTTCATGACGTACGTGATAAACCCGAATTCAAACTTAATATTTACTGCAGGCAGAGAGATCCTTCTGAAACAGTTTTACATACACCCCTGGCTGCTTGATTTCAATCTAACCATAACGCAAGTGTGAAAAGTTGAGCTAAAATGTATAAAACAAGTGCTTAAGTTTTAATGATTGATTAATGACTCAAATTTATTGCCGACTATAGAAACAAATTTTCTGTATAACGAAATTTCTTTGTAACGAACTTTTTTTCGGATTTCGCGCTTTCGTTGTAGGAAAGTTCCACAATAGTTTCTGAAGATTTCTGTTGAACAAATTGAATGACTTTGCATTATTGCATTCTATCGCAGATAAGCTTTTTTATGCGTCAAAGTTGTTGTATGTAGTATGTATACTGACTGGGGATCCAAATACTGAAATCTGTATAAATATGTGATCAACTGATTCTAGATATATTATTTACAATCTGTTTATTTTCATGAACTCATTCTTTGACTTGTTGTCTTCTCGTAAGTAATATCACAAAGACATCTAATTTTTCCGAAAAAAATTGAAAAAATACGTTGCTAAGTAATATTTTAACAGAAAGCATGAATTCTTGTGGCAACAATGATTTTTGCACTACACGAACGCTTTTTGTTAACAAATATTACTTTGCATTTATTTATCTTAGGATGGCAGTATTTACTGTAATGACGTAAAATAAAGTCAATGTTGAAGAATACACCCGGCCTCGCCCGAAGAGCTTTTGAGTTATCAGAGAACTCTATGTAATATTGACAACATTGACAAGAAAATAAACAACATAACCTAAAATTTTAATATACGGTGGAATATGCCAAAATTCCATGGCCAACCGACAGTTCGAAATCACGAGAACGGACTATAGGTTTTGTTAAACAATGGTTCTTCTAGTAAATTATGAGGATGGAGGAACAAAGCCAAGCTTCAAAGCATGAAACGATGAAACGTATGATCCCCAGTTTAGTCTTGCATAGGCAACACATAAAACAAGCCGCGGACATAGTCATCTACCGTTGACTTCGTGAAACTAAAGAATTTAATGCCGGCAACCAACCATACACATGTTGGTAAGGACGGTTCCGTCATTGGAGTATTAGCATAGGCAACTAACGATGCACGTTCCTGCTTCATTGGAAACCCATCAAGGAAACTGTTCGTCAGGGGAGTCGTATTCGCGATTCGACAATTGCCGATTCGCGAACACGACATAATTCAAGAATCGACTCCCAGATCTCCTGCGTTGATTTGTTGAAGCGATTTTGAAAATTAGTTTTACCCATATTACACTTAATCTCCAGAGAAAAAAATAGAAACACATGTAATACATGGAATATAGATTAAAATTGTACAAATGGTATGGTTTTTTCGCAATGTAATACTTGAGATACCAACTGATTCCTACCATTTTCACAAAGCGAAAAATATAGAAAATGACCTAAGTCAAAAAAGGATAAGACTGCACACAGAAATAATGAGTATTTTCGAACAAAATAACTGTTTTTTGCCTTAATTACGAAATTACTCGAATTCGCCATATTAATTTTTAAATTCAACCACAAATTACACTTTTTGTCTGTCTTGTTTATAAAACAATAAACTGTACTGTCTATATTCAATATAAAATAAAATATATGCAGACGTTTCTTGTCAACAATATACCACAACCCAAAAATTGTTTGAACATAATAAGAACATTGAAGTAGATACGATCAAACAGATAAGAATGGAAACTGAAGAACTGGACAAATTGATAAAAAATATTCAAATCTAATTCACACTTCAACTTCAATACCAAGTTATATGTATGTATATGTGTAAAAAGTTATTTAATGCAGTGATATGAATGAAAGTAAATATTAATGAGGAATTTGAACTAACTTTGAATGAACTGTGATCCATCAAAGTTGAAGTGTTTTCAGATTATATTGAATTGAAGAAAGCTGCATTAATTTAAAATTCAATTCAAAATGTTCAAAACTTATATACAACATGACAAAGACACCTTCGCTCTAAGTGAGAGGTACCTCAATTCGTTATTGTCAACAACAATTAAACCGTTCTCCTTGAAACGAGACGAAACCCTGAGGAAATACTGCAAGTAATATACCATAATAAGAAAAAAATATCGAACCTTCTCTGCCTTGATATTTATAACTTTTCAAAGCGAGAGCTTCGTTTATGATTATTTCTCGATAATAACTGCGATTAGCATATTGCAGAATGTCAGCGTTACGCAGACCCTTGCTTATTGCACGTCAGCACTCGATTTACATTCTCATATTTCTTATGGTCGAAACTGGATCTGTCAACGATGTGTCTTTCCAGTCTTCTTTCAAGGAGAAGGCTGCCAGCTACGATGATGCAGATAAGCATTACAGGGCATCTTGTTTCAGAGGCTTCGATATTTTTGTGTACAACATCCAATAACTAATGATCATACATTATAGATGCTTATTACTACACATGAAGTTACAGAGTCGTTTTAAAATTGGGTTGTTAATTTTAAATCGATTTAATAGAGTTTCAATCATTTTATTTTTCTGTTCCTTTTTTCTGCTTCGATTTTTTCGTTTCAGATTCATAATTCCGAAGGCTTTTTGGAGAGGGTTATCGGTTGGACTAAATAAAGAAGAAATCCTTCAATATTCGAATAGTTTTTAAATGTTATTTTTGTTGGAGCGGCGACACAGGGTTTTTCCCTGAGCTCTGGTATCATACGAAAAAATAGTACGGTACCCCGTTTCGCACTAACCTCAGCTAGGGATTTTTGTTTTTGTTTCATGTATTGTATTATGTTAGCTCTTGATTTCAATAGAATATATATACTGGGAGATTCTTTTCTTTTGAAGTACAAATATAGGCTTGTCATTCTGGTCAAGATTCCAATATTCTGGTATGTAAGCATAGTTATGTATATTGTCTTCTAATGATACATAGTGAAGAAGTGCGACAAGATTCAGCTTATAGCTCGTTCAAAATATGAAACAGAAGATTCTATTGACTTACCCTCCAAAATACATACCTAAACCGTTTTCGAGATACATGATGTTGAAATTGAAAAAAACTCGCGTTTTTGCGAATATCCCCGGAACCTTTCTTAGCACAGAGAACAGCTTTCGTGAGCATTTTCTGATCATAATAAGCTATGTTTTTTGCGGATTTAATTCTCCAATACTGCAAGTATTATACCATAATAAGAAAAAAATAACGAAACTTCTCATTTCTCACGTGAGCTTCGTTTATGATTCTTTCTCGATAATAACTATCATTAGCATATTGCAGAATGTCAGCGTTACGCAGACCCTTACTTATTGCACGTCAGCACTCGATTTACATTCTCATATTTCTTCGAGTCAAAACTGGATCTGTATACGATGTGTCTTTTCAGTCTTCTTTTAAGGATTTTAAGGAGAAGGCCGCAAGCTACGATGATGCAGATAAGCATTACAGGGCATCTTGTTTCAGAGGCTTCGATATTTTTGTGCACAACATCCAATAAGTTTATCCATATATGAACATATTACGAAGTGGTTTGGACTACTGATCATACATTATACAGGGTATCAAAGAAAAAAGCATCATGCATAGTGCCACGCGATAGAGGGCTATAAAATACTCCTTCCTTCCTTCAAGAAATTCAGTGTGTTAAAGTCTATTTTGCAAGCACAAGGCCAGCGATTTGAACATCTTCTAAACACATCTAATTTTTTTCTGAATAACTTTGGACGAAGAGGAAAAAATTTAAAAATGATGCAAAAGCCAAATGTCGTGTTAGTTGATAGGAGGCGTCACATACAGGATTCCTCCACATTTAAATCAACTTATACAATATGTCATTCTGGACTAGAGAAAGCGATTCCTCTGTCTTTTTTCCTGCAAAATGGTATACTTTGTTGAAGTCGCTGGGATCAAGGATTTGCGGTAAAAACACATCGAAAAGTTATGATGCGCGCTAATTATCCAGAAGGGCCAAAGTTACCTACTTACAATAACGGGGACAAAACACTTTAATAATTGAGTTTTAATACCAACAGCAAAAGACTGATTAATTAACAAAAAAAAAACATTAAGTATTCAGAAGATATTCGAATGGCCTTGTGCTTGAAAGCACTTTTCCACTCTTTGCATCATTGATTGACGGCAACTGTGAAATATACCCGGATTATTACGAAATCTTTTGGCAGATTCCATAACTCTTTTCTATAACTGTTCTTCAGTATTTCCAAACCACATTTTGTTCAATTTTTACCTTTTTGTCCAAAGTAATTGAAAAACCAACGAAAACATAAACTTTAACACACTTCCTTAAGGGAAGCAGTTTCGAACATATATTAATGGGACTTTTTTTCACATTTTATGGCGCTCCATTGCGTGGCAGTACGCATGGTACTTTTTCCTTCACACCCTGTTGATGCTTATTACTGGGAGATTTGATTTTTTTATTGGTATACAGAAGCTGCTCATTCTGATAAAGAATTCAACATTCTTCAACTGTTAGTAAATAATGACGACAATCTTCAGGACGTTATATCTCGTCCAAAAATATAAACAGAAGATTATATTGATTTCCCCTCCAAAATACGTGAAAGATGAAGGATGGTGAAGATTTTGAAGGGTTAGTGAATGCATTTCTCCCCAATTTTTACTCTTATGGAAAAAGTACGGTGGTTGTGACGCCCATTTGAGCCGCCTATGTTTTCTACCAAAAAAGCTACACAGGTTCTCCTCCTGTTCATACGTTCCGAAGTCCATGAACATGGTATGGTCAATTTGTTGACTGTTAGTAAAGAAGTTTGAAAAGATTTCCAAAAATTAACTTTGGTTTCAACATAAAGTTTTTCTCGAAAACGATCGACTTTGGAACGTATGATCAGGAGTATCAGTTTTGTGTAGAAAATATTGGCCGTTCATATCGGAGTCTCAAAAACTGTTCCGTTTTTGATCTATCCATCTTTAGTATGTTATAACGCATTCCAAGCGAACTATAGATCAAAAATTTTGAATCATCATAACTCCAGTATCTCCTATAATCATCGGTTTGTTCAACATATTCATTGAGGTGTTAACAGTCCTGGCTCAAAATTAGAGAGTTACAGACATTTGGCCAAAGCTATGGTAGGTTGTTCAGATTGGAAAAACACACGAAAATGAAGAAAACAAAACAGAAAGATGATGAATATTGTAGACTGTGAATTACCTACATTTTCTATCCACCTAAACCAAATTCGAATAACTTATACAATAATATCCTTGAATACATTGAGTTTCATGTCAGATAGGTCTGAATTGTCCACAGAATAACTGAGAATGTAGAATGCTCCAGACAAAACAAAAATGGGAGCCAATTCTTGAACATTATTCAATTCAATTCATAAGAAGATGAATATTCCAAGTTACATCAATCAGGAACCATAAAAATGGTGGTTAGATGCTTGATGATTCCCTGCCTCATTCTCACATCTAATTTGCTCTTCTCACAGTTGCGTAATTTTCAATCCACATTGATTGCTATCAGCTTTCAGTTTTAAATTTATATACCACGAATGGTACCAGCAATAAATAACGATTTCTCCTATCTCCCCTCTAGATATTCGAATAAGACAAATGCAATAAAAACGTACCATGAAGGTAAGAAAGTGCCTTGGAGCGTGAATAATTTTAGGGACACCCAACAATGTGGCAGTCGTATTCTATTGTTTTCCTGAGACAATACGGCGCACTACCTTTATAGTGCACACCCACAATCTTACCGTTGAACACAGCTATCAGCTGAAATCGGTTTTATTTTGGCTGTTTTATTCATTTACAGCTGTTTATCGACGTGTTGTCTGGTGAGACTTCCTAGTATAGGCCAGACGAAGTAATGGTCCTGATCTAGTTGAGAAGGTATTTAGCTGCACCCACTTAGAGCAATATACGAATCGTTCGAGGTGCTGTTGGTGATAAATTAGTACCTACTTTATGAGGCGTTATGAGTTAGGTGAAATTACATTCGGTAATGGTGAAACATCGCCAAAAATATTCACTAATAGGTTATCACTTTTGCAGAAATACCATTTAGTATACATCTATATATTTAAACTTTTTGTGCCACTGTTCCTAGGAAAGATCGTGTTTACCTGACTCCTTATATGGATTTGGAAGATTTAAAAATAGGGAATGAATGTCGCACCTTTAATGCTGAGGTTTTGAGAAATGTTACTTTGCGTGAACTTATCCATTTGGGAAGAAATCAAAATAGAAAAAAAATATACAGGATACTATTTAAAATAAGAAACTAACGGTTGCTTCCAGTCAAACCGAAAGTGGCTTTCAATATTTGTTGCTGTTGGAGATTCTTTGAACATGAAATTTTCAAATTCTCATCTCTCGAAATATCAGATGAACTGATTTTATACTGGGACACCCCCGATATAAAGGTTTGAAATTTAATTTCTCGAATATTTTCAAAACTAGAACTCTGATCAGCACCAAACCTTATATTAAGCTGCAGAATAACAATGCAAATACATTGCTTGGGGACTGTTCAAAGAGATACACAAAGTAAATTTTGAGGAAATCGCGAATTGAAATAAATAAATGAATGGTACTTTGAAATCGCTGTGAAACCATTTGTGTCATCATGATATCATCATTTTTTCTCTTGATCTTTTGCTATCAAAGGTGAAGACGTATGGTTTTTTATGAATTTCAGCTGAAAATCGATTTTTAGAAAAAAAATAAAATTAAAGTCATTCGTTTTTCAAAAGTGTCCACCGCTATTTTTTGATATGAAATGTCTTTTTTGGTCCTTTATACCATGGAAGTTTTTTACATTTTTGAAATTAGTGGAACATTTTGAAAAAAAACTAAAACTGTTTGAATTTTGGGATTCAGCAGATATCCATCAAATTTTGGTGCCATTGTATTCATATTGGCTCCCTGAACAATATTAGTGAAAAAACAATTGACGATCAATCTTAGTTTAAAAGATATGGGCCCCAAAGTCCGAAAATACACAAGAAGACTGAATTACCGCTTAATTAATTTTAAATCCTTTCTGATAGATGGCTCAACCCCAAAATTCGAACAATTTAAATTTTTTTTCCAAAAATTCCACCAATTTTGAAAATGTAAAAAAATTCCAAGGTATAAAGGACTAAAGAAGACATTTTATGTCAAAAAATGGCAGTGGACACTTTCGAAGAATACCGAAAAACAAATTACTATAATTCTATTTTTTTTTCTAAAAATCGATTTCTCAGCTGAAATTCATAAAAAAAATATACGTCTATTCCTTTAATAGCAAAGAATAAAAAAAATACCATTCTAACATTTCGGATTTCACAAGAGAAAAAAAATAAAATCGAAAAAAGTGTTTTTTACAGAAATCTCATAAAAGGCTAAAGCTAAAAGCTGAAAAGTTGGCTGAACTATTTTCATTCAATGCTTAATCGATCCCCTCAATATGAATCGAAAAGGCCGCGGGGGCAGATTTACTATTGAAACCCGGCTATACCCTTTGATTGCCGGTGTGAATGCCAGATCTTTCAACCGATTCGCGGAAAGAAATCTTAGATGAAAAAATCATCTATTATCTAACAACAAAAACGAATAGAAAATGAAAATATTTCCAGTAGATATACTTGCTTCCTTCTTCTACCGCTAAAACTTGACATACAAATAATCGAAGTGTTAAATTCATCCAACCATACAACAACCGCGGTTTTTCCATCACACAATTGTGTTTCACGATTCGGAGACAAACATAATTGAAAGATTTACGCAACAAGGAATTATTTCCATCGATAATTGTATTATGCATTGCGGCTCAAGATAGGAAATAGAAAATAAAAGCGTATGATGCCACAATAAACAATAGCTACAGTCGCAAATTACTATCGTTCCTCAATTAAAATGATATTACGATGGAATTCAACCAGAAGGATGATGTATAATCATGTAGAATACATTCCAGAGTTTTTTCAGAATATAAGTATCTACGTATCGTCATCTGAGGCGTGAAAGGAAGTTTTGTGTGCGTTTGTTCAGGTGTGCTGATTTTTTTGGTTGTTGTCATAATAATTAATTGTCATTCAAGGATTTCTGTATAGTTTCTGTTATTTGTGTTTGAATCAATTATCTATAATATACCCAAGAAAAAGACATACATAATATCAGGAATATCATTAGTTATTGATTTTCTCTGAAGAAGGAATTAAACTATTAAACATAATATGTCTTCACAACATACGTCATTGTTCAACGAAAATATTCGTCGTATTTAAGAAAATTGGTTCGGTTAGAAGAAGTCACTCTTAGATCTTGATTTTTTCGAAATCATTGTTTTCATCAATACCTCTTCATTCTAAATAAAATACAACAAAAAATAAAAAATCAAAATAAAAATAGTAATCGTTATATGCTTTTTTGGTTGGTTGGAATAATACGAAGCTTTTTCAGCTTGACTGAAGAACGTTACACTTTTCTGTACCATGTCAGTTTTCGAGAAATTGACAATTCAAGTTTTTGGTGGTGGCGCTCAGCACCAATGAAAAAAATGAACAGAGTCCATAATATAAGAGACTATTTACTTTTGTGTTGATTTCACGGTCCGCACTGACATATTCGAGTTTTGTGAAAAAAGTTTTGAGTTTTAATTATCCAATTCTCGATTAAATTGCGACGGTCTGTCGAAGCACAATACAAGTATGAGTTTCAGAAGAAGGGGATATGTCTTTCTCGTAGTCAGAGAAAGATTGTGCTTATTTAAACTTGAACATTATTGAATTACCTAAATATCTGTCAATTCAAAGATTTAAGTGCCAAGTGATATATTGAATTAGTCCATTGACCGAGCCATTGACAGATTTTTCTTTTATCTCAGTGGCACTAATACGCCGTAAAGTGTAGAAAAATTGAGTCTAAATTGAATTTTTTCGGTAATGCTCCCCACGTCAAGTGCATCATGTACATCTAGCTTTGATATAATATGTGATTAGATAATTTAACCGAGGAAACCTGAATCAACACAATTCTACATACATTATAAGTTTTTCAGAATTTATCAACAAGATAACTCTTCATTAAGATTACCTTTGCTTGATTCCTCATGATTCTCAGTTTTCCTGAAAATCAACTGTTTTCAGACGTTGGTTCATTCATAATCGATAGGTCCCAGAAGAAGAAGAACCTTTTTCGAATAAATAAAAAAATACGCTTTCAGACCAATCAGTTGTTTTTTTCCTCGCACTATCTATTAAACTCGGCAAACTTCTTTTCATGGAAATTACAAGCGCAATATAAATCGTCTAAAAATAATAATGAATAAAGACGCGAACGATAAAATGAAATCAATATAGGTTATTGTATAGTGACTTGCATTCCATATTTAACCTTCTACACTGAATATACAGTTTTAAAAATATGAAGATTCATTTCTAACACCTCTCACAGGAATATAATTTAACTTCAATACCCAAAGCGAGCTACCAGATGATGGTTGACAGCTTATAATTATTACCAAACCAAACTTGGAACATCCGGCGAGTGGTCCCTGAATAAAAAATCCCAGGGTGATGAATTGGCACCCATATCCTGCCTTATTCTGAAAACATCCCTTAAAAAATAGCAGCTTATAACCACCTTTTTCCTGTGCTCGTTTCTCAAGGGCAGGATTTGAATCTGAATCCAATGCAAGTAATTAAGAAGAGATTTATATGCGTATAATGTTGAAAGGTGTTATTTGACATATTCGTAAGCAGCGAAATGAGTTGACTAAGAATGTTATAAACTAGACAATTTCAAAAAAAAATCTCATAAAGATTCATGTTTTGAAATTCAGTCACAAGACATATTATTAGTATTATATGCGATAGAAATCAAATTCAATGAGTCGATATATTTTGTGCCCTACAAGCAGACTGGTCTTCAACGTTTCTAAACAATTTAGCTTAAGTAGAAGTAAAACTCACTTTAGAGTAACGTTATGTTCTCGCTAGTCATTCCGTACATGACCATATGAAGCGCTGTGGAACGCGGATGGTACCAACAACTTCGTATTTCTTGCTTTCTAGAACTTACTATTGAACTATTCTTTTCAAGAGTTATGCGATATCGTTTATCCTATTGAAATCTCAATCATCAAGTACTTATGAGAATTTTTGCCTCTTCCACTTTTAGATGTACTTAATGATTTGAGTTTATATATCGATTGAAATATTATCTGGGAGGATTCTGCATTTCTAAAAAACTTGAGGTTTTCATTCCCAGTCTCTGAAAGAGAAAAAATTAAAAAAAATTTCAATTAAGATGAAGTGCTCATGCGAAAATCTTTGCACTTATTAGTCAGGAGCAAATTTGTTTTGAGAAAATTTTTGCCTAACAGTAAATCGAAGAAAGGAAATAAATGAAAAGGATAATATAACGTTTCGGTGTCTATGTCAGACACCTTCTCCAGACAAACTTGTAAAATCTTCGGAATTCGGTGTTTTTTCATTTGCAGTCTAATTGACATTAGGCCCATACCTTTCTTTCAGATATCGATTGAAATATAATCTGGAAGGATTCTGCAATTAGACTGCAAATGAAAAACACACAATTCCGAAGATTTTACAAGTTTGTCTGTAGAAGGTGTCTGATATAGACACCGAAACGTTACATTATCCTTTTCATTTATTTCCTTTTTTAGTTTTACTGTTAGGCAACATTTTTTTCAAAACCAATATGCTCCTGACAAATAAGTGCAAAGATTTTCAAAGGAGCAC
This sequence comes from Propylea japonica, assembly GCA_013421045.1. Classification (NCBI taxonomy): domain Eukaryota; kingdom Metazoa; phylum Arthropoda; class Insecta; order Coleoptera; family Coccinellidae; genus Propylea; species Propylea japonica. The sequence goes on from CM024239.1 coordinate 109,406,527, forward strand.
TTCATCTTAATTAAAATTTTTTTGATTATTTCGGTTTCAGAGACTGGGAGTGAAAACCTAGAAAGCTTTTTAGGAATTTTAGTTTATAGTTTTAGAATAAATACTTTTTTCAGTTGAGAATTTCAAGGGTTATTAGCGTGCTTTTATGTGTAAATATTGTTGTTTCGGAAAAATATTCATAGAAATTTTTTTTCATATAACTAATTTCCAGACAAGAAATCCTAGGCTGAATTTAAATTCATACTGAATTTATGAAATTATCACTATTGTTGAACTGATCTATTTCCATATGGATTTTAATCTTTTTCGATGCGACATATTCATGAAAATGGCACCAATATAATTTTCAAGTCTTCGAAGTAACAGCAAAAAATTTGTTATTTATCTGCGTTTTCCTAGTTCTCAAATGCCACGAATAGCTTTATGAATATGAAACAGTTTTAAGATTGGAGAAATATTATAAAATAGTCAAAGCTTCATAGGAATCGATCATACATAGAATGATCATGTGCGTTGGGTACTAAATGTGGAGGAACCTCGATTCCACAGAAGCGGAAAAAATAGAACGGATGTTAACCGAATATTTGTGCATCGAATATGAAAAAAGGTAAGCTGCATGTTATATGGAACACGCCTACAGGCTAAATCCATGAGTCGAAGACTATGTCGAGCACTATTTAGTGACACAAATCAAGATGTATAAATTTTAACTGTATTATGATATAATGATATTTTTTCTGTGACAGGAAAAAAATTTGACATTTTATCTCTCTTGACAATTAACAAAATATAACTTTTAACGAAATGATTTTTTACCCTGTCAAAAAAGTGACCCCCCGGGGAAAAAAGTAGTTTCGTGAAAAGTTATATTCTTTCACTATAAAATCGTTGTTTTCCTTGTCACAGAAAGAAATAGTGTATTATACACGAAAAAAATATTAGATTTTAGCTCTCGGTTTTTTGTCTCCCGACGCGAAGCTAAAAAGAGAGCTAAAATCTAATACTTTTTTCCCTTGTAAAATAAATAACTATTTTTTGACATGCATTCAAACTCACCGAATACAAGCATTAGTGCTGAAATTGTACATACCTGTAAAAGAAAATAGAATAAATTAGAATGAATTAAAAACTAAAGAGCCAGTAATTAGATAATGCGAGTGGTTATAAGTTCTTCATGAGAACTTCTGATGAAGCATCAATTACACTGGCGCAGCCAGGGGGGGGGGCTTTGGGGCTGCAGCCAAATGCAAAAATGCGAAAAGTTCTTCGCAGCTAAATATTTGATGGCACACGAAAGAATCAGTTTATAGTTTGCAAATGGGCAAAAATGACCTCATGCCAGTGCTTTATTTATAATTAGAGTTTGATTAAGGGTTAAAAGTTATAACTTATAACGTAAAGTGTTCTTTGTCCCCTTTCTTTCATAATATGCTGAAAAGAAGATATGAAAATATTCGGATGGACGAAAAGATCTCGATTTTACTCAATACTTCATCTGTCCCTCATGTCTCTATTATTAATTCCAATGATTCGTAATTAAATCACCTGCTCTAAAATGACAGCATGATCCCTATTAACTAGCCTCCATGAAGAACAAACTTTCTTTCATCCAATTGGATGATCAAACGAATTAAAAGTTTCTTGAGCAATAAGAATTAATCAATTCATAGTCCGACACAGCCTTGCTCAATCAAGTGGTAATTAAAATTATACACAGCTGCTCAGTTGACTTTTATGCTTTTTTTTAGATGCAAGAGAATGTCGATTTTAATTCAACTGGTCATAAATTTCAATATTTATTATGGAGGTATAAATGTTGTAAGAAATTATAGGAAATATTCGCGAAAAAAACTAACGCTAATTTTTATGTAACTTTCTTCTGAATATCTGATAGGTTTTTTTCATGCTCCAAATTTGAAACGCATCTGCGACAGGAAGCAAACTAGATTTCGAAACTTATACCCGTTTCCTTCCTCAAAATTCCGCGTCACTGATTGGAAAGAAGAATAATGAATAGATGTCGTTAAATATAAAGTAAGATATTAATTCGGAACAAGTTTCCGTCAACCGATTCTGATTTTTAAATGAATGCTCAATCTTGAAAATAGTTTTATTTCAATCGAATTCTTGTTCTCACGCCCACAGAATTATTTGATACTGCCCAGGTGAACTGAAGTTAATGTCCTAAGAGATGGTCAATGTTCGTTTCCAGAATGGGAAGAATTGATTAGTTGTTTGTCGTGAAAGCCGTTATGCTGGTTCATGATGAATCGAATAATAGACTTCTTTTGACTGGTAAAAACTTAAAAACTTGAATGTAATTCAATATCTTTCCATCTTGGAGACTAGATGGATGGGTTACAATGTTGGAGCATTATTTTAGCTGATCGACTAAATTATTCAGGATTGTGAAGCGACAGTAATATTTTAAATCCTGATCTGTATATGTAACATTGAAGATGAAAACCAATTATTGAAATAGAAAAAAAGGAATTTCAAACGACTAGTAAATAGAGGTGATATTATCTGGCAAAAGTGCTCCACATAAATATTCATATTTTTTCACATTCAAAATTCAATTTTATTCTGATCTATTTTAACTACTATCTAAAATTACCTGAATAGTTTTTAATTTCATGAAAATCTAGGATCGATTGAATATTCGATATGACGTTAACGATATAGTCTGAAAATCATGAAATTTTCTTTGAAAATTGAAGTTTTTACAAAATAACATGTTATATGACATTATTCTGAGGGAAATTTGATTGAATTGTAACTATGTATGTACTTGATTTATGAGAATGAATCTTCAAGATACTAACGAAGAAGAACTCAACATTATTATTTCATTAGACTTATAAGTTTTCATCGCCAGCAAAACATTGTATAGATAACATTGATGTTCTATTTTTATGAAATTTCTTTCCCTTCAGAAGTTATGCATGTAGGGTTCAAAATTCAATTAAGTATGACATATCTTTGTGTATTAGTCAAAATTTATTCATTCTATGAATACTTATCGTTACAGTTTACTTACAACTAGGTACGAGTAATTGATCTCAACATGCTTGTTTCCCGAGAAAAATAAGCTTCTGCCATTTCGACAACCAAATATAAAAATCAACAATCTATCCATCTAATTACACCAATGCGCTCAGGAACACAATGTATGGATGATTTCGATTTCGTGGCTGCTCTATTTTCATGATATTTCTTCCTCGTCAAGAGTTCAGCATTTATCTGGTGAAGGTAAAATCATACACTACAATGATATGCCATAACTGAATTATGAAACTAATTAGTCAACATTACTTCACCCTGTAAAATCAATCGTAACAATTTACTTCTAACAAATTTAATTTGCTAAACTTCTTCGCGAAAAATGACCATGCGAAATCTTCAGATGAGATCTCAACATGCTTGCTTCCCGAGAGAAATAAGCTTCTACCATTTAGAGATTAGACAACTACATCCTTGTTTCCTCAGTGGAATAAGCTTCTATCACGGCCTTCTAAACCCCTTCTAAACTTTAGAAGGCCGTGTGTTCTATCATCTCGATAACCGTATAGTCCGTTCACGAGCCGTCGGTTGGCCATGGAAATTTGGCATATTCCACTGTGCATATTGAAATTTTAGGTTATATAGTTTATTTTCCTGTCAGATTGATACGCAATGTTGTCAATATTGCATATAGTTCTCTGATAACTCTCAAGCTCGTCAGACGAGATCGGGTACATTCGGCAACGTTGACTTTATTTCACGTTATGACAGCAAATACGGCCAACTTCAGATAAAATAAAAAACGCCTACTAGGGGCTCAAAATTTCGTGAACGGACTATATGTAAAAATCAACAATATATCCATCTAACCACACCAACGTCATCACTATACACAAAAATATGCCATAATGATATGCCATAATTGAATTGTGAAACTAATTAGATGAAGATAATTCATTCCGTAAAGACCTATCGTTACCTTGATTTGGGTTGATAATTTTAAATCGACATAATTTAGTTTCAAACATTTTATCTTTCGGTTTCTTTTTTCTGCTTCGATTTTTTCGTTTCAGCTTCAGTATTCCGAAGGAATCTTGCAGTGGGTCGTCGTATGGACTCAATAAAAAAGAATTCAAATAGTTTTATTTTTGTTAGACCTTTTACTGAGGTTTTTCTCCGAGCTCTGGCATCATACGAAAAAATAGTATGGTACACCGTTTTGCACTAACCTCGATGTGGGATTTTTGTTTTATGTATTGTATTATGTTAGCTCTCGATTTCAAAATACATACTTCCAACAATTTCGTGAAAACTAACCATGCGAATCATCAAATGAGATCTCAACATGCTTGATTCCGGAGAGAAATAAGCTGCTTCCATCTTGACAACCATGTGTAAAAATCAACTATCTATCCATCTAATTACACCATCAGAAGCATCTCGAGAAAAAACGCGTGCAGGCGATGTATCAGTAGAATATCTGCCTGGTCTGGCGCTAAAAACATTTAATGAGTGACTCATGTTAATATTCGAGGTGGTCTTGTAATTATTTAACGGTATGACGTCACTAGTTACACGCGATGGTCCCGTTCAAAGTTACCTCGTTTCGATTCATGAAATTCATGTGTGCTAAAGTGATTCAGAAAATCTCCGAATGACTGCAGGTTGTAAACGGTGACAGTAGAGGGGTTGGGGTGCGAATTTATGGAAATGTGCGGGGTTGAACGTGTGTCATGGATTCGGAAATTTTTATGCGAAAGGGTGAGAACACAAGAAATTTTAACGACTGTGTTGGTAACAGGTAAAAGTGTGGAAAACACTTTCCTTGATTCTGTGGTGATTCCGTTCATTATGACATCCATAATTTAGATCAAAATGTGAGATAGTATCTCTTTCACGGATTATTTTATCAGTTATATATTATATTTCACAAATTCATGTGCACCACCTTCAGTGGTACCATTGATTATATAACTCATGTGTTTGAAAACCAATCAAATCCACGAATTTTACGTAGTTACTGCGTATTGATAAGTGAATATACCCCTTGACGACGTGATATAATCGTTTTGGTGTTTCACCTCCTGCCATATTGTAATCATTTCCATAGTAACGGGCAAGTTCAATGAAATGTCAGTTAATTCTTCAAAATGCAGCGCTTTGGTTTCGTTTCATGTGGTGGAATTGATCAAGAAATTGAAAATGCAACAACAGAAAATACCACAAAAACACATAATTATGTTTGGAAGCAGTTTACGGTGTTTTGTGAACATCGAAATTACAAACTTTCTGCTGATATTTCTAATGAAAAAGTAGCAGTTATTCTGAAGGATTGGGCATTCAATATGAAACGTGCAGACGGAAAGGAATATAAAGAGAGTACAGTGAAAACCATTTGGAATATTTCTGCTAAACTTTTACAGAAAAAGTTTCATGAAGAGTTCGAAAGAGAAATAAATCCATTTAAAGATGTTATTTTCGAGAACGCAAGAAAGGCTCGTGCAGCAAAGAGAAAGAAATTACAAGCAATTCCCGACAGAAAAAAAGAGAGCTCAGCCGCTCTTAACGAGAAAGAAATAACCAGAATTATATTAAGTTTTGATGAAAATACACCAGATGGTTTGCAGAAAAAATTTTATCAAATTTGTGCTGTGGAATTGGCATGGCGTGGTAATGAAGCAGCCTTTTGCTTAACCGACTATTTCAAAAAGGAATTCGACAATTATGGTCAATCTACGGGACGTATCGAATACAATCCAATATTCTCTAAAACATCACAAGGTGGAGAACAACGCACAACTGATTCGAAATGGTTGGCTCCGAATAAAGAGTTTCCTAATAAGTGCCCAGTACGTCTCTTGGAAAAACTGTTGAGCAAAAGAACGCCAAATATCACAACCAATCGCCTTTTTTAACACCTAATATCGATTGGCAGAAAACAGGGAAATGGTTCAAAAATTGCCCTATTGGTTTGAATACATTGAGTAAATGGATACGTACAGCAGCTGAAAGTATCGGAATAGATACGAAAAAAAGGAAAATTACGAATCATTCAAATCGTTCCTCTGCTGTGAGTATCTTGTCGCACTCTGGAGCAAACTTGCAAGATATTACCAAAATAACAGGCCACTCATCATCTGAATCTCTGAAACCATATTTGAAACTTACTGCAGAACACCATAGAAAAATTATTGAAAAAATGAGAAACATTCCTAATCCATCCACCTCAAGCGTCACCAACAGTACCAACACCAACACTACAAATAATGCTGAAAACAACAATACATCAAATATGTATTATAATAATTGTACTTTCAATATTAATATTAATCAATAAAAACAATATTATTCGTTATATAATCTTAACGAATACCACTCGAGCATAAACAATATTTTACGATTATTCACCTCTTCACTCGACGTATTTCGGTGAATAATCGAATATTGTCTATGCTCTTGTGATATTATAAGTGAGTATACTTCCAACTATTACATTTAAACCAATGGTGGTACCTAGTAGTGGCCAAACGCAGCTAAGAAGCTGTAGGTCTGAGTACAAATCCGGTGTGGGTATATGGATGTTGTGTAGTAGTCATGAACATAACGAAAGTTCAGCCCAATAAAAAGGGAATGAATTAATTAATTTATGTTTCATCAAGTAGAGTCGTGAATAATAACATATCGATATAAATGGAACTTCTGAATAGAAATAGATCTACTAGAACTATTGTTGTTAATTCTCGGAAAGTATCAAAAAAGGGCGGCGTTACACCAGCAGGTCACCTTCAAGGATTTTTGAAATTTTTATTCCATCGTTTTGCTCCCGTTTTGCTTCGTTTTGCTCACCACTCAGTTTATTTTGCTCACCTATGTATATTGAGCTGTTCACAATTCAAAGTGCTGGTGTAACATTACACCAGTAGGGCACCTTAAAAAAATCTTGCCGATATTGGTGTCATTAGAAAGGACTCGTTTTGCTTCGTTTTGCTCACCGATCTCTTCATTTTGCTCACTTATACTTTGAAAGATTTTTGAAAAAAAAAATTTTTTTTGCCCCGCCCTTGCAAGTGAGGTATCTGCGTTTTGCTCTTTCCCAAACTGGAATCAGTTTCTCTCTACGATCTTTCGTAAGAAATAATTGACAATATATTATGCACAACTCCATTGTGAAGAAGATTTTTTCAAGAAAATGGTCATTGAAAATCATTGGTGATACAGAGTGTGAGATGACAAAACAAACAATTTTAGCATAAATTTCATGAGTGTTGTGAATGAGTAATAACTAGGAAACAGTTGTGCCAATTCTCATCTTAACAGGTAACCTTTTAACGAATGGTATTACATTGTGGTTTGACTTGTTGTTACATAATGACTCTCCTAAGAAATTGATAGAAAAGGCCGAAGCAATTGGACACAATAGTATACTCATAGAACCACAACCTACAACAAGTCTAACCGAAACAACATAAACGATAATCAATCTGAAATGATGGGGAATTGGAAATAATTCCAATGTGGAAACAGCATTCAAGACTAAAGATACTCTCAGGACTAATCAAACCAAAGAAAAACTCGATAATGAAAAATAACTTAACAAAAGCCGCATATTTGAAGTACCTAGTCTGTGGGGTAGAGCCTTTGTTAGAGAAACTAAACGTTTTCTAAATGTTCGCCTCAAGGAACATGAAGAATTTGCTTAACAGAGAGATTCTGATGATTCGAAGCTTGTTCAACGTGCTTTGAATGAAGACTATGGGATTTTATGTGATGAAGCCTCAACAATATCAAAAGAAAAAAATAAAACTTAGAATATTAAAAGAATCTGCTTTCATGTCAATTACTGAAAATCCTATCAGTCAACAGTTGATCTCAAAACAATCAGGGGCCTATTGCACCAAAATACTTAGCAACTTTTCCCCCAGCATTTAAATTCTGCGGAGTGCTCTTCACTTCGCACTTTGCTTTCCACATTGCACTTTTCAATAATGAATGCGTTTCGTGCAACGTAATTCATTTGAAAAGTAAAAAGTTGCAAAGTATTTGGTGCAATAGGCCCCTGGTCTCCAATAATATCTAAGATACAGCTTGACCATTTGGCAACTGATTCGATAAAAAATGGCTCAAAATCATCGATGTGGCGAAAGTTCCTTTCCTGAAAGTTGCAAGTTTTAAGTGTTGGCGAAAGTAGGACGAAAAATTTAATAAAAGAAGCAAAAATGATTGAAATAGCTCAAATTGTACTTCAATAAAAAAAATTCCACACTAACGTATAAAAATTATTTCAAGAACCTTATGCAATGCAAATTTCAGGAAAACACAAATGTCCACTTCCATTGTCGAGCTTTATACATCGGATCAAAACTCGCAAATGCCTCCTCTTCATACCATAAACCATTACTACAATTCCATCAACATTTCCTACGAGCATGAATCACACACTGCGGTCAAATACCATCAATTCCGTTATAGTACATGCGAGAACAATGCTCTCCCATTTCGATGAACGATGCGACAACCTGATACCATCTCTGGTGAATTTATCGTACCAGCATCTTGAAAATACCCCTAGCTCTATCGGCGGATCGCCATTTCTGGTCATTGTCACACGATTGTACTCCAAATGAGGTAAGATAATAAAACTACCCCCTTGAAGTATCGCTATTCATTTGCTCAAGTGGTACTTGATAGACGCCCTTCCTGTAGGTCCTTTCATGCTGAGTCTGCGAACGGATGGAAGGGCCTTGGGTTCCTTTTAAAACCCCTTCTGGTTATCTGAGTGGTATTTCAAAATTGCTGATTAGAGTATATGAAAGAAACACTTCATTAGGTTCAATTTGTTTTCGTTTCAGTTGAGGTGGTTTCCCACGTAATACAGGGTTTTCATTTTAAGTTGGCCTATTAGACGTTTTTGGAGAACTAGTGACTGTTTTGTTCTGAAATTGATGGTACTGAAGAATTTCAGTATTTCCATCTCATTCGAAAACTATCCAAAATAAATAATTACCTAGTGTAAAATGAGCCTGCCATTCATTTTTTATTCAGAATGGAATGATGTGAAATAAATATGAGGTTGCCATTTGAAAATCTTGAAATATTTCAAATTCAAGTTCCACATTTTCGGATCAAAGTTTTAGAAGAACCTTACGATGTATCAAAATACTGAATATACCACATGATTGCACGGATTCTCTACTATGAGACTACCGAGTTTGGTTCTGTTCGCATAGAAAATAATCGAGATATTGCATTTCCAAACTTGCAATGCAGATGTCAAAAATTTCAAGAACTTGTACATAACTTGGCAACAGTGCATGGCAGAGATTTTTTTAGTACGTTATACTATGAATTTGGGTAAGATATCCTGTTATTCACTTGAATTTCAAATTATTAGTTACACATATTCAAAAAAAATTCATCTGCGGGTTTATGGAAGAAAACATTGATTTCGAATGAATTTTGATGATTGACAATGTCACGTCCTTGAGTTAGTTCGCTCTAAAATTATTCAGTATGGAATTCACCTTCTTGATCATAATGATAACGATAACGAATGATCTGGCAAGGAAGACCTCTCAAACTACCTTTCAAGCAATTATTTTCTAGAAATCCAGACATGTGAATAGAGTTTTGCATCTGGGAATCATTTTCAATAGATATAGGTATAAATTAGTCAAACAAATTATGGTTTACCAGTAGCCGTTCTATAACAATAGCTAGATCTAGTCATCATAATTTTCAAAGCTTTCTCTCACACCCTTTTACCCCTTCAGTTACCCTGATCAATTTCATCTGATCACACTTTTTATTCCATCTTTCAAGTTTAAATTAGTTTAATATATCGTATATTATTTTCATCATATTTACTTCTTTCAACTGAGAAGAAACCTGATAATAAAAATAAACTAACCAACAACCACATATATGAAGTACTTGTGAGTGCGGTTGAGCCTATATTGGAGAAACTAAAAGTACCCTAAGTGTTCGAATCAAAAAAGATAAAAAACTAGATCAACTTTTGGAGATACTGATAAGTCGAAGCCCAACATGTTTGAATTAAGACCACAGGATTTTATGGGGCGAAGTTCCATAATATCAAAAGAAGGAAAACTGAGACGTAGAAAATTGAAGGAAGAAGCTTTCATGTCAATAAACGAAAATTCCATCAGTCAACCGTCTGTTGGTATCAAAAACATCTGCGCTTCAATAGACAGATCCAGCCAAAAAAAATCGAATGAATAGATCAAAGTCAAGAAAAATGGCTACCCCAAGAAGATTCTCGATGTAGCCAGAGAACCTAGGGAAACAAGAACAGAGCCCCAACGAATAGACAATGATTCTACAGAAACAATAACTTCTGTCATACCATACGTACAGGGTATATCTGAAAAGATTAGAAGGATTGGTAACAAATACAATGTGAGAACAGTATTCAAGACCAAAGAAACAATCAGGAGAAAACTCACGAAAGTGAAACCTTTCAACGAAAATCAAATTACCAAATTTATTAAATACCCTGTGAATGCGACAGATCCTACATTGGGAAAACTAAAAGCCCTCTCAATATAAGAATCAAAGAACACCAAAGATTGCTCCAACTTGGAGAAACCGAAAAATCCAAACTAATCCAACATGCTATGAACGATGACAACAATATCAGATGAAACGAGGCCATAATACCAAAGGAAGAAAAAGGAGGAAATTGAAGGAAGCAGCCTTCATGACAAAACTGCCAATCCGATCAGTGCGCCCTCCATTGAAATGAAGGATGTTTGGAGACCAATAATACGTTCTGAATTGAGGAGGACGAACTCGAATCAGGGAAGTACTAACCTAATGTAACTTCCACACATGTCATCTGAGTTGAGAAATCATGTAAGTGACCTCTAACACAGAATTTATAAAAATTCAATTTTCTGACAGCTAATGTCAGAAGCTAGTCGTATCAATTTCACTGAATGCAGGCACAAACTTTGAACAGAAGAAGTAAATATGATGGAAATACTCTTAGCCCAAATAATATCTCAATGTTCAATCGTGTAGAATTTTACGTCTGCAATTTATAATTTAAAGTCGTTCTAGCAAACCTTCGTCTTTGAACAAATCCAATAGAGCTTTTTCCACATATGTGCCACAATGGCTTCTTACAACCTTCTCCATCTTCCTTCCATTCACCGACCAAGAAGAGCTGGGGTCAACCGCGAAGCTAACTGTACCTCCATTATTGCGAATAACTATCAAATACCCAGCGGGCAATTCAACATATCCAATCACACCCATAAACGTGTATCTTCTGAAAGCAATAATCTTCCGCACACATCTCCTAGGCCGTTCATGAATGAAATTAACCATGCATGAAATTGCACCTCAGACGAGATCCATTCGAATAGCCAAAGTCTAGAGATATGCAAATTGATTTTTAGTGTTTTGCTAAACCGGTTGTGTTTGGAAATGAATGAAATTCGCGGGACGTGAGGAGCTGGTTTTGGTGCCATATTTTCGCTGAATGAAAGCCTACCTATAGATTGTTCTTGTTTCGACTTGTAAAGAATTTTTGGACCAGTATAAATATCCCGAACCAAATCTGTTTGATACACAATGGACTGAATGAAATTGGAATGTATTCTTATTCATAGCTTAGATCGCTCTTATTTTGATCTTTAGGCATACACCGCTAAACATTCTTATCTTTTGAGCGCTCGTTTCACTTAAACGAGTTGTATATCGTTTTGCCAAATGTCTGTAATTTTCTCTCAAACGAAAAGGTTCGACTCACTGATGATGAATCCGTGGTCAAATTCAATTCTGTCCTAGAGAATTGAGAGAGATTGGTTAGTATCGTTAACCAGCCAAATCGTACAGGATGTTCCATAAAATATGGCCTTCCGAAATTTTCGTTCCTCAATATCTCAGACAAAACGAAAGCAATCGAAATTTTACGGCCACATACAACTTGCTAATAATAAGCCTCATGCAAGATTTTGTGGCCATAGTGTTAACAAGACCATGGAAAATATTGCAAAGAAGAATCTTTATATTTTCATAACAAAATATCCGATTCGAGTGAAATTTATTTTGTGGATAAATATTGATATAGTGAAAGATTTCAAAAGGATCGCATCACCAGAACCATAGAAAATTCAATTGGAATATTGAGAAAATGAATCTCTTTATTCATATAACAAGATCTCCGATTGGAGTGAAATTTATTTTGTGTATGAAGTTTGATATGCTGAATGTACATGTTGAATTTCAAGAGATTCGCATCATTATAGACCATAGATTTAATTTTTTTTTTGTTGTGAAATTTTCACATATTTTAGGTTCTGAATAATTTCCAGAAAATTATTCCGATCATGCTGTGATTTTACATTAATAGTATCAATTTCGAGTACTATACAAAATTTTGAGGTAATGGCATCATTGCTCCACTAATGAATGAGCAACGCTCAAAAGCACCTGCTCAGGGCTTTCTTAGTTTTTTTCAGCTGAAGCGTTCATTTAATGTTTTTATTGCTCTGCGATGGAAAAGACTGATCATAATGAAAGAGATTCGGTTTACCAAAATTAAATCTGTTCAGTCGTTGGAATCAATTGATATTCAGGGTATTTGTGAAGTCTGTGTTTGTGGATTGGATGAAAAATTAGTGGATTAGTTAACGAATTATTACTCGAACAATCTCAAATATCGAAATCCGATAGGGTCCAATTGTTTCCGTTAAGCGAATTCGGGATTTTTTTATTATTTTGTAATTCACATTAGACTTACTTTGCCATATCCGATATCATCAAATTTACTTGTCATTCAACAATGAAGAAAGCCAAAAATGTTTTCAATTACTCACTCACTAAGTATGATATGCTCTCCAAAAGAAGATGCATTTTCAATCCTATAGAATTTCAATATCACAACGTATCAGTTTTACATATCAAAAATATTTTGTTTACATTTACAGATGATAAAAAATTAAACACATCATGGTATATTAACAGAAGAATGTTGATATCTTTACCTTATCTCACTCAATTAATGGTTATTAATACTATCATGTGATATGAACAAGGAAAAAAATTAATTTATGAGTAATTTCTCCGATAATTTATGGTCATTCTGAAAATAACACTAAATTCAACGAACTGTGATCTATTCATTATTTACTCCAGAAGAGTTGGGTACTTTTTCAAACAAGTAGCTAATGGAGTCGATTCGTCAACATTAAAATTTTTTGGGTAAATTGCCCCATCATCCTATTGAAGTCCAGTTTCGAAGAAAATTTTCATTCGAAAACTTTTTTGGTTATTAATAAGTGTTCGAAATAACTTGTTTTTGCTGGCCTACATGTTATGATGATGAGTGCTTGTACTTTCCTCGTTCAAATAAACATTCATTAATATTATTATTTTTATATGTTGTCATCATCAGCAAATACAAAAAATATCGGTCCTATTAATGGTGATCAGTAAATTCGAATTTTTTTTAAATTTTCGTCATTTTTCCCACTTAGTTGAATATACCCATTTCTGTTGTTCAATATAAATGTTCTGGTGCATTGTGGCTTGTTTCTCAAGTGTTGGTGACACGATTATTGTAATGGTTTGCACTTCTTGAGAGATAAATTCCTATGGCCAAGACAACATACTTCCTCTTTTGATGCTGTTTTTTTCAGTAAGATATCAGTATGAGAAACGGCATACACAAGTTTTTATGGTTTTCTCTGGCACTTCTATGATATCATGAATAAAATATGCATTCAAGAATGATGTTAAACTAACCATGCAAGTTGAAAACGAAGGTCTCATTTCACAGGCCTATCTTAAAGCAAAACTTCAATATACCTGTTTTACCACGTCTTCCAATTTCAATTCTTCGAATTTGACTACAAGAAATCAGATAAGAGGAGAGACGAAGAGGCTAAGAAGACCTAGTAGAACCTTAATTGACATTATCCTTCTTTCGGAAATCTTGATTGATCATTCTGAGCCTTCTAGATCTCAAATACCAGCCTATTTAGGAAATCTTGACCTTTAAGCCTCACTTATGCTCAGAGCTGAACCTGTTCAGCCAACCGTCAATAAAATACATTAAGAAAATTAACCAGTGAATAAGCTCTCTGTAATAATAATAAGCTCTCTGTAATAATAATCTCTGTAATAATAAATATTACTTGAGTATTTTTATATGAAAATATTGAAAAGGATATCTAAATTTGTCGATGTACAAGCAAACCAAAACTCGAACGCTCTGCATTTTATGATTAAAAGATAAATGGCATAAAATGTTCAGCCAACCGTCAATAAAATACATTAAGAAAATTAACCAGTGAATAAGCTCTCAGTAGACAATTTCCCAATATTCAAATGACACAAAGAAAAACGGATGTTTTGATGCCAAAAAACAATCGGTGAACGACCCATTCTCACGGTCACGAACCTCACGCTCGTTTTTCGTCGCCTTCTTGGGAAAAATCACATACGAAATTTATGCGTAGAAACCGACACAATTAAAGACTGTTTGTCCGCATTTCAAATGTGCCACATCCGACACGAAAGATCTCACAGATATCTGGATAGTCCGCGGATTCGTGAGCTCGAAGCGTGGGACCATCGAAGACACCAGATCAAGGTCGAGTGTTCTATGCTACCGACATCTGGAATGAAAATGAATATTGCGTAACAAAAACATACAATGTGACAATTGTATAAATAATCAAACGGTGACGATATGTTCGACGATGTATCAAGATTTGTGGTTAGAGCAAACATGTTCTGTGGAGCAAACAGTAGCGTATGGTGAATGCTGAGGTTGGAGGAAATGTGGAACCAATGTCATGGTAGTGGTGACTGGTAACATAGATAAATAAACTCTAAATATTTGTCTATGACTGGTAACGTTAGTTAGGTTTCGATTGTTATCTCTTAGTAACTGTTCAGAATTATTCTTCATTGTTGTCAATTCGAACTAGATACTTCTGAGGAAGTACTAAGCATTGAGGTATAGGTAGAAACAGGCACGTAGCTAAGGGGTGGGCTAAGGGGCTGAAGCCCCCAACGAAATTATTAAAATATCAATAAGCATGTGTTCAGTTATACGTTGTGGCAATCGTGAATCATTTCATTTCCATAGATTCAAATTTTTTGATAAGAAGTAGCCCTCCCCGAAAAATTCCAGTTTCTTGAAATATAGGGTTGATAGAATTAAAAGTTATTTGAATATACAGGGTGTCTCGGCAATGTGGGAAGTCTCTCGGATTCAGATAGGACATAAAAAATGAAGATGACAAGTTCCCATACTTTTTTTCCTAGCGGCCCATCCCTACGAAGATACGACCTCCTAAATGACGCCACTAGGAAATCCATTTTAGTGGAATGAATTTCAAGCTACTCGATATAATTTGATATGATTAATAGTATTGAGGACCTCTCAATTCACCGCACTCAAATTTCAATTAGCTTTTTCAGTTTACCCGGGTCGGACTGGGTCATACATTTTAATGCTTACATTTTTAACACCCTGTATGATAAGGTGCTAAAAACAAATTTGGATACCTTGAACATTAAGCTAAAGAAAAGGTACTCTTGTTCAGTGTCGATAAAATAATCCGCTTTAAGAAAAATAACGAAAGAAGTAAGCAATTGAAATTAATTCCACTAAAATGATTTCCAGTGGCTTCATTTAGGAGGTCGTTTCTTCGTAGGGAGGGTCGCTAAGAAAAAAATTATGGAAACTTGTCATCTTATTTTTTTATGTTCTATCTGGATCCTAGAGATTTCCCACATTTTCCGGGACATCCTGTATACAGTCCGCTGATTCGTGAGCTCGAGAGTGCGATCATCGAATCGTCGAGTATTCTATCCTACCGACATCTGGAATGAAGATGAATATTACGTAGGTAACGAAAACATACATGTGACAGGAGACGCATTGTATAAATAATCAAGCGGTGACGATTTGTTCGACAACGTATCATAGTCTAGGAGCTTGGCGACATTAAAATTTGGCTGATTTCAGAACGATTTGTGTTACTATTTTTGTATCATTTTGGAGCTATAGAAACCTAAAATCGATTCCCGCAAAGGTACCAGCAGGACACTGATTGATGGCGGCATACAAACATGTAAAAGCAGTTGCATTCATGAAAATCTTAAAAGTTGAAACTTTGTCAAGTTTTAAATGACATTGAAATAAGACATAAAATGACTTCCTGCCAATCCACCGGTAGAACCTTACACTCTTGCCATAACCTTGTTTATGTGAGAAAAAATTTCAATTGATAAAAATCATAAAAGCTGAATTTTTTATCAGTTCATTAGTAATTACGATACTTTATTGAATTTACAGTGTCTATTCTATTTGTATTAACACACTGGCAGATTCAATGGACAGTCTATGCGTAAATAATTAGTTTCATGTATAAAACATGCAAATAATCTAGGAATGAGGAGATTATAATAAACTATGAGAACACAATTAACTTGAATCATTCGATAATTATCTACGGTTATGGCTCAGATATTTTGTGGCGCATTTCAGTAGCAAATAGTGAAATTTGGTTAACAGAATTATATTGTATAATTTTCGGTTCAACATCAGCAAATTGACTGATTTGTTGGTAAATATCTAGTTCACCGCCCAGTTACCGATTTTCAAAATATTTGGCATATTGTTTCGTTATAATGTTGTGATGCTACAGTTTCAATTTGAGCACCGGCAAGTCGATATTTCCCGCGGTAATCGAAAAAGAAATTCTATGAATCGTTCCTAATTCAGATGCTATTTGTCTTAATTGGAGCCAGACCTTCGTTTTTTGAATGAAAAATAATTGTTTTTGGATGATTACCACTCTTGGCACTGTTCCTATCTGAGCTCACCTAACCTTAATTTAGCTAGAGTTAGGTTAGGTTAGGTTAGCTAAGATAGGAATAGTGCCAAGTATTTATACTTATATACACTGTTCCTATCTGAGCTCACCTAACCTTAATTTAGCTAGAGTTAGGTTAGGTTAGGTTAGCTAAGATAGGAATAGTGCCAAGTATTTATAAGACACCACTAAAAAAAATCTGACTCTATTTAAGAAAGAGGTACTTGAATAATGAACGATTTGTAGATAATCTTTTTCGATTTTCTCGGAAAATATTGATTAGCCGGTGCTCAAATTGAAACTGCATCACAACATCATAACGAAACAATATACCAAATATTTTGAAAATTGGTAATTGGGCGGTAAACTAGATATTCACTTTTCTAATACGAAACAGCAGGCAATGATTTATGATATTGTAATAATAATAAATATTACTTGAGTATTTTTATATGAAAATATTGAAAAGGATATCTAAATGTCGATGTACAAGCAAACCAAAACTCGAACGCTCTGCATTTTATGATTAAAAGATAAATGGCATAAAATGTACATCAGATAAGGTATATCGTCTGTGTCTGCCCAACATTTTTCCTTGAAATTGCATCAAATTCCATTAGTGTCACAGTATGAAGTGAATACCATTGGTTTCATTCTCATCAAAAAGCCTTTAGATTTGATTAGATTGTGGTCGATTGGCATGTGACTACTGCACTAAGAAAGAGGAGGTTTTTTCTACGTTACCATATTCAAGCTTCATTTTGACAACGAATCGAATCTCCTTCGCAAAATTTTTTCTAGGAAAATTTGCTCGTCGCACTTATGTTGGCTAACGTTTGTGTCATGCCGCACTGTATCCACATAACCTACAGATATCGAAGCTTTCCTAACCGATCTTGTGCGAATGATATCTCACCAAACAGTGAGCTGTGAGAAGCCCAGTAAGTAGTTTTTAGCAACGACAGAGCTTGTTGAGCCTACTTTTTTGAAGATGCAATCAGTCTTTCTGCTGGTTCTTTGACCTGGTGTGTTAATTCCGTTAGAGTGTTTCTCCCTTTTGTCTCAATCATTGACCTTCGCCCTAATCAATGAGGGTTATAGCCCCATAAGAGTACGGGTTCGGTGGAGATTATTTATTGAATGTACCTACTAAAAAAGATTGAAGTTGAAAGGATATAGTGTATGTTGCAAATATCCAGTCGATTTTTTTATATGGTATAGTTTTGCTAGGAAGATAGCTCACGTAAGTTTTTATGTTGATCAAAAAATTATTCAGTTTGTAGTAAAGTGTACCATATTATGTTTAAGAAAATTAAGGATATCTTGAACAATTACCTAGTTCTTCAGAATCTTTGTGGCTGTTTTTGTTGATATCATTTCTGTTTGTCGTTGAATACTGATAATTTAATGAATTCTATCTATCTACTATCTAATCAGCTCGATACGTGGGATATTGTTCTCAATGAATCAAATTCTCAACCCTTGCTATTTTTTAGAAACGCATCTTGCAGAACGATGACTGACAGTACAAAAGGCTACCACCTGAACACAGGTGACCCAAAAGTTTCACATTTAAAAAATCCCATTTATTCATTTCTGAATGCCTACAGCATTTCGCACCGCAGGTAGATTCTCGAACAGAAAGGACGAAGGTGCATGGTATGAATGAAGATTCACTATATAGGGGTGTACAATAAGGTATAATGTGTATACGCCTGATGGATGTGGGACCATACACCATCCATCAGAGATGTGGGAGGCAAAGAAGGGATACCGTATGTTTTTCAGGGTCATCCGAGTGAATATCAGACGCGAGATGTTTTGGAAAGAAGTTTTTGAGCTACATGGACTGTTTTGAACAATTGGAATTTCTAGTGATTTCTAGAAAGCGCTTGAAATTTTGCATTTGATATTTTTCCATCTCAAGGTACCATTCAAATGAAGGTAACAACGTCAAGGTGTTACTTATAAGATAATTGGTAACGCTGCAAGACAGAATTTGTTGACGTGATATTTTTCCCGAAGAATCCAATAGAGCATTGATACTAGAGGGCTCGTTCTATTTGAATGAGTTCTATATCGTTATGCCCAAATGTCTGTAAGTTTCGGCTAGGTTCAATTCAAAATTTTTGTTCCTCAATATCTCAGACAGAACAGAACCGATCGGAATGACATTTCGCGGTCATACGCGGCCATATTGTAAATAGAAGCATACAAAATTCTATCCAATTATCGAAAAGAATAATCATTATATTTCCACAACAAAACATCCAAAACGAGTGAATTTTATTTTGAGATTGAAGATTTTTATACTGTTCATGCAAAATTTCACGAGAATCGCATAACAAGAACCATATATTTCAATTCCTTTCTAAATCAATTTTTTTTAGCATCACTTCAAAGCAGTACGCGAACATTTGTGGAAGTTGCGTTAATACAACCGTTAGGAAATAAGCCCATATTATAATTATCGAAAAAAATTCTGATCTTTCCATAAAAGAACCTTCTGTTGAAATGAAATCGAGTTTGAGGAAGTAAATCGGCGAAGCGAATGATCATGAATTTTTTCTGAGGGATTGTGAAATCAGAACCAGAATTTCGATATTTTCAGTGATCGATTTTCCACATATTTCATTTTTTGAATAATTTTCAGAATGTTCTTTTGATCGTGTTGAGATTTTGAATCCTTATATTGAGTGTCAATCATTTAGTTCTATATAGAATTTTGAGGTAATAGCCTTATTGCTCCACTGATGAAGGAGCGCTCAAAAGCACCTGATCAGGACTTTTCTCAATTTTTTTTATGCTTCAAGTTCTCAATAATCTTAACATTTCCAGTTGAATGCATTAGAAATTCGAAATATCTGTCTGTTGGGATTAGACGAATTTCAGTATGGAAATTGAAGTAGTCATGTATCAAATTGGACAATAATTTTTCCAGTAGTCGACTTTTCACAATGGCGTTAGAAAGAGACTGAACTTGTGGAAAATTATAATATAGAACCATGCATATCGTACGAGTGATATATTAAAACGATTTTATCAATGCATACCATCGACAACAATATTCCTCTTTATACACACGCCTGATTATCACATTGTTTCGACGTTGGATCATTTCTTCTTTGTTTATTTGAACATGTCATACTGCCAAGTCAATGACTGAAAGTTAAATGGATAACAATTAAGTTCCACCACCAGTAGCCATTTCAGGTGGTCCATTATGTGGAAAGCGATAATGCGATTTGTCTCACTACATGTTTGAAGATCATGAGAAATATGGGATCAGAAACAATAACTGATATAATTCGTTCAATATGAAAGAGGTTTCTGAGTATTTAATAATAATAATAATATAATAATGGTCTTTACTATTGTGCAAGCTGTTCACCTCTTTTCCGAGTGTTTCTAAGTTTTCAGCAGTTTATCTTAATTCGCGCGATCTTTTCATTTTCATATTTGCAGTAGATAATCGTTGATATGGGAGATTTATCAATAGAAAAACCTTAAGGCAAATACGAGGCTTCAGACCATGTGAAATAAATATTTTCCCTTGAAAATGTATACATATATTAAGTTTGTTGCATATGAATATGTGAACTGCCCCATCTGCTTTTTTATTCACCCTGTTAATTTCTTAGTATCGGCTCATTTTCTTCTTCGAAAAGTTACCTTGAGTAGATTGAATGTACCCACACTTACAATCTGCAGAATATATCTTAAATGGGTGAAATAAGGTAGCGCTCTCATCATTAATAATTATGATGGAATACATACAGTAGATAACTCAACCGCTTTTCAGTATACGTCAACTCCCATTTTACTCGAAATCTTGTTTGTACCTCAGAAAAACAACGTGGGAAAATGCAGCTTTATGCAGTCGTATACCTAATTATTTCATGTATTACGGTCACGTTCTACCAGATCCAAACTTGTCCCAGCTACATCACAGATTTTGAATGAAGATATATCGGTTTCGTCCCTTGTTTCTACTTTTTTCCTTGCCGGACCAAAGATGAATCGCTCCACCAGAGAATTGCCTAATACTGACATACTTTTTTTGGAAGGACTGTGATATCTACTCCAAATCTGAAATCTTATTTGCCAGCAGAAAGAATTTGCGAAGAGTATGAGAACCGAAAAGATTGACAGCTTGAATTTGTTTCAACGAACTGATTGAACTTCTGAAAGGAGGGGACAAATACCATTTGGTTATTCTCATCACTGATATGTGTTTGTTTTAATTTATTAATAATATTTGTGCCTTTCATCTGTTAGTTGTACAATTTCAGTTAGAGCTTTATAATCATTACATCATTCTCTACATATACAGTGGAACTTCCCTATAACGAACGTCTGTACAACGAATTTCGTACAAGACATTGCACCTTGAATCTAAATTTGATGTTGAAAACGCCCACTAAAACGAAGCAAATTCTCTCTATAACGAAATATTCGAAGAACATTACTCTTTGAATGGGTATTTATAAAAAGGTATAAGGGTAGGTTTTTTCCGAAAATTTTCCGGGCGTATGTGATAAATCCGGACCTTTAACTAAATCTTTACGGCGGGCAGAGAGGTCCTTCTGAAACAGTTTCGAATACACCCCTGGCTGTTTGGTTTCAATCTAACCATTACGCTAGTGTGAAAGTTGTGCGAAAATGTAGAAAAGAAAGTGCTCGAGTTTGAATGATAAACTTAAATTTATCACTGAAGTCGACCGCGACATTGCCGACTATAGAAACAAATTTTCTGTATAACGAAATTTCTTTTTAACGAATTTGTTTGAGGATTTCGCTCCTTGCGTATAGGGATGTTCCACTGTATTATAAAAACCTTCCTAGAGTCTAGACAAGAGGCTACTCCACTTAGTCTGTGTCATAGGTTTTTGGAGATATAGGAACAAATGTTTCTTGTTTAATTACTGTGATATCTACATTACTCATTGCTTTCTTTGGATTTCGTCTTTCACTTCGTCTTTGTTTTGAATTTTCAGATGTGAATCTGAAATATTTTCCTCAACTTTTCCTAAGGTTTTTATCTTTGTGAACTCGTGTACATACAAGTGTATTGTGCCTTGTTTACATTTTTCTCTGCTAATACTGAGAAATACACCTGCTTCATTGTTGATTAGTCGAGAATGTTTTCTTCCCCAAAGAAAACTTGTTGAATTAAAGCCATAATCATAACTTTCAAATTTACTGATGTGATAAATTTGTGTCTAGAATCATCATATTGTGTTTTCTGACCAAATTTTCAATGTGAATAGTTGTGTACCTCCATCGACGAAGAACACAAACTGTTTTTTCTTACATACACAACTGTCAAACTATGGTCAATTACCAACGATAAGAAATGATAACAAGGTGTTCCGATTCAAGCTAAAAGAAAAACAATTTGAAGAAACTGATTATAAGGCCTTTATAACGAAGCAGAAATATTATATTCTCCATATACCAGTATTATATCACAAAATCAACAACATGGCATCTGCCGTCTCGTTTTGACTGAAAGCATCAGATTTCAAAAGTCGACCATGCGTTATCCATTCACTCTGACGTACTACAACCACCCAACGTAAACATCACCATCGTCCTTACCACAAAGAAATATGTTCAGAAGACTTGTTTGGTCCACTACTAGCTTGATGCCAGAGTTCTGTAAAAACCAGACAATTGCCGGCGAAGTGGTCAATGGAATCCTTCGCTTTTCAGAACTGCGGAGGTTGGAACCACTGAATGGACTCGAGTGTTGAATAAACATAATTTTAGGTAATTTGTGACATAAGGAATTCCCTTGAGGAAGGCCGCTGAAATAATATACCTAGAGTTTTCTAGGGAGAATATTATAGGTAGGTATCGAATTATCTGTTTCGTATACATTCGGAATATAAATCTCTTCTGACACGCTATGATGCATGGTGATACATATTAATTGACATGAGTTATTAAGAGTCAAGTACAAAATTCCAACATTATTCGATCAGTATTTTTCTACTTTTCAGAAGCGTTAGCTGATGCCATACGACAAGTTCAGAAGTTAAGAGCAAATAGTGCATCTCAATAGATGCAACATTAATATTCTTAAGTCAAAGTGTACAGTAAATAACCGTGGAAAAATTCAATTTTAACTTTTTTTAATATCTTGAAAAAATTAATCATACAATGACGCTTCTACCATTGTTTAACAATGCTTCTACTGTTTAGTTTCGATTTATATAGTTTTGTCGAAACAGCAAAAAAAATGTCTACTCAAATTTGAGAAGAATTGGTCTATATTGAAATAACTTTCTTGTTGTAGTATTCCCCTAAATTAAATCATTCATCAAAGTTTGATCTACATCAATTGCTATTCTGATTCAATATTCTTTTTTTTCATGAAATTGTTCGATAATATTTGCATCAGTCTTTCAGAAAACTGATGAAATAAAGAATTCAAAAACTCAAAGTTCATCAACTTTTTTCGAGTGAAGCTTAACAACTTCGTAAAAACTGCAATGAAATTAATTAATCTACACTCATTGAAGAAATAGTATGAGTTTGGGTGAAACTTTCGTTATCTCAACAGTGATTTTTAGTATTACTAGTAACAAGTTGGATTTTTCATCATAAAACAAACTGAAAATCAGCTGAAAGAAATCTCATCAAGTAGGTACACCTGCTTTCAATAATTCTGAAGTATATTTTTGCATTCGATTATAGGGAAATTCTGCATATTACTATCGTTTAAGGTTTCTTCTTAAACAATTATATTACCGTCAATTACTGGAAATAGTGGTATTTTAAAGATTCAATTCGATTGATAAATCATTAGAATGGAATTATGTCATTTCCCGTTTCAATTTTATAGCATCTGCATTCATATACCTAAAATATAAGTTAACTTGACCAATTTAACCGCAGTTACATTTTTATTTCCATTGATTCTGTCATCTAATATTTATAGTCGTATAAGTTTCCGGTTGTTATGACTTAATTTCGAGGAATTTTCATCCTAGAGCGTCGGAACTCATTTTCCTCCTTCCTGGTGTCTTCGAGAAGAGAGAAGGTAATACATAATTTTATTTACATTAATTCTCATTAAAGGTAAAAGGAAATACATAAAGATGTCGTTTTGATTGGATTTTAATCAGTCTAAATCAACGAAGAATAAAATTACAGTTTAGATTTCTCCATTCATCTCCGGAAAATGCAAAATGCCATAGGTATTAACTTGGGTTATGCAGCTTCCTGACAAGATAATTTGAAATGTTTAAATACTTACCAATATTGGAGAGCCCATCTGGTTCATTATTTGTGCAGATAAGTTTTATTCCAAGCTCTCAGGCTCAGCAATAGTTAAATAGTACCTACTCCTGGTCAATTGCTCTAAAGTTGATCGTTTTCGGAAAAAATCAATGTTCGAAAACATAGTCAAATTTTTTACTGTTAGTAGGGTTTTTCAACATAAAAGCTCATTTTTCGAGCGTATAACCAGAAGTTGGTTCATTTATTGTTTAGAAAACATTGGTGATTCAACTAGGCTACTCAAAAACCTTGAATAATCCGCAAAAACATATATCCCATCATGATGAGAATGCTAACGAAAACTGATTTCTGTACCAAAAAGTTCCGCAGCTTCTTCAAGTCAATGAAACTTCTATCCAATCATTCTTATATAATCTTCTTCCTTGCCATTCAAACCTACATTCTCGCGAATTTAGAAAATTGTTTGTCTTTTTTTCGTTTTCATATAACCTTGTATCCCTCGTTTTTGCAGAACAATTATTTCAATTCCACAAGATGTTGAATGAATAATCACCCAGACAAATATACTTATATTGCCACTGATAGTACCTAGGTATGTATATTTTCTGCAATTATATATATATATATATATGCAGCAGAAATCGAAACGTTCGAAATATTGTGGAAAATATATCTTCGCGAATTATGACAAATTTTTCATGATTTCATCATATAATAACGTGACTACATTCTTATTGTGATATTCTTGCAGAAATCCATTGTTTTCTCTTTTATATTGAATGAGAATCATCCCTGAATCAATGCTGCATGTCAACATTCTCACAGTGACATTCACGAAGGTCGAATGAATTCTTTATTTAACTCAAAAGACCACCTCTGAATACGCAATTCTAGGTAATATTCTACACGCCGACCATCGACGAAATTTAAATTCAAAGCAACAGATACGTCGGATCGATTACCTCTTGCAATGACAATTTGACAAATAAAACTACTATGACGAATTAATTACGAGAGAAAAATGTTATTCTGCAAGCAACACGAACACTGACATGAATACGAATCGGTTTGAAATGTTCAGTTGGGTCAATAGCGATATTACTTACATATCGAAAAATCTGAATTGGAAATTGAAAGAAGTACGATTGTGAAATTAGAATGGATAAGCATGGAATAAATAAAAGAGAATTCGATAATATAGGCATTAAATATTCAGTAGATATCGTTAACGGTTTAAAAAATAAGAGAAGTGTAATAAAGAATTATTCCACATCGAATACTGTACACTAGTTTGTAAGGAATGAAAAGGTTTTCATTATTATGGATCCAATTGGTTTTATTATAAATAATATGTTTTTAAACACGAAGAAATACGAATTTAGAAAATGGGTAAACAACTCTTTTATCTTGATTCAATTCGTATCGTCGAACATTAATTGCCCATTTTAATGTCCAGTTTATGTTATTAAATTGTGCGATAATAAATTGTCGTAGGCAACCGAACACGAAGCATTCAGAAGCAATACGAATGATCTGGAACTATTAACGCGCATTAATCGTTATCATTAATACACTAGTTGATCAAATATTTATTTCTGTGAAATAATTCATACCAGACTATAATAGTTATTTTGGTATTAAGTGCATAAAATATGACGTGTTTTTATACGCACGAAATACAAACAACATTTTTTGTACAACTGTGAATTTACATCGTCTGAAGTATAAAATGATTGAGACAATGCTTCCAATGTTAAGACTGTATGCATTGAATACAGTCTTAATTTTTTTTCACCTCTAAAAAAAGACTTTTTTTAACGGTTTTGAACTGTATTTACTTTTTTTCACCGTTAAAAAAAGTAATCATTTACGCATCCATAGTGATGAAGAAAAGCCAAGTTTTTTTGACAGTTGTACAAAAACGTGTATTCACTCAAGATTTTTCATCATTATTGGAAAATTGGAGTGTTCAGTGACAGTAGAATATATCTTAAATGGGTGATTTCAATTAAGAAGAACTTTGTGAATATTGAAATGTGAAAAACGTCGATACAGTCATACATTCCATTAATACAATGACATTTATCACTTGCTCTTATCTCTCGATTATATTCACAAATACAATTTGTTATGAATAAAAAGAAATCATCGAAATTGAAAGAGTATTGTTCTCTTATCGATAAATTTCCTGAAGAATGTCCGAATTGAAGGGAGACTTAAGACGATAAGAAACTCGAGAATGTATGAAAGGAAATGGATTCGATTTGTAAAAAGTAGTACAAAGAAGTCGCATTGAAATGATATTGGAAGAAAAAGTGTTTGTCCGTTCACAGAAAGATAACAAGTAGTACTGGTTTCATAGATTGGAGCTAGAACACTCAGAAAATTTTCTAAGTATAATTAACAGAAGCACTTCTGTTGAAAGTCTAATGTATTAAAATTGTGAATCCTACAAAAAAATCTTTCGACTACTAGAAATTGCTGTACCTACAATAGACCATTTATGTTACCTTGAATAACGTTGTTAGTACTAT
Organism: Propylea japonica; assembly: GCA_013421045.1. NCBI lineage: Eukaryota > Metazoa > Arthropoda > Insecta > Coleoptera > Coccinellidae > Propylea > Propylea japonica. Next base: position 109,433,168 of record CM024239.1, read on the forward strand.
AAAACAAGAACTATCGTGATAACAATATCATTTCCATCGAGGCTACATAATACCATCAACATCAATTTATTGTCAATACAACCTAAAATTCTATCAAAAACAGCCTGAACTTCCATTACCCCAAAGTCCCAAATTTTGTAAAGATAACACAAATTATTTATATAGAATATCTAATATACTATGATGTCCACAACATGTATCATTATCTTTACAATTATATTGTTATACTATCCTAACAGTATTCATTGTTCAAATGAAAATCATATACTATAACAGGGATAAAATATTCGTTATGTTAATAGTTAAATATTGTCCGAAAACATTGTTCAACAGGATGACTGTTAGTATTACAAAATCCGCTGTTGATTTAACAGTCCTTCTGTAAGCGAATGCTACGAACCGATACGGATACACACGAACAACAAGAGAATATTCAAATCGCTACTGATTTCGTGCACATGTGTGTTTACCTATATATATATAGTCCTATACTACCCAGTGTAATCTATTTCGGCAAAGTCGTGCATTTTTGTCGTTACTAGTTATGGTAATATTGAAGAGAAAAAACAGTGAAAGATTAGTTTTAAGAAGAAACTGCGACGTATTTTCACTAAAGCTGGAGTTTTTGAAGCTGAGAAGCTTGCAAAGAAGTGTATTGGTAAGTACTGAACTCTCTTTCTCCTAGTTGAAATGGATATTCAATCTGATATTCAAAGGTGCCGAATTAGCAAAAGCTGAATCAGGAACTACAAATGGGAAAAATGGGATCAACCACCGTTCCCTTTTTTTTAAATGTATCTTTCTATTTCTTTTGAATTATGAAAATTATTAAGAATCGTATTGTGATTTTGTAAACTTTTTTTCCAGATAATAGATTCACTATTGAAACCTTTGTTTTGATAACTGGTTATCATATCAGGGAATTTTGTTCTGAAGAGCCAAAGATTTCTTGGAGGGACAGAATCATTTTCGAAGAGCTTGTCAGAATAACCCAAAACTTAGTGAGATTGAGGTGGTCGATCGGCACGTTGATTACCCTTCTGCACTGCGACCAATAAGGTTTTTTTGTGCGTAGTGAGATTGAGGTACACATATCGTTAGTCCGCAATGATTTGTTTCTGTTGCGAAAAGAATTTTCAAGACCTTTATATATTGGTTAGGCATCTCAAACTGGTCCATGGCTTGAATACAAATGATAAATTAACTTGTTTAGAAGATAAATGCCCGCAATCATTTCCTAATCTGAGCAGTTTCAAGAAGCATGTACAGAGAAAATACACATCTTTTAGATATTTTCCCCCAAAGAATAAAAGAAAAGATATGTTTTCAGCTTCTGGAGAAATTAAGAACACAGAAGGATATTTCTGAAGGTTTGTTCACAATACATAGAATGCATTTATCGTTGCACAACATGAAGTTAAAATTAATTGCAATTCCATTTTGATTTTCAAGTTTTCATTTTATGTTAATATAAAAACTGTTAGATTAAGCAGTTTCAAACTCTATCTCCTTGATACTAAATGGTGATTTTCATTGCAGATGGACGAAATGTTGGTATTTTGCTGCTTCTGCATGCAGCAATAGCACCAACATCCAAAAAAACCCAAAAATTCGGCACCAAGAAAGTGTTGATAAAATACACCATTACAGACTCCCAAGAGGCATTTATGATAACAGGCGCCAGTGCTGCCGAGATAGAAAATAAACTTCTAGCATTAAAAAATAAAAACATGCCCATTCAACCACATCTAGTCATCATTTATGAGGACAATGTGTTGAATCCAAAGCAGTATTTAGTGTGCTGTGACCAGATAAAATATACTTTTTTTCACCAATTTCGGCAATCAATAGCTGTTTCCAAATTTTCCATACCTTCAATTTAAGTTATCCGCTAGAGTGTTTGGCCGTATGGCAATTTTTTCAAATTTCTTCAACATTAGAACTAAACACGACGTTGTATTACTGAATATAAATATGTTTATAAATGAATAAAAAGAAATCGATATGTGAAAAAGTTTGAATTATGGAGTTTTGTAGACATATATATATTTTTACTTTTATTTCTCGAAAAAAATGTTTCGAAATTTCTGTTATTTTTATTTATTATATTTTATTTTTCTGTTCTTCAAATAAACTCGTTATAATAAATTAGTTTGTTTCAATTGGCCTATACCAAGACATTGAATAACTAATGCGATATAGCTGAAGAAATGGTTTTCTGCAATATGTCCTTAAATTGGGTTATGTTAAATATGCCAGATTTCTTGAGAAAATCTTTTCTAATAGAACTAACCAAAGCTGGAAAATTCTGTTATTCTAAAACCTATTCCCATAACGTCAAATACAATAATAAGTTCATAATAAGTATGTATTAGGTATTGCATAGAGAGAAAAGTTCATCACAACAATTTCACTGATAAATGATTGATAATAATTGTTTTCTATAAATTCAATAGAATAGAATATTCTGAATGGGGCGAGATATATACTAGCGAGGATCGGATTTAGATAATAGTTAAATGTTATAGGTAGTATGAATATTACATTCTAGCAATATAATAAAACCTTTATCGGCATAAACAGACTTACTGTTGCCTGAAGAGTGTGAATCGTTTATTAAACAGTCACACTTTCCATTGTACACAAAGCAGTGTTGCTGAAATCATTATATTTCGATCTGCTTAACAATATTTTTATTAACGTAACATAATTCATTGTTCATGTTACAAGAAACTATTGTTATGAACATCTATATTTTGTTATACCTGATAACTGCACTATTAGTGGAAGAATTATTTTATTATAAGGTAACAGAAAATTCTTTATCTATAACAAGTTTTTATTCAATAGAGCAGCTGACAAAAGTGCTTCTGTTGATTTAATAGAATTTTAGATTGACCAAATAGCGATCTTAGTATTATTATCATAACATACATTTTTCGTAGTATTTACTAGAATAATTTTCTGAGTGAATTAGTAGAATTATTTTGGAACAAACATAAAACAATGCTGTGTGACTTCAGAATAGATCATAGCTGACTACTTCAATTCGTTTTTTGATATTGATTTGATAAATATATTTGATATTCTAATTTTGATAGTATGTATTTGAGATTTCCTGCGACATTTTAGGGTATCATTGAACCATCTCATCGTGAATATTATGACATAACACATCGTTTTCTGTATCATATCCACAATACTTATTAAACTTGTTCTGAAATTGTTTGCGTTGTGATGTGTTCGACAATTATTCCGACTTCATTCATATTTATAAAACACATGCGAATAGTAACCAACAAATTTTCAATATTATGTAGATACCTTAATTTCTCAACCAAAGCAGATGTAATAATTCAGCTTTATACAATCTGACATTTTATAACAGGTTCTACTCTTCGATAAGTTGAGATTGATTACTTAATATATTTCTATCTAGTCAAGTAAGGGGCAAGGCAAGTAATTTCTGTTTGTTCTGATTTTGTTCATTCTCACTAGTTTTTTGTACATAAATGAATTTATATTGAACAGATTAATCTTTGACAATTGGTTGCAAGTAACACTTTTCAATAATGAAAGTTTCCGTCGACCTCTAACGTCCACGAAAATATGATCAATAAAGACCCATTCAAATGCATAATTTCTCCTATTTCATAATATAATTGACAATGTAACCGAACATTCAGTATTCAGAAGCATTACGAGTAATATTGTAACTCTACTGATACATATTTTATTTTGTAAAATATGTCAATCAACAATACTCAATTCATAATGCAGTCGAAAAAAAAATCAACTTGATTATTAATCTACCGATTAACGGTCTCGAACAATTAACGCCCTCGCTCCACTAGAGCCTAAAATATCTGGATCATTAATCGTGGTCATTAATGAACTAGGTGATTAAATAACTAATAATAATGAATACTGTTTGAAACTGAGACATAATCGAAAGATTTTGCTTTTCAATATATCGGGCCTAATGAATGCCCTCATCAGATAATCAGAGAAATGAAATATGTATCTCGCAAAAATTATTCAAACCTAGTTACTTCGAAGCTTTCACCCATTAAATTGCTGACTGAAAAAAACTATGACTCATAAGAGCTTGAAGAAATATGGCACAAATTTTTCGTATTGAATAGAATTCTTAGAAAAAATTGGAATATTTTAACTTTCTCTTCAACTGTCGCTCGATGTATGCGAAAATGTTTCAGCAATTCCGAAACACCGAGTGATTTTGTCGTAACCGTCACGTGTGCTTTTTTAACGGTACAAGTTGCATGTTTTCATTTGAAAAAAATGTCGAGGGAAGTATTCCATTCGCAATGCTTGAAGGAATGCCAATCGCTTCAGTACATAAACGCAGCTTTTTTCTCCACTCACATTATATCAATTACATTTTCTTATCTGTTTCCCCCTTGTCTCAACACAAATAATTAATTCTTGATTAAGTCGTTAAAGTAATATATTCGTCGACAAAAATGATATTCATAGCACTTGAGCATAAAATTAAAACAATTACTTAAGAATTTCCATGAAGATTACATTTTAGTACCGTTTTATCTTCAGGTGATTCGTCAGAGCGACGTAGATAAAGCGACGACTTAGCTTCGAAAGGAAATAAATTCATTATCTCGGAACAGGAAGTGATTTCCACCACCGGATATTGGTAGATTTTTTCAAGATAAATGGTTCTTGTGTGCAGCCAAATATTTGGTTATTGAGTTTGAGTAATAACTCACGTGTTCAATAGCGTACCCGAGCTTCGGGATATTGTGTTAGAAATGGGCCAGGTGAAACAGTTAATGGATTTTACCTGTTCAGAGCACGTTGTTTAGACGTTTAGAGCGCAACTAAGTTGCAAAGTCTCATATCCTGTACATTCATCATATATGAGGAGTACAAAAACAGAAATAATAGCCGGCAATTGAATCCTTATATACAGGGTGTCCCAAAAATACCACGCGAAAGTGACACTGGAGATAGATTGGCATTTGGTCTTTCAGATAGCATCAATATGACCTCAGTAAAAGTCCGCGGTTTTCGAGATATCACTACTTTAGTGGATTTTTTAAAAATCTCCAATTTTCGGTCTTCAAACTCATGTTTTTTTTTACCTAGGCTATCTTGAATAGTTGCTTTAAACAATGAAGTAATAACTTCACCGAGAACTAGAACAGAATCCTTCAAAAAATGTCTTACTTGTTGTATTTTATGACGAAGTTAAAACGTTAACTTAAGTTTGACTGACTGATGTGAAAAAAAATTATATCAGACTGAATTGACAAATAATCGTAAAAACTGGTCCATTTCCTGCACTTTTCAAAATGATACAACACTATCAATTTTTTTAAGTCAAAACCTTAGAAATTATAATTTTGTCGCGAGAGATGTGTTTAAGCCGAAATAATTAAAAATTAGGAAAAATGCACAAGTATCACCTGTTGCCAAATTACATGTTGCTTGATATTATTTCCTCGCTACCGTTTCAAACAACCATTATTTTGCTCTTCTTTCTCTTTTATCTCACTTTCCCTTTCATTTTTGTTTGCAAAAGTGGTGATATCTCGAAAACCAGCGGACTTTTACTGAGGTCAAGTTGATGCTATCTGATAGACCTAATGCCAATTTATCTCCAGTGTCACTTTCGCGTGGTATTTTTGGGACACCCTGTATATCCACTACATTGCTCTACTTTGCGAGAAAAGAACCCACATTATGCAGGAATAAAGTTATTCAATAAACTGCCAAAGGAGATCCAGAAGATCATGGACTACAGGCTTTTCAAGAAGAGACAATATAGGTACGATCTCATATTAAAGTGTGAACCATACAGTGTGCTTGAATTTGAAACTTTCTGTCAAGATTATCGCTCATGTCAATAAGAATTTTTTGATTGTGATTTTGACTTTTTTCATTTTATTGTTGTACCTTAGGATATCGCAATAATTATTGAAAATAAATATCTATATTATTAAAGGGCGCTAAAAATGTTTAAACTTGGCCAAAACTTTGAATATATGAAGCTTAAATATGCTGAAAGTTGGAAAGATAGATAACGGGTATAAAAAGTTAAATTACCATATGGTTTCTCATTTTTGCCCGAAATATATGCATCAAAATTTAACAGGACATTCTCGAAAAATATTCAAGAGATCGCTATTTTTATTTTTCTGAAATAAACACCCATTTCGGAGTTTCAGGCTTCTGAATTTGGCCTCCAAGAATTATTTTATGACAATATCTGAGAACTTTGTTGCATATCACCTACCAAATTTCATACACAGGGGTTTTAAAATATAATGAAAATGACAGTGTTACCAATTTTGGCATGGTGTCCCTTACGACACTGTTTTTGGAGTTCGAAAAAAATTATTTAGGTCGTTTTTATTTTTCAAAATCTATTATTTCATAAGAAAGCCCGGGTTTTTTGAGAATTTTCTTGTCTTCTGCATTTTTTCCGTAGAATGAGTCAATTTGGAGTAAACCAGTATAAGTTAATATTATGCATATTGAGATCTAACCGTGTGATATTATGTCTTCATATTGCATGATTATCATGTGAAAAAAGAAGATCTAACATCAGACTTACCAATTTTCCTGACGTGGTCTCCTTGATACTGGCTTAACATTGATTTTAAATATGTGGCTCTTACGATTGACAACCAATCCCGATATAAATGATAATACATTATACCGTTTTACTCGCAAGCGACTTAGGTATTCCACTATATAAAATACAAGTGTCAGAAAGATGTAGTGACAACCCGGACTTTTTTATGAAATAATGAATTTTGAAAACTACAAATACACTAACAAAGTTTTCGGGATCCAAAGAAAAGTGTCTTAAGAGGTTCCAAGCCAAAACAGTACCACTGTCAGATTTGTCATATTTCAGAACCCTTGAATTTGGTATAGTCCGTTCACGAAAGTTTGAGCACACAGTAGGCCTTTGTTTATTTATCTGAAGTTGGCAGTATTTGCTGTCATAACGTAAAATAAAGTCAACGTTGCCGAATGGACCCGGCCTCGTCCGACGAGTTTGCGAGTTATCAGAGAACTCTGTGTTATATTGACAACATTGCGTATCAATCTGACAAGAAAATAAACAACATAACCTAAAATTTTAATATACACAATGGAATATGCCAAATTGTCATGGTCAACCGACGGCTCAACCTTCTTGAACGGATTATAGGTAGGTACCTATATTATAGGTAATGTGGAACAATATTCTGAGATATTGACCCACTCGTAGAATGATTCTTGGTGGTCCAATTCAAAATCCAGTAACTCCAAAACGGGGGTCCATTTCAAATAAATAAAAGATAAAGGTCTCCTAATTTTTTTTCAAAAAATGTTCTGTTAAAATTTGTTGCATATATTTCTGGACACAACGAGTGAGTTGATTGACGGATACTGAATAAAATCGTTTTGCGAACAATATCCTAAGGTTTTCTTTCAACAGTGACCATTTAAAAATGTTTTGGAATTTGCGTTCAACCATATGTTAGAACTCAAGTTATATTTCATGAAATCAGTCCAATTGTTTTGTAGTAGATCCATCTCGAAGGAGTGGAATATCTCCTTGATGTCTCTCCATTTTAAGACCACCTCATCTGACTTGCATGATCCAATTTATGGAATATTCGTCATGTCCGAGTAATGGGCACGAAACAGCAAATTGAGCTCATTTCAGGTTTTTCGATCCAAGATTCCTGTTTCCTATGTGGAATTAAAATGCCCGGCACCGTATATGGTGGAATATGTTCTTGATAATTTTCTATAAGGAAAAGTTCAATCAAGCAGGTTGATCAAGTTGGGCTGGGAAGCTAAGGCAGGCTTCGGTTACTGTGCGAATCAGAGAAGCTGAAATTCAATCGATTTATGTTATGTCCGATTTGGAAAGGTTGCTCCATTGTTATGAAATATTTCTCCTATATATTTGAGATTTTTCAATGAGAACAAGGTTGCCCGAATATTATCGAAGACTACCTAACGAATAATTAATGGTAAAGACAATTTTGTCTACCTGTTCGCCAACTGAAAACTTCGCATGAAATAAAGTATAGCTACTTGAATTTTCAGACTTCGTTCTCTGTTGTTTAGAGGAGTCCACCCTATTGTATTCAACACAATCATTTAATTTTTAATCAACTGAATTCTATGAAAATAGGATAATACTTATTTCACTCTGATATAATGAAATCTTGTATCTTGGGTTTCTGATTTGCAATTTAGTAATTTCTTGAGTCAAGAAGAAATTCAAATCTTTAATTGAAATTGAGGAAGAAAAGGTATTATGACGTATAACAACCAAACGAAAGGATTTCAGGAGAATACTTATATTTCTGTTGAAGAAGCAGGAGCTGTTAAACCGGATGTATTTTTTTTAAAATGGCTGCCGAACACATGGTGTGAAATGAACATTCATGCTCAATATCGTGGTTTTGAAAAATAGGAAAGGGAAAATAATTTGAGTATTTCAAATCATACTCTTCGCAGACAACTTCCAAAATGTCACATCCAGCTTCACATCTGAGGAAAGTTGTTAACATTTTCTGAGAACATTACCCTCAGTAATGAATATTTTTTATACACTGGGAACAGAAATTCCACAGATTTTCTCAAAAATACTGATATTTTGACGTTAAAACTTTCAATCGAATAAATTAAAGTATGTTTGGGACATACGAAAGTACAATCTAGTAAACATTTTTTCTGTGGAATGAAAGAATGAAAAACCTAAAACTCTTACATTTTCATTGTATTCTCTGTCTTTTACAATGGTTGTTATGCTACTATAATTTTTCTCCACTTGGCATGATTAAGAGTCTTCAGCACTGGTCTGAAATGACTTGGTGCGCAAGAGCTTCTTCATTTTGAGATCATTTATATTTATCATATTATTATAAAAATATCGACTGTGAGATTTATTCTCTTGTTAAAATAATTTTCGAAGCTTAAAAGTATCTAGCATCGATAAACTATAATTGAGTTTGCAATTCTGGTTCAAATGTTCTTCTTCTTCTACAAGAAAACCTTCAAATACAGAGTTCTCCGATACGAACAATGTTCATTCTGATTCAATTCCTGATAAATAATAAAGAAAATGCAAAAATCTCACGCCAATATTGAGAGAATTGCTCATATAGTTTTTTTTCAAATTAATCATCTTCTTCTAAAAAACAAACATAATACAACACATGGTTCATTTAGATAATCTTAATGTATTATGTATTTTTCAAATTAATTTATAACTGAACTATCAATCATCTCTGTTTATACCCAAAATTAGATGCAAATCAGATGTGAGTGTTTCAATGAGGTGATTATTCATGAAAATTCCGCAGCTGCAATTTTTAACCAATCAAAACGTGTATTTTTGACAGATCTCCATCGCGAAAGGAGAATTTCAGTAGAAATGTCTTCCTCATGGAAACCAAACAACGAATTATACTGGACATTTTTCGACGTTTATAATGACTATGTCTAATGAAATATAATAACATGAATTTGGTGTGGAATTTTCTTACCCAATACCTCACAAGACGAATAAAATCCGGAAATTCTTTTAACTGCGGTATGACTAGTTCTTTTTTTTCAAGTGAGATTATTTAATCGCTAAACCAAAATTCCATTTCATTCCAAAAATATTTTTTCAATAAAATTGAAAAAACCTCAACAAATCATAATTAAATGGTACCTTCATTCGAAAAAAAATACAATAAAGAATACTCTGTAAATGATTCATTGAGCGCTTGTTAAACCAGTGCTATATCGTTTTGCTCAAATGTCTGTAATTTTCGAATTTTGAGTCGAAAATGGTCTGAAACGATAAGTTTCGACTCCCTAATGACGAATCCGTGGTCAAATTCAAAAATTCTTTCCGTGAGGCCGTCCTGCCGTGAGCACGATAACTCGTGCTCTCGGGATGACTCGTTCAACGAACGTATACGTTAGTAAAAATTTGAGTGTAGATTTTTATTAATTGTAATAATTATATGCGTTCAAAATGAACGTACACTTTCGTCGGAACGAGGAGTTGACGATATGCTCGAGATTATCAGATATAATTATTACAATTACAATAACGATCTACGCTCAAAATTTCACGAACGTATACCTTCGTCCAAAGAGTGAACCCGAGAATTGACACCAGGGTCAAATTGAATTCTGTCCGTGGGGCTGTCAGGCCAGCCGTGAGCACGATAACTTTCGGGGGGATTGCCCTAGAGACTTAAGATTTTCAGGGTGAGTTCGGTTCCCAAATGCCGCGATTAAGTTCGTTATCCAGCCAAATCGTACAGTGCGTTCCATAAAATATGGCCATCCAAAATTGTTGTTCCTCAATACCTCAGACAAAACAAAACCGATCAAAATGAAATTTTGCGGCCACATGCAAGATGCTCATAAAAAGCCTCAGGCAAAATTTTTGCCCATAGTAGAAACAGAATCATAGATAATTCAATTGAAATATTGAAAAGAAGAAGTAAGATATCTGATGGGAGCGAAATTTATTTTGTGAATGAAGATTGATATACTGAATGTTCATGCAAAATTTCAAGAGGATCGCATAATTTGAAACATAGAAAATTCAATTGAAATATTGAAAAGAAGAACCTTCATATTTTTATAACAAGATATCCGATTCGTGTGAAATTTATTTTCTGAATGTTCATCTAAACTTTCAAGAGAAGGCATCACAAGAACCACTCAATTTAATTTTTTTAATTGTCAAGTTTTCACATATGTCATTTTTCGAATAATTCCCTGAATATTATTTCGATCATGCTGAGTTTTTGCATTTATATACTTAGCATGAATATCAAGATCTACACAAAATTTTGATGTAAAGCATTATTGCTCCACCAAATAATGAGAGCTCAACAGCACCAGCTCATATGGCTTTCTTAATTTTTTTATTTTTCGGATAAGTTATTTATCTCACTCAAAGAATTTCCCGGTTGAGATTTTTTTAATTAGCTCGATATTTGAGCACACTCAAAGGCAGGATGTGCACCGGATTTCCAACGCACTCTGGACCGGTTGGACGTCAAACGAGCTCAATGAGAATCAACAATTAAAATCTCGTATCAGTGGTTTTAATCATCCAGTAGCTGTTTAGCGACGACATAAAATCCAACCGGTAGAAATCAGGTCTTTGATTGGCTGGTTATTTATCTCTTTATGACAGAGTCCGTGTTCTGAGGCACTTTTGAAGAGATTATTCATGATAAACCTGCATGTTTCTGCTATCTTTTCTACCGAATTTCTGGAAAATATCAGGTTTGACTGATGAAGTCACTTCCACTTTTGCTACTGTAGATCTATTAACTTTCGAAGAAAGAGATCAATAGAATTGGATAGTTATCTCACACTGAATAGTTCAATTTCGAAGTTCCTGTTTTTCTCACCATTTAATTGTGTTTTTGAATCTACGAATGGAAGAAAAGTTTCTCTGTCTATTTGGGCAAATTTTAGAGATTTCCAAAAAAAAGTATTTTACAAATAACGAACCCTCAGAAAAACATAGCGATCATCCATTTTTGTTTCGTAATCAGGTTTTTGGAAAAAAATCATTGAAATCACCGAAATAAGCCAGCGAATTGGCGGTTGAGTGTGACGTACACATCAGCATTAATTTTATTGGTTGAATGTTGAATCAAAGTTTAAAAAATTCAAGAAAAGCTCTGAGAAGGTGCTTTTGAGAGCTCGTTCCTTGACTTGAGATTCGTACTAAATACGTGAATGCAAAATCCCAGCACAATAGGAAATACATTCTGGATATCATTCGAAAAATGAAATATATAAAAAATCAATCATTAAGAAAAAATTTTCTATGGTTTAGATTAGATGATGCGATTCTCTTGAAATTTTGCATGAACATTCACTATATCAACTTCATTCACAAAATGAATTTCACTCGTATCCGATATATTGTTATGAAAATATAGAGATCCAACTTTTCAATATGCCAATTGAATTTTCTATTGTTCTGGTAACACTATGTCCACAATTTTGCATGAGGCTTATAATGAGCATCTTACATGTGGCCGCAGAATTTCATTTCTATTGGTTTCATTTTGTCTGAGACATCGAGGAACATATTTTATGGAACACCCTTTACGATTTGTATGGTTAACTGGCCTAACTGCGGCACTTGGGAACTGAGCGCACCCAGAAAATCGCAAGTCTCTAGGGCAATCCTTTCGAAAGTTATCGTGCTCACGGCCCCACGGACAAAATTCAATTTGACCTATCGTTCGAGATCAATTTCGGCTCAAAATTCGAAAACTACAGACTTTTGGTCAAATCGATATAGCACTCATTTAAGTGGAACGAGCGATCAAAAAAAGCCACTGGCCACTCGGATCTGAATTTCGTTCCCCACCAATTATATTATGCTTGCTTGTAGGTCATCATGCCGCGACGTTTGAACTCACGAGTATACAATTTGCATTTTCAATATTTAATTAGAAAAATCACTTGATATTTCGTTCTGATGACCCGTTGTTTTCAAAATATCACAATGCGTAAAACAATCCCTTCCTTCTGAATATGCAAGAAAAACGTTGGACCTCCAGATCTAGGGTTACCATTCTACCACAACCAAGATTCTTAACTCAGCGTGAAAATTCCAATCACCTTATTTACCAATTCAATTCATACTTGACACGAATAAATATCTAATTCGCGAATAGAATTCCACAATGAAAGTAAACATGAACCTGATGCCATTATTCAAATCTTAAGAAACACTCCTTGCCCTGCAGTGAAACGTAACATATTAGCATATTAATATTCTCCATATTCTAATATCTCCTTGTGCATTTCGTCTCTTGTTCGTTCGAATGTATTCTAATGACATAAAAGGCAGTTATAGATAAAAGTCAAGAGCCTTGAATAGAATATTCCGAGAATTTTAATATACAATCTGTATTCTTCCAGTCAACGATTCTAGATGTTGCCTATTCTGTTTCATCAGCACTTGAGATTTCTCTATCTACGGGGGCGACTAATAAATCTTCAATAATGCTCTGACATCTTACACGATGTTCATATGGAGACTATCAAAATGAAGAATTTACCTCACAGTTTTCTTCTAAGGAAAAAGTATGTATGGAGGGAGCAGGTCGAATAAGGGTGTCTCGATGACGTCACAAAACTAGGACAATATTCAGTGCAAATTTGTAACACATCGAATAGAAATTCAAGATGCAATGTTTGGTTCAAGATAGACAGACATAAGAGCACATGCTCTATGGCAACAGTGACACGTCAATTGTGTCAGTTGGTTGGACGCGGCAAAGCGACACTAGAAAATTGGAAAAATATCAATTGTCGAATGTGACACTGCGACAGAAAAAGTGTCGTTGGAAATGGACGACTGTTACTGCATTGTGCATCCAATGGAAAGGAAATCTTCATTTCATTTTCAGAAAAAAAATGCAAATATTTCACTAGTGCCTCATAAACTGTACTCAAAATTAAAAGAAATTGTTTCTTATACAAACGACAGAAATTAAAAAGAATTTCAGTATCTTAATTCCTTTCAACAGAAAAAAAAACTGTTGTGCACGGATCCATATCATTTCGGTTTTTTTAAAGAACCTTTTATACTATTGAACTGAAAGTATAGAAGAAGTGAATCATTTTATAGGTGGAGTGGCCAAATTTAGATTGAGAAAACTGGAAACACTAATATTTAATTCAATATCAACGAAATATAAACATTTTCAGTTCAATACGAAACAATTAACCATGCTTCGGGTAAAGTTTTGAAAACACAAGAAAACCATTGATAAAAACAAATCAAACAATTTTCAGCTATTTATTAGTAATAATTTTGCAGAATATAGATCTCATGATATTGCGGAAAGTTCTGTAGAATATACGAGAATTACTATAGTGAAACGAAATTGAAAAATATAACCCAACTCAACATTTGACTAGGATATTTGTTAAAAGTGTAAATTCGGAAAAATCCAAACGTGAGCAAATATGAAATTAAATATATTACTCACCAATTGAACAATGGTTATTCAACAAATGCTGATTTCAATACTGATTCTCCTTTATATTTTTTCTAAACTAGGTTGCAACATACCTGAAAGAAAAGAAAAAACATTTGTAGTGCTGAAATAAAGTGAAAATTTTGTACAGAGAAAGATCAGAAGATTTGAATTTTTTTTCATTGTAAGTTTATAACTTAGGGCAATTATATTTATGATATTAACAGAAACTAATTTTCAATGTCTCACTAATGAAATTCGAATTGTTTTCTCTTGAACATATGTCTTCGAATTTTTTCTTCAACTTTTTCTTGCGTTAAGTTGAGGAGATGTCGTTCAAAAAACAGTAAGAAGCACATTCCGATATATCTCAATCAAATATGTTTTTGGAAAACCGTGTCTAAAAACATCCGATTTCGAAATGGTAAACTATCCAAAGCTCAACATGGTAGAGCTTCATAGTGAAATACAACATTGTCACCGTGAATACAGGTACCAACTTAATGGTAAGTCATAAAACTCTCAAGAATCTGCTACTAGGCTACTCATCTTACAGGATATCATCTCAATAAATCTAGGATATAACCAATTACATCATTGATAGCTGCTATAAACTCACTATATATATATATATTCTTTTGAAATCAAGAGCTAACATAATACAATACATAAAACAAAAATAAAAAATCCCTAACTGAGGTTGGTGCAAAACGGGGTACCATACTATTTTTACCGGTGTGAAGTTAGCAGCCACTTTCTTCGGATTGAGCGGCCGTTTCACCAGTGGCGTCGGGTGAAATATAATGTATCATAACTTTTGACTTGAATGAAGTAGCGATCTGAAATTTCTAGAATATCTTTCTGAAATGATTTCCAATATTATACTACAAAATCAGATTTTTCACCCACCCGGAACTGTGAAAAAAAGCCCTGGAAAAAAAAAGGAAAATTATGATCAATCAAAAATAACCGAAGAAAATGGCCTCTACCGATGAAACTCACAGTATGCGTTTATTATGACCTAAAGAACAAGTGTTATCAATCTCATCTCCTTCGGAAGGGGCCGAGGGGTGAAAATCGACGCCGCCTCCATAGAACCTACTATTATTCTGAACACATCGAAGAAAATGACCTCTACCAATGAAACTCACAGGATACGTTCTTTGTCATTTAAGGAACAAGTGCTATAAATTTCATCCCCTTCGGATGGGGCCGAGGGGTGGAAATCGACTCCGCCGCCTCCATATCTCACACTTATAGAAAAACACCGAAGAAAATGGCCTCTACCGATGAAACTCACAGGATACGTTCTTAATGATCTAATAAACACGTGCTATCAATTTCATCTCCTTCGGATGGGGCCGAGGGGTGGTAATCAACTCCGCCGCCTCCATGTCTCGCACTTATTATAGAAAAACACCGAAGAAAATGGCCTCTACCGATGAAACTCACAGGATACGTTTATTATGACCTAAGGAACAAGTGTTATCAATCTCATCTTCTTCGGATGGGACCGAGGGGTGGAAATCGACTCCGCCGCCTCCACATCTCATACTTATAGAAAAACACCGAAGAAAATGGCCTCTACCGATGAAACTCACAGGATACGTTTATTATGACCTAAGGAACAAGTGTTATCAATTTCATCTTCTTCGGATGGGGCCGAGGGGTGGAAATCGACTCAGCCGCCTCCATATCTCACACTTATAGAAAAACACCGAAGAAAATGGCCTCTACCGATGAAACTCATATAACGCATATTCTAGTAATAATATTCTAATATATTCGAATGTATTCGAATAAAATCTGAATATTCGAATAAAGCATGAAACGAATATTCGAATTGATTTATCCCGAAAATTCCTAGCCCTAGTGGAAACGCCAGAAAGCGGCATTGTAGATGTCCAATAAATCACAGCCTTGTAATGAGTTCTGGCGATTCTTGGAAAAATTGCATGCGATGGATTACATAGTGCAAACGGCCCTTTGAATACATTTGAGTCATGAGTGAAATTAGAATACCTATTCAAAATGGGCTCGAACTGCCACATCTGTGCGAAATACTTGCGAATGAAACACATTTTGTAACTGAAAACTCAGGTTATTACCAAATTCCTAAGAAAGATTCCCTTTTGATGACTTGAAATATACATTTTCTTCGATGTGTTCAGAATAATAATAGGTTCTATGGAGGCGGCGTCGATTTTCACCCCTCCGCCCCTTCTGAAGGGAATGAAATTGATAACACTTGTTCCTTAGGTCATAATAAACGTATCCTGTGAGTTTCATCGGTAGAGGCCATTTTCTTCGGTGTTTTTCTATAAGTGTAAGATATGGAGGCGGCGGAGTCGATTTCCACCCCTCGGCCCCATCCGAAGATAATGAAATTGATAACACATGTCCTTAGGTCATAATAAACGTATTCTGTGAGTTTCATCGGTAGAGGCCATTTTCTTCGGTGTTTTTCTATAAGTGTGAGATATGGAGGCGGCGGAGTCGATTTCCACCCCTCGGCCCCATCCGAAGAAGATGAAATTGATAACACTTGTTCCTTAAATGACCAAGAACGTATCCTGTGAGTTTCATTGGTAGAGGTCATTTTCTTCGATGTGTTCAGAATAATAATAGGTTCTATGGAGGCGGCGTCAATTTTCACCCCTCGGCCCCTTCCGAAGGAAATGAGATTGATAACACTTGTTCCTTAGGTCATAATAAACGTATCCTGTGAGTTTCATCGGTAGAGGCCATTTTCTTCGGTGTTTTTCTATAATAAGTGCGAGACATGGAGGCGGCGGAGTTGATTACCACCCCTCGGCCATATCCGAAGGAGATGAAATTGATAGCACGTGTTTATTAGATCATTAAGAACGTATCCTGTGAGTTTCATCGGTAGAGGCCATTTTCTTCGGTGTTTTTCTATAAGTGTGAGATATGGAGGCGGCGGAGTCGATTTCCACCCCTCGGCCCCATCCGAAGAAGATGACATTGATAACACTTGTTCCTTAGGTCATAATAAACGTATCCTGTGAGTTTCATCGGTAGAGGCCATTTTCTTCGGTGTTTTTCTATAATAAGTGTGAGACATGGAGGCGGCGGAGTCGATTACCACCCCACGGCCCCTTCCGAAGGAGATGAGATTGATAACACTTGTTCCTTAGGTCATAATAATCGAATCCTGTGAGTTTCATCGGTAGAGGCCATTTTCTTCGGTGTTTTTCTATAAGTGTGAGATATGGAGGCGGCGGAGTCGATTTCCACCCCTCGGCCCCATCCGAAGGAGATGAAATTTATAACACTTGTTCCTTAAATGACAAAGAACGTGTCCTGTGAGTTTCATTGGTAGAGGTCATTTTCTTCGATGTGTTCAGAATAATAATAGGTTCTATGGAGGCGGCGGAGTCGATTACCACCCCTCGGCCCCATCCGAAGGAGATGAGATTGATAACACTTGTTCCTTAGGTCATAATAAACGTATCCTGTGAGTTTCATCGGTAGAGGCCATTTTCTTCGGTGTTTTTCTATAAGTGTGAGATATGGAGGCGGCGGAGTCGATTTCCACCCCTCGGCCCCATCCGAAGGAGATGAAATTGATAGCACGTGTTTATTAGATCATTAAGAACGTATCCTGTGAGTTTCATCGGTAGAGGCCATTTTCTTCGGTGTTTTTTATAAGTGTGAGATATGGAGGCGGCGGAGTCGATTTCCACCCCTAGGCCCCTTCCGAAGGAGATGAGATTGATAACACTTGTTCCTTAGGTCATAATAAACGTATCCTGTGAGTTTCATCGGTAGAGGCCATTTTCTTCGGTGTTTTTCTATAAGTGTGATATGGAGGCGGCGGAGTCGATTTCCACCCCTCGGCCCCATCCGAAGGGGATGAAATTTATAACACTTGTTCCTTAAATGACAAAGAACGTATCCTGTGAGTTTCATTGGTAGAGGTCATTTTCTTCGATGTGTTCAGAATAATAATAGGTTCTATGGAGGCGGCGTCGATTTTCACCCCTCGGCCCCTTCCGAAGGAGATGAGATTGATAACACTTGTTCCTTAGGTCATAATAAACGTATACTGTGAGTTTCATCGGTAGAGGCCATTTTCTTCGGTTATTTTGATTGATCATAATTTTCCTTTTTTTTTCTAGGGCTTTTTTCACAGTTCCGGTGGGTGGAAATTCTGATTTTCTAGTATAATATTGGAAATCATTCGAGAAAGATATTCTAGAAATTTCAGATCGCTACTTCATTCCAGTAAAAAGTTATGGTACATTATATTTCACCCGACGCCACTGGTGAAACGGCCGCTCTCTCCAAAGAAAGTGGCTGCTAACTTCACACGGTACTATTTTTTCGTATGATACCAGAGCTCAGGGAAAAACCCCAGTAGAAAAAACCCTGTCTCGCCGTTTCAACAAAAATGACACTTAAAAACTATTAGAATATTGAAGGATTCCTTCTTCATTCAGACCGAACGATAACCCTCTCCAGGATGCCTTCGGAATTCTGAAACGAGAAAATCAAAGCAGTAAAAAGGAACAGAAAAATAAAATGATTGAAACTCTATTAAATCGATTTAAAATTAATAACCCAACTCAAAAACGAATCGGTAATTTCATGTATAGCTCTCAAGCCATCCTGAAATTTATATATGGAACAGTTATTTATCAGGTGTTCAATTGTCTCCTCTGCTTCTCCGCATTCGCAACTAGGACTCTCAACTGAATTCCATCTGAAAAGCATACTATTGCAACGTCCATGACCTGTTCGTATACGATTGAGAACAGTCCATATTTTCCTTGGAAGATCAAATCCAGGAACTTTATTCGAGGGATCAGTTATTAAATCTTTGTTCTGTATAGTACATAAATTCCACTCGGATTGCCAAATTGATTTATCACTTTCATTTGAGTTCAGAAAAGAATTTGACCAAAAAGGTTTACGGGATTTTAATCGAGGAATCTTATTGTCTGGAATATATGAGAGTATTTGATATGAATTTGTCGAAAAATTAAATTTGTTCCAAATTTTCGACGTAATGACCTGCCTGCGGATATGTGGAGGAGAAATGTTTGAAAGAACTGGTAACCATGGAGTTGGTGTTGATTTTATTGTTCCAGTTACTATTCTCATGGAAAAATTTAATTGTGCATCGATCTTATGTACATGTGCACTGTTGAGCCAAACGGGGCAACAATATTCAGCAGTAGAGTACACTAAGGCTAGAGCTGCAGTACGAAGAGTTGTTGCGTCTGCACCCCATGAAGTACCAGCAAGTTTTTGAATTATATTATTTCTTGTTTTTAGCTTCATTCGTAAATCATCCAAATGGGCTTTGAAATTAAGAGAAGAATCTAGTTTTACGCCTAGATATTTAGGATTGAAATTATGTTTGAGAAAAGAATTACCAAAAAGTACGTTCAATTTTCTATATTTCTGATGATTATCTAAATGGAAACACGAGACTTCGGTTTTGTTAGCATTTGGACATAAACGCCAGTCGAAGAAATAATTTTTTAGAATTTCTAAATCTGCAGAAAGATTATTCTCTATGGTTTTGAAATCCGAATGATGGAAAGCCAAAGCAATCATCATCGGCGTATATGAATTTTTCAGATGAAGTTGTAGGGATATCACACAAATATAAATTAAAAAGAAGAGGTGATAAGACTGACCCCTGTGGAAGACCGTTATTCAATGTTCTGAAATTACTACTATTCCCGTCGACAAAAACACGAAACCTTCTGTCTGACAGCATATTTTCTATCAATTTGACCATTTTTCCACATTTCAGATGACTGTAAAGTTTAAAAATCAAACCATCTTTCCAAACAGTATCATATGCTGCAGATAAATCCACAAAAGCTGTAAAACTCACTACAAAAAGAAAAAGATCTCACAATTTCCAGATAGTAAACCTTTCTGCGTGAAATAATTGATAATAATCATTGTCGTAATCTTGAATGTAATCTGCTTACTACGTAAAGCTTTTCCGTAGTTGTTGAGTACAAGAAGCCCAAGAATTGGTTTTATTTCAGCGCAAAATTGACGCTTATTTAATAGCGTTTGCAATCTTCGTGCGTATGAAATATCTTATAAGTAATAAGTTTGAATTATAATGTTGCTTTTTGTTGCTTGGCGTATAATGCAAAAACGTATGGTTGAGGTGTAATGATAGCGTAATGATATTTTCATATTTCTTTTTATATGTTCGGCAGAATTTGCTCGTGTCTAGAGTAGCAATAACCTTCATATTTGATGCGTCGTTGACGTAATAAGGAAGAAAATTAATTCTAGTAGATTACCGAAATCGTTATATGATTATACAAAAAGTGGAGGAAGTTTGTGTCGAAGGAACATTGATGACCATGTTTCAGTTCTGGTACTCAATACAAAATTGTAGATTCTACATCTGAGATGAGTAGGGTTCATAGTGCTCTCCTTCATTCCTTCATATCAAATAATGTGATTATTCCCTACAGCTCGTAATCCAGTTGTAGAGTTTTCAAGAACTGAGACGGTTTCAAAAATAGAATTCGAATGGATGGAAAAGAATTATTCTTGAATGTGAAAAACTATTCATCAGTGATCAGATTGTTCTTATAGGAATATGTCAAACAATGATTTCATACTATGATTGAAAATTTATGATAGCGAGTGTGATATTACTGAAGTTTTCTTTACATTTGTTCAGTTGATTATAATCATCATATTCTTGTTCCTCCGACAAGGGATATAATCAAAGGTGGATTTCCTTCTTTTTGTCTTTTTGATGTAGAAAGATTTCTACCTGCATCTGGTTCACAGATAGCATTATATTGACACTGATATCTTATTTGTCTTCTTAGTTTGCCTGCCTTCATATTCTTTTGGGCTATGGATTATGATATTATCTTAAATGAGCGCAATCGACGAAATATATTGTGAGGTAGTGCTATTAAACAATATAGTGAACGTCACACTTGAAAATTGAACAACCAGGTTTCTATTTATTCGAAAAATTACCTTGGTTTATGAGTGAAATGAAATGCATAGCAAGCAACTCTGTAAACTGTGGATACTACAAAAATTAGTTATGCCAATGTTACATAAAAATGGTGATGCCTCAGGTCTGCGGAATCCGAACACATGCTGCAAATTGTATGTAGTGAAATTCTATATGTATGTACAAATGAAGGCGCCGTATTCTGATGTATAAATGGTCCCATATGGTTCAATAGAAACATTAGATATCGCTTTCCTAACTACGAAGATCTACATCAAAAGCAGCACATTGGTGGTATTAAAACAAGCGCGCAAAAGTCAACTCTAAGTACAAAAGCAGCATTGTCCAAGATAGTGATATTTGATAGCTCGATTGATAGCTAAAAGTTTGATGAGTTTACATTTGACGCATGTACGATTCGCAATGAAAGCACTTACGGGGCAATTTATTCCAAGCATCGTACACGTGAATTTTATTAATGTCTACTCTACTAAACATCGATCGTACGATAAGAAATTATGCAGGGTATGAGTCTATGACGCAGCTAGCCAGTAAGTGATAGCAAAAACTAAAAGTATAGGATGCCGAGACACAAAAGGAATAAATTTTTCTATATTGAATACAACGTACATTCAGAGAAATCCTTCGTCGTGTGAACCTATACATATAATACATTTGTATTTTTTATATTGGTGTTTAAAATTCCATAGCCTACTTGACGAAAATTTTTTTGAACGCACGTTACTTGTAGATAACTTCAGATCAGTTCATTGTAGAAAACAATTTTTCCACAAGTAGTCAAGAGTAAGAACAAAAACTGAAAAGTGCTACAACTGTAAACAACTGCGAGGGACTTTGGGAGATGATTCCTCGATGAAACTAAGCAGGGGTAGTTCATATAATTTTTTTTCGAAATCGATCCCCCTTCCAGATACAGCCGTTGAAAGGCGAGGACGAGTTGACAGTTTTAAATTTTTTAGAAGTCCTAAAAACACTGAATCATAAAACTATACCTAATATGATTCATTAAGTAGATGTTACTCACACAATTTTTTTCGATTCTATAACATTATAATTAGCGGTAAAAAATAACAATCCCTGATGATTTTCCTTCAGCTATTGTTTTCGTGGGATAGATTTGCGAAAAATAAAATTCTCTTATGGTTTCCCATTCAATTCTGGAGAAAAAAGGGTCTTACAAAATTTGGATACAGTCGATACTTCTCTCGGAAAAATTGAAAACTTGCAAGCAGTTATGATCCCTGTTCATTCCATTTCATCGTATGTTCCATAAAATGAATATTCTAAGATATTGTTCATGATAAAAATTGGTTTTGTCGACTATGCTTATTAATCGAAAGAAAGTTTCATTTGTGAAATTAAAATATTACGGATATAATTTTCATCCGGAAATTTGTAATTAAACCTTTAGAAAGATTTATAAAACATCTTCATCTCTTGTCATAGATATACAATATGTTAGAATATCCATTACATGGAACACTTATACGATGAAATGGAATGAACAGTGATCATAACTGCTTGTACTTGTAAGGTTTCATTTTTTCCGAGAAAACTATAGACTGAATCAAAATTATGCAGCAGACTTCTCTCCAGAATTGAATGGGAAACTATAAGAGAATTTTACTTTTCGAAAATGTATCCCACGAAAACAATTTTGGAACGAAAATCAAAGGGTGTTGTTATTTCCAACCCCTAATAATAAGTTATGAGATCTAAAAAATTTGTGTGAGTACCATCTACTTAGTGCTTCATATTATGTATAGTTTTATGACTCAGTGTTTTAAGAAGCTGTAAAAAAAATTAAAAACTGTCAACTCGTCATCGCCTTCCGAAGATTGTATCTTGGAAGGGGGTTCGATTTCGAAAAAAAAATTCATCAACTACCCCTGCTTATTTTCATACAGGAATCATCTCTCAAAGTCCCCCGCGTTCGTTTACAGAAACCCTGTATACTATGTGTAGATAAGAACTGATTAGTTCACCATTGAAATAAAATAAACTTTTCAAATGTTCAACACAACCAACTGGATCGCGAATGGAAAGATGGGAAGCTTATCCAGATGGTTTGTTTTTCTAGCTTATTTTTAAGAAACAGAGTACCACAAGTTTTACCGAAATGTTTTCAATTTTCAAGGACTCGGTTGGACTCAATGATGAAAAATCAGTGGATTTGAAGACTTCAGGGTAGCTGTAAAGTAGAATACAACTCAGTTAAATTATTGGCCATATCGGTCAAATTGTTTCAAATTTTAAATCATTATGATTTGAAATTTTTCGAACTTTTCTTGAACTAGAAATTCGATCGAGATGAAATTTCTGACTCTGTCGTAGCACTTTGGTAAACAAAGGAAAGAGAAAGAATCATATATTAAAATGAATCAAACAAAAATTGTTATGCGTGATAGATAAAAAATGAGGTTTAGCGATGAGAAAACTACATAATAAACTTTTCCCTCTACCACTCATGATTGATAAATGATAAGTTACCAGGAAAAATAAAATTAGATAATCGGTATTTAACAAAATTGTTGGCACACCTGTTCAACTTGAGAACCTTGCCTGAAACTATACCGCCTAGTCCCGCTCGTGAGAAAAAAGTTTTTTCAAACCTTATTGTTCGACTTTTGCTGTGTACAGCAACATCTCATGTGTACAAATGTTTTCCACATTTTGTATACTCAAGATAACAATTAAAGTTTCCCTAGATTTGTAAAAAACGATTACGAGCAAACAACGAACTCTTATATGGACGCAATGGAATTGATTGATGATAAAGTTCCATTTATACCAATTAAACCTATTGAGTTCACATAAAATTACTGGTTCTTCCATTAAACGCAATTGTAGGAAATTTTTATATTGGTTAATGACAGGGTTATCAAAATATCTGGACTTCTTTTGTCGTGAGATGTTCGGAGCCAGACTTAGAGGTGAGCAGCAGTCACTGACATTGAAAAATACTACGAATTGAAGGATATATTATATTCTTCGGACTCTTTTCTTCGTTCTGTTTTTCTATTTATGTATTGATCTGAGGCTTTATTATTTTTCATTTGAATTCGTATTTTTCGAAGTATGGAGTAAATTTCAATTTTTAGTGAATTAAAATTAAGAATACATGAAATTTAGATTCCAAATCAATGTTATGTTGTTGAGTTTGTTTCGTTCTCCATCGGATAAAATCAAAACAAACAAATTTAATGAATGAATAACAGTTGCACTTCAAAACTGAAATGTCAAAGCAATTGAAATAAGAAAGCCACAGGAATACCGAATATCTTGACTTTCACATCTAGTTTGGATTATATTCCATTTTTTTATTGTCATATGATTTTGCCGAGAATGGAAAATAGTATTTTATATTTTAACAAATTTGAAAAACAGCCAAATAATAGAAAATAGTATTGTCATCACTATACACAATGAATTAACAAAATTTTCTTCCTATTTTTATATCAGTAGAAAAAAAATTTCAGTCACGAATACAATTCGATAAAAAATATTGAATGAAGATTAATTTATTTCCATATTATTCTTAAGAATATTTCAATCTGATTGTTCTTGCATTTATTACATTGGTTGAAAAATTTATGTTTCGAAACAAGTACGAAATCCTCAACAATATAATTGAGAAGGACTTTTCAACGGAGCAAGTCACCTTCTTGTACAAGAAAGGATCCGGTTTCTGCATTTTTAATCACCTGAGGCTATCTCATCTCATCACCTTTTGATGGATACATCTTAGAGTAAATAGCTAACTAAAGAAGCTTTTTTGCTATGATTACAAACGTGTGGGAACTTGGAACAGATGAAGCACAATTTTTTACCTGTAGCAGCCTGTGATGGTGTATGTTAGGAAATGTGATATTTTATTCAAGGATTCTATTTGCAGGTGCTGTGTTGGTCTCTTTCTCGTATGCTGGTATTAGTTTGGCTCTTCTGATGGAATTGTGGCGTGTGAAATTTTAAGTCATTTCGATTTTATTATTGGTAGGTATATTTCTGATGACAGTATTTGAAATATATTTTCTTCTTGTTATTAAGTTTGTTGCAATCAAAGGAAGGAAAAAATTGTTGATATTAAGACTGCAGAATTACAAATAAATGCATTCTCCAAAAAGTTATTTTTTTAGAATTAAACATTAAATATCGCTTAACTACGTGATGCATTCCATTCATAATCATTATAGCAACGATCCAAAAAAATCAGGCAAAATCAATTAAATTTTGGATGATTCGTCATTTATCCAACTTACACGTCTGAATTGAACGAAAATCTCAAAAAAAAATGATTATTCTTGTTTTTCTGCATCTCCTCAAGAAAGGAGAAATGTCCTCAATGAAGGGTTATAAAAGTGTCCAACTGCTTGAAGAACACCGACAATCACTTTCCTTTTTTATGTAATTTCTTTTTTTCGAAAGATTTAAAACTAAATGAGAATATCCAGAAAATTAGATGGCACGAAGTCCTATGAAGATTTCAATGGAATTTTTATTGTTATGTATCCACCACTGTTGCCAAACAGAGGCATTCAGGTTAGAATATGGTAAACATGATCTCTTGAAGTGGGTTCAATGGCGAAGGTATGAATACATAAGAATACATAAAAATGTATTGAAATCCTCACAGGCCTTCGTAACCTCTAATTTTTCCAAGATCAGCTCATTGAGGTTTAAGCTGTCGAATAAAAGTTGATTTATTGCAAAAAAAAGAGAAGTGATTTTTGGAGTTTTTCAACTAGTTGGCCACTTTCAAGGTACTCCTCTGTAGACCTTCCAAAAATGCAGAAAATGATTATTTTCAATCCACGCTAGTTACAGAACTATTTCCTAGGAGGAATGGAAAATGAGGGATTCTCTAGAATGTTTTCTAATACTAATTATAGATCAGGCGTTTTGAAATTTGGTAGGTATACAGTTTATTATAGTGAATCTTCAAGAATTCAAGAAAAAGTTAACCTTATAAATAATCTGACGAAATGAGTGGAAACAATATGTATATATGTGTATATTGTATCATAGATCTTGGTGTAATCTTCGATACAAAACACTCTTTTGATAACCACATAGATTCCCTTATAGTTTCTTGTAACCGTATACTTGGATTCATATTGAGAAATCGTAAATCTTTCAAAAATTAGTTGGCCTCGAAGATATTGTACTTTCCGCTCGTTAATAGTAGGTTAAATTTCGCATCAATTGTATGGAACATATTTAACATAACGTATATAACTAGAATAAAATTGAATCAGTTCAAAAGAAGTTTATAAAATTTTTAAGTTCCAAATGTAACTTTTATTTAATTATAAATCGAGGCTCAAAATTTTCAATTTCAACAGCCTAGAGAATAATAGAAAAATAAATGACATTCTTTTTGTACATAAACTTGTCACTAACAAATTGAGCTGTGATAGCCTGGAGGGTATTAACTTTTATGCTTCTCATAGACACCTAAGACATAAGGATCTTTTTTTTGTTCCTTTGAGGAGAACCAACAGTGCCATGACCTCACCCCTATGTAGGGGGGCAACGGTGATTTTGATTTGTTCGCTGATAGTACAGCTAAAATTAGGAAAACACTTAAAGGAGGTTTGCTGTTATGAATTTAGGTTTTAAATGTTTTTTCTTCTTGTTTCAAAGACATAATATTTTGTTATGTTTTCAGGTTAGCACTTTGATAAATTATCTGTGAATACTTTTTATGGGATTTATCCTTTTGTGTTTCTTTCATTAATAAATAAAAAAAAATTAATCAGCGTGTGTTCAAAAATTCCTGAAAAAGTACACCTGACGCAGATTAAATTGAAACGAATGAATAAAATATGTCCGGAATCATTCAGAGCCGAAAAGCTAGAACATAGAACTCCAACTTTTATATGACTCTATTCAATTGAAAACAACAGAACTTCGTGACCGACATAACGTCAAACAGGGCACGAAAACTACGTTTTGCATATGATCTCCGAACACTTCCGGTAGATTTCGAACCCGGTTTTACCTCGGGGTCCCACTCAGATGCTCGGCATATTAAAAACAGGATGATCGAGATAGCATATGGCACGGTCTTGATGTCTTTCACATCCTTACAGGCTACCGGAAGTTCTTCTCGATCTGAGGAAGTAAAACGTAGCATAGCTGGTTGATGCATCGAAGAGAGCTTTTCTTCTGGCCCAATGGCCCAGGAAATGTATGCGCTAGCATGAAGTGGGATTATGGTCATTTCTTTGATGAAGGAATTACGCTGGGAGCTACTGAGGAGCATTCGTTAATGCGTTTCATTACGACGCTATTAAGTTTTAATTGAGGATTATCTGCTTGGAATAATAAGCGTGCCCAAATGGTCTTGGGGCTATTCACACGGGCTTTGTTTTCGTTGGGCTCGTGAAAGTCAACCTTTCTACTGAAAACGTCTATTGGGAAGTCTTACGAGGCTATCAGTTTTTGCGAACAACGTGAGATTTTTTTTTGTAAGTCAACTTTTTAGCTGAAAAAAGATAAATGAAGAAGATAAGTTACTCACTTATCTTCTTAAAAAAAACAATGACTTTTCTAGTTATATTAAAAAATACAAGAAGTTTCATGGTAGGCGAAGAAGTTTTAAATGCCGGACATATTATTTTGTGTGGAAGAACTGATATATCTAACAATTAGTACTGAGTATTTTTTGCTTCTGTTTGCAAACTGAAGCCAAATTGAAGCTTTTGCGTTTAGAAGGGGCATAACCCTATAACAGTCTTTCCTATTGTCGATTTAAAATTCATGCATTCTTTACTTTTAAAGAGTAGTTCATATCAACGAAACGATCATTCAAGATTGAATGAATTCCTAATGACGTAGGGGTTTTCTAGAACTTGCGTTCAAAAGCTTCTCAGTTGAAAGTAGGGTTTTTATGGACGAGTAGACAAAATAGTACGACCTATATGCGAGTCCTGGAAGTCTGCGAGTCCAACAAAAGTATTTTCGGACATGTTACGTACACTATTTTTCCGGCAACCACCATGGAGGAATTATTGCGAATTGCGTGCCAACTTTTACTTTTGATAACTAATTTCATATGAACTGTCAACTTGACTTTTTTCCCTGTCAAAAAAGTGAGTGTCTATGTATCCGGGAAAAAAGTACTCACTTTTTTTCCATGGGCAAAAAAGTAATTTCCTGAAATGTTATATTTCTTTCACTATTAAATGGTCGTTTTTCCTGTCACAGAAAAAAATAGTGTATTATACACAGGAAAAATATTATATTTTAGCTCTCGGTTTTTTGTATCCCGACGCGAAGCGGAGGGAGACAACATAACCTGTAATACTTTTTTCCCTTGTATAATAAATAGCTATTTCACAATAGAAGTTGATTCCATATCTGCTAAACTCAGAATATTCAGAATATCGTCACAGACATTCAGAATCAACCGAAATGTATCCAGAAAAACCAATTTTCACGGATTTGTAATTGTATTTTCGAAAAAAGTCACAGATGAAGAAGCTTCATACCTAAGAATAATATTACATTTTCACGACCAAATGAACAATTTCTATATCAAAGAACCCGAATTCATTTCATCGCAAACAAGCTAGAGAGTGAACTTTTATAATTTGATTATATTTTCGCTCTATATGTACACTTTAGTTTTTAACCATAAATGAATTAAGTCTAACAGTTTGAGTTTCAGGTAGAACATGAATATATATTTCTCATGATAGATGAAATAATGATACAATGAAAAATATATTTGAAAATCAAAATTGATTTATGCTCATCACAAATAGAACCTTTATTACCTCATCAAATTAATCGTTATGAAAACAAGGAAGCTGTATGCTGTAATTATATGTAATATGGTATCAGTCAGTACAAGACTGAAGATGAATGTATGTAGGTATAATATCGCATGCATCACGAAACAATCAATATACCTGACATTAAATATACTTAATGAGAAAAATTAAACAGGCCATAATTGTATACCATTTATGAATCTCATAATAAATTCCCAGTTTGGAATTCGACGAACGTTAGAATGGGATTGTATTATCAACAATTATAGGAAAAAGAATTGGATAAGAATTGTTGAGGTAGAATTAATAATATTATTGAGAAGAGGAGAATAATGTTAAGGAAAATTCATGTCCATAATTCCTAATCATTCTTGAGAATTTCATTGAATAATAGTATATTTGAAAGGTCGAAATATAGATACGAATCCTAAGTAAAAACATCAGATCGATAAAAAACATAGATAGGCCTGAAGCGCGATATCAATGAAAAGAATTTGAGGATCAGTTAAAGTAAGATATCTGAAATAATAGTGTAATCACTTGTCACTTATTGAATGACCAAACCAAATACAAGAAAGGTGAGTGAAACTCATTGAGGTATTTTTTTCCTTCATTATTATAATTTGCAGCTAACGAAGTAGTCGAAAAAGTTAAGAAATAGCTATTTTCTTAATCTGAACATTGAATACAGGGAAAAACAATTTGAACACTGAAATGATGTCTCTATCATATTCAGATGGATGTTTTCGTGTTTCTCCTATTTCTATACTATATGCCAATGTATTTTAGCCTAATAAACTATAACTTTAGCTCACAAGTCGAGTATTTTTCAACAGATATTAATATCTTGAATTCTGAGGTCTGTGATTAGAATCTTGATGATTTTATTCACTAGTTTTTTTCTTTGAAATGATTAAAATAAAAGTATAACACTATAATTCATCCGAAGTTAATACAGGTTTCATCCTTTTAGACATCCTAAGATATACCACGCAAATGTTTGTTTTCGTTTTGAAATTTGGTAGTTCATTATAAACAAAATGCAGAGCCAAGCTCTTTTTGGTTGTACTGAAATAAATCAATATAACTTCTTCATAGCATACAACTTCTGATTAATAGCGATGTTGAAGCATCTTACTAATTATGGGACACATAATGAGAGAAATAAAATTAAATCAATACCTACTACCCATAATCAATCCACGCTACTGTACTCAAATTTGGAATGTTGCTGTTTGTAAGCAATCATGTTATCACATGTCTAGCAAACGATATAATATTTCGGCATTTTTCTGAATAAGAAGTAGGTAAATACACTTCAATATCACATTAAAATGAAAAATAACGAAAACTGGCCAAATACCTTGAAAACCCACGAGAATAACCAAACTTAGGACAGAGTTTCATCTATGTTATTTATTGATCTGAGGTACAATCATAGTTATTCAAATTCTACATCTTCGAAAATATTTCTCCAAGCAATCCTTGCCATGAAAATAATTTTTACGTAAAAAACACTAGTAGAAATAAACTAGTGTGTAAACCAATATAAGAATGTGGATATGATTCTACCGCTATAGAAAAAATTCAGTTACAAATGTGTGGTACTCAACCTCAGTTTTTATTGAGACTTAGCCTATCTTATAATAGCACAAATCCTTGATTTTCAATGAAATGTAACGTCAACCACTGTTCAAACTGAGCAGAAATTAAAACAAGAAAATAAAAGTCCAAAGAATATTTATTCGATCCAGCAAATCAGGAAAAAACTCCCAAGATTTTTCGAACTCATTTCTTCCCATATCAAACAGATATAATCTGGTCGAAATCAGAATACGATCATGGTATCCTAGACATCTTTTCTGAGTACATTGAGTGCGTGCTTAGCTAAGGTCATTAGGGCAACTTGGTTCAGAGATCAATTAGCTTAGAATGTGGTCGTCATCTGTTTGCTTTGCTTGACTGCTCTCGCAGTTAATTTTAGTTGGGACATCATGCGAGGCCTCCATTTTGTTGTTGAGACATGATTCGGTGAATCAATCGATTGGCAATGAAGAATTTTATCGTCAATTATTACTACTCTCATGTTTTTAAGTTGTTCCCAGAAGCCAAATCAAATTCTGAGACGGCAATACTGTAACTGAATTACTAATCAAAGTCAGTTGTGTCTGGTTAGTCGGTTAGTGATTCTTCCATTTGAAATACATGATATGTATTTCATATAACTTTTCATAAAAACTTTGAAACCTTCAGGGAATTTATACGTCAATACGGTAGATATGGTTAAATAAATACAGTGGAAATTCCCTATAACGAACGTTTGTAGCACGAGTTTCTCTGTATAACGACTTTCGTACAAGGCATTGCACCTTGAATCCAAATTTTATGTTAAAAACAACTTCCAACACGGAGTAAATTCTCTCTATAACGAAATATTCAAAGAACATCACTCTTTGAATGGGAATTGGTAAGAAGTTACAGGGTCTCTACAAATGATTATAACAGCGCAGTTGGCGTTGGACTATTATAAATATTCATATTCTGATGTAAACTTTGATTCAAACGAACGGTACTGTAAGTGTAAGTTCAGGCTGGTAATTCCGAAAGATATTGAATAATGTGACTGGAATTATAAATTTGTAGAGAATTCGTAAGAAAAGATAAGATAAATAAATTTCCAAAGCAACCAACGATGTGTCAATCATTTATAAAGACCCACCCCGTATAAGGGTGGGATTTTCCGAACGTATGTAATAAATCCCGACCTTAAACTAAATCATTACTCCGGACAGAAAGATCCTTCTGAAACAGTTTCAAATACACCCAGTCTGTTTGGTTTCAATCTAACCATTACGCTAGTGTGAAAATTAGTGCGAAAATGTCCAAAAGCAAGTGCTTAAGTTTGAATGATAAATTTAAATTGAAGTGAAGTCGACCGAGACATTGCTGACTATAGAAACAAATTTTCTCTATAACGAAATTCCTTTCTAACGAATTTTTTTGCGGATTTTCCGCTTTCGTTATAAGAAAGTTCCACTGTTAGTTAATTTTGCCAAATTATACCTGAAATATCTTCAAGATAATTCGATGAATAATTTTTAACATTCAATAAAAAGTTTTAGGATTTCGTTAAATTACCAATGTTATCGTGAGTTTTGGCATTCGGTTAAACCTCTGGAAATTTCAACTGAAATTTCGAAACAATTTTAGAGAGCGGTTCCTACTTAAGCAATGTTTCTAGTCATGGTAATTTTAAATTTAATCCACATAAAATATAGCAGAGAACCAAATATAACGAGATGAACCATTGAATATTTCAACCTACAATTATGCATACTCAAGAACATTTAATGGTTCAAATAAGATTCCCCATCATTAGTAGTGTTCTTTCGTACTGATTGAACTGATGGAACTTATGTGATTTAAGTGAAAGTAATTTTGCAATCAGAATACATTCAATCACTGAATGTCCGAAAGAATGCGCTCAGTTTGATCTTTATTATATGTTCTGTTCTGAACTGGTAATAAACTCTGGTTTGCCATCTTCAGTTACAATTTATGTTTTCGACTGGATTATTAATTCATCTATCTCTGTAAATGTCAGTGTGTATAAAATTCTTATAGACTTATATGTCTATGAAAATTCTGCAACTTCTAACTTCAAATTTTGAGGTTAACTCTCCAATCTGAATTCAAATGATCTAAGGAATTCCGCGATTAGAATAATCACTTGCAATCACTTTAGAGTTGTGGAAGGGGGAACTGATTGAAAACGAAAGAACGATCGCTTCAACTGATCTTTCTGATTGAAGTTATATAAATCACTTCGTTCAGTTCGAAAGAACATCACTATTATTGTCTGATTGTATAGAATTTTCACAAAAAAAAAAACATATCAACCGAATGAATGTTTTTCAGGTAGGTATAGATTAAGAGGAAGGAATTGAACAAATTCTAAACAAGTAAATCGATTATAGAGAGTGTTTTTCAAGAATATTTTTTGTGATTTTCTCAACCTATAAACAGTAAAAAACGTTAAGTTCTTTCCCTTGAGTGAACGCCAAAGCCATCTGGCTTATCTCCTTAATCTCGCACAGGAAACAGTTTTTTGACCGAAACGTATTCTGTCCAATTGACCGCAAGTTTCCAAAATCGAAAAAGAAATTAGACCTTGAGTAAAGACTTTGTCAAAGTTGAAATTAAAATTCAAAAGTTCCAATTCAACTCCCTGATATTTGAAAAATGTTTTATATCACCAATTCACCAAACAAATATCTGGAAAAACTCATATAACGAATGCAATGTTACTGGTCTCGTCCACAAACGAACCCCTGAGAAAATAAATAAATATATTCAACGTTGTTATCGAAACAAAAAAGTTGATAACTGTGTGGTTTATTTTACCTTCCAAGTATTCGAAAAAAATGCTGACATTTTTAATACATTCCCATAACTCCCTTGGTGCCCTTCAACATTCTTGAGACAAAAACGCTCAACCTCAAGAATAAGAAAATAAGGCAAGGACGCAGATCATCTCGCATATGTTTTACCATATCCCACTTGTTGCTCTGAAGAACAGATGTGGCCCGAAACGTAGCGTGGGAACACAGAACGAGACGTATGGAACACAGAAGTAGCCGCCGCCGCTTTGTGTCTCAATTAAGAACTATTATAAAATGTCTTAGGTGTTGTGCCATTGCGTCCTTTACACGTCTTGTATGACGTCCAGGTTCGTGATATATGGGATGACCAATGATTGGCTGCTGTAATCAGGCTGAATAATATTATGGTAATTTCAATAAATACAGGGACGGTTGTACAATACTTTTTGGATTTCGTATCAGAGAAAAGATCTGAAATACGTCGTCTCATCTATGATATTGCTTTCATAGCAAGATCCGCAATATTCTATATTCTGATCGACGATTCCGTGGCAATATGTTCCGACAATTCAGCCATAACCTTGCTATCCGCATTGCTATCTTGGCAAGGTGTAGAGTACGTACCCTCACAGATATCAATCTTGCAAAGGTATTTCATTTTAATTTTTCACAGGGTTTGAAAATAAGTAAGTATGTAGTAATGAAAATTAAATTGACGTACTACAGAATTCAATTCTGGGAGAATTCTTAGATCACAAAATCGACATATCAAGGACACTAGAGAAGTTCATCAAAATATTTCGATAAACAGGCCGTTTCTGATTTGATTGAAAAGTTAGGAAAAGTTATTGATGAACCAACTGCACAATTTTTTGCTGATGGTAGCTATTAGACTATAGTTGGTGAGGACTTCAATCTAAGAATGAGCCTACTAGTTATGTGAAGAGTAATACACAAAATAAGGACCTCATATCAAAAAATTTTTTAACCTCAATATGCAACATTTCCTTCAAGTAATGAGGCTATGAAAAAAGCATAAATAGAAAGGGTTTCCACAGAATAAATGTTCAAGCTATAAGTAAAATTCCATATTTTTTCATTCAATAATAACGAATGTGAAGGCACAGTTCCATGGAGTGTCTACGACTCAGCTGTTTCAAAAATCTATCGGCACATAAGATCAAAGTATGTGGAAAGAAGAAGAAATTGTTTTCTTCTAGGAAATTCTGGGTATCCTATCCAGCCCTCAATTTTGTTTCTCAATTCTCTAATAATGCAGAGGAAAATACAGCAAAATTAATTTTTCGAAGAAAAATGTTGACGACGGAGACTTTCAACAGGAGCACATATTTAATGAACAAACAAAGTTTATTTCGAATTTCTATTGATATTGTATGAAATTGTTCGTTGATAACAATATAAAATAAAACTTCATTCTGTGATTTAATTGTGAAAATTTCTAAGCCTCAAATAACATCACACCAACAGCTTCAGCTTTTCGGTAGAATGCTTCAGCTAGTTTCCTGTCACCTGTCACTTTATTTCTATGTATTATATTCAAGGAAGTTTATTAGTACTTCTAAGTATTTGGATTTTGTTGGTTTTCCTATTCCGCAACATTTTCGAAATTCTCATTACAAGTGTTTGAAAACACAGAAATGTCATGACAAAACTCAAAATAGTAGTAGTTCAAATATGCCAGTTCTTGGATGGACGATCTCGAAGCATTATCGCTAAGGCAAAATTCATATGTTGGTTATGCTATAACAGTCGAAACAGAATACGCAATACCGTAGTCATATTGCTATGAATTGGAAGATAGCAATATTGTCTGGATAACAAGTCTCATAGCAATATGCGAACAGAATCTCACCGAATAGTTACTTCTTGAAGGTCTTTTGAATCTTAGACTTTTATCGGGTATTTACTCTCAACTCAATGAACATCTCATCATTTGAAGCCCGAATTTCTCTTTTCAGATCCCTAATCGGCAGAATCAACCAGATAGTTCTGAAGTAGTTTCCAGTGATTTCCAGAAAAAAACTTCTCACAAATAATACACCCTCAGAAAATCAGGTTTCATTGAAATCACTGAAATAAGCAAGCAAATTCAAAATATCAGAATTTTCGGTCTGATTTCATTGGTTGAATGTAGAGTCATAATACAGGGTCTCTATAAATGATTGTAACAGCGCAGTTGGCTTTGGATTATTCTCAGTTTGCCGCTTCCTAAGCAAACCACAGAGTTCTGTGATCATGCTGTGCTCTGATTGGTTAGAGATTGGTATTCTGTAGCGGCAAAGTAATCCAAAGGCAACTGCGCTGTTACAATCATTTATAAAGACCCTGTATAAAATGTAGGTCTGGAAATGCATTGTTTCCAAGATACAGGGTGCTGCAGTTTTATTTGAAAACTGACTAAAAAGGAGGTACGCCACTGAGATATTTTAAACAAACAATTATTTCTGAATTCTTCATTCAAATTGTAGGGCGCCGATTTTAAATACAAAAATTAAACATTTTAATGTGACGTTCTATTACAAATACGCGTTAAGATGTTACTTTTCGTCACAAATCGAACGAAGAATTCAGAAATAATTTTATTTTTAAAATATCTCAGTGGAGTATCACTTTCTTCAAGTCTTTAAGTGAAACTTCAACCCTATATCTCGAAAACAATGCATTTTCGGACCTTCTGAACTGAGGAATCGGCCCATTCACTTTTTCATTCAGATACAACCTGTATATGTAAATAGTTTCTACAATATTTGATCCACATTTGTTAAGTTCTGAGTCTACTATTGTATGCAATTCAGTTCAATCCTCTGATATAAATTAAATGACAAAAATATTCAAACCAGTATTTTTTATATTTCAAAACAGGTGGAAAACTCATTAAATAAATTCCATTTTTGAAGATGACAGTTTCCTACCACAATAATCCATTTCCACAAGTTACTTCGCACTAAATATTCATGTCATTTTGAAATATTTCACCACTTTCCCTAAATTGTTTTTAAAAAAATGGTATCCATAATTATTTATAAAGATTTGTAGTTGAGTGTGTGATATGATGAAAACAGGGAACATGCTCTACTATTTAGTGTACTGTTTTTTGATGTTCATTTTGTTTTAGGTATATAAAAGCCATTTTTCGCATAAACGAGCTTATACGGCGAATTCCATATTTCTTCAATAAACTGACAAAAAGAAACAATAGCTTCAATGGGAACATTTTTGCTCTACTTACTTTGTAAGTTAATAAATGAGCTAATTGAATGAGTTCACGTTGATAATGATATTATACGTCGAATTACAGCACTTAAATATGCAATAGAGAAGACCGTTTTGAACGAGGCTATGCGTTCATTACTTTTCCACGTGAGAAATGCATATAGTTCCATATTTTAGAGTAATTGCTATAAAAACTGTATCGGAGAAAGTTTATATGGTTGGTTAAGTGTGTATAACCAGTACTGAATAAACACACATATGAAAATATATTCAATCAAATACGGATTTATTTTTATGACTACTACTCATTAACCATTTATCTTCCTTGATAAATTTTTCAAAGCAATCAAGAAAAATATTTTTATGTAGAAGAGGAGTGCCACCATTCAGCGACAAAGTCTCTATTTTCTTAATTTTGAGCTGAAAATGATCTCCAACGGTTGAGTGAAAGAATTTGTGATCAAATCGGAAATCGACAAATCGAAAAGTTTCAAAGTTTTAGCCTGCAGAAGCATCACTGGTAATATTTCTTCGATGGGTTGAATTGGTCCAATGCATACGGTGTTCCAATAAGAATTATGTTTTAGTGGCTACTTCCAAAACTAACCGTCTGATCGTATAGACTTGATATTTGCATGAAGAAGAACGTCAGAAAGAGTTCTGGTAGCTTTACAGCAATTTGTAATGAGTATCCAAGGAAGTAATTTGAGGTAGGTTGCGCTTGTCAAGAGAATACCAGATAAAGACAAAGATCCCTAGCGAAGTGCCAGAGAAGGTAGGAATGGTAGATACGGAAAAGCAAACAAAAATATTCAAGAAACCCAGAAAAAACGAAATGAGAAGTTAAGGACAGACAGTGGTGGAATTTTTATATGAGAACATTTTCAGCTCCACCCTATATTCTGATGATAGTGCATGTGAGAGATATTTCCAAATTGTTCCCTTTAATTCTGAAATTCCTTGTAAATATGGAATTAATCAAACGAAGATATATGTTTTATTGAATAATACATATTTTTGTACCACCATGAATGATTTGATCGAATTCATCCAACTAACTATACTTATTTATGGAATACATAATTCAAATTCTGATAGTTGAATAAGGGGAATATAGACTAAGTAATGATTAATGTGATACTAATATAATGCATAAAAAATTCACAAATTAGAATAAAAGAAGTGTGTATCGTTGGTCGCCGCAGTTAATGGTGTAAATTGGACTGACCCGTATGTGGTCACTTGGATTAAAGAATGAGTTTCGAAGGATATTTATCAATTTCTTCTCGATTCAGGCCCGTATTAAATATACGACAGCCAAAATTACAAGAGATTTATTACTTTGGCGCCGCCACAATAAAAAGTTTACTCTGTGAATTCTTCTTACTTCTTAGTTGTTAATGGAATGCCACTAAAATGAGACAAGCAGACTTAACTGGGACATCTTGTAGTTGAAATATTTAAAAAAATATATCGGGCGTCTCAAGGTGACTGGCTCATCATCAGATTGTATTGGAAACTAATGATGGTAAAGATTTAACATTTTATGGATAGATATTTCGCCATGTAAGGTACATTTTTAAAATAATTTCACATTTTCAGTGTTGGCGGATGTACGACAATTTGGCAACAACTTTGTTATTTCGAATAGGATCCCCGGTATTTCTTTTTTTATGATACTCCATAAAATATCCAACTTATTCACTCTTACTTTTTCATTTCTATCTTTAACGGTTTTTGAGTTATTAATTATTTTGCGAAATTTTAGATCAAATTGGCGTGTTACGAAAATGACTCTAGCTCACTAAATATTCGAGTTTTCAGTCAGAAATTTAGATCTATGATGCTGCTTTTGAATTATAGTTGTCAGTTACATAGTATGGACCAAAAACAATAATCAATTGCCAAGTTACAAAATCGTAAGAAGTACTCTACTTTTTTGTTTTAATTCACGGTTTTTGAGAAAAAATAATTTATCATCTCGATATCGAGAATCGTCAAATTTACATCCGCTCAATAGATAAATTCTAGTTCAGAAATAATTCTAGCCTATATGACTCACGCTATCATAAGGATAAGAAATTTTGTTCTCAAAATCGTGATTTTATGCAATGAACTATTCGAGATATATTTGTAAAAGAGGGATCGAGCTACTCAAAATTTTGATTGTGATATACAGGGTGACTGGTGACGTAAGGGACAACGGCTAACTGGAGATAGAGGACCTCAAACTGAATGAGAATTGGGGATTTAAATATTCCATAAGGCTATTAGTTTCAGATATACATGGTGTTTTTTGCAAAAGTGCTAAAATTATAAACTCCCATATCTTCGTCAATATGGCAAGTTTTTCGCCGATATTTGGCAAGCTTGTTACTATACATATTCTCCATCAGATCGAGAAGAACAAATTCTCAAAAATTGCAGGACCGTATTCAAAAATTTCAATTTCCGTGTCAGGTGAAAAATATCACTCGGTATATAAGATAAAAAAAAATTGAATTGGAAAGTTGAAATCTGCAAAAAACACTGAGTAAAAATCTGTTTTCAGTTTGAATGGCACAAATTTTTTATAGTTTTCATCATATGTTGAAATTCGAATATTACAATTTTTTTATATTGAATTCAAGAAACATACTATTCCTGATAGAAAAAAACAATGAATTTGAGGTTCTTAAATAATCCTGACGCATTTTGAATGTTCCTTCACATCTTGAAATATTTGTTTATTAATTTTTCTATCAATATTATAAGGAAAACTCAAAAAACAATACGAACACAAAAAGATTAACAGTAGCACATATGATTAATGAAAAAATCAAATACAGAAATACTCGATATGAGAGAGCCATTTCCCTTACACACTTATTGGCTCTTTTGAACAATTGAAGTACTTTTCATATCCACAAGATCAAAAATTATTACTTTTGATAAAACAGAAACACTAGATTTCAGCTCGAGAAAAGTTAGACTTTCTTCTCAGAACCCCTGAACAATAATCCATCTGGTACTTATGTTTTCAACGAAATTTATTCTTCAATTAAATAATACAATAATACATAAATAAACAACTAAGCAAATGCTCGAAATGAGAGCAATTTGCTTCAACGCATTTAGTAGCTCTCTTGAACTCTAATGATTTCTTTCTCTTTTGAGATGAGGATTATTCTGAGACCAAATATTACATATATCCGTTCATTTTGTGGAATCCAAAAACAAGTATCATCTACACATTCTTCATTCGTGAATACTGAAGGCATTTTTCAGTAGATAAACAAACGACACAATTCCCAATAATTCACGACCAATGAATGTATGATTATAAACGTCATTTTTTGAAATATGTCTACTCTGTGTAGTAGGATGTATTTTATTTATGATGAATAATAAACCCCTTATTCTGAAAAATCACTTGTTTCCCTAATATTCCGTTTGCATTAAAGAAATTCATATGCTTCCAAGAGAAGGTGAAGTTGCTACACCTAAGTACATATGAGAGGAAAATAAGTCCTCAAAATTTATACATTATTTCATTGAAGAATAAATTTTGTTGGAAACATAAGTACCAGATGGATTTTTGTTCAGGGTTTCTGAGAAGAAAGTCAAACTTTTCTCAAAATGAAATCCAGTGTTTCTGTTCTATCAAGAGTATAATTTTTCATCTTGTATATGAAAAGTACTTCAATTGTTCAAAAGAGCCAATAAGTGTGTGAGATGAATAGCTCCCGCATATCGAACATTCCTTCATTTGATTTTTTTATGAATCATATTTTTGTATTTGTATTATTTTTTGAATTCTTCTCATAATATTGATAGAAAAATTATTAAAAAAGTATTTCAAGATACGAAGGAATATTCAAAATGCCTCAGGATTATTTAAGCATCTCAAATTCAGTGTTTTTTTCTATCAGGAATAGTATGTTTCTTGAATTCAATATGAAAAAATTGTAATATTCGACTTTCAACATATCATAAAAACTATAAAAAATTTGTGCCATTCAAACTAAAAACAGATTTTTACTCAGTGTTTTTTGCAGATTTCAATTTTCCAATTCAATTTTTTTTATCTCATATACCGAGTGATATTTCTCACCTGACACGGAAATTAAAATTTTTGAATACGGACCTGCAATTTTTGAGAATGTTTTCTTCTCGATCTGATGGAGAATATGTATAGTAACAAGCTTGCCAAATATCAGCGAAAAATTTGCCATATTGACGAAGATATGGGAGTTTATAATTTTAGCACTTTTGCAAAAAACACCATGTATATCTGAAACTAATAGCCTTATGGAATATTTAAATCCCCAATCCTCATTCAGTTTGAGGTCCTCTATCTCCAGTTAGCCGTTGTCCCTTACGTCACCAGTCACCCTGTATATGAAAGAATTTCTTTAGGTTGAGTGATGGCATATACCTTGCAATCATAGAGGAATATCACCAAATATTTTTTTGGATGGCTTTTCCCCCGCACAAATTTTTTATCGCATCGGTTCACTTTTGCTACTTTGAAATAATTTAACGAAAAACTTTGACATGGTATCCAGTACCAAGATACCCTACTGATTGTGCCTCCAGTCGAATAGAATATAAAACCATATTTGTTTCGCGAATTCACTACTCGAATAGATGATTGTTCTGCAGATTTATAGTCTGAATTAGTATTACACGGCTAGTAAGTCCTATCTCGTATTTTCCTCAAAACACCATGACATACTAACTCTCGTACTCACTAACTAACTATGAGCGTATATACAAGCGGTCATATTTCATTTACTTCAAAAGTTCCTTACCTCAGCATTATCCAGATTATTCGAATGAATATCCCCAACTCGATTACAAGAACCGTAAAATCAGATCCTCCTCGCTATGCGAAACGAACGCGATGCAATGACAAGAGTTATTATTCCTGCATTGTTGAATATATACAACAGTTCATCTACTAGTTTGCAAAAGTCTCCAAGATATTGCGGTTTGTTGACCTTACTCTCAGCTAAATTGCGAACAGGCCGTTGCGTCGAAGAATTGAGGCGAATGTTGGTCGTACAAAAAAGGAGTAGCTCGCTAGTAGTTGTCTCTCGAGTGACCGAGAGTTACTTGGAGACTCAGGAAGTACGAGATGACAAGAACGGATAGCCTTTGGTGGCTTTGGTGCACGTGTGAACATCTGACGCTAACCATGAGGTGGGTGGAAATTGTGAGTGTTTACCACACGTGAAAAGATATTTTACAACTTCGAAGTGTGGAATGCTTGCATTGAATGAAGTGTAGCGACTGCAGTTATCACTGAAATATGTAACATAGGGTGAAAGCTTTTGTGATTGACACCTTAAGGGCATGGATTCATACAGTAGTCGAATTCGGTTCCTAATTATACTGCAACACTATGGTTGCTGTAAACAATTCATTCAATACTAAGGTTATTATTACCGAACTGTAATTGAATGTTGATATTTTGGTATTACCTTCAAATTTTCAATAAATATCGATTGAATATTCGAGGATACATCAGTTTCCTCGAAATTACATATTAAATAGTCATTGACGTACTTCGATAGTAATTAACTCCCAGTATGATAGTTATTGACATAATTTCATCTCACTTTTGCATCAATTTTGATTATGATATCATCCTGCTTTCTCTCACTCAT
This sequence comes from Propylea japonica, assembly GCA_013421045.1. NCBI lineage: Eukaryota > Metazoa > Arthropoda > Insecta > Coleoptera > Coccinellidae > Propylea > Propylea japonica. The sequence continues at coordinate 109,475,231 of CM024239.1, forward strand.
ACATTCTCATTATATGGGTGAACGAGACATTTATACTACAAATACTAGAGAAACAGTAATATAGGATTCTTCTTTTCAGTATTCTGATTGAATTTTCAGGCAAAAACAGTTTTGTTATTTATGGCAGGTGTTTTATTGCTTAGATTTATTTTCGGTCCTTGAGGTCTGTCTATTTCCTTCACATTCCATCGAGAGTATCAGAAATATTATATTTCAATGTCATTTCGTAGTGATAAGACGTGTCAAGAATGCAGATGCCCTCACTGTATCGAGAACTATGGGGATGTATTCTTTCAAAGCAGCTGAAGACATACAAGAAAGACAGCTTGGATATTATCAGTCAGCCTGATCTTTCTCCGAAATTAAATCTGCTTTTTATCATTCCTAGTTGTGAAATTTTCAATAACTATGTAATTATAGAAATAATTTCAGATTAAAGAACACATAATCAAGTTCGTTTACAATTTGAGGAAATATGATATTGTCACTCAATTTAGACAAGATTTGAGTTTGTTGATTACCAAACAACGTCGATCTTGGCATTTGTTGCAGATGGGGTATAAGGTTTTGAAATCGAAACAACCTGCTTATTTGTTCAGCAGCCTACGACTACTTCGAGATGGAATCCTTCACACAGGAGCACTTGCTAACATCACTTTGAGGATACCACAGCCTTTCACCAATGTTAATTTTAATGGGTTTTCCAAGAGATTTCGTCAATTTTCAAACCGTATACCTATATAGGTCGATAGTTCAGTCACCGTCAGTTATGGCTTTCAAACAACTCCTCAAGAAATACATCAATGAAACTTCTTATTTCTTTTGATCATCCTTGTATTATTTTCAAGATTGACCTTCCTTCCTTTTTATACCTTTTCCTTCAGTTCTTCAAATCAGGAGAGTCTCAGTAGGTATTTAGGTCAGGAATATATTATTCTCTAGTTAAAAATATATACTTATCGAAATATTTAAGGTCGGCAGGAAGACATCGCACGCGATATGACTTCCTGTTGCACAATCAAAGAGTTCTAATTATAATAATAATTGTTACTCGAAATTTCGGGATAGTTTTGGGGACAAAAAACACAGGGACCTCTATATTTCATTTTTGTGAAATAGGCCCCAGACTATTGAATATTAAATACCACTACAACAGTGTTCTGGGATATTGATGTAAATAACGATTCTGGGAGGCCAAATTCAAAGGTCAGTAACTCTGAAATTGAGGCCCAAAAATGAAATTTAGGGGTCTCTTGAATTTTCTCGAAGAATTTTTTTGCATATATTTCGGGACATCTTGTATTTGATTAATTCATTCGAATAGAAAATTTCCATACATTTTGGTGCTTGAATTCCTATATGATTTTTCGAATTTTTTTCCACATTGAAGGGAGCTCTGAAGATAGTATGGAAAGGTAGGAAGGAGACTTGAATATGCTTATACAGTGTGTTTGATCAGACGATAATTTAAGGCATCAAATATACCTAATTTTATCGACAAAACTCCTCAGTTCTGGAGTGGCCTCCATTTTAAACCTACTCTTTTATTTTAGTTGGCCCTTCCAAATAATATCGATTTCTTTGGATATAAAGGTCCTACAGATGTGAACAACAACAAGAACCAGCTCCATGAAGTATAATTTTTTTTCAATGATTTAACGCGCAAGGATACTAGCTAGTGCTAGTGTGGTTCTTGTACTATTGCGGATTTACTAAGAAAATCAGTACATTTTTTTAGTAAAATTTTTTTTAATATTTTTTTTATGGCATTTTCGAGTTAAATGTTTTCATATTGTTCTACTTTAATGAAAGGTTGTAGTATCATCTTTGAAAAAATTTTTATTCACATCTGTAGGACCTTTATGTCCAAAGAAACCGATATTATTTGGAAGGGTCAACGAAAATAAAAAAGTAAAGTTAAAAGGGGGCTACTCCAAAACTTCATAATGTGGGTGTTTTTATCGATAATATTAGGTATATTTGATGTCCTTGAATTATCGCTAAGTCATGACCAAGCACACTGTATATGTGCTTAAGTTGAAAAGCTGACCCGGAGTCAATGAATTTCCCAAATTTATCATATTAAATTGGTTATATTATACATTGAATTAATTCTGACTGAACCTCCTACTTGTGTCCACGTTTTCCAACGTACCATGAAAGAAAACATGATACCGCAGACGACATCTAATGCCGCAGCATCAGAATCACCGACTGAATCCGAAAACTAAAACCTCTCTTCCTCGTTCCTTTCAACCCGACACCAGAATAATAATTCCAGTAGCTTCAAGCTTCGTTTAAATAATTATCAATAGAAAGCATCAACAAAACCCGTCTCGAATCTTTTCTCTATCCGCTTTTGACGTCGCCGACCGTGCCTTCGTCCGTCTTTGCAGTGATCGACTAGTCGCCTCCGTTGTTTACTGATTGTGTAAAAAGAAAGGCAAAGTTCGTATTAACATCTGAATGACATGGATTCCAACGGCTAATGACAGCGTCTGAGATGCCAAAGTGCATACACCCAGATCGTGATTATTGCCTTCCTTTTTGGATTACATCGTCTGAGGCGCCTCTATTGTGTTCGATTAGGTTTGAATCACGATTTCAATTGGATTCAAGAAGTGATGATAAGATTGAATTTTAGAAGCTTATTACCTAAAAATATCTACGTTTGATATACAATCAAATTTCTGGGAATGTATTTACTATCTACTGCTATCGGCAGGGTTCCCGTGTCCAGCTACAGTGGAGATGGGGGGGTTCTCAATTATACTGATAAATAAATTTTATGGGCGCCAGGTAAATTTGCCACGGATAAAAACCCTCAGGTTGGGTGTCCCCAACTTACCAAAAGGACTAACACACCAAAGAAAGCTAGTTAATTTCAGTAGACGTATAATAACGCTTTAGATATACATATACAGTCAAAGATCGGATGATGTAAGATACTGTCAACAGGATATGGTAACAAAAGATTTCTGAGTTGACAAATTGTTTGCAAAACGATAGCTGAAATGAACGAGGTACAATGAAACGAGGGTGAGAGACGCGTCGCTCGAGCTCGGGCGCAGCACGTATGGCAACACAAAATACTTCAATTTATAACAAGAACAAAACGTTCAATTTCCACCGAACAAAACTATAGATTATTTTATTTTCAAAGTTATGATTAAGTAATTAATTAAATATCTTTCAAATTAATCTTATAATGTTCAAGTTTCTTATTTTAAAAACCTGTCTACTCCTTCGCTTCTCCCAAGAGCGTTTGGTGTACGCTGGCTGTCCCGTACACCCCTCTTCCTTCTCTCAACGTCTGACGCTCCAAACACAACTTCCTCCAAGGAATGGTATGCGTTGGCTGTCTCGCATACGCCCTCACTCCGACTCACAACAATTGTCCGTGAGTTTCACGACTTCCTCCTCTACAATCCTCTCCAACGAAGTTGGTATACGTTGGCTGTCTCGTATACCCTCCACAAACTGCCCCCCAACTGGCCAGCATTAATCTTCAGTAAATTCAGAACTAATTCTTCTACAAACTTCTAGACTTCTAGAACCAATCCCAAAACCCTGTCGACAAAAAAATCCCAACATACCATCCTCCGCCACATCACCAAGTACACAGACAAAAAAAAAACACCCACAGGACAATGTCCCTCCACCCACCCTGAACTATGGGGTTTATTCCACGTGATCGATGTTTTAAGATCACCCAGGTATTTGATAAATCGTATGGTGAAGAATCTCAAGACCCACCTCGAGGTAATGTGCACAAAAATCCTCTTTCGAGAGTGTTACCGGCAAACCAATCCACCAACTATTTTCAGCAACACTTTTAAACGGTCCTCCAACTCAATCCTCCCAGGATGACCCCAAACATCACAAATTTAGCCGAGAAAAATCCGCGAGCACACACCACACATCAGATCTCTATAACCTCAATTTCTTTCCTTTTTCCGGCCTCTGTCAGAATTTGACCGAACACTAAGAACCATCGAATAACGAAATGACATTACCCCCACAGAAAACGAGAATGCTCTGTGACCCAAATCTAACCTTTCATTAAACATAAACAAACAACATCGTAACATGGTTTCTGTCAGAATTCTGACCGAACACCAAGGGCCATCGAATTACGAAATGACATTACCCAGCACAGAAGAAGACTTAGAATGATCTGTGACCAAACCTAACCTCGCATCAAACATAAACAAACAAATTTGTACCGTAACAGACCCCCCTTACCTTAAAGAAATTCGCCCGAGAATTTCTTAGCAGTTTAGTACACTAAAATTGATCATACCATTACGTCGGACCGCTCGAAAGCCTTCAGATCCTTGACGTGCCAACACCCTTCACGACGCCACCGTCATCTTTGAGCTCATAAGTCCAAGGGGACACCCTGCGACTTATTTTGAATGGACCAAGAAACGCGGAGTCAACTTTCCAGCGATGTTCCTCACGGCATCTGACAACGCATAATTTCTTCGCCATACCAACTCATTCGGATGGTATTCCACTTGCCGACGTCTCAAATTGTAGTCATGGACCACCCTGTCATTAGCCCTTCCAGCCTATTCTTAATCTCCTTCCAAAGTTGTTGGAACGCAACATTTCGAGTCGTGAAATCCACTGGTTCTTCACTGCCATCACAACCATCATCATAATCTTCCCCAGAACACTTAAAAGACCTGCCAAAGTTTGCGAAAAATGGAGTCACCTTCATTGTTTCATGCACAGCTGTCCTGATCGCACAGGAAATCTCGGCGAGATGCTTGTCCCAATCTTTATGATTATCGGACACGTACATCCTCATCATCGTTTTTAAAGAACGGTTTATTTCTCGGTCGGGTTAGACCTTGGATGATACAGAGGGCAGAACTTAATCCTGACTTTATATTTTTCTAACAATTGCTTGAAACTCTTAGAAGCAAACTGAACGCCATTATCCGCGATGATCAACCTGGGAACACCAAACATAAGAAAAACAGAGGTTTCCAAAATTTTCACCACCCTATCGGCCGTGGCCTTCTTCAACGGAAAAACAGAGGAAATTTAGTCAAATAATCGGTTATCACCAACAAAAACGAATTACCATCTTTTGATCTAGGATATGGACCCATTAAGTCCATGGAAATTGTTTCCCACGGTAAAGCTGGTTTCGGATGAGAAACCATCTTATCTGCCGGTTTCTTATTAGGAACCTTATGTGCTCCACAAGTGACACATCCCTTCACAAACTTTGCGACGTCCTGTTTCATCTTTGGCCAGTAGAACTTTTCCGCTACCCTATGGTACGTTTTATATACCCCACCATGACCAGCTAACGGTGGATCATGGGACGCCGAGATAACTTCTCGCCGTTGCATCTTCGGCACAACCATCTTCCAATTATCCGATTCCAAATTTAAATCGGGATGCCCACATTTTACATGCTTGTACAACACCTTTCCATCTTCAGAAACTCTCCACTGTGGGAATTTCAAAGGCTTCTCTGCTACTTGACGAAGCATCCGTTCATGCCACTTATCGGGGATCTTATCCTCCTCGCCCACATCTACCAAATCCAACATCGGCACTGATCTCGAGAGCATATCGGGAACTACATGCTCTTTTCCTTTCCGATGAATGATTCTGAAATCATATTGTTGCAATTTGACGCTCCATCGAGCTAACCTCCCTACGGGATCCCTCAGACTCTGGAGCCACACCAATGAATGGTGATCAGTTATTACCGTAAACGGTACACCTTCGACGTATGGTCTAAGCTTTTCAATAGCCCATACCACCGCAAGACACTCCCTCTCTGTTGTTGAGTAGTTTCTTTCTGCCTTTGTCAGAGATCTACTAATGTAAGCAACTACCTTCTCTCCCCCATCGGGATGAGGTTGTGATAACACAGCGGCTATGCCATACCCAGATGCATCAGCCTGAATCTGAAACGGCAGTTCATAGTTCGGACAACTTAAAACCGGGGCGGAAACCAAGCATTGTTTAATTTTCTGGAAGGCCACCTCGCATTCGGCACTCCAATCAAACTTCGCATTCTTCTGAAGCAAAGATGTGAGAGGAGAAATTAACTCGCTGAATTTAGCGACAAAACGCCTGTACCACGAAAGAGTACCCACAATTCTACGCACCTCCCTCACATTCGTAGGCGTCGGTAAAGTCAACATAGCGTTAACCTTGTCCGGATCCACATGTAAACCATATCGATCGACCACATATCCCAAATATTTGAGCTGGGGCTTACAGAACTTACATTTATCTCTACTCAACGTGAGCCCTGCCTCTTTAAGGCGACGAAATATCTCATTTATAATTTCCAAATGATGTTCAAATGTCTCCGAAATGATGACTATGTCGTCAAGGTAAACAAAAACATACGGTTCGAGATCTGCCCCAATAACCCTGTCCATAATTCTTTGAAATTTCGCCCCACTAGTGACCAATCCAAACGGTAGTCTCTTAAACTGAAATAGGCCCCGATTCGGAACCGTAAACGCAGTGTACTGCCTGGCTGATTTGGCAAGAGGTATTTGCCAATATGCACTTTTGACGTCCAGAGTTGAACAAAACCTTGCATTTCTTAACTTATCCAGCGTGTCCGATACCATAGGTAAAGGGTAACTATCTTTTCTGGTGACAGCATTGACCTTTCTAAAATCAACACAAAACCTATATCCCACTTCTTCTTCACCAACACAATGGGCGATGCCCACGGGCTATCCGACTTCTCCACCACTCCTAACTTCAACATCTCATCTAGTTCTTTCCAGATGCTGTTGCATTACTGGGTTAACCCTATAGTACCGTTGTTTGATCGGTTCACAGTTAGGATCCACTTCGATATCAACATCGCCGAATCTATAACAACCCAAACCTTCCCCCAGCGAGCTGAAATTCTTCTCAATTACCGACTCCAACAATGATTTTTGACCGTCATCCAGGACATCATGGCCTTGCAAGACATCCACTGAATCAACCTCTGCATCCCTTCCGCTAAATTGCCATTCTTTAAACGATGGAATCAAACCCACCAAATTCCAATAATCCCAGCCCAGAATCAAGGTTTGCGGTAACTCTGGTATCACCAACATTTTGACCAGAACGACCTTATCTTTAAATTTCACCGGCAGATCACAACTTCCTAAAACTGAACAAAGATTCCCATTAGCGACCTTACAAAACTTGGTATCCGACGTCTGCAGTGATACACGGAAAAAATCTATTCTTGAAACAAGTAACAAGATATTCTTGAAATGTTAAGGTTGATTCAAGTATATATGGAATCGAAACAAGTAAATTAAGAAATTTGATATATTTGGAATGAGTAAATACTGTTTCAAATTCATATACTCCAAAGAAGAATATAATGCTTCATCCAAGTAAATAATATTCTGTATATGAATAGATAATGTTATCAATTTAAGAATATTGGTACATTCCATTTAACTAAACGGTAATTACGGTTTGAAAATATCATCTACTCATTAAGAGAATACATGTATACTCATTCCATATAATATTTCGGAATAATTGATACTCTCAATACAATAATTTCGAAAAAAATGAATTTCGGGGTAGAGTAACTAGATAGTCTTGGAATGTTGAATTTGATTCCAGCATATCTTGAATCCGAACGAGTTGAGTGAAAAAGTTGTTATATTTTGAACGACTAAAATTAGTTTAGAACACTTCTTAATAGATGGGTACAATATGCTACATCCAAAAAATTATTCATTTAATATGAATGAAGGTATGTATGTATTTAGGGGTACATATTCTGTCTAACCTAACGATAATTACTCTTCGGAAATCATCATATATAATAATAAGTGCCTTATTAGTTGTACTGTAATATACAGTACACTAAAATATGGAGGCGAAGTATTTGCTTCCGCTACTTTACTCAACCTCAAACAATGAATACAGTTAATTTTCAAAATAAAATTACATTAATACTCGTATATCTATTTATTAAAATTAAAGAAAAATATCTCCAAAATACTCCTTGCCCAGGAGGGTACTAGAGTAACCTTGTAAAAGCAGAACACGTATTTTGAAAAAACAAGTAAAAACTTTGTGCTTCTGAGCATCTCCAACAGTAAAGATTTGATCGTTTGATCGTACGATTATTTTTTTTATGTGAAATGTTTTGTATCCAGTAATATCGATACATATGTTGAAACAACTAAGATATAAATGATACTAACACCCTTTGACCTTAAAAATAAATGATGGATGACAAACTTAAAAATGAGGAATGTAAACTTAAAAACTCAATATTTTCAGACTTCACCTAAAAAGTAACATTCAAATATTTTTTTTTACTTTTTTAAGTGCATCCGACTCAGTTGATAAAAGATGACCCGTGCACATCATCAGATGAGAAAAATTAAAATCATCCAATTAATAGAAAACCAATCATAACCCAAAATGTATTTGCATTTCGCATATTCTTCGATACTGAAATGCGAACGCAAATTCATTCAAGTGATTAGACTTGGCTAATGAAATCCTTCCTATCCACCTGCAATGGTGTTTATCGTAATTCAAGTAAATGAATTCTTTCATCCTCTAAATTCAAGAATATAATTCAACAATATACTAGAAGGCGTTATTAGAATTGGCCAATGAAATCCTTCCTATCCACCTGTTAACAGTGTTTGTCGTAATACTCGTAATTCAAGTAAATACATTTTTTCATCCACTAAATTCAAGAATATAATTCAACAATATACTAGACTGCGCCCTCTGTACAGTTTGCAACAGAAAATTCTCCTTTCCAATCGGATCAATTTGAAGCGCGTCATGATTGTGATAAGTGCCCCGTGCTCCTATATCATAAAACGAGTAATTTTTGTGTTGTGTTGTGACCTACAGCAAGAAATGGAAAATTGGATGAGAGGTTGGGGATGTAGGATCACTATGTTTAGAAAATTTCAAGGTAAGCCCCTATTATGAAAATTATTTGATCAATTAAGAACTTAAACCTATTCCTGCTCTTGCTCTTTTCTACTATTATCAGTTTCACCTTCATAGTTAATTTTGTATCACTCTTTATTACAGCAGATATTTTTGAATAGTTATCTCTCACTCATGAAAATTTCCAATTTTTTCAGGAGATGGCTCAACAGAAAATACAGTACAACGATGACTTGAAGAATCTCATACCTTGAATTATTTCACAGAATAAGGACCACTTTATTCAGAAGAATGCAGAAATATTGGTGAGTTTTAATGATTTTGAATCCACATATCGGTATTCAACTAAGAAATAATGTATGAGTTGAATATTGTCCTCTTGCTAGAAATATCTGAACTTACTCATTGCAACTTTGGTGAAATTTATAAAATACCTACTTGTAGATAAAAGTAACTCAGCACTTGTTTTTGTATGTAAGCTGTACGAGATACGAGACTGTTGGGTACTCCCAAGGGAACACTTTTAGTAACTCATATGACTATTAAATATTATATAATAATAATAATAATTTATTCACGAAATTATATACACAAAAACAACAATTATAAAAAAGCAGATTAATAATATGTACTATATTTTATATGTATTTATGACACCATTGGTATTCCTATTAATAGTTTTTTTTATGTTAGTGACTTTTATTATAATGCAGCATGCCACACTCATTATTTTTCATACAAATTTTTTTTTGAGATTTCATTATTCATTTATTTCTAAGGTAATAGTAATGTTCCTCTGTAGTAAAAATTATTGTTCACTTATATTCCTGACGAATGTGATGTTGAAATGTTATACCTTTTTATACTATGTTTTATATTATATTTCATTTTCTTGACAGTACCTAATAAATTTATTTCCACTGATTCCGTATTTTACTCTTATAGCCTTATTGAATATATAAGGGGTTCTATACCTTGTGTTGGATATTTAATTTCAATCATATATTACATTCTTCACTAGATGAGATAAAGCTTACCAGGAAAGTGAAATTTTATCATTCAGTAAGGTGTAAGTATATGCTCCGATATATGTGTATGTTTTCTCATCCTGAATTCAACTGACTTTATTATTGATACATTTTTTATTATGCATTCCTTATAGGGTACCTTCACCTTCTATCAGAAACTAAGTTATCTGATTAAATGGGAAATTCTTACTTTGATCTGATTCGAAATTATTTATTGCTCTACATTTTCTTCAGACTTACATGACTGGGTAAATCTTGAAAATCAAATGGTTATTGTTTTCTGATACTGATTAGAGATATTATTAATTTGCAATATATAACATGTCTGTTCTCATTCAGAATAAAAATTAGATAAGAACTCACATGAAATATATTGCAATTTTTTTAATATCACTAATCGCTTCATGAAAACAAGAATCAATTGAGGTTTAAGATTGATCAATCATCGAAGAAAATATACCCCAATGAATGATATAATCTCGAATCAGATCAAAGTAATAATTGCTCATTTAATCAGATACTTTAGTTTCTCATTAGAACGTGATAGTACCCTGTAAGGAATGCTTAATAAATACCTTATCAATAATAAGTCTGTTGAATTCCGAATGAGAATACATACCAACATAAATATCGAAGCATATACCTACACTCAAGGGAAGTAAATCATCGTTCTTCAGTCGAGAATATACAATGCTCACTTTAACATTTATCTTATTATTTTTTCAAGTATATGATTGATTTTCATCAAATAAGTAATACATTTACCATTAGTATAAACTATACTCTATCAGAATTTTTCGATGTATTCAGATCAAGTAGTTTGAAAATTTTGAACTGAGAAGACGATGTACTTGTTTTAAAACTAATTTAATCTTGGTTTAAGTAGAAATATTACTTTCATTCAAGTATAAGATTTATTTTCTTCAAATGAAAGTGCTGCTGAAATGAAGAAATCCGAAAACTTGTCTTGAACATATTTTATATTCGAACGAAATATTTTGATTACTCATTTTGATAAAAGAGATTTACTCAAAAGAAGTATTGAAATTTCCTTGAGTCAATAATAGTGATTTTATTAAATTGTAGTATATTATTTATTTAGTGGGAGTAAATGGTATATTTGAACTTTGAGAATAAGAAATGCTTGATTCAAGTATACCATATTCTTGCTATATATGAGTATATCATTCACTCCAATCAAGTATTATATACTTAATTCAAGAATAGATTTTTTTGCGTGTACGCCCATGTCATGCAGAACTTTCCAACCGGGCTTACCTAATATTGACCTAGATGCCCCTGAATCCAATAAACCCATGAAAACTCTATCCAAAATTTCAACTTTCAGATAGGGTCGGTTATCGCCTTGAGCCTGGCTAATCAAATAATCCAAAACTGGAAGAAAGTGTGGGGACATATCATCTTCCAACCGATTGTGAGAAGAAGTAATGTCGCTTGTAACATCGCCACCGCCGCGACTGATCAGTGACGATTCCCCCCGTTTCCCGAATTCTTACCTTTATTGCAAGACGGACATGTTTTAACCGTGAAACCCTGTTTCGAACAACGATAGCATTTCAGAACCTTAGGTTTCAAACATCCAACTGCCTTATGTCCTGTTAACCCGCAATTGAAACATTTTATATGGCGGATCCCCTCCGGCATCTCGGTCTGCACAGGCGCCGCTTGCACCACCAAAGATCTATCGGGTTCAGCACTCCCTGAGGGTACAGTGTCGACATAGGCCAAATCCGGTTCCAAACAACCTTTTCTAGAAGGCAAGGAATATGACTCCACCAATCTCTTTTGATCTTCAATCTGACGGCAGATCGTCTTTAATTCCGTCACGGTATTGACCGTACCTAAATTTACCCTATCCAAATAGTAAGGATGCAAGTTTTTCTTAATAGTTTTCAACTTTTCCTGCTCTGAAATATTCTGAGATAAACGATCGAACATAGAGGACATCACAGCCACAAAAACTATTATATTCTCATTCGGACCCTGCTTCCTGTTTCTGATTTCCTCCCATAATTTGTCATTATAATCTGAGGGTTGCCAATCCTCCCTCAATCTTCTCACGAGGTCACCCCATGTAGTCGTACCCTTCCGCACTTCTCTAAACCAATGCAATGCTACTCCACTGAAGAGATCTATCCCACTACTTAATAATTGGGCGTCTGAAACATTCCTAGCCACCTTCAATTCCTCGACTCTTTCAAGAAACGCACTAACAGACAAACCTCTTTTATCGCCAGAAAACTTCAAGTTCCATTTCTCAACCGGAATTGACTTCATTGAGGTGGGCAAAACCGAAGAAAGTTTCTTGGGAGGGGAAGAAGTTCTCATGAAACCTGAAAAATCAACATTTTCCTCTGAACCCCCACTCTCATCCGAATCCTGATCCTCGTCGTCAGCCTCCATCACCTCAGTTGTAGACTCCTTACACTTAATCAGCTTTTTCAAACAAACCGACTTCAGACTAGCCACCCTCTTGCGAAAATCTTCTCTGTTCTTTACCTCCTCATCGTCCACTGGATTACTCCTTTCGATCCTACCTATCAAATGCTGCAATTCAGTGGTGAATTTAACCGCAACATTCAATGTACTGAAATCAATGGTTTCCACCTCCGTCACCAACCGACTCAAAAGAACTTCAATCGCGGCTTATCATCCTGGAATAAAAATGGATGCTCCGGGTAAGCAAAACTAACCTTCTTCTTCTCCTGCCTAAGCAATAAAGCTAAATTAGTACGCATCTGTCCCACCGTACCTGCTGACATGCCTCGCACCGCCAACTCATACGTTAACTGGCTCTTATCCAGCCTATTGACTACTAATTTAAACTCATCCATCATATCAATGATATCCTATCAAAAACAAATATTCGGAAATAATACAAGTAGCAATACAAGAAAAGAAAATCCCGAAATAATACAAGTTGCAACACAAGCAAAAAAATTTCGAAATAATACAAGTTGTAATACAAGTAACGCTAAGTATCAGCAAATTCACAATAATCAAATGATCAAACCAAACAATTCAATTCAAGGCAGTTAGGTTTCCCAAACAAGCATCACCTCGTACCTCAAACAATTAAAATATCAACCGCAGGCCCTCAAAAGTTTTGTTTGCCCCACGTTGGGCGCCAATTTATTACCTAAAAATATCTACGTTTGATATACAATCAAATTTCTGGTAATGTATTTACTATCTACTGCTATCGGCAGGGTTCCCGTGTCCAGCTACAGTGGAGATGGGTGGGGTTCTCAATTATACTGATAAATAAATTTTATGGGCGCCAGGTAAATTTGCCACGGATAAACCCTCAGGTTGGGTGTCCCCAAACTTACCAAAAGGACTAACACACCAAAGAAAGCTAGTTAATTTCAGTAGACGTATAATAACGCTTTAGATATACATATACAGTCAAAGATCGGATGATGTAAGATACTGTCAACAGGATATGGTAACAAAAGATTTCTGAGTTGACAAATGTTTGCAAAACGATAGCTGAAATTGAACGAGGTACAATGAAACGAGGGTGAGAGACGCGTCGCTCGAGCTCGGGCGCAGCACGTATGGCAACACAAAATACTTCAATTTATAACAAGAACAAAACGTTCAATTTCCACCGAACAAAACTATAGATTATTTTATTTTCAAAGTTATGATTAAGTAAGTAATTAAATATCTTTCAAATTAATCTTATAATGTTCAAGTTTCTTATTTTAAAAACCTGTCTACTCCTTCGTTTCTCCCAAGAGCGTTTGGTGTACGCTGGCTGTCCCGTACACCCCTCTTCCTTCTCTCAACGTCCGACGCTCCAAACACAACTTCCTCCAAGGAATGGTATGCGTTGGCTGTCTCGCATACGCCCTCACTCCGACTCACAACAATTGTCCGTGAGTTTCACGACTTCCTCCTCTACACACCTCTCCAACGAAGTTGGTATACGTTGGCTGTCTCGTATACCCTCCCACAAACTGCCCCCCAACTGGCCAGCATTAATCTTCAGTAATTATTCAGAACTAATTCTTCTACAAACTTCTAGACTTCTAGAACCAATCCCAAAACCCTGTCGACAAAAAAATCCCAACATACCATCCTCCGCCACATCACCAAGTACACAGACAAAAAAAAAACACCCACAGGACAATGTAACTCCACCTACCCTGAACTATGGGGTTTATTCCACGTGATCGATGTTTTAAGATCACCCAGGTATTTGATAAATCGTATGGTGAAGAATCTCAAGACCCACCTCGAGGTAATGTGCACAAAAATCCTCTTTCGAGAGTGTTACCGGCAAACCAATCCACCAACTATTTTCAGCAACACTTTTAAACGGTCCTCCAACTTCAATCCTCCCAGGATGACCCCAAACATCACAAATTTAGCCGAGAAAAATCCGCGAGCACACACCACACATCAGATCTCTATAACCTCAATTTCTTTCCTTTTTCCGGCCTCTGTCAGAATTTGACCGAACACTAAGAACCATCGAATAACGAAATGACATTACCCCCACAGAAAACGAGAATGCTCTGTGACCCAAATCTAACCTTTCATTAAACATAAACAAACAAATCGTAACATGGTTTCTGTCAGAATTCTGACCGAACACCAAGGGCCATCGAATTACGAAATGACATTACCCAGCACAGAAGACTTAGAATGATCTGTGACCAAACCTAACCTCGCATCAAACATAAACAAACAAATTTGTACCGTAACAAGCTAGCTGGCACTTTAAGGGGTACTCATGCCCCCACACTTCGTACGGCTGCTTTGGCTGTTTTTTCTACTACTGATGTTCAATTTGTTTCAACAGTTCTTGTGATGCACAAACACAACAGCTCATGATTTCCATGATAATGTAAAGAAGTATACTCAAGTACTTCAATTTTTCATTGGCCACCATTACCTTAACATATTCGTAGAAATAGTGCTGTTATCAATACCTGAATAAATTTTATTCTTTCGTGAATGTAAATACAAAAACTTTCAGAAGAATTTCAAAATCATGATCAAAATTTATAAGGTGATGTAGCAAGAATAAAGGGAGGGCCTTGGCGAGCCATTGCTGATCTAAGGCAGATATATGACATTTTATACAGGGTTTTTATAAATGATTGTAACAGCGCAGTTGGCTTTGGATTGCAGAATACCAATCTCTAACCAATCAGAGCATAGCATGATCACAGAATTCTGTGGTTTGTATAATCCAAAGCCAACTGCGCTGTTACAATCATTTATAAAGACCTTGTATATTTTTAAAAATATATTATTGTTTCCATAAAAATACAACTTTCTGTGATAACTCACGAAAGAAACCCATTATAAAAAAATTTGAATAAGCCACTGCTTTCCCAAAAACAGTTTCAATAATGTTTTCTGTCGATCTCAGAATAAAAGTTGATTCCAATGTGTACAAATTTGATCATTATTGACCCATTTTCTGCCATTTCATTGTGCAATTTTAATAGCAACTGTTTACGAAAAATTCAGAAGCACTACGAGAAATGTCAAAACTCTACTGGAACATATACATAGGTACATAGAAATTTTATTATGTGAAATGTAAGTATTGTGCAAAATGAGAATGTATTTCGTTCAGGAAGTCATACACAATTCATACTGAGATCGGCGGTAAAATCTTGTAATCAACTCGGTTATTAATCGAGTAACTAATGGTCTCGAACGCGTGAGCGGAGCGATATTAAAATATCTTGACCATTAGTCGCTGTCTCTTTAATAACCTAGTCGATTAAATAAATATTTTTTTTAAGTTTATATATCAAACAGCAACGGAGATAATGACCGAAGTTTGAATTGGCCAAATAATAATTTTGGCTTATAACTCAAAAACTAAACAAAATAGAGCAATGAGGTTGTAATTCAGGGATCACCTATTCTGGTCACTCTGTACGTGCGAGGAAAATAGAATAGAATGGCATTCAATGTGTGAAAAAAGTTCATCAAAATTGACAATATATGTATGTCCTGATGCGGATGTTGAAATCCAATTCTCAAAATATTTCGTCCTCCACAGAAAGAGAAACAAGTCATTTGTGTCCCATTAAATGAAGACAGTTCCAGCTGTTACCAATTGATTGTTCATCTCAATCAGAACTTTTCTTCATTACTATTTTGCCATTAATTATTATTAGATGTCAACATTTACATGCCTAAGTATATTGGTAAGTCGTTTTGAACATCATTTCAACCTTCAGATAACTTTTGTCTGAAGACGAACGTCAAAACGAGTAAAACGACCAAATTTTATTCATCTGTCAAATTCGACAGACAACAATGTTCCGACTGATTTTTATTGTTGTGTTTTTTAGCCAATGAGCATACAATTAGGCGATAATTTTGCATTAGTGCAAAATTATCAGGTCCTTTAAAATAAATGCAGACGTAATTATGAACATTTATTACTTAGCACTGGTGACGGCAATGTGACAGCAACTTACAGCGACACAATACGATTTGATGGATTCACAAAATTTTCTTATTAAATTAACTCTTGCAATGAAAATGAATCGAGAATTTTTGACAATCTGCTCTCATGCAAGTTAAACTGTAAAAGGCACTCGAGCGCTCCGCGCACTCGGTGCTCTTTTTCAACTTAACTTGCATTCGAGCATATTTCCCAAAATTTTCGATAATTTTCATTGCACTAGTTAAATAACAACTGAAAATCGTTTATGAATACTATGTGAGCATAGCAGCGACTATCAAATGCGTTTGATAGTAGCTAAATGTCAAGTTCTGATTTGAATTACCAATGATATACGAAGTGTTTGGAAATACTTTTATTCAATAATTTCTGAAACGTGAAACATTAAAAAGGTTATACATGATGATGGATATTACGTGATCTTTTTAATGTTAATGTTGATACTATCTCCTTATGAAATGTCACTATATGATTCCTAAGATAACGTAATATTTTCGGAATGTTACCTATGTTATTGAAAGAAGCAAATACATATCAATGGTACGAAGATTAACCCTTGTTGCTCCTTAATGTAACATGAACACAACTTACAAGTTCACATTGATGGATTTTGGAGAAAACATAATAAATTATCTGTATACAAATCAACACAGTTTGATTAAAATGTGGATACCATTTCAACTAAAAATATACACTGTTGTGGAATAATAACTTCACTTCAATACTGAACTATACTCCGTTCATGAAAGGTTGAGCCGTCGGTTGGCCATGGAAATTTGGCATATTCCACTGTGTATATTAAAATTCTAGGTTATGTTCTTTATTTTCATGTCAGATTGATACGCAATGTTGTCAATATTGCATAGAGTTCTCTGAAACTCGCAGGCTCGTCGAACGAGGCCGAGTACATTCGGCAACGTTGACTTAATTTTACTTTATGACAGTAAATACAACCTTTCGTGAACGGACTATATGTTTTTTTTATGAACTTGTAGGATATATACTTCAATCTAAGAGATCCAAAATAAATCTACACAATTACCAAAGTTCATAAAAGTTCTTTTCTTTAGATGTGTTGAACGTAACCGGTTGTGAAAAGGCACTCGGATTTGAGCACATAAATGCCAAATTCACGTCAGTGCTTATTGCTTCCAATAGTGTGGTTGGGTGTGAGTTTACTATATCTGTATTTTGTGGATAAGTTTATACATAGTAGGCAACTGAGAAGATATAAACGAGCGAAATTTTCAAACTAATTCGATCACGTAACCAAAATTAACTTCAGAACCCATCTCGATATTTTTCACAGGCGGTACAAACGATATGGTCGAAAAAAGTCCATCATACGAATGTCCAATATAACGAATTCGTAGCCGAACACATTCTTTATTCTTCATATTTGCGGTTAACCGATCAAAGAAACCGCATAGCATTATATCCGTGTACTTCACGGTGTTTGAACATCAATGCTACGACGTCGGTTGGTGTTGCTTTGCTTTCGTATACGACAAAGTTACAAGGTACAGAACCAGTTACAAGTTGAATTAGGAAAGGTTACGTTGAACTTAGGAAATAAAAGTGATTTTCCTGTGAAGGAGTCGAGCGTCGAAGAAGTTATTCGAATTCATGATTGTTTTCGATTTAACTGGTTGCTAAAAAATATCGCATTAGGAGTTAGGAATAAAAAACGCAATAACTTCGATAGAATCATTCAAATTTCTTCATAAAATGAAGTTGCTGAATTGTTTTTGTTCATTCTTAACCGATTGTTGTATTTTTTCCTAGTTAATCAAATAAGTAGATTTGAATATTATTTGCGCTCTTTCCATCATTCTGCTTCTTATATTTAACGTTCAGAAAATTTTTGTCACTTTTCGAAAATGTTTGTCAATTTGGTCAATTCTCAGAAAACAATTACATATGCATGATTTTGATCTAGTATAGCTACTTCCTTCGATTTTCTACGTTTTAGTTTTTCTTCTTTCGATACTATGGAATGTTCTTCTCATGTTCTCCTCAGTTCAAAAAAGGACAAAAAACTGAAGTCTTTGACAACTGAACACATCAAAACAAGATCAAAGTCACCGATTATTGTACATTTCAAGAGAGTGAAGAAAATTCCTTTTCTGATAGTTCCTTGTCTGTGTTTTTCCTGACTAAGACTGGCGCATGCTGGCCGGAACGTTGAAAAGAGGAAACAAAGGGCCAAATAATATTCCAATAAATGTTGCATCATCAAGATCTTCACGTCAACAAATATTTAGATCTTACAGGAATATTTACTCGTGAGATTCTATTGGAATTACATATTTCATCTATCAACAAATATTTGTGTGTTAATAGGTGATTAAAATAGCTACACAAAAATTCTGGAATTCAACTGAATTTTAGCATTGAAATAATTAAATGATGGGAAATACTCAGAACAGAAGACTTATTCAAACCAAATTTGGTATGTACCCTCTGAATTTGTAATAATCAGTTAAATTATTCAAAGAGGTACTTCTAGATGAATGTCGCTTATGCAAACGCTCTATATATTCATTTTATCTAGAGTATTGACAATTAGAAAATTCTTAAAAAATTCTTGCAATGAGTAAAAGCGAAAATGAACAGACAATAGAGAGAATAGCCACAATAAAATATTCCGAACAATTTTCAGAATAATTCTCGTTTAACTTCAACTATTTCACTCTTTAGAAGTTCAGTTAGTATAGTCCCCATAGTTTTAAGTTGATAAAATTTTGACATCGTCAAAACCAAAAACATATTTTTTCAGCGACGAAACCTCTTCATTCATCAAATTCAAGAGCTAAAAAAAGCTTAGGGAAGAATATTTCCTAATTTCAAAACTTTATTTTTTGGCAACAATTCTTAAATATCATTTTAACAATTTTTTCTGGGAATAGTCGTATCGAATACTATACTGAAAAAAATTTTTCTTCGTAAAATTCTCGGTAAAATTTTTCACTTGAAATATTCAAGTTTGTTGCTCTTCGGATATTTTGCTTATGACATTTGACGAGTAGCGAGGCTGCTGTGAGTTATTGTTTGACTTTGGCAATGTTTTAATTCTCGTTTTGAGTTTCATTTTATTCAAATAAAATATTGTCAAAAATCAAATTCATAAATCTATTGAAATCAATTCGACTTTTATATGATACTTTCTTATCTTCCAAGGCCAGCAGATTTTATGATAGCGAATAATATTATTTACAGAAGAAATGCAAGAGTACAATCAAAATTCTCAAAAGAGAAGGGGTATATTAATTGAATAACAGTTTCTTACACCATCAGGAACAGTGAACGGATGAAAAAATATCATTGAAATATACTTATGGTTAACGGAGAAATCAAAATCTCAGATACAAAGATCAACTAGTTTCTTGTATATAGTCCGTTCACGAAAGGTTGAGCCGTCGGTTGGCCATGGAAATTTGGCATATTCCACTGTGTATATTAAAATTTAGGTTATGTTCTTGTCAGATTGATACGCAATGTTGTCAATATTGCATAGAGTTGTCTGATAACTCTCAAGCTCGTCGAACGAGGCCGGGTACATTCGGCAACATTGACTTTATTTTACGTTATGACAGCAAATACTGCCAACTTCAGATAAATAGAGAAACGCCTACTATGTGCTCAACCTTTCGTGAACGGACTATACCTGCAAATATGCTTATACTAAACAATCGAGAACCTCTCGTCACCAAATTGATCCTTCTACTCGTATAAAGCTAGCCAATGGGTACAATAATATGACTTTAAACATCACTTTAAATTCATAGAGATTCGGAGATCTTTCCCAACAGTTAAAATGCAGTTACTCATTCAATCTTATATCAAATAATCCCAAGCAAAGTCTATATGGCGCCAGCACTCCAGACATAATAAGAAAAGTACAACGGTTCATCATTTACCGATAATGAAGAGGAATCATGTTATCCCCTCATATAGTGTTATTTCATCAACATTACGAGCTGTAACAATAATTTTATGTGCATTATAATTGATACATTCATGTTTATAGCAGCCGATTTGGTAATTCGCATTCGTTGAATTATTTAACGGTAGTTTTTCTTACTATATTCGGAAGGTGTTGTGAAGAATAATTATTATCCTTATTTATATTTTATCTGATATACTTGACTTTAGCGAAAATGGTGTGGAAATCGTGAAATTTGAATGTGTTTTACGGATTTGGTGGAAAAGCGGACCGAAAAGTAATCCGAAAAACTCATTTGAGAAATAAATAATGGACCCTCAGAAATTCATAGCAAATATCCGTTTTTTGTTTCATATTCAAGTTTTCGATAAAAAACATATTGAAATTAACGAAATAAACTAGCGAATTCAAACGATTAGTATTGATGGTTGAGTGTAACCACGGCCTTCTAAAGACAGAAGGCCGTGGTGTTATACGTCAGCATACATTTTATTGGTTGAATGTTGAATCGCAGTTTACAATGATACGAACTGGGCACTCGGTTGTGAATCGTTTCTCCACTAATTATGCTTGCATGTACGTCATCATAGTGAGACATTTGAACTCACAATTATTGAAATCGCATTTTCTATATATAATCACAAATTAAGTGACATTTAATTTATTGCCACATGAAAAAACCCTATATTTTAAGGTACTGGAAATGTCCATTGTGCCATTTTCATTCCGTTTGAAACAGAATGAACTGAAATCCTCTATGTGGTATTTTCCCGATTGTAAATTAAATGAAATCAGAAAAACTCCGAAAAAAATTATCTCATCTCACCAATGAACTTACTACATGGAAATTTAGAAATAGATTTTCAACCATCCCTCAAAATATTGAGTTCAATTATTACCGAACAAAAGACATGTTGGGTCAGTTCGTTCAATGGTGATATGAGAAAATTTTCCGGAATAATCCTGATCTGATGAAAAGAAAAACCCAACAAATATTGAATGCAGAGAATGAACTAAATAATGTTGACGAGATGTTGATCATCAAGAGTGCCAGAATTGCTCACTCAGCAATAAAAATTGCTTATTGTTCAGGCACAATTAATAAATAAATTCTTCATTTTGAACTATGTATTCAAAAATCTACCACTCCGACTCCGAGTAGAGATGAAGGCGTAAGCAGTAATTGTGAGTAGGTAATATTCATACACTGTGTCCGTGAAGTATGGAACGAATTTAGAAATCTAATATACAGGGTGAATTAGTTTCGAGTCTTTTCTTTAATGTTTGGTCTCAATTTTCGAATTACTCCAGCTGAGCTGATTCCAAAAATGTATCACATGTTGATTCCAATTGGTACAGGGTGGACAAACATACCATAGTTTTGTGTGTGCTCATGAAGCAACGCGTAACATTCGTTATTAGTCAAATTAACAATATCATCAAAAATATTTGAAAATACTACTAAATGAGCTGTTTTTCCAAACATGTTATTTTATGAGCACACACAAAACATTTTTGTATTTTTGTCCACCCTGTACCAAAATTGAAAATTTAAACAAAATGGGGGTGCTTCATTAAAAAAAATGACGGTGACGTCAGTACTCGAAAGTAATTCACCTAGTATATTAGATTATTATTTTAAAATACGGTAAATTAAAATAAATAATCCTGAATATTTCTTAAAATGGTCTGTTTAGCTAAAAATGAATTTGTTTCATACTTTATGGACACTGTGTCCGTAGTGCATCTATGCAGTTTACATGAATGCATTTCGTTCACGCGAATGCTTCTGGTTCTAATTCAATCGCAATAGTTATTAGTTTTAAGTTTTTTTCTTTGAATTGAAAAATATCATTCTGTTGTTGTAGGATGATAGTTCTTCTATTCTCATCGGTGATTGGTGAGAGCATAACATGAAATCGCATGGTGTCTAATAAATTCTTCAATTCAAAATTGAGAATCAAAAAAGCAATGTACCTTTCGTACGTCAAACGCGCATTTTGCAAAGTATGAAAACTTCTTTTCCTCCATTACAATATTAGGTAAACAAATAGGTAATTTCTTTCTATCGACTATGAATTTAGATGTATTTCCTAACAATTCGTTTGTGACAGTTCCAAAATAAATTCTACTCACCTCTTTCCTCAATGACAGCATCTCCGGAAGGCACCAAGGTAACGATGGTCCCAAGTATTCCAAGTAAACAAAGCAAATAACCCATGGTTCTTAATCCAAAACAACAGAAACAACTCAAAAATCACTCAACGCATCGCACACAGCAATATGCACATAAGTCATCACAAATAAATTGATTCAAAACACAGTTACCATAAAAAGTGCGCAAAATTATCGCGGAAAACACTGGAAAACTGGTGAAACACCGGAAAATATCGAAAACAACCTGTTGCGCGTGAATCCAACTCCCACGAATGTGAAGCTAGAAGTCTTGCAGTCTGCCGCTTCGGTAGCGAATAAAGAATTGAACATCGCGGGTAGCGAGCAGAGCACGAAGAGCGGCGGAAGTAGCCGAAGCGGACAGGTAAGCTGGCTTGATACTCTTGAGATTACGGTCTTCTTGGCATCTTCAGTTACCACTTGAGAGCTTCTGGAAATTTGTGGCACTGATGGCAGCGTTAGATTGAATTGAGTGTTTGTTCTTAAGGAATAGGTAACGAGAAAACGAGGAAAATTACGATTGGTTAGGAAACCTTTGCATTCGCCATTTTGCACCAACAACCAATTTCTTTAATTTTATTTCAGTTATACCGGGTAGCCCACCACTTACGCGATGGTCATTTTGAGGGCGTAAATGATTATATTCTGAAAATCTTTTCTTTATGGTAAGTGGAGGGTAATCAAACGCACAATTTAAAATTATTTTCATATATACAGGGTGTTCCAAGATACAGACCAGAGTTACACTGTTTTAAATGTGACACCCTGTTTAATGACCTCCAAAAAGGGAAGGCAAGCTCAAATTATGATGAGTTTCTTCAGATCACTCTGTACATTTGTTGTACCATTTATAAGATAATCGCGAAAAATTTTAAATAGTAATTTATCAAGGAACCAGTTACGCAAGCGATACAGACAATGTTTTTTTGAGTAGACATATAAGCTAGTCCCATAAAAAGAAAAAAATTTAACTCTGAAATGTACAGAGAATTAATTCTCAAACATCTACTACGAATAACGGTCAAAAACTTTCCTGCTTCAAATGGCACGCCCGGTATTTCTTCACCTCGTTGAACGCAAAAATTAATTTCGAAACTTTTGTCATAAGGTTTTCCTATACCTATCTGAACCCTATAAATTCTCAGCAATTCTCGATTATTATGATTTTTGATAATTTGTAAATATTGACTTGATAATATCCTATCGATTGAAAGTTTGAAAGGATTGATTTGTGTTAGTTTATCCTCCTGAACCCGAAGAGTTTTTCGATTTACACTTTATCGAGAAATTGATGGATTAAGTCATCTATACATTTTCGAGCTTAAAATATTATTAAAAATATTAAAATCTTGAATAATTAAATAATAATCATGTTCAATAAATCCTGACAATAAAGTTATAAAAATAATATTAATTTTTTGAATCCTAGCTGCGGCAGAATATTTTATAAACATATAGATTATAAACAATAGTATACCTCAATTTTTTTTCCTTAAAACAGAGTTATCTGATCCAAACTTGAAAGCTCGTCGGACGAGAGCAGGTACACTTGGCAAAGTTGACTTTATTTTACGTTATGACAGTGAATACTGCCAACCTCAGATGAATAAACTAAGGCCTACTCTACTTTGTGCTCAATAGTATGCGAACGGTGTATAATGTATAATATTTCCACTAAAGACTAAATAGAAATCATCTTGTTTCTTTCAAATTCTTATTGGTTGAATTTAATAACTTACAAAAGGGAAAACCGTGGAATTCATGAATAACAGGAAATCTTTACTGAAGTTCTTTACAAATAACTGTGTTAGGTAGGAACCCACGAAATTCTATCAGATATTCAAAACAAATTGAAAATTCTCTGTGCTGTAAATAGTATTTCAATTCATTAATTGATGAAAAACATAAGCAAAATCGATCCGGTTAAACGCTAAAATCATCTATGCCACCTAATTGCGCCTGGTAGGTAGTGTAGGTACCTCATGACTTTGATAACATGCTACTTTTCATTCGAGTAATTTTGCACCTATAAATACAACAAGAGGCGCAGCGCTAGTGCGAAAAAACCGACAGATGTTTCGGAAACAACGGATGAATTTGGAGACCTACACGCTCCCTTGAATTCAGCCTTCTTTGTTTAAAATTTTGTGTAATAATGAAATACACCAAAACATATTAGAAAGGGAAATAATTTTCAAAATATTCGTGAGATCGAAATAATTTGACCTCCAGTTGTATTGTAAATATAAGGAACCTTATACAATGGTATTGCAAGCGACTTCTTCCCTCGTCGTAATTTCCATCAATCAGAAACGAGCTATTTTGAATTACAAATGGTTTCTAGGTGGAAAATTGTTTGGCATGAGCTGTCAGCAGTTTAGTCGAGTTTTCCCGCGCCAAAACTTGATAGTTGTTGCCAAATTAATACCTATACTCCGTTCACATATTATTGAGGGCAAAGTAGGCTTTTGTTTATTTATCTGAGATTGGCAGAATTTGCTGCCACACCGATGAACAAAGTAAAGGTTGCCGAATATACCCGGCCTCGCTCGAAGAGCTTTCGAGTTATCAGAGAACTCTATGCAATATTGACATCATTGCATATCAATCTGACAAGAAAACCAACAACATAACTTAAAAATTCAATATACACAGTGGAATATGCCAAATTGTCATGGCCAACCGACAGCTCAAAGTTTCGTGAACCGACTATATACATAATACATGCTGAATAATCTGTGTGAAATAGTCTTATCAAATAACATTCGGGCATTTAATTTTTTCTGTGTAAAAAAATTAAAAAATACAATTCAAAGTTATATTTGCTAACAAAAAGCATTCGCGCAGTGCAAAAATCCTTCTCTTCGACACGGATTTTTGTTGACACTAGCACTCATGCTTTTTGTCAAATATTACTCAGCAACGTGTTTTTTTCGAAAACATTAGATGCCCATAAGATATTATCATTGTTTAAACAATGATATTATTTACGACTATTTCCCTCGTCTTTATGCCCACCAATCATTAAGGCGCAAATTTGCAACTTTGAATTATAAATGGTTTTTACATATATTATGAAGAAACTGTATGGCAGCATCTGTCAGTACTTCACCCGCAGCAGAACTTGACAGTTGCCGTCAAAGTATTACCTACCTATAGGCCAAGCAATAGAGGTTTTTTACGTGACAAAATACTACCTGAAATCTGACTGTGCAGTCATGCAATAGGTAGATTCTACATTTTTTCATGATAAATTCCACTCCTGAATCGTCTTAGGTTTTTTTGAGAAGCGAAAAATAGCCAAAAAATCCAAAATTTTGCTTTTTCGCTTATAAAACGTGAAGTATTGATCTGATCGAAAAGCTGTTAAGGCCCTTTTTGTAGAGAATTAAAAAAAAATGAGAGGTGACACGTCTCAAGCGGATAATTAGTTTCCGAGAAAAGTTCAAAAACTGGAAAAAAACATGAATTTTTCGAAAATTCATAACTTGGTCAATTTCTAAGATGAAGCGTAGTTGCTCTGAATTTAAGTAGTTATTAACATATACTATTGGTGCATAATTACAAAGCTGTCGGATAAATAGTTTTTGCACAATCGCAGTTTTCCGAATTCGACGTACTTTTTTCAAGAAGGTCGTGATACTCGGCTACTTGTCGGATTTGAATTTTACAAAAAGCATTTTAAAGAAGAAATAACATTCTTCAAATCGTTTATTATCTCGATACCGACCGATAATGTGTAGTGGGTGAAAAACGGCGTCAAGCAGGAGCAAAAAGGCTCGAATGCATCAAACTAGTCGCAGAGTGAGAGTCGCCCGCTACGCGAGGGGAAAACTGTATACCTTGTATCTTTCGCGCGTCGCATAGCGGGCGACTCCCACTCCGCGACTAGTTTGATGCATTCGAGCCTTTTTGCTCCTGTTGACGCCGTTTTTCACCCACTAAACATTATCGGTCGGTATCGAGATAATAAACGATTTGAAGAATGTTATTTCTTCTTTAAAATTTTTTTTGTAAAATTCAAATCCGACAAGTAGCCGAGTATCACGACCTTCTTGAAAAAAGTAAGTCGAATTCGGAAAACTGCGATTGTGCAAAAACTATTTATCCGACAGCTTTGTAATTGTGCACCAATAAAGTAAATGTTAATAACTACTTAAATTCAGAGCAACTACGCTTCATCTCAGAAATTGACCAAGTTATGAATTTTCGAAAAATTGATGTTTTTTTCCAGTTTTTTGAACTTTTCTCGGAAACTATTATCCGCTTGAGACGTGTCACCTCTCATTTTTTTGTTTCTCTACAAAAAGTGCCTTAACTGCTTTTCGATCAGATCAATACTTCACGTTTTATAAGCGAAAAAGCAAAAGTTTGGATTTTTTGGCTATTTTTCGCTTCTCAAAAAAAAAACCTAAGACGATTCAGGAGTGGAATTTATCATGAAAAAAATGTAGAATCTACCTATTGCATGACTGCACAGTCAGATTCCAGGTAGTATTTTTGTCACGAAATCGACCTTTCGATAGCTCTATTGCTTGGTCTACTATACAAATGATGCATGTAGAATGAAATTCAGGCGTCTAATTTTTGCTGTGAAAAAAATAAGACTCTCTAATGATATTATTTGTATAGTGTGAAGTGTAAATGTCTGCTGAAGGTTGACATACTGAGAACCTTTCGTGAAGGCCCGAAAATTACAATCTGAAACGGAATAAATGATGAGTAAGAAGTTTGCCCTTATTCCTGAATATCCCTTCAGAAGTACTTTGTGTTATTTCAAGTCGATCTTTCATTTTCCCTCTCATTCCGATATATTCAGGCACGATCCTACTAGTGCAGTTATTCAGAATTCCTATTATCATTTCAAACGTGCAAATCTACAATAAGCCTACAAGCAAGCAGAGCTCAAAACATTTTGTATAGTCCGTTTACGAAAGTTTGAGCGCATAGTAGGCGTTTGTTTATTTATCTGAAGTTGGCAGTATTTGCTGTCATAACGTAAAATAAAGTCAACGTTGCCGAATGTACCCGGCCTCGTCCGACGAGCTTGCGAATTATCAGAGATCTCTATGCAATATTGACAATATTGCGTATCAATCTGACATAACCTAAAGTTTTAATATAGACAGTGGAATATGCCAAATTGTCATGGCCAACCGACGGCTCAACCTTTCGTGAACGGACTATATATCCATAGATATAGTTAGTCTGTGTATATATCATTCTATCATTGTTTAAGTTCTCCTTAAACAATGGTTCTATGTATAGAGATGCGTTCAAAAATTTCGACAAATATCAATTCAAATAGAACCTGGTTTTTAAATCAAGTTCTTATGTGCCATAAATTTTCAGTTTTAAGAATCAAGCCCATATTGTTCATATCTGAAAAAATCTTTGTGTACAATTTTGGATAAATCCGTCTTTTCACATTTTTTCTACCAGAGGTTTTTTCACATATATCACGTGTTTTAAGTGTTACTAAGATATTAGAAAGAAATCTATATTACGATATTTCAAAATGTGTAGTTACATTCATATAGGTAGGTATTTAGTTTGTTCCTCTTATTCCCATTATTTCGAACTTCTTGATTAGCAAGGCTTTCTTCATCAAAAAATTATTCATCTCATCTAGGTATATAAAATCATTACTTGACGATTATTTTGCTTAGATTTAGATTGTAGTCCAATTGAATGGACCTAAGATTTAACACCTCTTTTTTGTATGGAGTTTTCAGAGAATGTTGTGATTGAAATATGTCTAGAACCTTTGATTGAAAATCAATTGCATTGCAATGTGAAGAAATGGTGGAATCGCTTCGTTATAAATTGTATCTCATAAACCGATTTCAAGCGAACAGCCAAAATGAATTGGTTATGACTACGGTAACAGAAATGGCCATTGTAAAATTGGGAAGGGAAAGCACTTACGACGCCGACGTCTTGAAATTATAACCAGAGTTTATCGCTCGAACGCTGTGGTATTTACCAATGTTTCGTTGTATCTAGCAAATGAGGTTATAATTTTCTTTGGTAATATTCAGTTGCGAAAGTATCTGATTTTGTAACTTGTAATTTGAATGAGCTTTTTTGGGTTGTGGAATAAGTTAAGAAAAAAAAGGAATGAATATAAAAAGAATAATGGCAGTAATTAAGGAAAATATTTGAATTTCGGTGACCAGCAGATATCGACCAGATTTTGGTGTCATTGAATTCATTTAGGCCTCTTGAACAATAATATATACTATAACAAAACTTAAAGTAAATGGAAAAGGTAGCTTAACATGAATATTCTACAACGTAATTGTAATTACTAAACAGAAATAGTAATTAGCAATTCTGGTTGGTTATCCGCTTGAAATCGGTTATATTTTATAACTTCACACATTTGATCCGAGTGTCCCACGATGTTGATGATGTGTGGACGCTGGTGGGTCAAATTTCGAAAATTTGTTACAGTAATTTTGATTTAAAATAATAATAAATTGTTTTATTATGTTTCAAGGTGTTTTTTGTGTTGATGTTTTGTTTATTGTCTGTATTGAATATCTCAGGGTACCGAAAATATTTTACAATTTTAATCTCAAAATGGTGGATGTGCCACAATTTATAGTTAGGTATGGCTTGGGTTGTATTTACGTCCAATGATAAAATTGTTTAAACAAATTCGAACGATGGATTCCCCTATTCGTTTCATCACCGCTTATGCATTTTCCAGTGATACACAACAACATCGGCAAAATAGCACAGTGCATGA
The DNA here is from genome assembly GCA_013421045.1 of Propylea japonica. NCBI lineage: Eukaryota > Metazoa > Arthropoda > Insecta > Coleoptera > Coccinellidae > Propylea > Propylea japonica. The sequence goes on from CM024239.1 coordinate 109,504,528, forward strand.
CACTGCAGTGAACGATTCAAGCAGGAAAAACCAAATGTTGGTTTGTAACAAATTTACTTCGATGAAAAGAATATATCCATCTTATTTTAGAGCAGCTTTTAATTCAAACATTCAAGATATACTACTTAACACATATCAGAGCATGTATTTTCCTTGAACCTTAATCAATTTGATTACCAGATTTATTCTAAATTGGTGATTTTTTGAGGAAAATCTAAAGCTTCAAATCAATCATGTCAGCATTTCCACTTTATTTCATGCTAAAATTGGTGATGGAATAAAAGTCGAAAATATCGAAAACAAATGAGTTTATTTGATAAAATCAGAGTGCTAAAATTAAAACATCCAACAAAGTGAGGCACAGTATGTGTTTTCATCACAATTGAATTAACATTATTATAAACTTAAAATATATATATTCTATCTAGTCGACGTGATTAACGTGAATGATTTCAATACATGTTATAGTTAAATAAATTCTAATAAATTACTTAATGACAATTAAAGCTTTATCTAAAGTCTAATTTCAATGAAACTCTACAACTCGTATGTGGGATTACTCTTTTCAAGCCGATAATTGTCGCATCAGCTACAGGCTCTATAAAAATCGGTTATCTTTGTTGCTGTAACAAATTGTTGAAAATCTGCTGGAGAACTTCGAAGAACAGAGCCATCCAGAAAGCTTACTTCAAGATTATATGCGATACATAATCGAATAAATATTCAAAATGAATAAAATATAAAAATAAAAAAGTGCCAATTAGTGCATCTGAGAGATATAGTAAGAGAAAATACAACCAGATAACTCTGTCCAAAGAGAATTCTTCCTGACAAATAATAATCTCGTTAAAAAAAGATATGTGTGCTTCTCAGGGCAGTGGCCATAATCTGTATTGAAATTTATTTCAATTCAATTCATTTATCACATTGATCCTCTACACGAGGATCACCAAACCACTCTCAAGTGATTCAACCACTAAAGTATCATCAATTTGACAGAACCAATACCGCTAAATATAAAAATAAGCTGAATCGTTTACTTCAGAAGACCTGGTCTCAATCAGTTCGTCATTTTGTATATCACATGCTGCAAAGGCTCTCACCCACATGAATTGGCGGACATTTCGTTGACGAACATTCAGAAGAGTTAAAAAATTTAATGTTTGAAAAAGTAGATAAAATTGAGTTGAGTCCTTTCTTGAATTTTGGTCCATGGTTAATATTTATAATTCGATTAATTTGATTCGAGAATAGTTGTTCGCCAGATCATATGAGTAGTGTAATAATTCTTATTCGATATACGCGAAAAAGCGTTGAATTTGATAAAATTAAGAAAATTTATTCTCTCTACGAACTATCTACAATCTGCTCATAAATTTCAATACAGTTTTATATGTTCTAATTTAACAAACGACTGCTGAAATGGGGTTTTCAGTGATGTGTATGATATTGGGCCACTGCTTTTCGGCGTACATTTTAGACTTGAGCAGTTCTTCCAGAGACATTTTGCGATATAGGGCCATTTTTGTTGGCGACAATGGAGCAACTGAAAACAGAACATTTGATGAATAAGAGACAACAATGATTGAACAAGAAAACACAACGATTCACAGTAACAACAGAGTCAGAATAATTTTAAAACGATGACGATTGATTTAGAAGTCTGAATAGTCTGGAAAGGTCAACCTTAATATTTACCTCGATTTCTGAGTAGATGAAATTACTTATTATTTTAATTGAATAAAGACTTAAATTATAGAGTTTGTGAGTAACTAATTTGTTCAAGCTTTTTCATCGCATACAAAAAAATTAAATACAACAAGCATTTTGAGCCATCATTTTCAAAGTAATTATTTTTTTTTATATTCGAAATGTGAAGTAGAAATTGACGTCCTTGAGTCGGATTAGAAATTTTTCAATAGTTCTCATATTATTGAGTTGAAAGTGATGGCCAAAAAGCGGCAAATGCCACACAACTCACAGGTTTCAGTCGACTTTTCATGCCATTGCCAACCTATAAATATTCTAAAATACAATATTGGTTATAGTTTTAACAAACAAACAATCCAAACTCTGTTAGTGTATCAAAGTTGTGTTATATCTGTCTGGGGTTGAAAGGGTTACTTAGGGCAAAAGAAATAATCTGTTATCTCCAGTTCAGCATTTAACATAGGTGTATTTTAATAGACTGCTGGTACCGTAATTAATCTTAATAGAAACTTGCAAATCATATGAATAATTGCTTGTTTATGATTTAAACCGTCATTGAAAATGCGGTCGTTAAATTTTCGCATTGAAGAAACCGATGCCAATTTTTTTCACGTATTCGAGAATTTCAAGAACAATTATCTGGAAACTACTTTACAATTTTCTCGAAATTTGAAGTAGGTATGCCAATTTTTTTGATCTCGATTTTATTTTATGAGTCATCTATTTTGTCAATTGAAACGGTTTATTTTTCAGAAACTTCCTTAAATATGCTGAATATTTCGGAACTACAATCAAAGACTAAGAAATTCCGAGTGGCATTCGATGAACTTCACTATTGTGGGAGGAAAAAAAAATTTTTTAACATCGACTGGACTTTCAGTTGTTTCAAACTAAAGAACCATTTGAATTCAGCACAAATCAGTCAAAAAATTTCACCTTAATCTGCGATCCGAGAAATATTATTATTATTCTTTATCTGCCCTGCAGGAGATACGTCGTTCTGCGAAGTATTATAACATTGGATGAACAAGCTCACCCTGAAGATTAAATATTTCATTGATTCCATTGATTAATTATTACATACTCCAGATCAATAAAAAACATAGATAGGACCCAAGCCCGATATAAATGGAACGAATTTGAGAATCAATACAAAGCAAATGCTTGTTTTTGTTTTGAAACTACACAGTTCATTATAAACAAAAGGCAGTATCGTGCTTTCTTGAGGGAAACTGAAATGAAAGTAACTTCTTTATAATCTGAGATCAAATAGATTTTTTTAGAAAAATAGGTAGCATCCATTTTATGGTTATTAGCGACGATATCTAACTAATAATAAGTTTACAAAATAAGAGGAACATAATCAAATTAATACCTACTACCCATAATCAACCAACGCTACTGTACTCAACACTGGAATGTTACCGATAGAAAACGATCATGTTTATCACATGTCCTGCAAATAATACAGTATTTCGGCATTTTCTGAAGTAAACTCAGAGTGAGAAATAAAAATAGAGATGCCCCGACGCGTGAAGAGTACTGCATGGTAATCAACCATGATGGAAAGCATTTCACTGCTACACTGAGGTGAAGTAAAAATTGGTTAGATCTGCATTTCTCCAATTCTTGAATATAATACAACATTTTCGTAATTTTACCCTAGCTATAATTGACGGAATAGTCTTAAGCAACAATAAACTGCCAATAAATCATTGAAACAGTTCAGTTTAAAAAAGTCAAATCGAAATGAAAATGTGAACACATCGCATCAAGAAACTGAACAGTAACAGACAATGTTGCCAAACTGACAGAATTATCTGTAACAGATTCAAGCCGTTAGTACCAATAACCCCAATACGTAATAAACATACAGTACCATTCCGCAACGCCGAAAGTTTGTTCGGGCGTATTTACACATTCTACTCGGCTGCATAACAAATGCGTGAAGGCAACTCTCGGTTTACTTTTTACTCGGAGGAAATAAACGATCTGCAATATCACTCAAGGCACATTAAAATATAGAATCAAGAATGTTTATAAACATCGGGGGGAATATAAACATATAGTCCGTTCACGAAAGGTTGAGCCGTCGGTTGGCCATGGAAATTTGGCATATTTCACTGTGTATATTAAAATTTTAGGTTATGTTCTTTATTTTGTTGTCAGATTGATACGCAATGTTGTCAATACTGCATAGAGTTGTCTGATAACTCGCAAGCTCTACGGACGAGGCCGGATACATTCGGCAACGTTGACTTTATTTTACTTTATGACAGTAAATACTGCCAACTTCAGATAAATAAAGAAACGCCTACTATGTGCTCAACCTTTCGTGGACTGACTATATAGTCCGTTCACGAAAGGTTGAGCCGTCGGTGGCCCTGATAATTTGACATATTCCACTGTGTATATTGAAATTTTAGGTTATGATGTTCATTTTCTTGTCAGATTGATACGCAATGTTGTCAATATTGCATAGAGTTGTCTGATAACTCGCAAGCTCGTCGGACGAGGCCGGGTACGTTCGGCAACATTGAATTTATTTTACGTTATGGCAGCAAATACTGCAAACTTCAGATAAATAAAGAAACGCCTACTATGTGCTCAACCTTCGTGAACGGAGTATAGAGATTTTTTCCTCTGTTCACATCTGACAGGGTTGACCCATGTTCTTTATTGATCTGAGTTACATACTTAACACGAATTTTCTAATCTTTCAGTACAATGACGAATTAGAGTCTTCAAGAGAATAGCAGATATATTTCAGTTTTGCCCGCATTATGTTAGTATTACGTGGGTGTTAGTGACTTAAGTGTGAAAGAGGTGGGTGTTAAACGTTTTGCAACTTGAGAAAAACTTACATGGAAGCAAATTTTGATTGGTTGGTCGCGCCGGCAAGGCCAGTCACTTTAGAATTTTGTACCCTCCGTCGAAACGCTACTGGCCCGCCTTCGTACTTGTATGGCTAAAACAACATTACCTTGGATGAAAGCCCCGTTCACACACATGTCGGGAGCCCCCCATTTTGCTAACCGAGAAATATTCTTTTTATTTGAGTATTTTGTGTTTTCGCAGAGATCAAGAGAGATGCGAAATATGAATTTGAAGTAAATGAAAATGAACAGTGGTTTTTTCGTGTCTGCAAGGAGATGATGTCGGTGTAGTTAGTTGGTGCGTTATCCAGTTTTATCCGTCGAGGGGTCATGGTCATGAGGGAAATGATTTTTGTTTTATGGAAGCACTTATGAATACTGAGGTTATAATTTGTGCTTGAGGTGTCATAATTTCCAAGGGCGACTCTCATGTGGAAAACAAGAATTTTATAGCTAGATGTGAAAGCATAAAATGCCATATTAAATTTCTTTCGGATACTCTGGTTGAACCAATTTATTTAAAAAAAACATCGATATACCCAACTGTGGATAAACCTAAAACTGCAGTCGAGTTGACTGCAAATATTGAAAATTGGAAGATGTTAGTAAATCAACGAACTAGAAATTGATCTAAATTAAAGATAAAAATGATCAAAGACATTAGTCGTATCTACTCAAATTGTTTTAGTGAATCTAGGATCATCTGATCGAATCATTAAAGACTTATCGAGCAAATACATTAAAAAATTATCACTCAGATAAAATGAAGCTTGTATGAATTGTACTCGTATTTTCAATCAGGTATGTTCATTCGCTTTGTAAATGTTTTCATTATGTACCTAAGTATGACTGCACATTATGGGAGATATACATATAATCACAAACAGCTACAAAGAAATATTCATCGGAAGTTATCAGAAATTTTGTTAATTACAACCGATGAAGGCATTTTGCCTTTCGGCGTGTACCTGTACCGAAGTTATTACGATATTTAATTCGTGAAAAGTTTAAAATTGTTTGTTTACATTCATTCCAAATTTGCTGTTGTTTCGTTGTTGTGAATGAAAATGTCATCTTGACATCAACTTACTAGATGAATTCTAGTTCGGAAATAATTCCTGCTTATACGACTCACGCTACCAAGATGATAATTTTTCCTCAAAAACGTGAATTCAGGCCAGAAACTACAGGAAACCTTATTTGTGAATAATGGATCAAGCTCTCCAAAATTAATTTCTTTATTGTGTTTTAAGAATATGGAAAAAGTTCATTGCGAAACAAAGTTAGAGAGAGAGGAACACCACAAAAATTTTCTGAATGCATTTTCAACTGCATAAAATGTCAGCTTGATTTCATTCTTGTTTATTTTTTGGTTTTTAAGAAAAATTTTGAGAACTGCTTTTCCAGCAGCATCTTTGTGCTGTAACTAAGCAGGGTGGTTTGGAAGACCCAGTCTTATTTTTGAAAAAAAATCATATCCTGAGTTTTCATCGATCTATGTTGTGTTTGGCGATGAAATCACTCATGTAGGTGATCTCTTTGTTGATGTTTTGTCATATACAATTTCCAAGAAAGCTGATAAAGCACTGAAGACGACATTTGACGAACACGTTCATAATCGGCGAAGGATAATTTAAATCTAAATATCCTGAGAATGAACCCCTGAAATCATGACATTTCTCCTATGAATAATACTTCGAAATTCGCTGCTTTTCATTCAATTCACCTTCCCAAGTGGTCTTTTCTTGAATAAAAAATATACAAAACCAAGACAAAGACACCATCGATATAACTGGATGCGGTAAGTGACGAATTTACCACATGAACATGTAGGATCAAATTCAGATTGATTCAGTTTTCAAAGACCGAATGAAGACATTTTTTATTCTTATTCGTAAAACTATTGAGTCGAAATCCATGAAAACTGTATCAATCCGAAAAACCCAAAAATATCTAAGACATCACCTCATTAGCAGACTTGAAAACACCACTTTCGATATTATAGATTAGCAAGGCGTGGGGCACTTGAAATGAATCGCTGAAAATAAAAGTTAAATAAATGAAATAATTCGCCAAAATAATCGGTGCTTCATTGTAACAAGGCATAATCGATCTAATCGACGAGAGAAACGTGAAACCATGTCTTAAAATTCTTTATTCAGCTTAATAGACACACCAATGAACAATAACATACATACATAAATGTATTTATCGCATTATAAAAGCACTTTGGAGTTTTCGATCACTTACACAAATCTTTTTTGTTTGGAATTTTCTCAGGATGTTGAATTATTAAGAAAGAAATCTTATTAAGCATTCAATGAAGAAATCTATGAATTTCGGAATGAGAGGAGAATCAGCGTAGCAAAAATGGTATTGAACACAATATTTCCCTAGCAATAACTAAATTTCTGTACATTTTAGAGTGAATATATATTTGATTCAGAAAATGATCGGAGAAAATCGTTTCGTTATACTGAAATGATTTGTACGATTCCCATCAGGTAATACCAGCTTGGAAGATTTCATGGAATTTTTCGGGTACGTCAAAATTTTACATATGTAAAATTAGAGTACCCCAATATTTGCTCGCAGTAAAATTTCGAAATATTTATCACAATAACGAGAAAAACATCGAGATAGGTATAAAATCAAATCGTTTCATCAATATTTATAGAAATTCTTATCCTGAAAAATATCGATCATTTCGTCTAGCTCAAATTTTTTCTCAGTATTTCTCCAGCACTGGTTCTATCTTAGGACATAGCTTCACGCCGCTTGCTGAACAAAACAAATCAAACAGGCGTTCGTTGAATGATGTGAAAAAGACATGGATGGTTTATATGAAACACAGAATAATTTTAACAATACATACCATTCGCGCAACGTCCATTAATGCAAACATTGTAAAACAAAACAAACTCAGTGTACGTTGTGTTTGAGATACTCGACTACAGAGGTTTCACCGAAATCCAAAACAAATATGTAACTTCGCTATCGGATATATTTTTCCCTCTGCATTAAGGATCAACCCATTTATTCAATTCTATGTTATCTTAAAAAAAATTAGTTTATTAAAAACTGTGTGAAACCAACACAGTTTAATCGAAAAGATCTGAATAAATTAAATAAAAATAAAATTTTAATCATAATAAGAAAAACAATAAAGAGTGACAGCCTCCTTATAATGAATACAATTTTGAATATGATCTTCAGATGAAAATATGGGATATAGATCAAGATACTCGCATTGTTCTGCAGAGAAGAACCACATGGAAATCAAGTAATAAATATTGCATGATCAATATACCTGAGTAGTACTACATATTTGTTTTAAATTCGTGTTTTTTTCACAATGATAAACTCTGAGATGTACGCCAAAATGGCTTATAAGTAATGACAATGGTGAGTTCCATGTTTTTCTTTAAATATCTTCCTCAATTTGGGGTACATTTCAGCAATGACCGTGTAGACACTAATGATAGCTCTAAATTATGAATAACTAACGTTGATAAAAGTCAACAGATGAATGTGAATCTTCGAAATGAACCGAATAGGATATTATTCTCATTCGCTCCGATTTTGTACAGATTCAAATTACAAGCGTGAATTGTAGGCCGTGTAGAACAAGCTTGCTTTCCTCTAAACAAGGAGTCGCATGATGAACAACGTACCTTAAGGCTACTGTAATCGTCAACTAAAAAAATCTTATCTTACAACAATTTGAAAAACACCTATGACTAGATTATTGTACGCTTAACAACCAACGAAGTCTTTGAGAAGCTCTCGCAACGATACCACAACGACGCGCGACGCACTAAATCCGCATCTATTTTTTTTCAGGAATGACTGGCCCGTTTACTTACCGTAGCCCTCTCCTTGTAAAAATAATCGAAAAGCCTCGCTGACCTTTCCTGGTTGCTCTTCTAGGACCATCCCACTATCTGAAATCTGAAAAATTGTTCCTTTAGGGAAGGTTGGATGAACTATTGAACTTCAATGGCCCATGGAAAGAACCATACAAAAGCCCAAATATTCAATGAAGAAATTAGGTTGTTCGCCATGTATACAGGTTTGGAAATTTACATCGGAAACATAGGAAATTCAATGCATCAGAGAGAGAATTTTGCCGTGCATCAGTTGAGTGCTATAAAGGAAAAGGTTCACGTGATTCGTTACTCTCTGAATAAACGAGCGACTGGAATATTGTAGTTTGGTCTCCCTCTTATCGTTATCCACCAGTGTGGTAGGAAACCTGCAGTACTCGCATCGATTATCACGCGCAGCCTGACGCATTTACTAAATGCGTCGGACAGCCCGTGTTAGTGGATATAAAGTCTTGTTCGCACTACGCTAGTAGCTTAGTCGAAGAGTGAGAAATTTAGTAGCTACTGTCCATCCAATCGTTCGCACTTTGGTCGAGTAGAGTTCACAAGTGAAAAGCGCTTTGTCGAATGAACAATTACGCGATTTCTTTGCAGCGAAACTAAACCATTCGTAAGATGGACAAATTGCAACCTAATAAAGTAAATAAACTTGTGAATCTAATCGTGATGGCTATTTTAGAAGAGGTGGATGATGAAATTTGTATCCTGGTATGCGGACTGCTTGATTTGCTTGCTTTTGTATGATTGAGATATTCATGTTCGAGGTATTCTGTTACGAATTTGAAGGGCCCCACTCACTTCGTTCTTCTCGGCCGTTTTTAACTGATGGTTAAAAACGGTCGGTTAAAACTGCCGCAAAAACGAAGTGTATGGGCTAAAACCGGCGTTCTCTCCCGTCGTTCAAAATTTCAGACGAGGCATGATTTTCGACCGTTAACGTTTCAACGATTCGGTTAAACACGAGGTGTGCGGCGTAAACAGTTAAATCGGTCGCGCATATTTCAGAGGCAGTGGCGAACGCGATAAAAATAACCTTTTTAATTGTTTACTGCTGAGTGTTAACTGTTTGAAAACAATGTCGGATCTTCGGCAATAACCAGTCTTAGGTCCATTTTTTACGTGTTGTTTTTTTTCGCGCTCCTTTTCTTTTACAGCAACAGCCGCCGCCACTGCTAATATACACTTACGCTCCATCGTGATTAACTGCCGCGAAAGTACGCGAAACAAAACTGATGCGGGTGAACTTTACCGACAACGTTCTTCCTTCCAACTTTTTTAACCGTCGGTTAAACACGGCCCCACTCACTTCGTTCTTCTCCGTCCAGTGGCGAACACTGGACAACAGAAGCTTCCATACTATAGCAATGAAAACTAACTCATTCTTGTTGAGGGAGTTGCTATTAGATTACTTCATATACTCAAGTCTTAAAGGGCTAAGAAAAAGAAAGGAGTAAATGGCCCTCAATACCCCAAGGCAAACTTCCTTATCTGAACTGAGTCAACACTCCTTTGATAATAAAGTACACTGCGCAAAAAAAATTGACGCACATTATGAAAATCTCAAATTTATTCTACAACTGAAGGTGTTCTCAATGATAATTATTTTTATCAGAATTATTATGCATGCATATGTTATCCACTTTCAACGTTTTTCTTCAACACAGATGTTTTTTTCCAGCAGGAATAAAAAAAGATGGGGTTATCAGTTTTTTAATGTATTGGCTCCATTCTGAAATCAGTTGTTCTCGATCAATTCTAGTGATCAATAGCTTTTCTTCCGTTTGATTTTCTACACCTGATCGCTATGCAACCCGAAACACGCAATTTGACTCAAGACTCTCAAGAGGAATGTGCCCAAGCGGTAGTTTGGCGAGAAGAAGGGTGGACATACACAAGAATTGAAGAAAGGTTTGGAGTTTGCCATACAAGTGTGTCAAGAATGTTGCAGCGATTCAGGGAGACAGGTATGAATGGCCGAAGACCAGGACAGGATAGACCACGGGTTACAACTGCCATTCAAGAACGTTACTTGAGTGTTTCTACGTTGAGACTGCGGTTTGCAACCGCTCGCCTCCTTCAAAATCAGCTTGAGCAAACTCATGGGGTGCAAATTAGCACTCAGACAATAAGAAATCGCCTCAGAGAATACGACTTAAGGCCTCGTGTTGCGGCAAGAGGCCCAGCTCTTACCCCAGCCCATCGAAGGGCGCGTTTGGATTTTGCGAGATCCATTGGGAAGAGGCTGATTGGGAAAGAGTTCTCTTCACAGATGAGTCTAGATTCTGCCTCTACCATTGTGATCGTCGTTTTCTTGTATACAAACGTCCACATGACAGATATGCTCAGTGCAATTTCCTGAATACTACTGGTTTCGGGGGAGGATCGATTATGGTACCTATGGGGTGGAATATCTTTGACTGCTCGCACAGACCTAGTGGTCATTGATAATGGAGCTATGAATGCTGATAGGTATATAAGGAACATTCTTGAAAAGCATGTAGTGCCATTTATCCCATACATTGGTGAAAATTTCATTTTTACGGACGATAATGCCAGATCCCATCGTGCGCGCATCGTTCAGGAGTACCTTGAAGAGGTTGAAGTCTCTCGAATGAAATGGCCAGCAAGAAGTAAAGATCTCAATACGATTGAGCAGGTTTGGGACAACCTCAATAGAAGGCTGAGAAGTTTAGAAAATCATCCAGCTACTCTTAATGACTTAGGAATCCAACTCTGAGAAATCTGGGAAGGATTAGATCAGAACATTTTAAGATCATTCTTTTTGAGTATGAACCGTCGTTGCCGAGCTGTAATTAAAGCAAGGGGTGGAAATACCAAGTATTAAATCACTTATCAGCATTCCAGTATTTTGAAAATTGTTTATTTCTCTTCTTCATAAGATTCGGTGAAATCCTGAATTTTTCTTCCATATAATGTGTCTTGTTTCGTTCAAAACCTTCACGAGAGAACATAAAAAATTATAAAGTCAATGAAGAGTTAACTTTCATTAAGATTGAGATTTTCAGAATGTGCGTTAATTTTTTTGCGCAGTGTATATCAGCTGGTCCTACCAAATCGACAGATTCGAGATAAAACCAATAAAACACTTACCTTCATCCAAGACGAGGTTGCAGGATCTAACCTGCCGTTAAACGTGACGGTATCATCGGCATGGGGACTTAGGGAACCAGTGATGTTCATCACAGGCATCCTCAGGGTGCATTCCTTATTTTTAGATGGGTCGACATCGCGGTGAATGTTGAGATCAGTACGTTTGATGTAGCTATCGATGAAGAGAGATAGGTTGGTTGGGTTCACGTTCCTTTCGAAATAGCTTTTGTAGACCTGAACTAAATCGTGGTTCCTTTCTTCTGTGTTCTATAATATGAAATGCACAATTTTATAACGATTCGAATATTCGGTTTGATTCAAATGTAAACGAATATTACAGATATAAATAGAGGCACTCTGCCAAGCAACAACCCCCGTTTTGAGTGGTACTTCAGAGGGTCTGGGTGACCACACAGGCAGTAAATTGATTAGCGTTGAATCATTAACACATAATTCAAAGAAAATAATAATTATAAAAATGAGTGCATTGAAAAGTAACAGTATCACTAACTCAACATTGTGAGTTCTAGTGATCAAAGCATAAGGTGTATAAAGAATGAATGAATTTTAAGCGAAAAGTGTTTATTTTCCATCACCTAATCATCAAGTCAAGTGTGAATCTTCATGGTCTTACGACATGGACAAAATCAAGCGTCATCTATTCTCCATGGTCGGATCAAAAATAGTCAAGAGATGTCACATCATCCGTGATAATGAATACAGGTTTCTGAGAGAAATTATTCTTTATATTCAATAGTGCCGAAATGATTCATCTCTTGTTGTACTCTAAAGTCTAAAAGATTATACCGACAAATTCGAAATATTTGAAATATCCCAGAATGAGGCTGAAATACTAATGTTTCCATTCTTTTTGAATATTCTAATGAATTGTAGCATTTTGGATGAAGTTATACATTTCGGAGATTATCAATCCAGGACAATCTACAGACGAGATCGACCCAAACTGTGAGTTGAGAAGATCTCAAATTCATTCAATGGATTTGGGAGAGAAAGAGATACATTGTTTCTATCGTTTCCCAGTTCTACATCATGTTCTAATTCAAGGTTTAAAAGTTTCTATGACGTTTCTCAAATGCATGAAAGGTTCAGACAATTCAAAAATTGCGGTATTTCGAAAAAACCACAGATGATGAATCTCTCCATTGGTGCAGATGGCGAGATAATCTGTTCTGAATTGTGAACGGGAAATTCTTAATAATGGCTCATCAGTTGAAAGATTATTTGGGTTGTTTTCATTATTTTGGATTGTTCAGGAGACTCGCATTAATTTTGCTGAATTTTAAGTTCAATTTTGCGATTACCCTGGAGACGGCTGGCGAATGCTTGCCGAAACGTTGGATATAACAATCCAAGATAATGGAAACAGCCCAAATAATCTTTCAACAAACAATCTGTTCCGAAGCTTTCCCTTCTCTCTAAGAGAATATACACTCTTCGATGTTCACTAGCCCTATTTTCCTTTTTCACAAGGTGCCCTCCGAGACATAGATTTCTCATGAAATCCTATCCAGAATATGCAGCCTGCCCTTGCTGAGTCCCAGCAGTATCCCTGATTTCTCAGCATCAGAATTGTCAGTGCTTAAGGACAGGAAGATCCAGACTCTCCTTTCTGATTCCTTCTTCCCCGAGAATTCTTTTTCATAGGTAAGCTTTCCTATGTCACAAAAGGATTCTGCTCATATGGAAGGATTTTGAGACCCTTTCCTGGTAATTATCAGTCAAATCGTTAACCCTTATATCCGAGCGTTTAGAATTCACACCAAGCAAACTCTGTTATTCTTGCCTTATTCATTCAGCATGCCAAAGCACTCCATCTACTGCACTTTAGGGATAATATTGTAGGAAAACACCAGACCAGATAGTAGAATGGTGCCCACATCAAGAGCGGGGCAAGATAAGACTTATAATTTGAAATGAATTAACTAATTGTTTATTTCATTAATTAATTTTCTCCACTAGTTGAAATTGTGAATCATATAGCGTTCAAAATCGAAAGAATTTTTTTTATAAAATAGCCTTCTTGTTCGTGAAACAGCCCAATCGACTTATAGTCCGTTCACGAAAACTTGAGCCGTCGGTTGTCCATGGAAATTTGGCATATTCCACTGTGTATATTGAAATTTTACATAATATTGTTTTCTTGTCAGATTGATACGCAATGTTGTCAATATTGCATAGAGTTCTCTGATAACTCGCAAGCTCGTCGGACAGGGACGAGGCCGGGTACATTAGGCAATTGACTTTATTTTACGTTGTGACAGCAAATACTGCCAACTTCAGATAAACAAACAAACGCCAACTATGCGATCAAAATTTCGTGAACGGACTATATTTAAGTATTATTGGGATCATACGTTTTAGAATAGATTTCCCTTCACTTCATGCTGGATGGGGCATTCAAATCGTTATTTGAAATTTCAGTTTATGATTTATGTCAAAATGCAATTTGCATAATAATAATTACATTTAATAAATCAACCTGATTGGAGTTGCGAAACCCAACTTCCATCTTACTATCTGATTTTCGCCACACGAACTCTTGAAGTGTGGTTTACCCTTATCACCATGAAATGTCTTTTCAATATCTCACGTAGTCTACCTACCCTTCCGAAGTGGTGCCACATAAGATAGTCCAAAACCCCTTGGGTCATTCCTTTCGATCTAAGATGTCTGGCGTTCAACTTCTGGTATCCCCATTCGATCCAACCTGCCTGCGTACTCACGCAGTTAATTAGGCAGAGGGCCGAAACCCTTTCCGGATAGTTGAGGGCGTAACGTGCCAAAATATTAGCGCCGGCACCAACCCCGAATCCGATGAACTGCTTAATTCCGAAATTGGTTAGGACGTAACTCAACTGGTTGGCAAGCTCGTCCATTGTCGGGTAAATGTAACTGAAAATTGAGGAAAAGTTGTGATGAAAATTATGACGTTGAATATGGAGTAAGATCCCAGGACCACCACGTATTTTCTGAAGTACAAAATGTGGAAGTATGAGTTGAGTTAGTTAGTAAGCAGTAGATTACATTAGACTCATTAGAGGAGGGGCGATAAACTATGCTGAACCTTGCTGACACCTTGACCTGAAAATCTATTGTGCAATCTCGCGCTTTTTACCAATCAGGTAGCAAGAAGTAAGAACGCATGTCTACCTGCTAGCTTTAATAAATGGCAAATTTTCAGGTATCAGTTAATAATTACTTACCTCGAGTGAATTCTCCAAGTTGATTTTCACTTATATTTAAGGCAATATCTTCAAAAATGAGTTGCTAATACTCCCAAACACTTTTCGTCGACCGTATTGCTTTGAAGACGCTTTAAAGCTACAAATATAATCACACAACTTCACGCGAATTCTGATAGTATATGTCCACCTGACAGCTTTTTTAAAATAGTTGTCTGGCGGACATTTGGCACCAGAATTCACGTGGTTAGTCCGTTCACAAGAGTTTAAGCGCATAGTAGGCGTTTGTTTATTTATCTGAAGTTACTGTCATAATGTAAAATGAAGTCAACGTTGCCGAATGTACCCGACCTCGTCCGACCAGCTTCCGAGTTATCAGGGAACTCAATGTTATATTGACAACCTTGCGTTTCAATCTGACAACAGTGGAATATGCCAAATTTTCATGGCCAACCGACAGCTCAACCTTTCGTGAACGGACTATATAATCCGTTCACATATTATTGAGAGCAAAGTAGGCGTTTGTTTATTTATCTGAGATTGACAATATTTGCTGTAATAACGATGAACAAAGTAAACGTTGCCGAATGTTCCCGGCATCGTACAGAGAGCTCTATGTTATATTGACAACATTGCGTATCAATCTGACAAGAAAATAAACAACATAGCCTAGAATTTTAATATACACAGTGAAATATGCCAAATTTCAGGGCCAACCGACAACTCAAAGTTTCGTGAACGGACTATAGTTAAGCAATCATTTTCTTGTAGCTTTAAAGCGTCTGCAAAGTAATGCGGCCGAAGAAAAGTGTCTGGTAGTATTAGCAATTCATTTTTGAAGATATTGCCTTGAATATAAGTGAAAATCAGCTTGGAAAAATCACTTGAGGAAAGTAATATTTTAAGGTTCCTTGATTACCTGATACCTGAAAATTGCCCATCTAACCAAGCTAGCAGGTAGGCATGCGTTCTCAGTAGATACTATATAATAACACTACTTAATCGTCCACCTTACGTTCTTCAGAAAATACGTGACGTCTGGTGGCCCGAGTTCTTGGACTAATTATAATAGTTTTGGAATAAAATCATAAATTTACTCACTCTTCTGGAAGCGTTGGGGCTCCTTCTTCTTGTCCAGGAGCATTAACGTGGTACACACAAAAGTTTTCTAGAAGAGCTCTCATATCGATGTAGTTGAAAAATGCTTGAAAACTTGAAATATCTGGAAGAAGAAGAGAAATAATTGTGATATTGTAAGGGAGCTTGAAACGAAGATTTGAAAAAAAATTCCTTTTTAAAAAATTTAGGAATTATTGCCTAAAGTGGTTACATCAATATAAACATAGTATTCCGATCGACGGATTCATAGTTACAGTTATGAAAATAAAAAATACATTTCGAATAATGAGAATCATTGTAAAACTTTCATGAACTCATTTCGAGCTCGAATTCATTCGTATATTGCAATCAATAAAATCTTTCGTTTATGTCGAATGAATCAAATTCGCCAGAATATATTTAGGAATAATACTCCACCATTTCAATTTGATATCATAAAAAGTGAGCGTGAGAAGATTAGTAGTGTCATTAGCTGTGTCAGTCACACGATCTTGGATATTGGCAAGCGTATCGAATACAAAGGAATTTATTGCACGCAGGGATCAATACTGGAAGAGTTCTATTCCTAATTTGTGTTTCAAACTTTCCTAACTCATTTATTTCGCTGTTTCAACACTATTATGCAGAATCATTGCATAAAGTTGAATAATTCGAAGACTGATGCAATCATGTTCGGAAGGGTCGGGCTAAAAAAGCTATTTGCAGAAAGTTATACCAATAATATACTGTTAGGTGATCACGATGTAAGTTTCAGTAGCAGGATTAAGAGGTGTATGGATTGATGAAGAATTAAGGTTCACATACCATGTAAGTTCTTGCTTACAAAAAGCATACGGTGCACTCAAACAATTGTATCAAAGTCGAAGTTTTCTAGACAGCTCTAGTGAAAAAATATTATTTAATGCATTGGTATTATCAAAGCTGAATTATTGTGATGTACTTTACGATTCGTGCATTACAGTAGTAGACCAGAATCGTATACAGAGATTACAGAACTTATGTGTTCGGTTTATATTCGGGGTACGGAAATATCAGAGTATTCGAAATAACTTCGAAGCTCGCAAATGGCTGCACATGAAAAATCGTCGTCGGCTGCATTCGCGATGTTTTTACCACAATTTGATCAACGAAAAGACTCCATATCTGTATAATAATATTTCTTTCAGAACCCATGTTCACTCTCTCAATCTCAGACAAAGAAATAGCCTCACCGTACCTGAACACTCTTCAGTTGTTCAATAAAGCAAGGAGACAAAGCACTGAGGTCGAAACATATTGTATGCTAGTCAAACCACCGAACAGCGAAAAATATCAAATACTTTCTCGAAGGGGGCTATTCTGGAACCTCGTAATAGTTGCATCATATTCGCCATCTTCATCGCCATCTTATTCGTATGCCGAGCTAGTCTTCAACACTAGTCTTCAGCAATTGGTGGAACTGCCTACCAGGTATAGAAATGGTCAGAGCCCGTCCATTCTTGATTTGGTCCTTGTTAACGACCCCAACCTCATTTCCGATATAAAATACTTGCCCCCATTCGGCAAATCAGATCACGTCACGCTATCTACTGAAATACAGTTCCGCGCTTCAAACATCCAAAAACATCATAACAAGGCGGTACGAAAATTGGACTATGAAAACATCTCCAGGGGGATTGACGAAGTCGATTGGGAGTCTCTTCTCCTTCCCCTAGACAACATCGACTTGGCATGGAGCACGTTTATCAGCACTATCGATCGGATTGTCACTAGCAACACCCAAGTGAAAATAATCAAACAAAATCCACTTAAACCTTGGATAAACGAACACTGTCTTCGCCTCATAAGGCGAAAAAAATCATTGTGGCAAAGATACCTCAGAACAAGATCTAATGCTGATTACGACTCACACCGAAATTTTTCCAACCATGTTTCGTCCTCACTTCATAAATCCAAAACTGCGTTCGAGAATAGTTTGGCGTCCTCTAGGAACAAGAAAAAACTGTTCAAATACATAAGATCTTCCTCAAACACCAAGGTGAGTGTTCCACTCGTCAGGAATCCTTCTGGTGGGGTGAGTGCTGACATGAAGGAGTCAGCTGATATTCTTGCTGAGGTTTTTTCTCAAGCATTTTCGCCCGAGCCACCTGGTGCCAGACCATTGCCAACAACTCCTCGCTGTGCCTCTGATATATCTAGTATTGAAATTACAGAAGAAATCGTGAAAAAACACCTTGTTAACCTGAAAACATCATCAGCCCCAGGTAATGACGGAATATCTCCATATCTCCTCAATCGTTGTGCCAATGCTTTTGTCGCTCCTCTTACTCTCATATTCCGCAAGTCGCTTTCCTCCTCCTCTCTTCCCTCCGATTGGTTATTCGCCAGTGTCACACCGATCTTCAAGAAAGGAGACAAGCTTTGCCCTCACAACTACCGCCCCATATGTCTCTTATCTACTGCTTCGAAAGTGTTGGAGAGAATAATCTGTGAACAGCTTCTCGACTTTTCCCTCTCCAACAAACTAATACCTGATGAGCAGCACGGATTTGTTCCAGGGCGATCAACTGCCACCAACCTTCTTTCCTGTCTTTCCGACTGGACTAGAGCTTGGGACCGCGGTGAACCTACGGATGTGATTTATCTGGACTTCTCCAAAGCGTTTGACAGGGTCCCTCTTGGCCGTCTGTTAATTAAGCTCGAACACCTGGGCATCCGAGGGAATTTGCTGCAGTGGATCAGAGCCTTTCTATCTGGCCGCTCGTATCGGGTGAGGGTTGGTTGTAAGTTTTCTTCTTCGTCTTGGCCCGTACTCTCTGGTGTACCGCAGGGATCTGTCTTGGGTCCTCTTTTATTTCTTCTGTACACATCCGACTTACCGCCTCTATTCAGATCTTCTGTTTCCCTTTTCGCCGACGACGTAAAGCTTTACAACTGCCCCACAACACATCATTCCACGCTTCAGGATGATCTGGACAGACTGAGTGCCTGGTGCGACGACTGGTTACTTCCTTTAAATATAGAGAAGTGCTCGGTTCTCCACATAGGAAGAAACAACCCTCGTAAACAGTACAACATCGGTGGTCGGCGTCTGTCTCCTGTTTCCCGGCAGTGCGACCTTGGAATAACCGTCTCTGAAGATCTCAGCTGGCGAAGCCACATCGACCACATTTCATCCAAAGCCAAACAGCTGACTTATTCATTTTACAGAGCGTTCAGGGGTTGTGATGATCGAACATTTGGGACCATCTTCAAGTTTTATATTCGGCCCACGCTCGAGTACGGAGGTCCTGTCTGGTGGTGTACCACGAGAGGAGAGGAGAGTGTGCTCGAAAAAACTCAGCGGTGGGCTACTAGGATTGGCTGTGGACCTGTTAGACCCACATATGAGCAGCGACTTGCATCCATGGGGCTCACTGCTTTCGGAGACAGACGTATTCGCGGGGACCTGATTTTCTCGTTCCGAGCTATACATGGTTTGCTGGGGGACAGATTCAGCGACATGTTTACCCTCAATAACAACAATCTACGAGGACACAGATTCAAGTTGAGACGAGAGAATTTTAAAACTAATCAACGTCAAAATTTCCTTCCCAACAGAATCTTCAACACCTGGAACTCTCTTCCCGACTCCGTTGTCCAGTCCCGGTCTGTCGGTGCGTTCAAGAGGGGTTACGACAGATGGAAATCTGAGCAGCAGCCATCACTTATTTATTGAGATAATTTCCGTTTTGTTTTGTTTTTACATACTTCATGAGCTACATTTCAATTGTGTTTTTCTTGCCATGTATATGCTTTTTTTTATTGTACTATTGAGTTTATAGGTTTCCTCAACCTCAACTCTTGTTCGTTTATTAATAATAATAATAATAATAATAATAATAATAATATTCGCTCTCGAATAATACTCCAATATAGTAACTGAGATGATTGAAACTTCTATTCTTGAAATTCAGTAAAGGGCAAAAGGTTTATTGACTCAATGAAACCATCGATCTCTTCAAGAATTCGACATCTGTATGCGACCACTTTCTTGTAGTACCCTCATCTCCCAAAAAAGGGTGGCGACACTATGTAATTCACTGATCTGAACGTCGCAGCTGAAACGTGCTAGGCATCTGAATCGAAAAATTCCAACGCAAGGGTCGGAAGAAATTTAGCTCTCCTTATAAAATTTACTGAGCTTATCATCGGTCAAGATGTTGCTCTCATATATTACGAAAACAGTGCCGTGAGTTAGTTAGAAATGGACAATGGTGTAGGTTAAGAACTGCAGATCTTACATTAAAAAAGGCAGCTGATATTTGGAGAAACGAGTCACGTATGGAGAATAAATTGGATTTGTGGAACCCTACAAGATTTGTAGCGTCTCTCATTTTCTAAATGGTCCATTCATCCAAAATGTAGACATCAAGGATTCCCCAGAACCTCAGAGTAAGAAATAAACATAGAGATGCCCCTATGCGTGATCAGAACTACATTGTCATCAACCAAGCATTGTGAAATGGAAAGCATTTCACTGTCGCACTGGATGAAGTCAACAATAGATTAGATTTTAATTTCTACATTTCCTTAATATAATACAACATTTTTTGTAATTTTGCATTAGCTATAATTACCGAAATAGCCTTAAGCAACAATAAATTGCCACCAAATCAGTAAAATAAATCAGTTTATGAATGTCAAATCGAAATGAGAATGTAAACACATCGCATCCAGAAACTAAACACTAACAGACGATGTTGCCAAACTGACAGAATTGTCTGTAACAGACGCAAGCCGTTAGTATCAGAATAGGGGAGCGGTAGACCAATTATCCCAATACGGAATAATAAGCAATAGTTTCGTGAAACATCTTTGTCTTGAAAGAACAATGTCTATTAAGTTGGTTATTCTAGGAACCACCTAATTATTTGAATTAAGAAATACAGTAGATGATTAGTCTATCTGGAAGAAGCTAAGGCCACACAGTAACATTATAAAAGGAAGTGCCTACTGTTGATATAACAAGATATAAAACTAGAAAGAAACTATCTGAAGTGCGATATAGCCATACGCTCAGAAAGTCAAGCTGCTATTAAAGCACTGAACTCCTACGTCATCGACTCAAAGATGATCTGGGAGTGCCGGAACAAATTCAATGAGGTATAGGCAAGAAAAATAAGGTATTTTTAATCTGGGTTCCCGGCACTCGGGAATCAAAGGAAACGAAGAAGCCAATACACATGCCAAAGATGGCGCACGAATGTCACTCATTGGCCCTGAACCTTTCTGTGGTATAGGTAAATGTACCTATAAGAAGGAGTTTCTGGAAAAGGAGAAAGCTGAGAGGGAAAAACTCTGGCGGAATCTCCCAGGGATAGATCTTTCCACTAAGTTCCATCGGAACTTTGAAACAGCTACATCCAAAAGATATCTGGATCTTGGTAAGAAGAAATTACAGCTCCTCACTGGCTTTCTCACCAAACACTGTCGCCTCAGGAAGCACCTGTTGAGGATAGGATTATCGGACACTGACGAGTGTAGGTTCTGTAGGGAGGAGGAAGAAACTCCCATCCTCCCACCTAGTCATGGAATGCTTTGGCATTGCGAGCCTAAGAAGATAATGCCTTGGGCGAGAAACTTGTAAGAGTGAGGAAGTAGCCTCGTTGAAGCCTTCACAGATATTAGATTTCATTAGATCTCAGCTCTGTAAGGGGGCACAATAGACCTTGAGGTCGCAGTGAACTGTAACCCTTTTCAAACTAAACTAAGTACCTACTGTAAAAAATTATCGGAGAGCTTAGGCAAATCAACTAAAAAAATTAAATATGTATAACATCTATCATCAAATTCTAGCCCATTTCAAATTCACTATTTAATTTCGTCGTGGTCACTCTATACTATACGGTGATATGGAATCTACAGAGATGTTCAGAATCGTCTAAACGTTGTCCCGCATGAATCTGTATAGCTTATATAAAATCCCTTTAGTTTTGTTTCACTCACTAAATGGGGTACCTGTGGGACGACAATATACTTTATAAAATCAAGAACCGGCTGAAGAATACTTTTATCCAGTTCCAGTTACCAACTAGATCCCGACTCAACTCAACTCAGTATTCCATCTAGGGAATTGCATCTTTGCATAATATATTCACCATAAAAATTCTGTGGGACAGCATAAATTGCAAGAAATGCGATGCTGTGAAAAAAGCCTGTAGACAGTAAACGGCGAATTTCCCATCGAATCTCATTCGACAACGAGTTAGGAAAACAGTCCATAAAAACCCTGGCAATATGAAGCCAACTGCGACAAAAAAACATTTTCCAATATAATTTCGCTGATGCTGACGCACAAAAGCAAATATTGCAAGAAAAACACTCTCTGTCATTGAGTGACAGGACAATAGATTGATTGGATTAGCTTTGATCGACGGTTTTCTCAATAAATGTGCTTTCTATTGATTGCTACGTTTTCACATTCGGATTTGTGGATCTTTATTGGTCCCCGATGAATTCAGCTTAGCCATGAATTTCCACTGGAAAATATCCGTTATTTCCTGAATTCTTCTAAAATGAATTATCTTTCAATTGTATACTACGAACTTGAACTCAATTATTTGGCACAAAAGAAGATTCCATTTTAAATGTTATCGACTATTTTCGTCGTCTCAATTTCCGCGCAATTTTGAATTACAAATGTTAAAAAATCGAAAAAAACAATGCAAAGTAATATTTACCAACAAGAAGCATTCATAAGGTCAAAATATCACTTAGCAACGTGTTTTTCGGAAAAATTAGATTTCCTTATGATATAACTTACGATTATTTCCTTCCTATTAATTTTGATCAATCACTATCAATAATTGGTATGTCGAATATAAATTTTAAGTGGAAAAATTACTTAACAACTGTCAATTTAGCTGTCAGCATTCAAACCGAAAAAATCATAGATTATAGAGTATCATAGATCTATAATGCCCGTACTCACAGTCGATGCTCCGTCAGTTCTCAATCTCATACTCAAGCCGTTCTCGGCGGAGACGAGCTCGCATGCTTAGCGACGATCGTATCTCATAAACAAACCTTCGGCAAAACTCGGCGGAGAATTCGAACATCATCGGAATCTGGTTATTTTCACTTTTTTCTGTGGTATCACTGCTGAGTTGCCATGGAGATCCGCCATTTACATTTTGAAATTTGAATATTGACAATTTGTCTGACAGTTCGACATCCGAGAACGTCTCAAGGTTGGTCGGTAGCTGAGCATCGACGAAGTATTGCTTGAGTACCGAGTAACGTCTATGAGAGGAAATGAATGCTTGAGAATTGCTTGAGTACGAGAACTGACGGAGCATCGACTATGAGTACGGGCATAATTACTATGGATGCAGAATCACGTGACCTAACACAAGATCGACGACTTGGATACATAAGAGAGAGAAAGACATATGCGATCTTATCGAAAAGAAAAGAGATGAAGAAAGTTTGTGGGCAACTTGTCAAAATCATATGGAAGATGTAAACAAATATTTATGTGACCACAGACATTGCTGTGCCCACAATGAGTTGATGCGTTGAATATAATTCAACTGACATTGCCATAGAACAAGTATGACATTGCCCACAATAGCTCCATCACATTCAACCAAGTGACCTCTCTTTCTCATGCGGTGTCCATTCTTATTAGGTCTATGTAGAGTATAGAAAGATAGGAAACGGCCCTGCATTCGTAGTACTAAAAAACGACTACATTTTTTAGTTCACATTTGACCCAGAGATGGCACTGAAGATCAATTTTTATATAAAATCTGTAATTTTGATTAGAGATTATATAAAGAAAACTGTAATAAGAATTGACGCGAAATTCGTATTCCCTTCAGGATGTTTCATTTTTATATTTCGAACCCATAATTTTCAATCAAATTCAATATTTCATGTGTAATATTTTTATTATGCATTTATAGAAGATATTACAGAAATATTAGGGTATTATTGTAAGATTCATACATGGATTGAATATGAATATAGGTACTTAGTGCGTCTGTGGAATTCCAGTTTCTGGCTCAGTTCAATTGCAGCTTCGTTGTCCACCATCACTTTTTGAATTGACGTTTCCTGAATAGTCACTTTAACCAGTTCATTTTCCGTGCAGCTTCACTATCAGCCACTATTTCTGCCTCTATCGTGGAAATAGTAACAGATGTTTGACGTTCATCAAGCCAAGATATAGCTTTACCTGCATACATCCATATATAATATATTCTTTTGAATTGAGAGCTAAAAATACAATACATGAAACAAAAAAGTCCCTAGCTGAGGTTGGTGCAAAACGGGGTACCATACTATTCTGTCGTATGATACCAGAGCACAGGGAAAAACCTCAGTAGAAAAAACCCTGCCTCGCCGTTTTTACAAAATTGAAACTTAAAAATATTCGAATAAATACCTTCAATATTTAGATACAAAACACTTAATTGATGCTCTTGGGCCAGGAGGGTGTTTTAAACCAGGTCTGGCGTTCCAAGTGATGATTTTCGAATCTTCTGTTCTTCTAAGACCGCTACAGGACCCTACTGAAGGGTAATCATCTCCCATAGATTTGAATAGTGGTATTTCATCCTAAATATCGAATTTAATTTCGGAATAAAACACCAATTGATCATCCAGTTTCACTATCTCGTTCGTAATCTGCATTACTGAAGGGTACAAACTCATCTTTTTTCCACTTTTTTCGAGACGACATTAACGGCAAAAGCCGTTCGAAGTGAAATAATATTTGTGCAAACGAATTGATTGGCACTTTTTTATATCAATGACATTTCCATGTATATTGATTTCGAAACTTATAATCATAGAACCAGAATTTTAACCCTTCTATAGTGACATTAGTTCACATTTGACCCAGAGATGGTGCTCATACACTGTAGTCGTGTCGTTTCCGAAATTTCATGCAAGTTTGACAAGTTGAGTTGTAAAAACAAACTTGAAGGTTTCTATGCTGTTCTTAATATTTTGATAACAAAAATGTTTATTGAAATAACATTTCTTTCATAAATAAATAATCTTACCAACACTCGTTTCTTAGTAATCTGTTTTAACAAATTATTTAGCAAGTCGTTTTTCCGGAGAAATTAAATGCACTAGGGATCCTAACCCCAAAAAATCTAAATCTAAAATTCGTTAATTGACAAAATTTCATTTTATCGTAATGGCGCTTATACGCCTTCGCTATCTTCGATTTGAATCAGATTACGAGCTTGAAATACTACTGGGTAAACAAAGAAGGTGAATGGGCAGGTAACGAAGGTTTATATGATTTAGAGTTAAAAATGTAATATTTCTCCCACACCTGAAAATATATCATTCATCATGTTTCATGAATTAGTTATAAAAGTTTCTAGACATGAGCGAACCAAATTGATGAAATCAATGTGGGCTACCGCGTATGAATTTTCCGTTCGAGGCGCTAGTGTTGCGTGAGGTCCTCAATAATTTGAATTGTCAAAATATTCAAACGTAATTGTGAATCTGTATTGGTTCTTTTCAATCATTACGCGGGTCTGAATATCACTGCTTTGAAGGCCGATTTAAAAAAGATAGGTGCCAAATTAAGCGGGCTATAAAAGAATAGCTAATTCAAAGGTGAGTTTGTTTTACTGTTTCAATACACATTTCTTGTGAAGAGTATGCTTATTTATTGAGTTTACAGTTATTGTTTTTTTTACTGACTCCAACACTATGATAGGAATGATAATTCCAGTGGAAACACATTATCATAAATTGAAATGAGTTCATTGCAGAAGTTGTTTATCATTTCAAAAGAAGCTGCTTTTTATTATACTTATATGATACCTGTGGTAGCTGAAAAGTGTTACAAGTTGGAGTAGGACAATAAATCATCACACGATCCTTTAATTTATCATTATAAGTGAAAAATAAGAAGAACAGTATGTACTCGAAGATTAGTAAGAAATATTCTACCTGATGAGTACATTTGAAAGTAGGGTAATTTATTTATTTACACAGATCTTTGATATACATTTTAACACTAAATGTATTCCTCGAGTTAGTGAGTAAATTGATAACAAACATAAAATGTTTATAGTTGTGAAATCCAGAATAAAATTGTACCAATAAGATACTTTCATTTTCCGACAAAAAAGCAGTATCAGTTGAGCTCCTTGACTACATATTGATTTTTCTTTGCAGTTAAACTGATTCTTGCATTTTCAATTTTCTTTCTGTGTTCAAGAACTCGCTCGTTTTTTATTCCTCTCTCCTCACTTTTCTTGTACCCAGAACATTGGCTAGGTATTGCAATTGCTGTCAGTTTTAATTTAGGAATAGCTGGAAAATTTTCAGTAGTTGTATTACAAGTACCTAATACAACTATGTATAACTCATTCATTTTTAAAAGTCAACTGTCTGAAGCAACATAATGTTAAAGATTATTAGGTACCCACGGTTTCCTGTATCGTCACATATTATCATCGGGGTTGAAATATTTTTTACACTTGTGAATGTTTTGAAGGGGTTACATCAACTACTTTTGGACAGTCTTATCGTTTGAAAACTTGTCCTCCTTTTTTTTCTGAACAATACGGAACTGCACAACCCTGCGGCATGCACGATATTGTACAGTAGTCACAGATTATGACGTAGGAATCGAATGTACCCTTTTTTCACACGACTAATAATACCAAACACTAATAAATAAGAATTTGTTATAATAATAAAAAATCAATGACAGTACAAGGAAATTCGAAAGGACCTCACGAAACAGAGACAACTAGCGAGAAAAAAAAGGTAGCCATCATTCCGTTATGTGTATCACCAAGTTCCTCAACTTGTATCATTCAAATGATTTTCTCACTTTTCACTTTTCTCTATCATATGAATTATACCTACAAATTTCTGGAAATACTTACAGTTTAGGCCTAAGTCATGGTAGGTAACAATAGCCGGCTTATTTCTAGAACCTTGAACGGCGACCACCAGGGTTCCGCGGTCTGTTTCGACCACTTCCTCCAGCATGGTAGAGTCGCCCCTAGACAGCGACCTAGATGATGGAAAATGAAGTTGTATGTTCTTGAGTTCTATGTCATCCATACTGTCGGAAGGCATCGTGCTGAAAGTAAGATTACATTTTCAGAACATCAGGGAAGTAGGCGTGAATTTTCTTCTTCAATTTTCACACACTATAAAAACCAAAAATATCCTCATCTGGAAAACCGGAATTATAAGAATGTACATATACACCTTTGTTGGTTACAGGTTTTTCATCTTAACGCTCGGCCATCCCAGTTTATCACGTAAGTACAATGTACAAAATTTTTGACACAAATGTAAAACTTCGCGAGTGACTTTTTTGTAACGAGTCCGACAAACTTTCTTATACGAAAACTTTTGATGCAGCTGCGTTCTCGAATGTCTTATCCCCGAAATTTTCAATTCAACGTCACTATAACTGTAATATACATTTGATTTTTTCAATTAATTTCGAAATAGTGGTCACCTTGTCGACTACCCTGAAAATGTCGATATGACGTTATTGGGTCTGCCCGTACACACCATTTCAGCTTTAATATTTATCGAGTGATTAACTAAACTTATTATTGAATCTCCTAATCAGGTATTCCTACTAGTATCATTTTAGCCACCCTGAAATAAACACTCCATACGCACTATGATTTCTGTCGGACAAGTTGACCACCAATTTTAGCTCAATTTCATTGAACAAAATAAAAAAAAACAAAACTGTATAATACGGGGAGTCATAGTGCCGCAATATCGATATTTTCAGGGTGGTGGATGCAGTATGATTTTTGTCGGACAAATGGACCTCTATTTTTAAATTGAATTCCTGGAAAAATTTCAATAATCAAATTTGTGTATCGGGTGCCCCAAGGTGAGTGGCTTATTAGATTATTATGGAAACTATTGATGGTAAAGATTTCAGATTTTGTGAATCGATATTTGGCCATGTTAAGTTGCGTCCACACTATGCCGAACGACATCATTCGACACGTTCGATTCGACAATCGGTGTGGACGTGTCGAATGATGAACGGTTCGACTCAGTTGTATGCGAGCATTGAAAGTGAAAGGAAGTT
The DNA here is from genome assembly GCA_013421045.1 of Propylea japonica. Taxonomy (NCBI): domain Eukaryota; kingdom Metazoa; phylum Arthropoda; class Insecta; order Coleoptera; family Coccinellidae; genus Propylea; species Propylea japonica. The sequence goes on from CM024239.1 coordinate 109,532,510, forward strand.
CAATTTAGAGAAAGAATATGGAGAAATTCAGTTCAAAACCGACGGCATGTGAAGACGCAGCGCTTCTGGATGCAACTGAACCCCATTCGACAGTCGACACGTCCAGACTGAATCATTCGATTCAACTTCCTTTGATCTGTACCGCGCTCATTCGGGTTGGAAGCGACATGATTCGATTCGACTTCTACAACGTCCACACTTATTCGACTTTGTCGAACGACACAAGTCGAATGATGTCGTTCGGCATAATGTGGACGAGACTTTAGGTTCATTTTAAAAATAATTTTACATTTTCAGTAATGCCGGATGTACGACAATTTGGCAATAACTTTGTTATTTCAAATGGGACATCCGCAATTTCTCTTTTTTATGATACTTCATAAAATATTAAATCAATCCACTCTCACTGTTTCATACCTATCTTTAACGGCTTTTGAGTTATCAATTATTTTTCGAAGTTAAGATCAAATTGGCGTGTTACGAAAATGACTCTAGTTCGCTCAATATTTGAGATTTATGTCAGAAATTTAGCAAGTCATTCGACATTGATCATCTGATTCATGCCACTGCTTTTGAATTATTGTTTTCAGTTATAATCAACATCAAACATCATTTGCAAAGTTACAAAATCGTGAAAAACATCTGTTTTTTTCAAGTTAGACACGATTATATTTTTCAATATTTGGAATCAGTACAAACTCTACAATGTTTCTATTCACGTCCCTATACCTATCTCAACGTTTTTGTAGCTAGGCAAATGATTATTTTTTTGGTGCATCCTGTATAACGGACCACTATAATTCGAGACCAATGACATAGATCAGATCGATATCTAATGACTTGCTTAATTTCTGACTTAAAACTTAAATAATGAGCAAACTAGAGTCATTTTCGTAACAAGCCAATTTAATCTAAATTTTAAAAATAATTAATAACTCAAAAACCGTTGAAGATAGGTATGAAAAAGTAAGAGTGACTAGATTCAATATTTTATGGAATATCATAAAAAAATAGAAATACTGGTGTTCCATTTTAAATAACAATGTTGTTGTCAAATTGTAGTACATCCCGCAACACTGGAAATGTGCAATTATTTTTAAAATGTACCTTACTTGACCAAATATCGATCCACAAAATTTGAAATCTTTACTATCAATAGTTTCCATAAGAATCTAATAGGCCACTCACCTTGGGACACCCGATATACGGAGTCAAAGTGACGTCATATTGACAATTTTGGGAATAGCACCGAAACTTTTCGCATTAGAAAGTTTATCGGACTTGTCTCAAAAAAGGCACTCACCAAGAGTTACATTTGTATGTGTCTAAAAATTTCAGTTCGTCGCATTAGGGACTAAAAGAAATGTTACTAATGACGCATTTCATTTTTACAGTTACAGCTTAATCAGACTTACCTTATTAGAAGTGTAAGAAATTTGATTTGTAGAAAATAAATATGAAACTTCCACTGAAGAAAATTTTCCATCAACCCAAATGCAGATCGACTGCAGTAAGTCAGTAATTGTTTTCCATCAACTCTTCCCCATTGAGCCTAATGAGTATAAACACTTCACTCCTCAGTTCATTTGCACTTAAAGAATAATGGCGTAAAGATATTTACAGAAATTTGGTGTGTTTTTTGGATTGAATAGATTTTCTGTCATGAAAGTTTCATTTTCATTTCTTACAAAAAACGTCTTCTTCTGAAATGTTACCTACGGGACCGATTTTTTACACCCTTAATTCATATTTACATTGTCTACAGCTGGTCTCACAAGTCAAACAAATTGAAGTGGTCATTTGAAATAAACTTATGACAGCACTGTGTAGAAATAAGTAAATTTTTCATGTGCTAAGAGGATTTGAATCTAGTAATTGGATATCAACTTAGATATTTTCGATTGGAATGACATTTGTACCATACTTATACAGGGTGTTTCTGAATTGATGTGAAAGATTCGAGGGCCTGATTCTTCAGATCATTTTAAGAAAAAAACTTCATATGAACATATGTCCTCAATGTCTTACCTTTTGAGTTACAGGGTGGTAAAATTTTCAAACATAAATCATTTTTTACTAATATCTGCAATACAACTTAAGATATTTCAATGAAATTTGTCATACATGTACTATGAATCAAGAGTAAATTTTCAATGTATTTTTTTTAATTTCCATCAGTGGCGTTCGTACGTAATTTTTTTCCTATTTTGGCAGACATTGATGGTACGCCACAGACTTTTCCTCAAATAAAAATTATTTTTGAAATTCCCAATCATTTCTAACCAAAGCTTGTTTCTTGACTTTTTTATTCCAATGCACGGTTTTCGCTTAAAAAAATAAAAACCGTTTCTTTGGTTGATCATAACAATGTCACCATACAGAGACAGGTACGTATATTTGATTTTTTTAGATGAAACCTGTGCGTCGAACGAAAAAATTCAAGAGATCAACTTTGCTCATTATTAAATACAGATTTCATATTTTATATCTAAAGTGGTATTGTAGATATTATAAAAAATGATCTATTTTTGAAAATTTCACCACCCTGTAACTCAAAAGGTGAGGCTTTTAGGACATATGTCCATATGAAGTTTTTTTCTTAAAATGATCAGAGGAATCAAGCCCTTGAATCTTTCGCATCAATTCAGAAACACCCTGTATATGATGTTGATAATTTTGCAGTAACAAGAAACGAAAAACCTATATTGTTATCAGTTACAGACGTTCTAAGAAATTGTACATTCTCTCTGTGAAATGGCCAACATTTTGTCTATCTTCATTCCATAAAAAATACATTAAACAATTTATGAACGCATATTTCTGAACTAGTGAGGAGTAAAAAGATTTAAGTATTTCAGAATAAAGAGTCAATTCATTCAACTCAATAATATTCACATAAAAGTAAATGAATTACTTCCAACTAGATTGATGTTTACCCATGAAAGATCTGTATATAGAATCAAATTTAGATCGGTATATTTAAGTCATTTTTTTATATTTTGCGTATCTATACTGTATCTAGCGGGAAAAAAACTTCACTGTGGATGTGTTTGTTCTGATAGCGAACACAATATTGCAGAAGTTTTGGAAAGAAAGAGAAGTATACCAACATTAAAAATTTTCTGTAGCTCAGAAACTATATACCGTAGCGACTTGAGGTTTTTTGTTGTTTTTTTTGTATTGTCTTATATTTTCGGGGATCTGTACATCGAACAAATAAAATTAACGGAAGAGGCTTTTCAAGCTTCGACTCATGAAAAAATTAAACCATCTCATTCATTTCAGCAATTTCACTCATTTTTATGTATTACATCTAGAAAAATACATTCGTTTGATTGTATTTTAGTCAAATTTATTTGCATTGAGTCATGAAGAAACAAGAGTAGAAAGAGAATTATATTTTTGTTGAACAATTCATTTAAATAACAAAATGTGTTCTTTTCTTCTCCGAAAAAACAAGAATTTATGAGTTTCTGGAGAGAAGTTTAAATGCGTTTTACGCAACAACTTTTTTGACGAACAAGGCGACGAAATTGTATTCACGAAATTTTTTATTCTCTTGAAATGGGTCAATAATAATGAAATAATGTAACAGGGAAGGTAAGTTAAGAATTTGCGATCTTGGAATTTTCAATTCCCTCAAGCTTACCCGAAAACGAGAATAGCGGCATCACTTAATCTACGCTGAAAGATGAAAGGAGTATGATAATTTTCAATAAAGTCCGAGTCCCTTGTACTCTGGAGAACGCAACTTCATTATTCAGTTCCTTAATCATGAGACTCTTAAGCAAATCAATTACCCCACCCTTAGGAAGGAAAGGGAAATTCAAATGACGCTATTATGGAAGAAATATAGCATCCAGGTACGGTATTTATTCAGATAAATTTCAACTATCCAGCTTTTCAAGGCAAAAAAGCTTATAACACCCTATGTCATCAACTACGAGGGGTGTACTTATAATGACAATATCAATCTTACATAATATCCTTACATAAATATATTCAAAAGTGTGTCACTGCGCGAAACTGACTCGCTCAATTGCTTCGCGAGGGTGACTCGCGAGTCGCTGTTTCGGCCTGATACATTTGCACGAGGCGAAACTTTTCGCGAAAATGGGTGAGCCGCCAATTTTCCAGAGAAAAGTATGTGGTTCGTACCTCCGACTGCAGCCTCAGCATAATATGCTATAATTGTGATGGGTAATCTGAAGAATAAAAATATAAAACAAAGAACCAGTTGAATCTTTTGTCGACGATTGCTAACTGGAACAGCTGCTGAGAGATTTATTGGCAGAACCCATCGTTTTCATCTTTGTTTCGAGAATATTGACAGGTTTTTCGATTTTTATGCTTATCTCTTTCCATGCAACCTCCCCTATTTTCATGAAACGCTTCACCTATGGCATTACACAAGAATCGGTTGGCAGTTTTAGAAGAATTCACTCGTCTTGATACATTGTGGCGTTTCCAGGACGCGAAAATAATACAGTGAGTCTCTTTGACTGGCTGTCAAAAACCGACTGGTACGTAAGCGGTATCCACTACGCGCATTTAGTTTCGCGAAACAGTTGCGCTAGTCAATTTCGCAGCACAGCGCAGCACCTTCACACTTCTGTTTCAGACATTCTGGCGATAAAATTTCAGATGAGCCAAACTTCATTTTTTTGCCGTTAGGAGAGAGTGTGCAAAATATCTGACGGCTGAATTTGAATTACATTCGATTCATTTTTCTGCGAATGGCATTTCTGGAAAAATTTCCTGAAAAAAGTTAAAACTTCTGTAATGTGAGGATATGTCGAGTGCTTCTCATAAAACATTTACAGCATTCTTACTTTTCTCTAGCTTTCTTTGGCCTCAACCACACTTGGAAGGGTCCTAGGTATGGAATTTTTATCATCTCTTATCATTTTACTTCCGAGAACATCAGAAATTAAATTAATAAGCGTTAAGTTTGACAAGTTTTCATTAGAACCCACGTAATTTCATTGCGAATTTCAAAGAATCCTTTAGTTGTTGATAAAATCATTTGCAATTTGTTCGAATTCACTCAATATCTGTCGAAGTTCAAAGGATTCGCGGAAAAAAGTGTGTTTACCTTGTAGGAAAAGCCACATTCCTCACTCTGTTTTGGGAGGCTGGCGCCTAGACCTAAAAATCATCACTGTCGCGCAGGAATTTCAGCTTTTTCTACCCGGTAAGTAATATACTATTGAGTGTCAATGATTCAATCTTAAAACTGGTATTTCACATAGCAATGATGTGAAATAACGACAGTCAGATGTTACAGTCTTTGAACCATAAGCGAATCTACCTATACATCCAAATATGACCTTATTTAATTCCTCGCTCACCCAACTCATCACAATAAGACACAATTTTCAGACAATAACCTTCTTCAACATGTAGGGATTTTCTAAATAAAAGAAAATATTATTGTAGTTATGCATGACAACAATAGCGCTGAAATAAATGCAGTACAATAATTCAACAAGTCTTAAATAAAGGGTTTTCCAATAAGAGGTGTTATTCTGAATAGCCCGCTATTTCGGTAGAAGCTATAATTTTTTCACATTTGACAAGTAGAAACTACGCCATTAATAAAAAAAATGGAACGATACCCGCTTCAAGAATGCATTGAAATTATTAAAATTCACTAAAAAAATGGTGAAAAATTGGCAGAGACGGTTCGTAAAACTCGAACATTTTTGGGTCGTCGTGAAGAACTTTGTCGGACCGCAATGAAGAAATTGGTGGCAAAATTCGGGTTTTTGGAAAACTTGGTGATGTGAAAAATGAAAACCGTGCACGTCACTCAGCCGAGAATATTGCTGCTGTAGCCAAAAGTGTTGAAGAAAACCCAGGTTTGTCCATTCCTTGTCGTTCTTTGGAATTAGGCCGAAATTGGATAATATTGATCTGGACAACGTTTACTTTCAACAACACGGCGCTACGTGCCACACAAGCAACGAAACCATTGATATTTTGCGGGAAAAGTTTCCGGACCGTGTTATCTCTCGAAGAGGTGATCACAATTGGCCACCGAGATCTTGTGATTTAATACTTTGCGACTTCTTCCTTTGGGGCCACGTGAAAGAGAAGGTCTACGCCAATAGCCCAGCGTCGATTCAAGACCTCAAAGATGGAATTCGTGAGGCTATCGAGGACATAGGGCAGCCACTTTGCGATTTGGTAATGGAAAATTTCATTGCAAGGATATGGTCCTGTAAGCGTGGTCGTGGGGGTAATTTGCTTGATGCTATTTTCCACTATTAACGGCATAGCTTCGTCTTCATAATGAAATAAACATCCGATCATTTATATTGAAAACGGATATTTTTCTCTGAATATCCAAATATCACCTCTGATTGGAAAACCCTTTACATAAACAAGTCAACATTAAAAGACTAAACACTACTTGCAAAACTACATACAAATACTAAATACTACTGAAATTCGAAAAAACTATATTCAAGCACAACGTTTCAGCTGGAACAAAATGGTGTGAATGTGTATGGTCTTACCCTAGAAGGGCTGCTTCTTCTGCAATTGTACCGGAAGAAGGCATTTTGGTATTTGTGTTCACGCTATTTGTCCTAAAACAAAAAAAGGGAAAATGAAAAAACAAGATCCTCTATTCAACTACTTCGAAGAGGTTAAAGCTCGCCACCAAATATTTTTTTTAGTTTTTTGGATAAATTATTGGTTAAACACAATGTCACAACAACGATGTTAAGTTATTGAAAAGACGCAAATGCATAATAAGCACAAATATTTACATTTTTTATAACACAAACAAAGCGTTGATATTGAGATCATCGAATATACGTACAAATATTTGGTATTAAAACGAAAAAGCAAGAGGCTAAATTCACGAAACAAGTTTTTCTTTACAATTTATAGTTCAAGTTGAACTATACTAAAGCCCAAAAAATTTTCGAATGAATTCAAAGTTTCTTCAAAAATATTCTTGAATAGGTCTTCAGCCTAATAAGTTCTAGTTATGATAATTTTTCATTAGCTCGATTAATCAAAATAATGAATGTTATCAATTGATAGAAATAAATGATTTGAAGAATTTCAAGAGTAATATTCTGAACTAGCCGAGGAGATCCCATGTTTTAAATAATAGGCAATTCCATTATTCGTATCATACTCCGGACGAGGATATTTTCATCCTCTATTCTATATTCTGAGCTTGGTAGAACATTCAGTTATATTCGGGGATTTCCTTTTCCGACATAAATGGCATTTATATTTTCCACTAATTTCCTTCTATGCTGAGGAGACTGTGAGACAACGTAGACTATATTGCTGAGTCATAAATAATTCCATGATCTCTCAGGATTTCATGCTTCGAATGTTTCGACTAGTATTTTCCACTACTGTAGCCCTTGTCCACTCACCATCTCGTTTAATATATGTAGTTCTCATTATGGCCAAGACCATTTATTATAAATTATCACGTTTTGTTCCATTTCTTTCACAAGGTTTCCTAAGAATCATTCATAGGAGAAGTACGAGTCTCCAATGTGTTTCTGCACATGACTTCAACGACATCCTTTTCGTTTTGCGAAGGTCTAAGTTGACAGCCTCTATAACCTTGTTTTGGTCACGTCTATGTAGATACAAGATTCATCTACCATACCTTGAGTCCAAATTACTCTCTCTATAACTGACCGTTTAGTGCCAGATTTTTCATGGACCTCAGAAACTAAAGTGGTTTCAGGGATGTGATATCTTAATTCCTGATAATATGCTTGCCCAGGTAAGGAACAGCTACCATCCAGATCTTGTGTTCTCTACTTTACTCTTTCATGGAAAACCACTAGAGTACGACGAGTAACTCATTACGAATAATTCTTATTATGGTCAAGACGATTTATTATAAATTATCACGTGTTTTTTCCATTCATTTCACGAGGTTTCCTGAGAATCATTCATAGGAGAAGTACGAGTCTCCAACGTGTTTCTGCACATGACTTCAACAACATCCTTTTCGTTTTACGAAGGTCTAAGTTGACAGCCCCTTTAACCTTGTTCAGGTCACGTCTATGTAGATGCAAGATTCATCTCGCATACCTTCAGTCCAAATTACTCGCTCTTTAGCTCGCTGTTTAGTGCCAGATTTTTCATGGACCTCAGAAACTGAAGTGATTTCAGGGATGTGCTATCATAATTCCTGATAATATCCTTGCCCAGGCAAGGAACTGCGACCATCTAGTTCAGGCATGGGCCACCTACGGCCCGGGAATTAAATTTTCTTGGCCCGCAAATAATTTTTTTCACCCACGACAAACCTCCACATTAGCTCTTTGAAGCCAACCTAATATTGATGCTCTTGCAAAGAAAACGCAATCTTAGGTGTCTCATTAGTTGAGAACTCCTGACCGATGAGCCACAAGGTTTTTCTTAATTATGTAAGTTCAAGTTGTTTCATTTCTTCCATTGTGAGGAACATATAAGGTTTATTTATATTTTGTTGAATTGATTTTATTACTGTTAGAAATTTCATTTTGGCTTGTGGTCTACGACAAATTTTTCTATTTGGCCCCTTACAAAAAAAGGTTGCCCATGCCTGATATAGATCTTGTGCTTTCTACTTTACTCTTTCATGGAAAACCACTAGAGTACGACAAGTAATTACGGCAATACATTGGCATTGGCATCATATGCGCTCGGTGGCTTCTGTCGCCGATCCATATAACCTGCAAATATGCTATCTTATATGATCTAGTGTAGGTGATATCTCACGAAACAATGACCTGTGAGAAGGCCATTAAGCAGCCTCAATCTTTTCTTTGGAAGGTGCAATCAGTCTTTTTGCTTGCCTTTGATATCTGTTTTTCCCAAGAATCGACCTCCGTCCTAATCAGAATGGGTGATACCCATTCCAACAATGATCTGGTGGCAGGCCTTCAAATACTGCAATCATCTGCCTTAGTGCCATCTGACTATCAGAGGCAATGCAAATTCTGGCTCCCTTGTACGAGAGACTCGGGCGCATTTCTCTGTGTCCAGAGTTTCTGGACATCATTTATTCTCTTCCTAAAGTCCCTCAAGATATCTCTCATGTTTTTCCTAACTGATTGTGAGAAAACCCGGTTGTTTTCTTAGGGAAAGTTGAGTAAAATTAATTCATTCGACTGTATACATTGGGACTCATAATTTCATCGATCTGTATACCATCATTTAATTGGCGTGACGCACTGATGTATTTTACAATATGCACAATTCCACAGTTTTTTCAGCTGCGTTCGATCGATAAGCCGCAACCATGTAATAATAAGCTTTCAGCTCTCAATTACATGGAGTTTACCTGGAAGTGGCACAGAACCTCACCTAAACATGGCGTGGAAAACATGATACGTGGCGGCGGTATCCATTTACTAAACGAACGTTAGCGAAACTTGATAATATCGAGAAAATATTGAATGTATAGATGTTCGATCTATAAGGCAACAAGAAGCCATCTCCAATTACGGTCTTCTATATGCAAAGGTCGAGAACCGCTTCGTGGAAAGCTTATAAGTGAATGAAGAATAGTGGTGAAGCATAGTGTGGGTGGTAGATGAATTAAAATACATATTGCGAAAGCATGCAGGTTGCATCTTACCTTTGATATCGCTTAGTTGCTGTCAAATATGGGTAAATGTTATCTGATAGTTACAGCAAAATACAGTGCGCGTCAAAATTATGGAACAAATTCATTTTCTCAGAAGATAAATATTTGGCAACAAAATCCTGAAATAGGTCAATTTTTGTTTCACTTTAACCAAATTTTTATGCATTTTGCAAAAAAGTACCACATGACCCACTTTTCCTATTCAAAAAATTTGAAGGGTTGCATAAAAATTCGGTAAGAATTAAAGAAAAGTGACCTGTTTCAGGATTTCGTTGCCGAATATTTTTCTTCTGAGAAAATAAATTTGTCCCATAATTTTGTCGCGCACTGCATGAAGTTATATCGATTGTTTGTTGTGATAGATGGCACTATCTTTTTTACCACTGTTGATAGTCGCATTGTGGAAAATAACTATTTTTAGTTTCTAAGGTGTCGAATTATCGTTTTAAAATTATATAACCAGAATCTTCAACTTCAGAGAACTATCCTCTCGTATACTGGTTTGGGCGAAGAAAATTACAATCTATCAATTCAGTGATTTTTTTCAAAAGTAAACATATGTCGTGTGTAAGGTCGTTGAAGAGCTCGTGATAGATAAAAATTTATCATATTATTTTTTTTCGTTCACTTAAAACATGTGGTGATTAGGAAATAAGACAAAACTCTTTACTAGCAGGATACTGGATTGGACGACGTGGTACAATTAAATGGCCACCAAGATCCCTCCGACTTGAAGCCACTAGATTACTTTCTCTGGGGATGTCTAAAATACAAACTTTATCAAAACAAGCCGGCTAATATTGAAGATCTTAGAAAGGGTTTTGGCTTGCGGTAATACTGGCCCAATGTTCATTCCGCTATTCCCCTTATAATCACACAGCATTATGTCCATAGATCATGACTCTAAATACTGAAAAATTTCAGTATTTTTAATCTCATTCGAAAACTATCCAAAATAAAGAATTTGTGTCTGTAAAAGGAGACTACCATTCATTTTTTATTTAGAATCGAATGCTGTAAAATGAATATGGGGTTGCCATTTGAAAAACTCCAAACTTTTCAAATTTTTAGTTCAACATTTTCGGATCAAAATTTTCTAAGAACCTCACGATGTATCAAAATACTGATTATACCACATGAATGCATGTATTATCTACTATGAGACTGCTGAGTTTGGTTACGTTCGCATAGAAAATAATCGAGATGTCCAAAATTTCAAGAATGTGTGCATAACTTGGCAAAAGTGCATGACAGAGAATTTTATTTGGAAGGTTATACTGCGAATTTAGTATTGAATCGATACATAAATAAAAATATAGGTAGTTCCATTTGAAGTAAGAAAGTATTTATGCGTTTGAGACGTGGCAACACTGTCGACTTGAAAATATTTTAGGCGAAGAGTTCCTTCATCATCAAGGTTCCACCACTCCCAAGTTGAGTGGGATTGCAGCTAAGGGGTTGAACAGCTAGGGTTTTAATAAACACGTAGAACTATGCTCATATTTCAAATATTGGCAATAATGAAAAACACATCGTGTCATACAAAAACAACAACGCTGTGAAGATGTTGTTTTGACCGAGAACTCACGAACGGACAGTAAATAACGTGGGCAATAACACCGGGATAAATTTTGCTGCCACACTTTTAATTCGTCTGGAGAAATTGGTTGGCACGAAATCCACTGTAATCTGGCTGAAAGTATTGCGTTTCGAGGTTGTACGGTTTGTAGATGTGTTGGAAATTAATTTTCCCGGGAAATTCAGTGACCTTGAAAATTCTGTGTCCCTGCGGAACTCCTAATGGATTGAGGAATGCAAATTTGAGAAGCTTCAGTTGTTTAATTGCAAAAAGTTCCTTAAAATTCAATGAAATATATTCAAATATAATACCACTAGAGATGAAATTTTGCCGGCAAACTTTCTCGATTGTGATATGAAAGTTTGTTGCTTAGGCTATTTCGCGAATGATATTTGTATGAAAATCACGAGCCGTCAGGCGTGTGATTTTGAAAAATGTCATGAGCGAAATTGCCGATAAGCAACGAACAAATCACCGAGTGAATAACAGCCATTATACGCGAGTAGCATAAGCATACTATACTTTATCCACGACTACTGAATATATTTCTTGAAGATTTCAACATTTGGCGAACGCGACAAGACCCTTTTATGACGAGCATGGAAAAAGTCAAGTTTTCACATGAGAAATTTATGGAGAACTGCATCTGACAGCAGTGAATTAAAATCTCATTATTCCCTTGTGATTATTAATGGATATATTAAGGCCGAGCACAGAAAGGTACAATGGACGGATTTCACAACAGTCGTGGATAAAATCATTATTATTCGAAAACTAAGTGCGAGGATGGTGCGCGAGTAGCTGCGCTTCGTCTAAACCCGACTTTACGTTCGAAGTTACACTGTTCCAGACTGGACGGACAGTATTACTTTCAGAGCCCGTTTCACCACTTACCGGTATATGTCGAGCAGATCATTGAAATGAATATATCTTCAGTGATTAAAATTGACATCTTTCAGATTTTTCGGTCGGTTTTGTCTTTTTATGAACTTCACGATATTTCATAAAAAATTATAAGAAAAGTCCTGAGCAGGAGGTTTTGAGCGCTCGTTCTTTTGTGGAGCAATAAGACTATTACCTCAAAATTTTTATGTAACTTGAAATGATAAAAAAATATAAATGCAAAATTCCAGACGATCAAGTTATATTCTGGAGTTTATTCGAAAATTTGAGATTGATACCAAATATATAAATGGAGAATCTCAGCACAATTGGAATTATATTCTGAAAATTATTCAAAGAATGAAATATTTAAAGAATGAATAATTACAAAAATTAAATTATATGGTCTGATGATCCCCTTGAAATTTGCATGAACATTCAGTATATAGTTTGTAATTCTCAAAATGAATTCCACTCGAATCAGATATATTTGTTATGGAAATATAAAGAAACTTTTTTCAATATTCCAATTGGATTTTTCTATGGTTCTGTTATTACTCTGGCCACAAAATTCTGAATAAAGATTCAAGCCGGGTTTCACAAAAACCCCGATCACGTTGATTGATGAAGTGTCATTATTTCTGTGCTAATTTCAGTTCATTTGTGACGTAAACCATCGAAATTTTCTCAAAATCAACGATTTGATTGCCAATCAAGTTGTGAAACCCGCGGTCAGTATATCAATTTTTATTCACAGAAAAAATTTCACTCGCATCGGATATGCACTTATGGCAATATAAAGATTTTCAATATTCCAATTGGTTCTGTTAGAGCTATGCCCACGAAATTTTGGATGAATCAGAATATCGATTTCCATTCACAAAAAAATTTTTACTAGAATCGGATATCTTTTCAGGGAAATATGAAGTTTCTTTTTTTAAATATTCCAATGGAATTTTCTATGGTTTGATTACACTATGGCCACAAAATTTGCATGAGGCTTGTTATCAGCATCTTGCATTTGGCCGAAACATTCATTCCGATTGGTTCCGAAATATTGAGGAACACAAATTTTGAATGGCCATATTTTATGGAATACCCTGTACGATTTGGCTGGTTAGCGAACTCAACCGAGCCATTTGGGACCCGAACTCATCCTGAAAATTTCAAGTCTCTAGGACATCCCATCCCAGTTATTGTACTAACAGACGGCCGAACGGCCCTATGGGCAGAAATGAATTTCACCACGAATTCGTCATCAGGGAGTCTAGCCCAATCGTTTAGACCATGTTCGGCTCAAAATCAGATAATTACAGACATTTGGCAAAACGATATAGGACTCGAAGTAGAACGAGCGCTCAAAAACCTGAAAAAATCCACTATGATAAATGAAGATGAATTTTTTTCTACGAAATCTTGCATTAATAACAAAATTTTTCGTTCATTATAACCAAGTCTTCAAACAGGCCCGTAGCCTCGGATCCTTTATCGGTGAGTTTACTTTTATCGTTTGAAACATTCAATCGACTTCAAATTCGAAACTCACGGACATTTGGCCAAGCACGCAAACATTCACAGAAATTGAAGATAGATTAATTAAAATCATCCAATCAATCAAAGGGATCGCAATAATGTAAAATCGAATCCGGCAGAGTGGAAACCTCTCAGTCGATCCTCGTATAAAAAATCTCATTAAGGAAAGACGTCAGTGTCTTATAGATCTTGACGCTCCTGTCTTCAAACAAGACGAAACTAGATCTGGCCGGACGAGGCAATTACTGTCTCCGTAATTGCTCGGTGCACAACCCAGAGCGGAAAACGAGCAAGCTTAATGAAAAATTTTCAATACAGAACGCTAAAGCCTGGCGGAATAACCGAATCGATAATGTTCACTGAACAAACGAAGTACAGGGTGTCCAGAAAGGGTATCGGGTATTTGTTTTCGAGCCATATTCAAAAACGGGACGTCTAAAAGAGCGAGAAGGGGTTCGTGGCGTCCGCCATTTTGTGGAGTTTTAGTCACGATGGAACAATACTCGGAACGCATTCCGCATTTTGCGTATGAGCGTATTATCGTAATGGTGGTTCAATAGTGACTGCTCAACATCTCTATCGTGCGGAATATCTACACGCCACGCGACAAATGACGATAGCATTAGGAAATGGATCAGGATGTTCGAGAATACAGCTGCGACAATTAAACTTCAAAATTTTACAAATGAATTCTTCCATAGTATGTTCTCTCGAGATCAAGAAATGTAAAATAAATAAAATAAAAACACTACTATTGTTATTAAAATCTTCGGCTATCGATTTCGGAATTATTCCATCATCAGGCCAGTGTCTTGAATTAAAATGAACAGAAACTGTTTAAAAACATTAAAAATATTAAAAACGGTTCAAAAAATTTTAACAATTCTGACAGAGGAGAACCGTTTTTAATATTTTTAATGTTTTTAAAACAGTTTCTGTTCATTTTAATTCAAGACATGGCCTGATGATGGAAAATTCCGAATCGATAGCCGAAGATTTTAATAAACAATAATAGTGTGTTTTATTTTATTTATTTTACATTTCTTGATAAACTTCAAAACTCTGGTCGTCCTCGTTTACTTCGCGATGAAGAAACAATGAAGAAGTTGAGGGGTCGGTTCGTCAAAATCCGTCTTTATCCATCCGAAAGCGAAGCCAAGCGTTGTTTTTGAACATCAAAAATCGTCTTTACTTTCGATTGTAGAGAAAGACCTTACATCTAAAAACCTATTAAATTCAATTGATTCAAGAATTGAAGGATGCGGACTATGCTAATCGACTGATTTTCCGAACGAGATGCTGCAGCGATTCAACAAGTCATTTCGCGAGAGGTGGTAACATCAACTGGCCTCCCAGAAGCCCCGACCTTAGGCCGTTTGACTATTTTGCATAGGGATACCTTAAAAGTAAGTTTTATCAAAATAATCCGACGAATCGAAACCAGATGAAGCGAAAAATCAGGTCAGAAATGGCAGCAATATCAATATAGCTATGTGTCAACGTGTTATCGCCAATCTTCGTTCCGTTTAGAAGAGTGCCAGCAACGCAACGGTCATCATTTGGATAAAATTATCTTTTTCAAATAATTCTCCA
Source organism: Propylea japonica (assembly GCA_013421045.1). Classification (NCBI taxonomy): domain Eukaryota; kingdom Metazoa; phylum Arthropoda; class Insecta; order Coleoptera; family Coccinellidae; genus Propylea; species Propylea japonica. Next base: position 109,547,719 of record CM024239.1, read on the forward strand.
ATTCATATGTTAATAATAAACAATAAATTTCTTCATTGTTCACAAATATTTTGTTTCATTGAACTTACAAATACCCGATACCCTTTCTGGACACCTGTATAAGTCCTACTTCCATACAATTTATTGAAATGTAAAATTGACGACTAGTTTCGGGACTTCAAGTAGTCCATTTTCAAGTCAAAGCTACAAAATGAATTCCATAAATAGTTAAAACAACACAACACATACACGGACAACTTACATACACGCTAAAAAATTACTGAAACTTCTATAAAATTCAAAAAAATATACAATAATCATAGGAGAGGTTTTATTCTTCAAAAAATACCACACAATATGTTTTCATATTCCAACCGTCAAGGAACAGCACAATCAACTTCAAATTGAAATTTGTTAAGACGACATCTAACCAAACGACATTAAATTTAATAATAATTCAAGATAACAAAACACATTCTGAAAAATTATTAAATTCAATACTTCAATTTGAAGTTGATTGTGCTGTTCCTTGGCGGTTGGAATATGAAAACGTATTGTGTGGTATTTTTTAAAGAATAATAATTCTCCTATGATTAGTTGTATATTTTTTGAATTTTTATAGAAGTTTTGACATTCAGTAATTTATAGCGTGAATGTAAGTTGTCCGTGTATGTTTTGTATTGTTTTAATTATTTATGGAATTAATTTTGTAGCTTTGACTTGATAATGCGACTACATAAAGTCCCGAAATTAGTCGTCAATTTTAACATTTCAATAAAGATTGTGGGAAAATGGGACTTATTCTTCGTTTGTTCAATATGGTGACCCCACATTTATCAATCTTTCAATTTAATGTTCACTGAAACTATCTTGAATAGTTGCAAGTAAAAAATATGGATGATAAGGTAAAACCAGGATAGATGCCCAAGTGGGATAGATGTCTAACTACCGAAACATGAAACAAAAAATTAATTTTAAGTAGGAACCACAGTCACTTTGGACCTCAGTTTTGTAAAAATTATTGTAAAGTCGTTTTTCGTTTGTGTGCGATCATGTCCGCAGCGAACTTCACAAACACGCCCAAAGTTTTTTTATTAGAGGTGAATATTTGCCGCAGTATAATTTTTGAAGTAGTGATGAATTGCGTTATATTTTTCACTACGTCAACACAGTGGTTGTTGAGTGTATCGGGTGTCCTAAATTCGTTGTCTAATGAGGATCTCAGAATCCCGATGAGCTAGAACAAAATGTAATGAAGACAAATTGATTACTTCAATGAATTCTACTGAAAAAAATGCCTGTATAATGTTTTAGTTCCATGTTTATAACTTCAGTAATAAAAAAGTTATGAGAACTTTTCATTTGACGTCATTTCCAATTTTCTCTAATAGCTCGAAAACGGTTCGACTCAGAAGGTTGTGGTTGTCACCAATGAATTCTCTCAAAAATCGAGCCCTAAAATGTGCCACTCATTTTGTTCTAGCTCATCGGGTTTCTGAGATCCCCTCACTAGACAACGAATTTAGGGCAGCTGGTACATCTGAGTATAAATAGTTGCGGTTTTTTCTCAATTTATTCAGAAAAGTCATGGGCATCTATCCCTATCGAAAAGGATAGTTGCCTTGATTTTTCGAGGTATAGGTGCCCCTTGGGGCTTCATACATTCGCTACCCATACATTCTCTACCCATTTTTGGCCTGAGTGTTATTTTTTTTAAGATATAAATGAATAAACCGAGAAAATCAACGAAATATACCAATCTATTCGAGTAATTTCTGTTTAAGTTGCTGAAAACTAAAAACTCTATCTTCTTAACTGATTTTCGATTCGTAATGTTATTTTGATTTTAAGAGAGAATGACTATTTTTGTTGAGACCTAATATTTTATCAATTCATCATAAATGTGTGGAATAATGCTTTATGTTGATATGAATCGTTCTTCTTTTCGATTAATATACGCTTTTGAGAATAAATTAGGCTTCTTATGTTATATTTGGATTATGTTGTAACACTTTCATACAGTTGAAAACCCCAAAAAAGGGTTCCGCAAAATCAAATTTTTGTGAAATTTGGGATTGCAATGTTACTTGAAAGTCTCAGCATTTCAAATCAAATATGGGGCTACCTACATAAGGCAATTAAAAAAGTGGGGCATCTATCACAGTTTTAACATGATTAAAAAATTCTCGTGGCTTTTTGAATCGAAATAAATAATATTGAACTACGTGATGGTGGTGGTCAATAATTTCTCATTTCGATCTCGATATCTAGAAAATTAATAACTTCCCCACGAAGGAAAATACGTCCACTCAACAAAGGAAATAATCACCAATCGGCCGTTTTATTAATTCAAACTCTCAATGACAATATTATATGACTTTATTGTTGTTGACATAAATCGAATCAATTAATTTGTTTACATCATACGAATCAGATGCTTCTGCGCGCTTGTTCACATTGGAAAAACGATGAGTCCAATAGGTATTTGAATATCCTGAGAGCTATAAATTTTCTCCTTTTTATTTATGAATTCATCTTTCCTATTCAAACCTTTAACTTACCATGAAAATTTCAAGTTTTAAAGTTGTTTCCTCCGGAATTTATCATGTTCACAGTCGGCCGTACCAATTTCATCTTATTCTTATATACAGGATGTTCGTAAATTTATGCGACAAACTTCAGGAGGTGATTCCGCAGATCATTTGATGAAAAAACTCATAAATGTAGGTCTGAAAGATACGAGTTGTTGAAGTTTTACTTAAAAACTGACTGAAAAAATTGGTACGCCACTGATATTTCAGAGTAACGATTGATTGTGGATTCTTCAATTTGTCTTTTTCTCGTGAGGGGCGCCGTTTCCATGTAACATCTCATAAACTACAGAATGTGTTTAAATCCCAAAAATTCGCGTTAAAATGGTTTATTTTCTTACATAAAACGACGAATTTTTGTCACAAAATAAATGAAGAACTCAAAAAGAACTGTTGGTTTAAAATATCTCAGTGGAAAACCACTTGTTTCAGTCAGTTTTCAAGTGAAACTACAACACCCTGTATCTTGGAAACAACACATTTCCGGACCTACATTTATGGGGAGTTTTTTTCATAAAATGATCTGAGGAATCACCACACAAGTTTGACGCATGAATTTGGGAACACCCCTAAGAAGAGCTTTACAGGAAGCGAAGAAGTTATTCCGAGCTTTCTTATCGATGGATTTGAAGTAAAGAACAAGATTAATTCTCTAATCACTCAAAATATTTCATCAACAGGCAAGTTGATACCTATTAGTTGATAAAATTCATGATATTCCATGGTTATATTCCGTAAATCAACTTGGTTGGTTTGGTTGGTATTTTTCTGTTCCGTCAATATGATATTCTCAGTTGGTTTCTGCGAAATAGTTTATTTACGGAACCCGAATACAGAAAAAAGCGATAATATTCAGCTACCGGAACAACCGAGGATATTCTTCGTTTCCTTTGGTTGGTTATCTTTTTGAGATTTATGTTATTTCAAACTTAAATCGTTGTGCTAGCTGTATATTTTATGTTCTGTGCTGTGATTTGTGTTGCTGAATCAGACTGAATATGTTTTCCATTTTAAGTCGTGTCGATTTATTTTCTGATTGTTTTCTTCCATTCATTTAAGGATTTTGACATTTGTCCGATTCATTTCGAACTATGTATTTCTTTCCTCTAAATATGTTGTATTAAAACATTATTTTATTAATGCATTTTAGGTACTCTATTTTTAAATTGTTTTTAGTCCGGTCTATTTAGACCAAAAAATGAGAGTGAAGTTACATAAAGTCCCAACAAGCTGAATTTCTGTGAAGTTGTTCAAAACATAATTATAAACAATGTCTAAAAGTTCCTCATCATTCCCCTGTGAGGAAAAAAATTTATTCGAGGTCAAATGTCAAAAAAAATGAGTTTTTCGCGATTTTCAGCAAAACGGTAAGTTTTATCATAAAAGTACCTCAGACAAAAATTGTAGATCATAAAATTATCTATAAAAAATGTATCAATACTTTTTTTCTTACGAGCCACCCTTTCTGAGATATAACGATTCAAAAAGTTATAACTACTCGCTAAGTACACTAACTCATAGGTGGCGTGAAAACGTGTGCATATTATGACGATAACGACTTTTATATCTTTTTGAATCGTTATATTTCAGAAAGGGTGGCTCGTAAGAAAAAAAGTATTGATACATTTTTTATAGATAATTTTATGATCTACAATTTTTGTCTGAGGTACTTTTATGATAAAACTTACCGTTTTCATGAAAATCGCGAAAAACTCATTTTTTGACATTTGACGTCGAATAAAATTTTTTCCTCACAGGGGAATGATGAGGAACTTTTAGACATTGTTTATAATTATGTTTTGAACAACTCACAGAAATTCAGCTTGTTGGGACTTTATGTAACTTCGAATGTCTAAATAGACCGGACTATTTAGTGGAAACAATATCTGGGTGAAGGAACACCTTTCTTTTTCGTCTACCTAAATGATTCCTTCTTCTAGCTAAATTCTAAATGAATAATATCATTTTAAGATGCACCTAACCTAAAAATAGTCAACCCAACCTAAATAGTCACACAGCAACCGAAATACTTTCTGTAAATAAAATTCAACCAAAACTACAAGCAGATCACCGCTGTCAAAATATTATCGATCTGGTTGCATCGGTTGATTTACGGAATATACCCCATATAAAAACCCGAAAGTATTTCGATGTAATAAATGCACGTGAAATTATTCAAACGATATCTGTCAGATAGTTATCAGTAACTTATCAGCAAATGGTGAAACAGGCCCTAAGAGTGGCAAACGAGCAAAAGGGGTATAAATCTTCACGGGGAAAATTCCAGAAAACAAAAAAGCATTTTCGATTTGTACTCTGATAAAAGGCAACCCCCGTACCGACATAGGGGCAGAACGTTAGCCCCATGTTCTCCAAGGAATCAAGTTCGAATCTTCAAGAATGGACGATGCCCTTGTGGTGGTCAAGTAGGACGAATATCGATTGCAGATTCAGATGCCCCAGTTCCATGTCGGCCGAATCCAAGAAACCACATGGATTCAATTATAACCGTGGGCGATACGTAGCTGAAACAATGGTTTCCTTCGTTACATCGTTCTATATTAATTTCCATTTCCTGACAATGCTTTCAGTTGTTGCTATCAGATTCGTTTCAGCCCGTATTTCACCGTGGATGATTCTCTTGAAAATGGGAAAACGAGCCGATGAGTCACAGAGGAATCAACGAGCCAAATCGAAAAAATTGGGTATGATAGTAAGACCCTCCATTTGCTCCGGATGGGTAATTTCTGTCGACTTCCTTTGTTTTGTTGGTGGTTTCCAAAGGGATGTGTAATAAATTTCACAATTCAGAACAGAGGAAGGCATTGTATTCTGAATAACAGTTTCTGTATTCTGAATTTAGGAATACCAAATAATTGTGGAAAAGGTCTAAATAACCTGAAGCCGAGAGAATTGAAAATGAAAAAAAATTGATAGTACTCCTAGGTTGAGTCTATTTCTAGATAGCACGGACCTCAGAGTAAAAAGTAAACCTAGGGTTGCCTTCACACCTTTGTTATGCAGCCAAGTAGAATTTGTTTATACACGAGAACAAACTTCCGGCGTTGCGAAATCGTGCGTATGTTTATTCCGTATTCCGCTTGCGTCTATTACAGATAATTCTGTCAGATTGTCAACATTGTCTGTTAGTGTTTAATTTCTTGATGCGATATGTTTACATTTTCATTTCGATTTGAAATTCATAAACTGAATTATTTCAATGATTTGGTTGAGTTTATTGTAGCTTAAGGCTATTCCGTTAATTATAGGTAGGGAAAATTACGAAAATGTTGTATAATATTGGAGGAATTGGAGAAATGCAAATTCAACCAATTGTTTACTTACCCCAGTGTGGCAGTAAAAAGCTTTACATCTCACTCTTATACTTGGTTGATTAAAATGCAGCGTACGCGTAGGGGCATCTCTATGTTATTTCTTACTCTGAGGCACGGACATGAGAATGAAGCGCATTTTTCGTGATCAAACTTCTAGGGTAAAAACTGTGCAGAAATATCTGTAATTTCTTAATTCAGAAAAAGTGTTTTCTGATCCTATTCGAAGAATGGACAGTGCAGGGCCTACTGAGAAAGCTGAGCCTGCATCAAAATCAATAAGAAGAGTAATTTACTAAATTTGAAAAATGGTGCAAGGAACAAAGCTCAAAAAGGCCCAAGGCTTCATCATTGTTATTTTGACATGAGAGTTGATTACCCAGTATTGTGGGTTTGAAGGGTGTTTCTTGCACATCTGGGGTTCGGAAAAATCCCCAAATGGAGAGCCAGGCCTGGTCTAATGAACTCTTCGAGTTCTAAAGCTTTTTTCAATATGCATATTTCATTTCAATGTTCGAACAAATCGTATGATCCAATAACATAACTTATACAAGAAGAGATTGTGCGTGCTATCGTTTTGCCGAAATATCTGGGAAAGGTAATTTTCTCTTTAAAAACAATAACTCTCGAACGGATAAAGTTAAAGATTCGAAATTTTCAGGGTAGGTTGAGGTCCCGAATGCCGTGGTTGGAATTTAGAAGGAGAATGATGACGCGCAAACTTGTGTAAGATTTCGTGAGGAACATGCCATAAGAAAATATTAAAGAAAATTGTCTGTGCGATGTTTACTGTCATTTTTCTGGTCGCTCTAATTATCGAGTGGAAGCATTCAGGGATTTGAAAATTCCACGATAGATTCGATACTTCAAAACTTTATATCTTTCGCAAAGAAGCACAATCGGTTAAAAATTTTATCAATGTCAAACTTGATTGTAAGAACTGAAAGAAGCGCGAGTATATCTGCACTAAATAAGGTCAGAATCGCATAATAAGAGGCATTTCGAAAAATTTAAATTCTAGCCAGTCTGGACCTAAATGGTCATAATAACCTCCTCATTTCAGTTCGTTAGTTGGCCAAATCGCTTGGTTAGTTTCGTTATTGTTACTGGAATATTTCCTTCATGTTCCTCAGTATTTCTGAAATTGTTCATCTGATCGATTTGAAATTTATTATTGAAGTGGGAATTTGAAAGGGGCTAAGGACAGCTAAATTTGGTAGAGTTATCGGCGTGTTAACGATCGACTGTAGCAAACTTTCATGATAGGTTGGGAATTTTGAATAGGAAAGTTAAATTCATAAATGAATATAATGAGACCAATACTTCCACATAAATATCGTTTTTTATATGAACAAGTTTTGACCTAGACCTAAGACTTTCTTGAATTATTTTATTTTTATAACGGTGAATATAAATAAAACGTCTTCCTGATGAAATTTTTTCATGAGAGTTATGTGTATGGAAGCCAAATTTACTTTTTCTTTTCAAATCAGAAAGTGATCTGATTAAGTTCAATACCATATTGTTAAGAAATTAATGGAATAAAGCGACTGAATATGAAGAATATTCTCACATCATTGCTGATAGGAAACAAACCATTCAAAGAGATCATGAATAATCGTGTTCGAGAAACTTAATCTCGCAGCGATGTCTCGAAAGCTTTGCATCAATCAATACTATTATCAGGTACACCCTGATTCGCTTCATTTGACCTTTCAAATTATAGTGAATCTTCAATATCCAAATATTTAGGTCAAAATTCCGGCAGCAATTTTCCTCATTAATTGAGTTCCTATCCGTCGAAAATATACCGGGTGTCCCAGTAAGTCAAGTTTCAATGGATTATTTCAGCCATTTCGAAAGACATTAATGTGAAAATGTCATGTTTTGCAATTCTTTCACGGGACCTTCATTTGAGAAACAAGAAAATTGTCCCTTCCGGTTTGACCGCAAGTGATACTGATTTTTTTTATTTCATATATCACCTTGTATTTTTTTGCCCTTTTTGATTTATACTCAAAATAACCCTTTTAACGATGTATCACACTTTGTATTTTACTTTTGATTCGATTGAAAAACCGTCAATTGACATTTCAAATTGGAAGAATTGCAGTAGGCAACGATACTTCGTGTAATCTTGATTTTGACTTCAATAATAATTGATAATCCATGGAAACATGAATATATTATTATTTGTAACTTTCAAAGTTCTTAATTGTTGTGTGCGTGTCAAAGTAACTAAGGGCAGTATTCATAGTCATCCCTCAAGGTGAGGGTGAGTGTAAGTGTCTAATCGCCCTCGAGTAGCTGTAGCCGTGTTATAAAACATACTCATTTCATGGGTGCTAGTACTTTCCCTCAAGTTGAGGCTGGCAAAAATCGCACTCCACTCACTGAGTATGCTTTATGAAACGGCTACAGCTACTTTAGGGCGATATGACACTCACATTCACCCTTACCTTGAGGGATGACTATGAATACGGTCCTAACATGCAACAGTTTGATGCATCGTTGAAAAGGTAATGTTGAGTAGAAATCAGAAACAGTGAAAAATATACAAGGTGCTATTAAGTATATGAAATAAAAAAATCAGTGTCACTCTCGGTCAAGCCGGAAATGACTCTCAATTTTAGTTTTTCTCAGATGAAGGTTCCTTTAAGGAATTGCAGAAAATGAAATTTTCTAATTGGTATTTTTCGAAATGGCTGAGGTAATCCATTGGAACAGATATTCTGGGACACATGGTATATTTCATGTTGAAATATCTGGTGGTTTAATAAGTAGGTACAGCTTCTAGTTCAATTATTGCGTGTTCATAGGAAAACAGCGTGCTATCGCTTTGCCGATATGTCTGCAACTTTCGAATTTTTGTCCGGCAATGGTCTCAAACGTCTCGGTTGAACATTACGATGAAGAATCGGAATCCAAAATGATTCTGTCCGGCCGTGAACACGATAAATTTCGAAAGGATGAAGTCATAGTTCTGAAATTTCAAGGGGAAGTTCGAGTTCTGCATGCTGCGGATGAGGTTGTTAACAAATCGATTCAGCAGTTTCGGATGAAAATTACGGAGTGAAAGATAAAAAACGGAGCGACGACGATGATGTTAGCGCCATCTATGTGTCAGGTAAGTACTAAACTTCAGGAGAATGGGTAAAATCTAAGATTGTAGAGGCCATTTTGAGCAAAACAAGGACATTTGAAAACATTACCATGATTGCATAAAGGTAACCTATTCGTGGCTTCATTTTAGTTGCGTTTCGTATTGTGTTTGTGTTTATCTATTTTGTGTGTGCATCTTTTGAAATTCAAAATGTTTTACGGAGGATATTGTATGTTGATGAACTGCAAAATAATGAACCTGAAAAAATGAAATGTAGGTATTGAAACTCGTATCATGTATCTCTGTTTCTCGTTGCCTTTTCAATAGCAGTGCTCTCAAATGGATATAGTTTTCTGGGCGAAGAGATATTGATCGCAGCAGCTGTTATAAAATGTGCGCTGAGCATTTTTCTACAGATCAAATAAAAACAAATGGAGAAGCACTATCCCGTTGAAATTTCCATTGTTTTTCAATTCCATTTTCAAATAGTGGTTTATTTTTTATTGTTCTGATAATTCGTTATTTGTATTCAATTTCATTATTATATTTTTTGTGAGTAATGATTTCTAATAAAGGTATAGCAATACAATATCGCATTTTATCAATATCAATTCATTTCAAACAATGTAGAGATGAAAAATAACATCCTGATCTCGAAGCAAAGCACTAGCTTTGTTTTATCGATCAGGATGTTTTTTTTTCTGGGCTAGACGTCTACACCTTTTCCAATTGTAATTCAGAAAACGTAAAATGTAATTCAGAATAGCAAATTGAATTTCAGAAGATGGAAATTGTAATTCAGAATAGTAAATTGATATTCAGGAATGGTGATTTGAATTTCAGAATAGTGATATGTAATTCAGAAAGCGTAATTTGAATTTCAGAATAGTGATATGTAATTCAGAAAGAGTAATTTGAATTTCAGAAAATATAAATTGTAATTCAGAATTGGTGATTTGAAATTCGGAAATGGGAAATTGTAATTCAGAAATGGTTGCATGTACTCGAGATATAATGAACATGAATATGTACCTATTTATATCTATGTTATATAGTACATATATCTATACATTTTCTGAAATTCAATTTATAACTTCTGAATTACAATTTCCTTTTCTGAAATGGAATTTGCCATTTCTGAATTTCAATTCACTATTCTGAATTACAACTTTGTTTTTCTGAAATACAACTTAATAACCTAATCTGAATTTCAATTTCGCTTTTCTGAAATTGAATTAACTATTCTGAAATTCAATTTCTGTTTTCTGAATTACATATTCCTATTCTGAAATACATGTTCCCTTTTCTGAAATTGAACTTTGATTTTCTGAATTACAACTGTAAAAGGTAGGAAAATTTAATTCAAAGGACCCCGCACATTTTGTATGGGAATTGGCTCCCGGTAGATTTGGCTGAAAATTTGATATGATGTTCTACTGATCCTTCTGATCAAATATCTAAACAGTCATGAAGCTGAAAAATGCATACTTCTAGGAGTTTTTAGCGATTTTTTGTATCCATTATGGCTTACGTATTATAGGAATTGGCTCCGGTGGATTTGGCTGAAAATTTGATATGATGTTCTACTAATCCTTCTGATCAAATGTCTCCACAGTCACGAAGCTGAAAAATGCATACTTCTAGGAGTTTTTAGCGATTTTTTGTATCCATTATGACTTACGTATTACCGTTCACACAGATGTTTGAAAATATTTCTAATTGACAGAATCTGCTTTCAATAATCACGAAATATTTTCAAACATTTCTGTGTGAACGGTAATACGTAAGCCATAATGGATACAAAAAATCGCTAAAAACTCCTAGAAGAATGTATTTTTCAGCTTCGTGACTGTAGAGACATTTGATCAGAAGGATTAGTAGAACATCATATCAAATTTTCAGCCAAATCCACCGGGAGCCAATTCTCATACAAAATGTGCGGGGTCCTTTGGCGCCCATTATAACTGTTTTCTGTATTGAAAAATTTATCCTTTCCAGCGCCATCAATGTGTCAGAATTAATCAACTAACCGAAAAAAGTAGTCGGATTTCAGTACTAGAGTTGTAGGAGCGTTTCCTATGTTTCTATCCTTAATCTTCGGCTTCGGAGTTATCGACATTTGAAATTTGTCAGTATTAAGAGAATAGTAAAGCGCAACCTTGTGCCAAATTTTGTTACCAATGTATACGAAAGTGTTCGATTAAATTATGTATTAACTTAACATGGGAGGAGAAGTCAACCATTTAATAGCCGATAATAAAATTTATCACTATTAGAAGCCAGAAGTAGGTACTCGACGCTTTTCCATCCAAAAATTGCTTTAACACATCAGTTCTGTATTCTTTTGAAGTTTTTTTTCAGTCAGTTTTCAGTCCGAGGGGTCTATCACTGCGGAATTTTAGTGTACAAAATGCTGGAATTGGGAATGAATTACACGGAATTAGATGGAATTGCATGGAATTTGACAGCATTATAACGGAATTGTTTGGAATTGAGAAGAATTGAATGGAATTTCAATGGAATTGAACGGTATTCTGTTAGCATTGAATGGAATTGAAAATGCGCAGAATTGAACAGAATTGTGAGGAATTTAACGGAATTGTAGAGAATTTAACGGAATTGTAGAGAATTTAACGGAATTATGATGAATTTAACGGAATTATGGGGAATTTTACGGAATTGTGAGGAACTGAATGGAATTATGCGGAATTGAAAAGAATTTTTGTGAATTTAGTGGAATTATTTATCAAATTGGAATTTTAGTGTACAAAAAACTGCCAGTGATAGACCCCGAGGGGTCTAGACACCGAGGGGTCTATCACTGCGGAATTTTAGTGTACAAAATGCTGGAATTGAGAATGAATTACACGGAATTAGATGGAATTGCATGGAATTTGATGGAATTGCATGGAATTTGATGGAATTGCATGGAATTTGATGGAATTGCATGGAATTTGACGGCATTATAACGGAATTGTTTGGAATTGAGATGAATTGAATGGAATTTCAATGGAATTGAACGGTATTCTGTTAGCATTGAATGGAATTGAAAATGCGCAGAATTGAACAGAATTGTGAGGAATTGAACGGAATTGTAGAGAATTTAACGGAATTAAGATGAATTTAACGGAATTATGGGGAATTTAATGGAATTATGGGGAATTTTACGGAATTGTGAGGAACTGAATGGAATTATGCGGAATTGAAAAGAATTTTTGTGAATTTAGTGGAATTATTTATCAAATTGGAATTTTAGTGTACAAAAAACTGCCAGTGATAGACCCCTCGCTTCAGTCGTACTTAATAATTCCAAGTCTAATTTATTGTCAATAATTGTAATCATTCAGTTCGGATCTTTATAATTTCGTAATTCTCAAAAACGAACTTATCTAATACACATGGTCCTGACCAGCCTACGCAGTTTAATATTTGGGTCTAAAATAATATAGGTGAAGAAGTCGCAATTGATGTGTAAGCAATCTGGTCCTTTTGTGTTTCACGAAATGTCAGAAGGCTCATCATTCAAAACACCCCATAGAAGTGATACAAATGATGGTGGACATCATGGTTACTTAGGCAAGCATAACCATCAGTCTATTTATGCTCACGTTATTTCCTAAATGTCAAACAATACCAAGACACAAATTAAAGTTAGTAGATACATTCAAGCACACAAAAAGCAAATACTGCTAGCTCTACCAATAAACTACCACCACCAAAAAGCAACCGATATCCAAAATACCCGGAAATGTGTCGGGACCTACTGTACCTTGAGATCACAGCAGGCCTTGGGCACTTCTCAGCTAGCTGCTCGTTCCTGATGATGGTCACCGGGGCGCCTCCGCCAGAAACGAACTGAAAAGCTCTTTTGAAGCCGTCCAGAAATCCAGACGTCTGGTTCCCGGCCACAGTGGTGGGCCTGTAAATTTCGTTGGTACCCGCTAGGGAGCTGTAAGACCCGCCTGAGCTACTCGGCATCGTGCGAAGACGTTTCGTACCAGAAAAAGCTCATCATCGGGACATTTTACTAAATAAACGGTTGCTTTCGGAAAATGATTGTAACCCAGTTCTGCAATAAGGCTCCGATTAGACTGCTGAATTTGGAATAGAGGAATTTCTCAATAAAACTAATGCCACTACAGAATTATGCAAATTTGATTGAGATCAATAAATCCTGGCTCGGCTTGGTTTCGAGAAAATTATGGTGGAGGACGTAAAAAAATTGTCGCGTTTCTTTCAATACTTATTTTTTTTATTGCAGAACTAGACGAGTTCATGCAATCAAGCTAGTGAAAGCTGAAACAATAAGCTAACATCACATGAATATGATTTCAAAGACATGCAAAAGCTCACAAATTATATCCAAAAAGTGCAATGAACATAAAACTTCATTCTCTAATAAATTTGGTGGTTGTTCTATTTCAAAATGTCGCTTTAAATTTGAATTATATCACTGAAGTTTTTCACCTTTTCCATTCAATTTTGAAAATGACTTTCAGTCTCTAAGGGTTATTGTTGTCTCTAAACACCCTTACTCTGTTACCTCGTTCCGAAAAAACCGAAACGAAAACTATGACCTAAAAATATTCGCCTAGGAAAACCCTACTTTCAGTGAATAAACCCTGAGAAAATATCGATTTTCCCGACTTTACATGATATCGGAGACAACACCCTTGTTCAAAGATGACCTAATCAACCCCATTTTTCTAAACTAATACACAAAAAGAATCGTCAACCACTTACCTTGTGGGATTTAATTGAACACTCACTATTTTATTTAAAACACAACACTTATTCAATTTTCGAGGCTGCTTTCAGCCTGACGTGTGACGTTTCTCTGACTACGACGAACTGAAATTGTTCCGTCATTGGGCCGACTGCACTCACGTGACCGTTGGATTTCCGCGCGAAGAAACAGGGGCGTAGTGATAACCATTCCTCGGTCCTTAAAAAACTCACACATTTAAGTATTTCCTGAACTCTACAAGCTATTTGAATTATGGTGGATAGCCGAGTTGGTTGAAATACCTAACGATAACAAGAATGCCTGCCAAAACTCATGATTTCGAGAGCGGTCAAATTCGAGTTTCGAGATATGTTTATATCCCGTACGCCGCTGAATCGAAAAATATTGATTGAAGCGTAGGTGGAGACATCTATGAGTGTTTGAGTCAACTATGGTAAGAAGCGGAAGTTTTATCTGGATCTCAACCAGTAGCGTAGAGTCAGGTGAACATTTTCTGTCTTCGAATTCGAATAGTATTTAATTCCAGTTGAAATCAATTTCATACTACGGCGGGATATAACAGATTACAGAGGTTGCCCTCAATAAAAAAGTCAGAGCTCATATTCATCACACTTTTTTTATTGAGTGCGTAAATATTGTTGTTGCGCCATAAGTTCTTGAAATATTATTGAAATAAGTTATAAAAAAATAGTTTAGCCACGGAGGAACCATGACTTTTTTATACGGGCCATAATCATTTACTTTGTAGTTTGTTCAGCATAGGGCATTTTCACCCCTAACACACTCCCTTGGAGTCGCCCCCTCGCCACTGCATTAAAGAAAACAGTCCTTATGTTTTTCCTTCGAAAATTGTTTTCGTGGGATAGATTTCCCATTCAATTCTGAAGGAAAAAGTCTTTTGCAGAATTTCGATACAGTCGATACTTTTCTCGAGAAAAATAAAAACTTACAAGCAGTTATGATCACTGTTCATTCCATTCCATCGTATGTTCCATAGAATGAATATTCTAAGATATTTTTTATGCTCAAAATTGGTTTTGACAGAATGAACAGTGATCATAACTGCTTGTAAGTTTTTATTTTTTCTGAGAAAAGTATCGACTGTATCGAAATTTTGCATGAGGTTTTTTTTCCAGAATTGATAGTGAAATCATAAGAGAAAATCATTTTTCGAAAATCTATCCCACGAAAACAATTTTTGAACGAATATCATAGTGGGTTAATATTTTTCAACGCCTAATAATGAAGTTATGCGATCTAAAAAAATGTGAGTAACATCTACTAAGTGATTCACACTATGTATAGTTTTATGACTTAGTTATTTTAAGAAGCCATAAAAAAAATTAAAAACTGTCAATTCGTCATCTCCTTCCAAAGGCTGTATCTTGGAAGAGGGGTCAATTTTCATTTTCATCTAGGAATCATATCCCAAAGTCCCTCGCATGTGTTTACAGATACCCTGTATAAGTTATCTTATTTATTTGGATATATAAATTCTGTTAACAGAACTAATAGAGTTAAACCATCTTAATTAATGTAATGTTTTGACTCAATGAAAGACAGATTTATTTCAATTTTACCTAACAAAAATTCATTCGAATAAGTTTTTCGGAAACAGACAGAACAAAAATATTATTATGGAAATCAAAGAAATAGGTGACAAAGTCTTAATTAAATCTCAAGAACATTCTTATAAATATCAACAAAAGCGGCAGGGTCTACGATCACAACCTAATAGATAGTAGACGAGCTGACTAGAAGAAATCCATTATATTCAGAAGATGTGCAAAGAAATTTCTTCCACATGTCAAATTAATTCAGCATGTTTGCACAATACTTCAAGGGAAGTATATTTTACAACTCAATAAAAAGCTAAAAAAAAAACTTAACAGAGAATTCTGGTAGAAATCTTTCTGGGAATAGAAAAGTTTACTGCAGGGGGAATGCACATTATGAAAATAATGCCAGGGTATTACTGATTTCGGTGAGTGAAAATGACGATTTCTTTTTTTTATTCAATAAAATGAATACTGTCTAGGTATTTCAAATCTTTTCATTTCCATTATTGGTATCTAATTTATACTCATTGGTTGCTATTGGCGTTTTCGGAAACCTACTCGATCACTAACTCGGGTTACTAATTGACGGATAAACAGTTCAATTGCTGTCAATTTGTAACCCGGGTTAGTGATCGAGTAGGTTTCCGAAAACGCCAAAAGACTACCAGTATTGCATAGAGGCCCATTAGCTCAGTTGGTTAGAGCGTCGTGCTAATAACGCGAAGGTCGCGGGTTCGATCCCCTCATGGGCCATGATAATTTTATATGAAGTTATCTAGCTTATTTACCTCTCAATCAGAGAAATTATGGAATATTCGTGCTGTAATAATAATAATGTAAGTAATCATGAATATTTTTCAATAGTTCTTTTTATTCCGAACAAATGCTAAAAATAACAAAACAAATATACAGGGTGACTGGTGACGTAAGGGACAACGGCTAACTGGAAATAGGGGACCTCAAACTGAATGAGGATTGTGGGTTTAAATGTCCCATAAGGCTATTAGTTTCAGATATGAAGATTGTTTTTTGATTTTTGCAAAAGTGCTAAAAATATAAACTTGCACTTTCATTCTGTTTATTGATGATTTTACTATAGCGTCAAGATTGCAAACAATGGAACGAATGAAGTTGAAATACTAAATGAATTTCAAAATTTTAAATTTTCAGTGTAAATATTCCGTGCTAGTTCAAATATGAATGTGATAATGTAAAAATTTTCGTGGCCCATGAGGGGATCGAACCCGCGACCTTCGCGTTATTAGCACGACGCTCTAACCAACTGAGCTAATGGGCCTACATGCACAAGTGGTAGTCATAGCAACATACAAAGATATCAAATAAAAATGCAATTTTTTGAAGTAAACAATTTTCATTTCATTGGAGGGAGAAGAGAACCATTGATTATTTTAATTCAATGGAGTTTGTTATCATGAACTGCACAGAAAAATATCATCATTTTCACTCACTGAAATCTTTAATGCCTTTTCATAGTTTGAATTCCTTATGCAGTATAGTTTTTCTATATCCGGAAAGATGGCGTTTATGTCGTCCATGGATTATTATTTTCGGGAATTAAATATTATATTGTATTCATTATAGAATGCTAATGTTTTATTAATTCGCATTTTTTTTACACTAATTCGTCTTGTCTTGGTTGCTTGTCTGAATGGTTAAAAAAACCAAAACCATCTTGACTTGAAACTTAATATTAATCAGTTTTGGCGGATGCGCTGTTGAATTACATTCACATAATCACTTACCTACCCATCATAGTCGACGAAAGCTAAGTTTATGTGACCAGTGTCATGCTTGAAGTGTGCCAAATTTTCAGGTTTGTTCATCTTTCACATTTTTCTTTCCATTAATCTCATAATTATTATAAATCAGGAGATATCGGACTTGTTGTCTCTAGTGTTGCTTCCGTGTTCATGAAAGAAGAGACTTAAATTAGTGAAACGTCTTCATTGAGGTCCCTAAAAACATGGCAATACCAAATTATATAACAAGTCTAGTTGCTGAATTAAACTATTCATCTGTGCAACTAGACGGAAGAATTTTCTGTCTGATGCATTGTATATCGTATGTTTCAGATGTGAATTTCCAAATCTGTATTGCGACAATCAAACAATTTTATTGTCGATCAAGCATTGAATATGAGTGGATATTGAATCATAGTCTATCCAAGAATGACTGACATCGAGTAGACTATGAAAGTTCAGGCGAACCTTTATTAATGTCTTCAAAATTCAACTAAAAACTTCTAATTACCGTAAAACGGGGATACTTTGTGACAGTTTTTGAGGTTTTCACACATTTTTAAACACTTCTTGAGCAGATAAAAGGTGAAAAAATACACAGTAAATATCTGTCCTTTCGGTACACGATGAGAATATAATATTGTTGAAAAAATTATTTTGATATAGTCTTTTTCTAATTTGAAATTGTCACAATTTTACCCCGTGCCTCGGGGTAACATTGTGACAAAGCATTATTCGAATCAGATCATAATAATACCCCTGCCTTTTGAGTATAAAATTACTAAAAATTAAAAAAAAGTATGTATTCATATTTTTTGAATAAAAAAAAAACATGAATTAACTTCAACTTTCATTGAAAACAAAAATTAATATTCTGAACAAGAACGAAAACATGTAATGGGCTGAAATAAGAGTTAATATTAAGATTGAATGAGAGTAGGCATAAAACTACACACTCACAAATTTTACAAACTGCAAAATTTTCTTTTCCTTCAAAATTTGTTTTAGTTATTGCCAGTAGTCAATCACGCAAAAATCCTCATCTTGTGGCAAAATGGAATTATTTATTATTCGTTGCTCTTAAAAAGCTTATACTGCTTTTAAATTTTCTGCAGCCTTTTTTTAAATATCCTGTACCAGCTTTTTCAGCAACATGGGCTTTCTGTAAGCTTTTGCTCCCAAGCTTATATGTTTGAGGCACTCTGGCAAGATTTTGGTCGCAGTCTACAAGCAAAAAATTTTGAAAAATTATATGTAATTATTTGGAAAACGTTGTGACATGTCACAATGTTACCCCATGCTGCGAACTTTTTTTTGTTTTCTTCGAAAAAAAGATATTAAAATCAATGATTCTTGACTATAATTTCGAATATAATATGATAACTACAGAAGCAAATGAACCAGTGACGGCTCGTGCCCTCCAGATGGGGTCGGCCAGACCAAAAGAAATATATATATAACACAGATTTTTTTATTCGCGATTGTAAACTCTTAATTTTTTTTGCCATCACAGCCGCCTCGTCATTGGTTTGTCCGAATAATTTAGTCGCTATATTAATGATTGAAATTGTCTAACAAGTTATTGAAAATATCATTCGCGGTTCAAATTTTACGGACATCGCAAAATCCCCAAAATCGTTTCGATAATTCACCGTGTCGTCAATATTTGACAGATACATTTAATATCTATTGTCTCGTCTATTCCCCAAGAAGAGTACGTTGCACTGTCTATTTCCTCATAAATTAATTCCCTCGCCGAATCATATAAATCACTCTGTATGGTTCTTGACAAACCAAAAATACCGACGGCGCGGAAGGCTAAACACAATTTTTGAAATCTTTGTCTAAATTCGCGGCGATTAAACGACCTCCTAAAATTTTCATGATTGTTTCTTGTGTCAATAGGAAAGGGATCATATTCAATAGATGTTTCATAATTTTACTACTTTCCCTAACCTTATCGTCGAAACTTTTTATAATTTGCGATGAGCACTCGAGCACTGTCCGAACAATTCAAAATATTTTGTTTTGCGACTCACCAAGTCGACGCTGCTTTACACAACCTCCCTTACATGTGCCATTATCTAGTATTCAAATAAATTTGTAACAAACTTACGGAAGTAGCCAAATAAATTTTAATAACACTTGGACACTTGTATTACACTGTCGACTTACCCCTTAGAAATACTAACCCCTTTTCAATCCTTATACATAAGCGAAGATCGCGAAATGCGATTCTAGATGAATCCCCTCTTCTGAGGTACGGCCTGCCGACCTAGCCGCGTATTCTGGACCTTTTGAAATCACGATATTCCTAAAGTTAAGAATACATTAATGATATTTTCATGATCAGAAAATCAGTAACTACTATCGAACGGTACAAAACCGATCTTTCCTGAAATAGTTATAATTAACTATTCATTCGATCAGTGAAAGAACTGTGCAAATTAGCAACTTCTGCTTCGCAGGGTAGGCCTGCCGACCGTGACTATTGGGAAGCGACCTACTATCGATGCGTTGTACCGTTCTACTGAGTGGCCGTATTCTGGACGTATGTCGTAGTATCGCTTCATTTACGTACTGGTAGTACGGCCGAGCGCTGTGGGCCGACCTTGGTGTCACAATTGTAACATTTGTGTTACATTTCAGATCTACTGTTACGGTGTAACGTACAATTCTGAATTGTTAGCTTTCGGTGATGTTACGATATGTTACTATTTATAATTTTGTTTTTGTTACAAAAAGAACAATCGCTAGATGCTTTGGAAATCGAATATTTGGTGAGCCAGAAAGGAAATGTTGGGCGGAATAAGTTATATTTTCTGTTCTGAGTGGAAATATTAAATATCCAGGCAATTTTAATATCGAAATTGATAATTCAGAATGACTTTGAATGACTCAGAATTATTTTCAATTTCCCGATTATTTTTGGGTCGGCCCGGCCGACCCTGCCGACCCCGACGAGCCGTCACTGAAATGAACCTATTTACGATTTTAACTGACAATATTTCAGATTTAGCTGTGCAGACGAAAGTTTCCGGCTTTTGAACGGCTTTTGAAAAAATCGACAGAATCGGTATGCTCTTCTCATGACAGTCTACAAGTTACTAGAGAGGTCTACCACACTTATGAAGATATATTTGATTGGGCTGAGATATGTGCTGTCGCCCGGCTACAGAACAAATTCTCTATGCGCGCGAAACTTGGAAAATATTGGGCAGTTTGTTTCGATTTGCGTATTGTCACAAAGTTACCCACTAGTCACAAAGTATCCCCAATTTACGGTATAAGTAATTTTTACACACCACCTCTCGTTCTCTAGTTGTCAGGTTCAATTCCAGACATTTTCATTAGCGCAGAACTGTATTAAAATTGTTCAAATCATAATTTTTAATGCTCCATCAAATTAAAACATGAACAAACTGAACAAAATTCTAACAGGTCCTCGGTCAGTGTTATTCCAATATCATTCTTTTGAGGAGACCTGAATTAATCAAATCAAAGGGCCTGGTTTCAATGGTAAATCTGTCCCCGCGGCCTTTTCGATTCATATTGGGGGGATCGATTAGGAATTGAATGAAAATAATTCAGCCAACTTTTCGGCTTTTATCTCCAACCATTTTTGAGATTTCTGTAAAAAACACTTTTTTCGATTTTTTTCTCTTGTGGAATCCAAAATTTTCGAATGGTGAGTTTTTCTCTTGATTCTATGTATTTGAAGGAATAGACGTAAAATCTTTCCATAAATTTCAGCTGAAAAATCGTTTTTTAGAAAACAAATAAACTTAAAGTCATTTGTTTTTCGGTGTCCACCGCCATTTTTGACATAAAATGTTTTCTTTGGTCCTTGGAATGTTTTCACATTCCTGAAATTGGTGGAACATTTTGGAAAAAATCAAAACTGTTGAAACGTTTCGGGCAGAATTATCTAGCCCACCTCAGGAAAATACTCAAAACTTGCTTCTCTGAGAGTTGGATTTCGATTATTTACCCGAAATGTTATTTTTTAGCCTGTTCATAAGAAGGTCTGAATTTTCAAGCAAATAATTAAATTCAAGTCGAGTTTCGACTGCACCTCGAGGAAATTTAAATTTGAAAAATACGTTATAAGATCATAGTTATTCAAAAAAACTTAAGAGGTAGGTACTCACATTATCGAAAATTCCCTTTTCAATCCCCTACTCGGCAAACCATAAAAATATTTTTATATTTATTTTTCCGATTTCAAGTCTTCCTCTAATGCGATTCAAATGCCGAAATTCACGATCTCTGCATAGAATGAGTGGAATCGAATCTTAACATTAACAGACCCCATAATTACTGAAGCAATAAGACTCCCAATAACAATAACGAACACACGTGTTGGAATTTACTGATTTTCGATTATTCATTTATCACGACAATAAAATAGAGTTTTAAAAAAGTTAGAAACCTTTTTACCGATAATTGATTACGTATATCATTGCATTTAGAACTTCTAGTTTGGGAACTCATTTCTAAAGGGTGTTTCATCATAAACTGGACAAACATATATTTTCATGTAGAGGACATCGGAAGAATCATTTTTGCCTTATACAATATATCTCGTTTTCGAAGCATAAGCGAGATACAGGGTGTCAAACGTCATTTTTGAGCAAGATTCTTATGATTGTGGTTAGTTATGTATAACACTTAAAGTGACAATTTTTGGTCAAATCTCAGTATTTTTGGGTCTTCTATTCAGAAAAGTTGACGAAATCCGAAAAAAAATTACAAAATGGCGGAAGACCTGCAATGTTCCAAATTTTTTTCTGCGGTTGTCAAATTGACTTTTATTTTCTGAATTAACACAATTTTCTAAGAATTTCTGTGAAAAAAATTTTTCAAAAATCGAACACAAATTTTTTTTTACATGTCTACAGCGATGAAAAAATTTCACTCGAAATGGATGAAATTTTGTACAATTGTATTTCTTGAATTATCAATCACGAATATGAAACAGAATTGTAAATATCGAAGGGTTTTGTTACTACAGTCATTCAAATGTTTCGTTCAGACCTCTGAAATAATGAAAATAAATTTGTTTTGAGTTCTAGAGTCAAAATAATCAAATTATTGGCATGTCCAAACATTTTAGATGAATTTTATACAACAAAAATCAGTGAAACTCAGTTGGGACTCGAACCGACGTAGTATCAAATAAAGAAATGGCACTGTTCTAAGGATATTAATATTCGTTGCCAGGCAACGGTAGTTCGTAGTTCATAGAGTTGGACTGGTATTTGAATTTTAGTGAATATAATTTACCCAGTAGACAAACTCTATGAACTACGAACTACCGTTGCCTGGCAACGAATATCAATATCCTTAGAACAGTGCCATTTCCCTATTTAATGCCTACGTCGGTTCGAGTCCCAACTGAGTTTCACTGATTTTTTTGGTATAAATTCATCTTAAATGTTTGGACATGCAAATAATTCAATTATTTTGACTCTTGAACTCAAAAAAAAATTATTTTTATTATTCCAGAGGTATGAACGATACATTTGAATGACTGTAGTAACGAAACCGTTCGATATTTTACGATTCTGTTTTCATATTCATGATTGATAATTCAAGAAGTACAATTGTACAAAATTTCATTCATTTCGAGTGAAAATTTTTCATCGCTGTAGACATGTAAAAAAAATTTGTGTTCGATTTTTGAAAATTTTTTTTTACAGAAATTCTTAGAAAATTGTGTCATTCAGAAAATAAAAGTCAATTTGATAACCGCAAAAAAAAAATTGGAACATTGCTGGTCTTCCGCCATTTTGTAATTTTTTTTCGGATTTCGTCAACTTTTCTGAATAGAGGAACCAAAAATACTGAGATTTAACCAAAAACCGTTAATTCAAGTTTATACATAACTAACCACACTCATAAGAATCTTGCTCAAAAATGACGTTTGACACCCTGTAAATCGCTTATGCTTCGAAAACGAGATATATTGTATAAGGCAAAAATGATTCTCCCGATGTCCTCTACACGAAAATATATGTTTGTCCAGTTTATGATGAAACACCCTGTATAGCGGCATCTAGGGAATGTTAGGTTTAATTAAAAAAGAATTCTGTGAAGATACGGGCACGGCCTAAGAAATCATATTTCAAAAATTTCAACAAATCAACAAAGCAGTTGCTCAACAGATTGGTTTATAATGAATGAACGAAAAAACTATTTTTGAACGCTCGTTCTCCTTAAACGAGTGATATATCGTTTTGCCCAAATGTCTGTCATTTTCGAATTTCCACCCGAAAATGGTTACAAACTATAGGGTTCTACTCCCTGACGACGAATTCGTGGTCAATTTGAATTCTGTCACGGGGCCGTCCGTCCGATTTTCTGTCCGTTAGCACAATACTTTGAATTGCCGATAACTCAATGTACCGGGTTTCTCACTATAATTTGACCCCCCTTTAACTTTGTTACTGAAGGAGATACAAAAAAATGTTTCGTATAAAAGTTTCACGAAATCAACTGAGGTTTTTTGATATGAGTCCAGAAACTGAAATATATACAGGGTGACCAACATATTGATGGCAACTTCATTTTTTCAAATGGAACACCCTGTATATTTTTCCATGTTTGGCTAGCTCTTCTTCCCCTGATTTCGAATATGTAACATATGTTGGTCTATCTCTTTTATTCTGAGAACCACAGAGTTTCAAATTTTAAGAACCACCTGCCAAGATCTGTAATCATTTTACAAGTGGCAGAGTGGGTTTACTGAAAATGCTCATTTTGGAGTTATAATAACGTCAATGGGAAGATATACAGCGTGAACAGCATTGAATGCAGCTATATTTTTTCAAATGGGACACCCTGTCCTGTATATTCTTCCTTTTTTTGATAGGATATTCCTCCTGATCCCGAATATAAATGCGTATGTGGATATGTCTCTTCAATTTCCAGAGTTTCAAAGTTTTGAAATGATGACACAGAATAAAAAAAAATATGTGAAATACCTACGAAATTCTTTATATCCAAACAATCTACTTAAAAGTATTATTTTAGAATGAATACTTAACAATTACTTAACCAATGAAAAATGATAAACTATGGTAGTATGGTAAAAATAACATCAACTAAATAAATTGCTCAAAATGACCACCTTCATTAAATACACATAGTTCATATAGTTGTCTCAAGTTGTTTAGACTATTTTTGATAGCATCATTATGGCTCTGATTCAAGCCAGAAATTAAAGCTTCAAAATTTGTTTCTAATCATTACAATATTATCATTATTCTTTGTGCGTTGACGGGATTAGTTCCGAATTATGGGTTCATTATTGCTTGATTTTATATCATTAATATTATTCAATATTTCATTGATTGTCATTATTGCTGAAATAAATTTTTTCCTTCAGGAACGGCTATAAAAACGTGTCCAACGGTGTTAAATCGGGACTATTTGGTGGCCATATAATGGGTACGCCATTACCAATCAAAGATCAAATTGGCCACTTGAATATTCACGAACTTCCAAAACGCTATGCCAGATGGTTATTAAAATTTGAAACTCTGTGGTGCTCAGAATATGAAAGATAGACCAACATATGTTACATATTCGAAATCAGGGGAAAAAGAACTAACCAAATATGGAAAAATACACAGGGTGTTCCATTTGAAAAAATGAAGTTGACATCAATATGTTGGTCACCCTGTATATATTTCAGTTTCTGGACCCATATAAAAAAACCTCAGTTGATTTCGTGAAACTTTTATACGAAACATTTTTTTGTATCTCCTTCAGTACCAAAGTTAAAGGGGGGGTCAAATTATAGTGAAAAACCCGGTACATAGGTGAGCAAAACAAACTGAGTGATGAGCAGACGGAGCAAAACGGAAGCAAAACGAGAGCATAAAATTTCTTAAAATCCATGAAGGTGCCCTGTTTGTGTAACGCCGCCCTTCCAATGACTGTATCTAGGAAGGGAGGTCGATTTCGAAAAAAATTTATATGAACTACCCCGGCTTATTGTCATCTAGAAATCATCTCTGTAAGTTCCTCACATTTGTTTACAGACACCCTGTATACGGGGGTGGTTCGTTTGACACACTGAATAAAAAAATACAGTAATAATTTTTCATCGGCAATTGGTATAGTAAAAGTGTCAAGTGATCGTTTGGTACAATTTTCCATTGTTTCCAAGAAATGCAAGAACTTAATCGTTTTGTCGGCTTGTCCCACTATGTTCTATTATTTATAAGTAGAAAAAATTAATAGCATTTACCTACCTGCTGTAAAACACTTTAAAACTAAAAATATCAGCATAAAATCGAACTAGATTCTTATGCTGCCGATTGTAAACTGGAAAACGAAAAGCAACATGATGGAAAACAATGAAAATCCGACAGGCTGGTCCATATGGAAAACGTTTGTTCTTTCACTATGAATAGGATAAAAGGCGCGGTTTGATTAATGGTCTTTTATCATCTTTATTGCATTACGAAACGATAGTGTTTGGACAGTGTGATTGAAAACATTAGGAAGTATGAATTGTGTAAGCTTGCGATCACTTTTACAACGCGAAATAATAGAGAATCATAATTTCATGGCAAATAACTCCTCTAGATGAATTTTGATCAGAATAAATGAAAATGTAGTGGTAACATCTTCAGGTCGATGTTAACAACCAGGTAAATTGCAATTGTTTTTTTTTCATTTCCCATAAATATCACCATCATAACAATATAATTATTTTACTTAAATATTGATTTCATATGTGTTACGAATGTCGCAGAAGAAGTACGTGTATAAATTGCTCCCATAAAACCGTCAGAAATTAACGATTATTGAAATTTAAAAAACTAAAAAGTGGTCATACATACATAAAAAGTAGGTGGCTGAAGAGGGTTACTTTCATATTGAGTTAGAAACAGGGTGGAAAAAGACAACGTAAAAATAAGTGACTTCATTAGGAAATTTTATCCCGAATCCTTATCGCTTTCTGCAGGCGAGAAACGAGATAAGTGATAATAAAGAGTTCCACACAGTCGCTGATTATTGGAGGTGAGATGTCTGAGAAGGTAGAAGAAGAAATTTCGCTAAATCAACTATTGAATGAAATAATAAAAAACAGAAACGAAGTAAAAAACAGTATCGCGGCATCTGAGTCAAGATTGATCTTGGAAATTCAAGGTCTGAAAAGTAGATTGAACCATTTAGAAAAGGAAAATACTAAATTGAGAGAGGAATTAGAAGTGGGGAAACGCATCCAAAATAAAAATAACATAATTGTGTTGGACTGAGGAAGAAGAGGGAAGAAATAACCGCACCACTCGTCTGCGAAGAACTTGCAAACCTGTTGGAGGTTTCATTAGAGGAATCGGATGTAAGCGATATACCGATTTGGAAATTCACATCGAACACATACGATATACAATGCATCAGACAGAGAATTTTTCCCTCCAGTTGCACAGATGAATAGGCGAGATAATCAAGTGCGATAACTGAATGAATTCAACTGTCTCACTGCAAAAATCAAGTCTTGTCTCCCTCTTATCGCAGTATGGTAGGGAACCCGCACTGCACGTATAGAATTTTTAATTTGTCAGGCTACCCGTAATACTCGATTCAGTATTTACTGTTGCCTACCATACTAAAGAATTACTCTCCTCTGAACGATAAGAGAGAGACGAGACTAGAATAATGAAGCAAGACAACTGAATTCAGTGTGTTACAGCAAGTGATTGTCTAGATTATTCATCTGTGCAACTGGAGGGAAAAATTCTCTGTCTGATGCATTGTATATCGTATATTTCAGATGTGAATTTCCAAACCTGTATACCCATTAGGAAAAACTGAAAATTGTCCCATTAAAATTGAGCTTCTATCTCATTTGAAAAAGAGGCTCATTTTCCAAAATACAAAGAAGCTGAAGAACACGGGTGTGTCCATAGCCAACGACCTCACACTGCAACAACGTGAAGAAATTAAAATCTTAAATAAATCCCTCAAAAACGCAAGACTGCAAGGGCGTGAAGCATACATCAAGGGTAACAAATTAGTTATTGGAAAAAAAGAATATACAGTAGAAGATCTACAAATTACCGAACAGGGCGTTAAAACAAACAGTGCTCCTCATACCCCTCTGAGGCAACAAGAACAGAGTTCCAGTGGAGAAGAAAGCGCAGATTCCATCGCAGAAGAGGCAGGAGGTTCAACCAGCAGGATCCCCACAAAATCAGAGTCCACCCCCAATGCAACTACGCCACAAACTAGCCTCAAAAAGTTTTCACCGAAAAAGAAATTGTCAAAGGGTCTTGGAGTTAACGTAATGAAACTTCGGACTAGAGGAATACTTGAAAAATAAATTGTGAGTAGTCAATCCTTATATGTGTATGTGAATGTTATATGAATGAATTTTTGAATTTGGAGTTGATATAGTATGAAAAGTACTGAAACTTAATTTAGAAATCAAATATGGATAAGTTTATCAGGGATTATCACAACGATGACTATATTACTAAAGTGGTTGAGAATGTCCATAACATTGGTAAAAATATAACACAAAACTTCAAACTATTTCAAATGAATATACGAAGCATACAAAAAAATTTCGATGAGTTGGAGGTGCTATTGGATAGAGCAGAACAACATTATGATGTTATAATCTTAACGGAGACTTTTCAGGTTGGTAACCCAGAACTGTTTAGTAAACGGGGCTATAATATTCTTTATAACAGAGGAAAATACAACAAAAACGATGGTGTAATAATATATATTAAGGAGAACATAAACTTTGAATACAAAATAATTAAAATTGACGATACAAATATATTAGATGTTGATCTGAAAACAACAGATGGTGAAAACTTGAAACTTTCTGCAGTATATCGTTCACCGGGGACACCTTTAGCTTCTTTCAACATAGAGATTTCGAAGTACCTAGAAAATGTAAATATAAATATGAAACATATTATTGCCGGAGATATAAATATCAACATACTTAGTCATGATAATTTGATAGAGGAATATTTGAACATTTTATCGTCATATGGTTTGTTTCGATGATAAATTGTCCAACACGGCCGCAAAGTGGGACATGTCTCGATCATTTTTTTGTCAGAGGTTTCAATCCTTTGGGTGACGAAACTGATGCTGGAGTCTTACATTATCTCGTTACGGACCATTACCCTGTTATCTTGGGCCTGAATCTGAAAATAAAGTATAAAAAGGACTACCCCAAAAAGGAAAAGAAATATGTCAACTATTGTATGCTCAAAGAAAAATTGAAATCAGAATCTTGGTTGAAAGTATATGAACAAAGTGATGTTAATGAGATCGCTGATTGCTTTGTCAATCTATTGGCTCAACATATTGAGGATAATACAAATACGGTTACGGTTAAAAAAAATGACAGAATCAGAAAAAAATGGATTACCCCAGAAATTTGTAAATTAATTAATCACAAAAATAAATTATACTGTAAACTGAAAATTGCGCAGCATAACATAGATTTGAAAAATGAATATTCGAAATATAAGATTGAAGTTCGCAAAAAAATAAAGGAGGCTAAGCATAACTACTTTCAAAGTCGAATTCGAGAGGGTTCCGAATCGAAGGCCTTATGGGACTGTGTTAAAGAAATGTGTAATGAAAATAAGATTGAAACTAAAATAGATTATATACAAACATCCGATGGAGCGAAGATTGACAATGATTATGAGATTGCGCAAGCTTTTAATGATCATTATAGTGAGTTAGGCGAAGCATATGCCAGTAAAATAAAAAGTCCCGAAAATTTCATTGAAGAAAATCATATATTTGAGGGCTCCTTTTATCTAGCTCCGGTGGAGCCTACAGAGATCATCAATATCATAATGGAATTAAAATCTAAAAAGTCAACTGGGCTCGATGGAATAAGAGCGGAAACACTCAAGGAAATTAAAGAAGAAATAGCTGAACCACTGACTTACCTGGCAAACACTTGCTTCCAAAGGGGTTGTTTTCCTGACATATTGAAAATCGGAATTGTAAAACCAATATACAAAAATGGGGATAAGTCACGAATGATCAATTACAGGCCAATCACTCTGATTTCGAATGTGGGAAAGATTCTTGAAAAATTGCTCAAAGTCCGTATGATAAACTTTTTGGAAAAAAATAAGATTTTATCCAATAAACAATATGGTTTTCGACATGGGTTTTCAACGGAAGATGCAATAAAGGCCTTAACATCAAAACTTTATGAAAATATAGATGCAAACACCCCAACCCTTGCCATATTCGTTGATCTTGCGAAAGCATTCGACACGGTGAGTCATAAAAAACTGTTAGAAAAGATATACAACTGTGGATTCCGTGGATCAATTTATGACCTAATTGAAAGCTATCTCACCAACAGAAAGCAAGTGGTAATGGTAAATGGTCGAGTCAGTGAAAAGAAAACTACAACTTATGGTATTCCCCAGGGTACAGTGCTTGGCCCGCTTCTCTTTCTTATCTACATAAACAATCTGTTAGAGCTGAAAGGGGAAGGTCAACATATAGGGTTTGCTGACGATACCGTTGTTGTGTACCAAAAAGAGTCATGGTCGGATTTGGAAAATGTAGTCAAAAGAGATTTCGATAAAATAACTAAATGGTTACAGCTAAATTTACTCACCTTAAACCAAAGTAAAACGAAATATTTATCTTTTTCGTCTAGTAAAGCTGGTTCTAACGATCTTGGAGATTTACATATCAATAAAGGCTTAAAAATACCTAAATCAGACTCCGTAAAGTATTTGGGCATTGAAATCGATCAACATCTAAAATGGGATAAACATATGATTAACATAATATCTAAGAAACTACGAGGTATCTTATATAAGTTCAAATACATAAGGAAAAACATAAAAAATGTTAGGGCCCTGAACATATTATATAATGCACTCGTGCAACCCCAGTTATCATATGGTGTGATTGGTTGGGGCGGAATAGACATATTACAGAAGCATTTCCTGAAAATAATTAACGATAAACCCATAACATATCCTAGCAAACAGCTCTATGAGTTGACCAAGGTACCGGATGTCAGGCAGATATTTGCAATGAAGATTTTTATGAGCATTTTTGAGGGAAAAATTCTAATAAGGGAAAAAAACCATCAGTATCGTACCAGGGCAGCTGGAAATAATTTTGAGCGTCCTAGATCCATGAAGCGAATTGGCCAAAGATGCTGTACCTACATAGCCCCAAGGTTGCTTCCCTTGCTACCTGAAGGAGTTATCAATTTACGGAATAAAATGACTTTCAAAAGAGAATTAAGGAAATGGATAATGATTTTTGAACGAACAAAATTACATGAAATAATAAACCAAAAATAAATTTTGAAATCTCGACATACAAAGAAAATTTATGGACTGCATTTGAAACTAAACTGAAATTGACACTTTCTTAAATTTGACACCTACCGGAATTTGACACCTACCTGAATTGGACACCTACCTGAATTTGACACCTACCTGAGTTTGACAGTTACTTGAATGTGATACTCACCCGGATTTGACACTAATCAAAATGAATTGGACACTGTGACAAAGTCGACATCTAGATTGAGGGTAATACTGTATCTGCTCACATGGGCCTGAAGGAAAACACTTTTTATTTCGCGGCAAAATTATTGAATGTATTGTTATTTTGATTACTGTGCACAGTTAATACTCTAAACTTAACTCTACAGTATTATAGAGTTTATTTATATATGTATGTATCTTGAATAAACTCTCTTATTATTATATTATTATTATTATTATATATATTTTTTTCGATTTATTAATTCGAAATAATATTTATTCAGGATTATTAATTGTATAAATCACCCTTTATACTTCCGTTTGGTCGGCCATAATAATACCCATTAATTAATGAGATATTATTCACTGCTGTTAGATTCCATATTAATAATTCTTCAGTATTTTTAAGTACTCCAACCATTGTATAAGGATATACAATGCTCCAACTCAGAAATATGGGCATACCTTGTCAATCGAGGGCCAAATCTCCTTTATTATATCAATTAAAGCAGTTTTTATTACAAAATATTCAATGACAGGTTTCCCAAAAATTATCAAGTGTCATCTTGACTTTTTCCATACTTGTGATAGAAGGGTCAATGCTCCAACTCAGAAATATGGGCATACCTTGTCATTCGAGGGCCAAATCTCCTTTATTATACCAATTAAAGCAATTTTTATTACAAAATATTCAATGACAGGTTTTCCAAAAAATTATCAAGTGTCATCTTGACTTTTTCCATACTTGTGATAGAAGGGTCTTGTCACGGTCGTAAAATGTTAAAATCTTCTAGAAATAGATTCAGTAGTAGTGGATAAAGTATAGTATGCTACTCGCGTATAATGGCTGTTATTCACTCATAGATTTCGGCCACTAACCTACGGCTTGTAGTCTAAACTTCACCTCTTGAATAATAGGTACCATTATACGATCGTTGCATAATATACTATTATTATATTATTTAATTATGAGACTATTGATTTAATTGATGGGTTTTATAATGGGTTACTTTGAAACTATGAATTTTCGTTCAATTACTGAGGTTCAATATAGTGAAATTCAGTGGTTCATCGTAGATCGTAAGGTTTTTACACTAATTGTTCTTTCTGGATTGTTTTCGACTGAGATGAAAAATACTGAAATATTTCAGAAATTATAGTCATGATCTATGGTCATGTTTACGATGAAATGGTGAATTGTTGAAGTAGATTGTATGGATGAGATCATAAAAAGACTAAAAAGTGTTCGATAATCATGGATGTCATAAAAAAGTTTACCTATATTATTCACTTGTTTCACCATTTATGGAGAATGCCAAAAACTGATTGGAAGAACCTTAGAACCTTCAATTATCGTTATCCAAAAAAATTAATGGAAAGAAATTCCTAAAACTGTTTCGGCTTTCGGTAATCCTGACCCAATTTTATGATCTCAACTGAACCATTAAATATTCATTGCTATAATTAATTTCATAATCACTAAGCATTATGACCATAGATTATGGCTACAAATAATGAAAAATTTCAGTATTTTTCATCTCTATCGAAAACTATCCGAAATAAATAATTATTAGTATTAAAAGTGATTGCCATTCATTTTTTTCGAATCGAAGCTGGAAAACAAACATGGGGTTGCCATCTGAAAATCTCGAAATGTTTCAATTTTAATAAAGTATGTACCAGATTTTCTGAGCAAAATCTTCGAAAAACCTTACCTCATATGTACCTGCCATATGTTGCTGGGATTCTCTACTATGATACTGCTGAGTTTGGTTTCGTTCGCATGAAAAATAATCGAGATATCGCATTTCCAAGCTAACAATGCATATGTCAAAAATTTTAAGAATTTGGGCAAAAGTGCATGGCAGAAAAGTTATACTGAGAATTTGATATTGAATCGATTCGCAAATAAAAATATAACTATGTAGTTCCATTTGAAATGCGAAGGTAAATATGCGTTTAAGATAGATATGGCAACACTGTCGACTTGAAAATATTTTAGGCGAAGAGTTCCTTCATCCTCAAGGCTCCACCTTGAATTTCAGAACGAAATATTCATTAGTTGAAAAGTAAGTGTCCACATGAACATTCGAATATATAATAATGAAATATTTTTACCAGAACACACAATAGTTACTTTTCAAAGGATAAAATTCCAAGAAGAGATTATACGAGTTATTTGAAACAGAAAAGTCGAAATGTTGATGGTTATTCTTCAATTCAACCTTTCTTTATCTAACGAAATATTTCGAATTTTTCTATAAAATTAAACAAAGTTTAGCTACCCTTAAATTTGCTAGATATGGATTTCTGTGTGCCCAAAATATAATTGCTAAGGTGATAAGTAATGAATATCACGATTCTGAACATAATCATATTTTTATTTTTTCAATGGTTTTATCTATGAAACATTTTCAATTGTGGGAATGTTTTCTTTTCAACCAAAAGGTCCAAATTCGGTTGCTCTCGAAA
Organism: Propylea japonica; assembly: GCA_013421045.1. NCBI lineage: Eukaryota > Metazoa > Arthropoda > Insecta > Coleoptera > Coccinellidae > Propylea > Propylea japonica. Next base: position 109,580,788 of record CM024239.1, read on the forward strand.
CTTATTCACATACATATTAACTTTTTTGGTAACTGCTTATCCTCTGCCATAATATCATGGCTAACAAGATAACAATGAAAAGTTGAAATATTACAACTCCCAACCCAACCCTCCATTTCTAAGCTCCTTCGCGATTGAAAAAGTAATTCTCGTAGGGTGCATGAATTCAATAAAAAATAAATTCGAGCTCTTAAGAAAAGTAAGTGATGTGATAAATTGAAACCATGGTAATGACAAAGAAACGATTCAAGACTCTGAACATAAAATTCATGAAGATATCGAGAACATAGAATCACAAAAATGCGAATTGGTTATGAAAAATTTCATGAACCTACAATTATGTTTATATCGTTTTCTATTATTGATGGCAGGCCCTCTTCTTGACTCTTTACAATGAAATTAATTTCCATAGATTCCTCTTGAAACATAAGAATTTTTCAATATCTCAAATTAATCTCTCATGGGAACAGAAAGACCTTACTTAATGATGGGAATCGAAGTAATGAATCAGTCGACTAGTTATTTATTTTCGACAACGAAAATATCACAGATTAAGGAATAATTCGTTAAAACATGGCTGAAATAAATAATATACATAGAAATAATCATAACAAAAAATTGAATCAATTAACACTCTAATTTTGATTTATTGATTTTAACTGGATATATCATCAGTCCGTAACTATGGAATGTATCTGGCTTTCGACAACTCCTCCTTTCGGGATTTTCATCTCTTGATCAAAATGGCATTGTTTGGTGAATTCCACAAAATGTCGGAAAATCACTTTTTTATGTTAATAGTTAATATTACGAAAAATGTAACAAGAATAAAGTTCTTTCAGCTGATAGCTGGCTTATATGAATCAAATCGTTCATTTACTAGCACCATTTCCGAAATTTCCACCTGGACCCATAGCTAAGGCTTCTTCAATAACTTCTGCACTGTAGCTCACACCTGTGCTTCTTCTGGCGGAAAGCCTGTTTTTCGATCTTCTCTTTCGCTGGGCTTCACTCAGATCACCAGAACTGAAAATAGTAAGTGCGGATAAATAGATGATATACGAGACCACTTTTGAAATATATAGCCTTTAGAACATTCAAGAAATTTTCAATATTCATTCAACAGTCAACAGAAAGCCTCCTTAGGTTTTAATATTTATATGAAATTATTAAATTAATATTAAATTAGTCATTTGGATGGTGCTGGTACAAAAGATGCTATTGAGATGTCGAATTTGTTGAAAAAACGACACTTGACCCTCAACTTTCTTTAGCGACAGTTGAATTCCTGAATAAAAAAGAACTTGAACCATTGGGAATATTTTCCCTCTGAGAAAATTAAATTTATAATCAAATTCTCCTTAATTTGGATTCCAGATCATTCAGGAATAAATAAAAAATAAAAAGAGCTCATGGAACTGGAACTTGTTGCAGAAAGAAAAACCTTGAAGCAAGAAGTTTTTGACCGGTGAAAAGCCCGGTAAGCAGCCTTGACTTATTTTTTGACAATTCTAAAGCTTGTTGAGATTTCTCTTTAGTTTAGATTTTAGAAGATACAATCAGCCTTTCTGCTTGTCTTTACACTGTGGTGTCCAGGTGGGGATCTAGGCCCAACTTTTGGAGGGGGGGGGGTAACTTTAAGACATAAAAAAACCCAAAAGTTACTGGTATTTTAGGCAATGTTAAATTGATTGAATTGAGTAGCCCCCAATCAAAACTCCATTCAGAAATTGGGTCAAATTGATTTTTTGCCCGTCCTGTAATTATTTTACTCTCAGCAGGTCTGCAGGTCAGCAAAATTTTAGGTGATCGAGGTCCATTTGGGGGGGGGGGAACGCCCCTGAATCCTCGCCTGGGGATGTGAATGCAGAGATATTGATTTTATTTTTTTCCAATCAACGACATTAGCCCCACCAGTAGGGAAAAAGCTCTTCGAATCATTTTCTTTACAACAATCTTCAGTTAGTTACTATAGAATAACTGATAGATCTCGATCTTTAACCAATAAAAATGAGGAAATTATAAAAATATTTTTAGTTTATGGAACAACTCTATAATTTTTTTAAATAAATTCCACGCGCATTTATTCGATACTAATTAATAATTATTTGAAATATAAAAGAAATAATCTTCAGGGTTTCGTTGCAATAAATGTTAAAAACGTTTCGTTCCGAGATTTCTAAAACCTTGAAATAATAATTAGTTTTTGTTATTATAATTCTTTGTGACCCAGATCAAATATAATTTCACTATATTGACAGAGCTATTAGAATATTTATTTATGATTTAATCATTTTATCTGGAAAAGATATTGATAATATTGAAATCATGATAGGTATAGCTTCCATAAATCATATCTCAATTTAAGTGTCAATAAACAATTTTACTCCAGCGATAAATGCCATGAGTAATGAGCAAAATACTGAAATACCAGTAGTACCAACTGAAACTGAAGGTGGTGAAGACCTTCACGTTTATTTCCTAAGATGAATCTAGAAACAAGTGTGAATGATGATCAACGTTCACTTCATTGGAACCATGTCGTAAAGTTTTGCGGAGGCTCTGAAGGATTCACATATACAGGGTGGGGCAGAAAAACCTATCCGATTTCAAATCCCTTTTCTTCAGAAGAGAGAGCAGGTAGAGTAGTGGGGTAAAAACCGTTAGAAAGCTGGTTTTATTCCATTTGTCACTAGTCAACATGCCTTGGTCTGGTGAACATCGTGCTTTTGTTATTGAGCGGTTTATCGAATGCGGCGGTTCGATAATTGCTACACAACGTGCTTTTCGAATTCATTTCGGACTCGGGCGTCATGATCCTGTTCCACATCAAGCTACGATAAAGTGTGGGTGTCAAATTTTAGACAGACGAGTTCAGCATTGAAAAAGAATCGCCTGGACGTCCCAGGACAGCAACAGGACCTGAAACGTGGCCAATGTGAGAGCCGCGATTGAACGTTCCCCGCGTCGTTCGGCGCGAAAACATTCGCTCGCTTTGGCGATTTCCAAACCGCAGTATTCGGCGAATTTTGCACCGGGACCTATCAAAATGCATCCCTACAAAATGGTTGTTGCACAGAAATTAGTGAAAGGGATTTTGAAACCCGTACGAACCTGTGTCGCGATCTCCGAGAACTGCCAAACGACGATGTTGAGCTCTTCACGGACGAAGCCCATTTTCACCTTTGTGGCGCCGTAAACAGGCAGAATTTTCGATATTGGAGTGACGAAATCCTCGAGAAATCCATCAGGAACCCCTCCATAGCCCAACAGTGACTGTGTGGTGTGCTCTTTCCCGCCTAGGCGTCTGGGGGCCCTACTTTTTTGAAGAAAATGGGCAAACCGTAACGGTCAACAGCGAGCGCTATTGTTTCATGCTGGAAAATTTCTTAGACCCAAAATGGAAGAAAATGGCGTGGAAAATGTGTGTTTTCAACAGGATGGTGCAACCGCCCACCCATCGCGACGATCAATGGACATTCTCAGGGAACTGTTTCCCGGTCGCCTCATTTCTCTGAGAGGTGATGTTGGCTGGCCGCCGCGCTCACCGGATCTCACTCCATGTGACTTCTTCCTGTGTATCCGCTCCCAAGGACGACATTTGAGTGATGTGCTTTTCAAAACTTAAATTTAAAAATGGCATAAAATTTGCGATATGTTAATAAAAAAAATATTTTGACAAGCTGAGTGGTTTTAATTTTATAACGTTTTAAAATCGGATAGGTTTTTCTGTCCCATCCTGTACTAATGAGGTTTTCAAATCCTGCGAGAAAAAATATTATTACAGGTTGAATTTCACTGATTCTGTTTCATTACCTATTTATTAGCGAATAAGGCCAAAATATATTTTCTCAAGATGGTACTCACTCTCTTTTATTTCTCATTTTAACAGGCGGATAATCCTCTGGATTGTAGTTTGCCGGTAAGTGCTTCTCCATCGATTGAAGACTTGATCTGAAAATAGTTGATCCTATCATCGATGAAGAAATTGAAAATGCAAGTGATCATATCAATAGTTTGCATGTCTTCATTCATTTTCTTATTTATATTTGAATTGGACTCAACTAAAACACATAACAGTATAACAAAGACAGACTGAAAATGGTATGAAAACAGCATTCAAAACTACCCGTCTACTATATAAAATTTCATTTTGCAGGAGAAAAAGAGAAAAATCAATTTGAGAGGGGATCAACTCGAACCACTGGTGTGAAGAATAAAGGTAATGCACGTAGGTGTTATGTGTTAATATCACTTTTCAATGATAGGATATCAAAAATTCGATGGGCCATTCCACTAAAATAGACAATTATTTCGCGAACACAATGTAATCAATTCATAAAATTAAAGCAAATTTCAAATTAAAATTAATGATAGTTCCGATGTTAGTGTATTCGTATTCGTGCTTTGCTTTATTTGGTGAGTATTCAATGAATATTCTCCATTTTTGCATTTTGATTATCTCTTGTTTATAGTTTGATAGTTATTATTATGATTCGTTGAAGCTCCTCAGAAGTTATTTAGCTTGGGGGGTCAGGAGAATCAATTGTGTCTTGTGTAAGTTTTTCAGCAATCGGTCGAACGATGCTTCATTCCATCAATAATATAATTAATATATTTCCTTAAGTTTTTAACAATTTTTAACCAAGAATGTATTACTACAGCTTTAATATGAGTGTTGCCAATTATTTCAGATGTAACGACATTAAATTTTTTTAGAGAACACTACGTGCTATGTATACCTAGGTATCCTGAAATGTATGCAACAAAATACAAGGGTGTCCCATACTACTCGACGTCACCCGGAACCGGTGAAAAGGCAAGTAATGCTGGTTGTCAGAAAATATAAAAAAAATCTAAGTTGCATGATTTAAAAATAATGGGCATTTAAAAAAACACGCAAAATTCCACCCCTGTGACAGTCTTTTCGCTCCTGTTGCCACAAATATCAACTTTTTCCAACTTTTTTTTTTCTGTGTAACCTTGAATAATGCTTGTCTAAACTGTAATCAGAATTTGGATACCAGCTGCTCTAGGTTTCATAAAAATAGGGCTTGCTTCTCAAAAAAAAAATTCTGAATAAACAATTGCCTAGTTTCAACTGACTGTATTGAAAAAAAAATGTACTACGCAAGTGTGGCATGTTTTGTAGAAAGTTGGCGCATTTAGTAAGGATTCCAAAATGGTAACATACTTATTAAACTGTAGCTGCCGTAGTTCAAATTTATTTTCAATTGCCTTTGAATACACTTTTTCTTAAACTGCTTCCCAGTAAAAAGTCCAATGGATTCAAGTCCGGTGAACGGGCTGGCCACCAGATTGGACCAGAACGTCCGATACATCTCAAATGTTACCAGGAAAAAAAAATTCCAGAGAAATTTTTCAGGAAAATTTTTTTCTGGAAAAATTATTTTCTCTGGAAATTTTTTTTTCTGGTAACATTTTTTCCCGGAAATGTATCGGACGTTCTGGTCCAATCTGGTGGCCAGCCCGTTCCGTACTTGAATCCATTGGACTTTTTTACTGGGAAGCAGTTTAAGAAAAAGTGTATTCAAAGGCAATCGAAAATAAATTTGAACTACGGCAGCTACAGTTTAATAAGTATGTTACCATTTTTGGAATCCTTACTAAATGCGCCAACTTTCTACAAAACATGCCACACTTGCGTAGTACATTTTTTTTTCAATACAGTCAGTTGAAACTAGGCATTGTTTATTCAGAATTTTTTTTTTGAGAAGCAAGCCCTATTTTTATGAAACCTAGAGCAGCTGGTATCCAATTCTGATTACAGTTTAGACAAGCATTATTCAAGGTTACACAGAAAAAAAAAAAGTTGGAAAAAGTTGATATTTGTGGCAACAGGAGCGAAAAGACTGTCACAGGGTGTGGAATTTTGCGTGTTTTTTTAAATGCCCATTATTTTTAAATCATGCAACTTAGATTTTTTTTTATATTTTTCTGACAACCAGCATTACTTGCCTTTTCACCCGGTTCCGGGTTGACGTCGAGTAATGGGACACCCTGTATAACAGTAGATCCCTTTTATTATTTTTGTGTGATGGTCCACCATTTCCGAGTTACCTTTGAATTTGACCTACCAGAATCGTTTTATGTCAATGTCTCATAACATGTTTGCATATTAGGTACAGTGGCGGCAAGCGAAAAGTGAACTCTACAGAGCATATTTGCCTTTTTTGAGTGCTTGTTCTTGTTCTCCTTTAACGATTGTTATATCGTTTCGAATTTTGAGCCGCAAATGGTCAAAACGATAGGGTTCGACTCCTGGATGACGATTCCGTGGTCAAATTAAATTCTGCCGTTAGCACGAAAACTTTCGAAGGGAAAATCTCGAGTCTCTGTGACAATCATAGAGTCTCGAGATTTTCAGGGTGATTTCGTGTACCAAATGCCTCGGTTGGGTTCGTTTACCAGCCAACTCGTACAGGGTGTTCTATAAAAATGGCTAATCAATTTTTTTCTTCAATATCTCAAACAAAACAAAACCAATCAAAATGAAATTCTGCAGCCACATGCAAAATGTCCTCAATAATCCTCACACAAAATTTGGTGGCCATAGTGTTAACATAGAAAATTCGATAGGAATATTGAAAAGAAGAATCTTTACATTTCCATAACGATATATCCGATTCGAGTGAATGGAGATTGATGTACTGAATGTTCATGCAAAATTTCAAAAGGATGGCATCATCAGAACCATAGAAAATTCAATTGGAATATTGAAGAGAAGAATCTTCATATTTCCATAACAAGAGATTCTAGTCGAGTGAAATTCATTTTGTTGATGAAAATTATTATACTGAATGTTTATGCAATTTTTTTTAGAGGATCGCACCATCAGAACCATAGAATTTAATTTTTTTGATTGTCAAGTTTACAAACATATTTCAGTTTTTGAATAATTTCTAGAATATTATTCCGATCGAGCTAAGATTTTGCATTTATTTATTGACTATCAATCTCAAATCCTATACGAAATTTCGAGGTAATAGCCTCATTGCTCCACCAATGAACGAGCGATTGAAAGCACCTGCGCAGGGCTTTCTTAATTTTTTTTAGTTGATTGAATCAGTCTATATACATATAAATATTTTATTTAATTTTGTTTGACAGTCTCGATGTACTTAAATTTGTTTATTTTTAATGGGAATTAGACTGATTGTGAGAAATGATGTACTACTCTTTTTTGTTAAGCCAAGCTTTCGAATAATGATTTTATTCTTCTTCAGGGACTCTAAAATATATAAACATTGTCACAATAACAACTACAAAACAGAACATACAATACAACATTACAAGTTCAAACTACTTACAACAAACCGAGGTTTTTTTCTCTAAATGATCATTAAAATTACATTTATGGGGAGTATTTCGCAATATCATTATTTATGTCAACCCTTTCAACACTTTAAAAACATTTCAGTTGTCAAACATCACGTCACTCTGCCATCCGTCCGTTATCAGTCCAGTGGTCCCAAATATGTTTCTTTTGGTCTTCGCCATTCCTGCGATATCAAATATGTGTAAATGTTATTCAGTTTATTGGTGTCAGTTTTTTGTTCATAGAATTGGTCTCGTCGTTTATATAAAACATTTCCATGAAAGTACGTTTCTTATAATTTTTTTCTTTTGCCATTATCGAAACCTGTTCGAAATCTATTTTGTGGTTTGCATCATTACTGTGTTTTGCTAGAGCGCATCTTTCTGGATGATTTTTTATATCGCTTTTATGTCCTACAATTCTGTTTTTTACCAACTGTGATGTGTGTCCTACATATTTGAGCTCGCATTCTGCACACGGTATCTTATAAACAACATCTGACTGTTCATGTACTGTTACCCTATCCTTCGATTTTGTGAACAAATTTCCCACTGTTCTTGTGTATTTTTTTACAATTTTCACACTGTCACTTCTGATTTCTCTCACCAACTTATCGGTCAAATTATCGATGTTGGGTAAAGTGCAATAAAGGACATTTTTATTTTCTATGTTTATATGTTCACTTTGTCCGCCTTCGTCCTGCACAATCGTTGTTGATGAGTATATAATTTTTTTGATCAAATTTTTGGGATAACTATTTTCTATTAGAATTTTTTCTAGTTCTTTAAAATTCTTTTTTATCAGTGATGGATGGCAAATTCTTTCTATCCTCTGTTTCATCTGGTTTACTGTGTTTATTTTTATCTTCATGTTATGGCCAGAGTTGTAATGTAATATCCTGTTGGAAGACGTGGGCTTTTTGTAACAATCCAGAATAACCTTTTGTGAATCAATCCTCATCACTTTCGTGTCGAGAAAGGGCACCCATTGTTCTTCATTCTCCCTTTCCACCGTGAACCTCAGGTTTTTATCCATCTCACCATTGTTAAATATTCTTATCAATTCTTCTATCTCTTCTTCTTCCATTGACATTATAATGTCATCAACAAATTTCCTCAGGAAAAAGGGTTTTCTTTTCAATTTGGGTAGATTCTTTTTTAGTACATAGTCCATGACGTATAGAGATAAAATAGGACTGAGTTTTGAGCCCATAGCGCATCCTTTTTTTTGTTTATAATATTTTCCTTGAAAAACACAAACATTGTTATCAATGACAAATTCCACCATTTTTAGAAATTCCTCTTTCATGATGCCATTTGTATGGGGTTGTATTTTTAACCAACTGTCTTCTATAGCTTCAATAATTAATTTTTTTGTCATATTACCAAATAGATTTTCCACATCTAACGACAGTAACACGTAACCATCAGGCAACACAAGATCTTTCATGGAGTTCGCAAAATGAAAAGTGTCTGCTACATAAAATTCATTATCTTTGTCATAAGCTCTGGTCAATATGTTAGCTAAAAATTCTGCTATATTATTCGTTGGAGACTCTACCCCTGCTATGATTGGTCGCAAAGGATTATTTTCTTTATGTACCTTGGGGTTTCCGTAAATTCTTGGGCAAGTTGAATTATATTTTTTATACCTCTTTTCATCTTCCTTGGTAATGACATTTTTATCGGATAATTTTTTGAAAATTTGGTTCGATTGTGTTTGTATAGTGTGAGTTGGGATATTTTTTCAACAAGATGAACAGATTAGGGAATCATATCACGGTCAAAATGCTAAGGTTGGAAATAGCACACACAAATTGGTCAATTGATAAAATGCAAAAGATTCTTACTCACGAGAAAAAAAGAGCTAATGATAAACTACCTAGAAACATCGTCACTGAGTTTAAAAGGAGACAAAGAATAAATTATAACAAGGAATTTCATAGGACAAGAATGAGAAATATAAAAAGATTGAATTGTTAGAAATAAATCAGCTAAAAGAATTAAGAACACAGGAGAATTGGTTAATAAATTTGACAGAGGAGGAGATCCCTGACAATGTGAGGAAAATATTAGCGTTAGGACCAAAATTCGCACTGCCGGTAACACCTGAAAATTTAAAAATGGAATCTTTACTAGCGGATGTGGAATATGCAATATCCGGATTGGAAGAAAAAAACAGAGATCTATATCGTGCAAAGATAACAAGTATCATAACAAATTATGTCCATTCAAGTAGGGACATGAAATTTCCCATAAATAAATATTTCAATGATGCTTATTATTACCTAAAGCATAATGAACAACTAATGGTCACACAGAGCGACAAAGGAGGTGTAACTGTGGTCATGAGTAAAAATGAATACCAAAAAAAACTCACTGATCTATTAAAAGATGAAGAAAGTTTTACAGAGCTAAAAAACAACCCAACTCACACTATACAAACACAATCGAACCAAATTTTCAAAAAATTATCCGATAAAAATGTCATTACCAAGGAAGATGAAAAGAGGTATAAAAAATATAATTCAACTTGCCCAAGAATTTACGGAAACCCCAAGGTACATAAAGAAAATAATCCTTTGCGACCAATCATAGCAGGGGTAGAGTCTCCAACGAATAATATAGCAGAATTTTTAGCTAACATATTGACCAGAGCTTATGACAAAGATAATGAATTTTATGTAGCAGACACTTTTCATTTTGCGAACTCCATGAAAGATCTTGTGTTGCCTGATGGTTACGTGTTACTGTCGTTAGATGTGGAAAATCTATTTGGTAATATGACAAAAAAATTAATTATTGAAGCTATAGAAGACAGTTGGTTAAAAATACAACCCCATACAAATGGCATCATGAAAGAGGAATTTCTAAAAATGGTGGAATTTGTCATTGATAACAATGTTTGTGTTTTTCAAGGAAAATATTATAAACAAAAAAAAGGATGCGCTATGGGCTCAAAACTCAGTCCTATTTTATCTCTATACGTCATGGACTATGTACTAAAAAAGAATCTACCCAAATTGAAAAGAAAACCCTTTTTCCTGAGGAAATTTGTTGATGACATTATAATGTCAATGGAAGAAGAAGAGATAGAAGAATTGATAAGAATATTTAACAATGGTGAGATGGATAAAAACCTGAGGTTCACGGTGGAAAGGGAGAATGAAGAACAATGGGTGCCCTTTCTCGACACGAAAGTGATGAGGATTGATTCACAAAAGGTTATTCTGGATTGTTACAAAAAGCCCACGTCTTCCAACAGGATATTACATTACAACTCTGGCCATAACATGAAGATAAAAATAAACACAGTAAACCAGATGAAACAGAGGATAGAAAGAATTTGCCATCCATCACTGATAAAAAAGAATTTTAAAGAACTAGAAAAAATTCTAATAGAAAATAGTTATCCCAAAAATTTGATCAAAAAAATTATATACTCATCAACAACGATTGTGCAGGACGAAGGCGGACAAAGTGAACATATAAACATAGAAAATAAAAATGTCCTTTATTGCACTTTACCCAACATCGATAATTTGACCGACAAGTTGGTGAGAGAAATCAGAAGTGACAGTGTGAAAATTGTAAAAAAATACACAAGAACAGTGGGAAATTTGTTCACAAAATCGAAGGATAGGGTAACAGTACATGAACAGTCAGATGTTGTTTATAAGATACCGTGTGCAGAATGCGAGCTCAAATATGTAGGACACACATCACAGTTGGTAAAAAACAGAATTGTAGGACATAAAAGCGATATAAAAAATCATCCAGAAAGATGCGCTCTAGCAAAACACAGTAATGATGCAAACCACAAAATAGATTTCGAACAGGTTTCGATAATGGCAAAAGAAAAAAATTATAAGAAACGTACTTTCATGGAAATGTTTTATATAAACGACGAGACCAATTCTATGAACAAAAAAACTGACACCAATAAACTGAATAACATTTACACATATTTGATATCGCAGGAATGGCGAAGACCAAAAGAAACATATTTGGGACCACTGGACTGATAACGGACGGATGGCAGAGTGACGTGATGTTTGACAACTGAAATGTTTTTAAAGTGTTGAAAGGGTTGACATAAATAATGATATTGCGAAATACTCCCCATAAATGTAATTTTAATGATCATTTAGAGAAAAAAACCTCGGTTTGTTGTAAGTAGTTTGAACTTGTAATGTTGTATTGTATGTTCTGTTTTGTAATTGTTATTGTGACAATGTTTATATATTTTAGAGTCCCTGAAGAAGAATAAAATCATTATTCGAAAGCTTGGCTTAACAAAAAAGAGTAGTACATCATTTCTCACAATCAGTCTAATTCCCATTAAAAATAAACAAATTTACATATAAATATATACATGGACATAATATTAATAGAGCCCAAATTACAAAAAAAAATCGTTCATATTTTGTTTGCTTCCACTGTACTGGGTGTCCTAAATTCGTTGTTTAGTGGGGGGATCTCAGAAACCCGATGAGCTAGTACATAATGAGGGGCACATTTTCGGGCTCGATTTTTGAGAAAATTCAAGCGCAACCTTTCAAGTTTTCCGTTTTCGAGCTATTAGAGAAAATTGGAAAATGGCGTCAAATGAAAGGTTCTCCTAACTTTTTTATAACTGAAGTTATAAGCATGAAACTAAAACATTATACAGGCCATTTTTCAGGAGAATTCATTGAAGTAATCAATTTTTCTTTATTACATTTTGTTCTAGCTCATCGAGTTTCTGAGATCCCTTCACTAGACAACGAATTTAGGACACCCGGTACATACCGAAATTTATACACAGTGGTTCTGAAATATGATATCCTTTTTGACATGGTGCCCACTTAAGACACTTTTCTTAGCCCCCCTTGTCTTTGAAGCCCAAAAACTTGGTTAGAGTATTTTCATTTCTCTAAATTTATTATTTCATGGGAAAGCCTGGTTTGTTTTTGAAATTTTTTCTCTTTCATTTGGTCCAAAAAATAATGTGATTTTTTAAAATATGTATGACGTTTGGTTTTTCATGCCAAACATGTAGCAAACTATTGATGAGAGAACGTTATGAATAATAAAACAACAGTAAATGTTAACCTTTCACATGCAATTTGATCACCCATCACTATTTGAGACACTGTCAGCACAAATAGATCACCACTTTCGTTCGTCCTTCAATTCCATACAACACTAACCACTACAATATTGCCAAAATACAGAGACACACCAGGGGGCTTTCGAGTTTCAGTTTAATGGGACCTTATCTTGAATTTTTATTGCTCCAGACCGAACGCCTCGATAATTTGTTTAACTTACGATATTTTCTATTTGCGCACAAATTATAATGGAGCAAAAACAAATGGCTGAGATATAATACGTGAAAACTCGAGTTCGAGTGCTTGATATGACGTGTTATTGTGAAATCATATTAATGTTGTTGGTTCTTGGTCGATTTATTGGATGATAAGGGGCAATGGGGATTTTACGCCTAAATTAGAAAGAATGCGATAGGTAAACAGCATTGTCCAGCACTAAACCGGTGTTATATCTGCGAAAAATTACTCATTCATTATCATAGAACATTCAGTTTTCGAGAAGAAACTGAGACATTGTTTTCATAACTAATAATAATACAAGTACGAGGTGTGATGAAAAAATAGATATTTATAGATTATTAAAGATCATGTCTTTTTTCCAATAAACATTCTGGAGCGCGGGTTCATAGATGCCAAACTCCTTTTTCTAATAACCAGGTATAAAATTAAATGTAGTTCTATTTATCATATCGACAATCGACATTGCGATTGGAAAATTCAATATTATCAAAACAGATAAAGCGAAAATTATTTTCCTATCGGGAACGAAACATTGTACCTTCTATTCTGTACGAGATTGCTGTTGCCCAACAGATTAAAAAAAATTCACGGTCATGATAATAACAATATTTTTTTACTTCCGTATAATATAATTGAAAAAAACCATATTTAGATAACTTCAGTCTCTAGTTTTACTTGCATTGATTGGCTTTTGTAAAATCCTTCTTATAATTTCTGGTGTGCCCTTCCATGTTTAATGTGATTTTTGAGTACCCATGTTAAAGAAGTAAAGAATTTGGTTTTATCAGTCCCAGTTTATTTTCGGATTGTCTCTAGCTTTGCTTGCATTTATTGGCTTTTGTGAAATATGTATTTCATATTTCTGGTGTGCCCTCCTATGTTTAATGTTATCTTTTAGTAACTCTGTTAAAGAATTAAAGAAGGCTGTAGAGTGTAGCTTAATCGCAGAAAGATCTGTATACAAAGTTATGAGGAAGTTGTTTTACCTTATTTTCTTGGCTCATAGAACCACACATTTTACATTGAGCCAAATTCTCTTCTCATTCCATAATTTTTAGGAAAAGAATATATGAAATTACTAACAAAATTGAACTGCAGTGCGCATGCGGTGACTCTACGAGCTTGCTCTTGTGTAGGATTACGATAAATCAACCTGGGTTAGTGATTGAGTTAATAGCACTTTCCGAACACTGGTTGGATGTTCGGGTTAGGTAAACGAACGCGAAGATAAGATCGAGTTAACGCGACTAAGTTTCCGAAAAGGCCTATTGATAAACTCAAGGGCGTTACATAAACTATGCACAGTGCAAACGCAGTCGAATACATCACTTCGGCTCACTCTTGACTCTGTAAACAAATTGGTTATCTGTACTCAGTTGAGAGCATCGAGATATAATAGCATTGTATAAGGAAGGATAATAGAAAGGAGACGCTATGACATACAATTGAATAAGGAACAGTAGTACCACTGGGCAGGCTCAATTGAATATCAAATAAACCATTTTTCTTCAGGCGATAATATACACATATCAAAAGACATCAGATTACCAATACAGACTTGCAAAAATTTCGAATGCAGATCTGATCAGTATTCATCCCTACCTGTGATATGTTTTTTCTCTAATTTTCTTCTCATTTTTTTCTTCTCTGCTTGGAGAAAGTTTTACAGCATATTATACCATTTTATTGTATCCATATTATTAAGCAGAAAAAATCAAACGATTTTCAAATTACGTTAGGTGGTAGTAATATGGCGGATCTGATACCACGTTTATTTCAATGATAGCAACTCTATACTATCTTATCTTTACGGTTGAGAGCTAAGCAATACACAAGTTGTGTTCTAAAAACAAAACGACAAAGAACTTATTTTTCTAAGGCTTAGGAAAGAATACAGACAACTTTTTGTGTGTATTCACGATAAGAAAGGAGGCAGAGAGGAGGGCACTATCGCAGAGCCTTTATTGCATAGAAGTTTCTCGGAACATTCCATACCAAAAATCCTTAAGTCAAGCAGGGAGACTTCCTACAAGGTTTTCTCACAGGCTGTAATTGTGAACTATGATCTTCTCCACAGCAGATGTTGTGGAGGTCTCCAGAATCTCTCATGTCACGGAATGTCTGACAATCGGTTCCTTACGGAGGAAGTTCCTGGGAAATCAGAAATGCAAATAACTTTCCCTTAATCCACTCCACACTGATATCCATCAAGACTCACAATCAATTAACCATAAGGTCGCTGTGGACAAACACTTCTCGTATCGAATCTTGAATAATTACTTATGTTCCAAAAATATTTGTAGTACCTTTCCATTATGTCATTTTTCCTTCTATCATTTTCATTAGAACCACCGGTAATATCCCTGTGAAAAGAATTAGATTTTTTACTTCCAGCCTTGAATACATATAGCGGTTTCTCTGGGACAACTCAATATGCGAATACAAAAATAAACGTTTTTATTGGTTGGCACTTTATTATCTGTCAATCTGAGATTTATCTGGCTTTACTTTTATTGGTTGGTCTATAAACTTCAGTGTGCTTATCGCCTCGATCACATTATTCCTGAACTCCATCAACAAATAGACCTATAAATTGCATTTGAAAGTGTCACATGTCGAAAATTTGGTAATTAATAGTTAATTAGTGACAGCGTTTAATGGCCGAGATATTCTAACACAAACGATTAATCAATTTTTAGCTGAAAGTGGTGGATAGAATGAAAAAACTATTTGGAAAAATCAGTGGCGAAAATATGGAAGTTAATGCCAGTATACACCTGAGTTTTTTCTATAAAATGATCATTATTAAGTTTTACTGGTAGTATCATCAAACTTGACCACATATTCGGAAAGAGCAATAAATTTGCTCCAAGATGAGAGAGTATGTGTGTAAAAAAATCTCTTAATGCGGGCTTGGTAAGGAGGTGAATATATCGATTCTTAAGTTAAGAAAATTAGTCCTATTTTTCCAATTGTTTTTTCGATGAAATATTAATAATTATGCACACGTTTTCTTTCAAGTGAAAAATATCCCATTTAGTGTCCTTATGTAATGACATATCAACTCTTGTGTTAGCTTCTCATCCTCCACTACAATCATGACTAACATGATAACAACGAAAGAGTCCAATAATTCCGAACCTTAATTTGTTCTATGTTGAAGCTCTTCGTGATTGAATTTTAATGTTGATTGATGAAAATCATTAATTCATCTTGAATCAAAATAATAACGAAGAAATAAACCTCCTCCTTCAATACATTTGACACATCGTTTCCGTACTGAATCTACAACTCTGCAAAGTTCATGGCGTTTCTGAAGCATTTCTAACCAACAGAATTCTACTCTGTCGATGAGATCCTTCTTAGTCTGAAAGCGATTTTAGTGTACTTTCTCTTTCAAACTATTCTAGACATAAAAATCCAAAGGCGTCATGTAGGGGCTTCTCGGTGGCCATCTGACCATATCTTCAAATCCGTGGTGTAGCAATATATTCATTAAATCGATCTCGACATTACAACTATAATGTGCTGGGCAGCCATTTATTTAAAACCAGACATTTCATTTGATCTGTTAGACAGATGACTTTCATCGAATATGTCTATCAAGTTGCTTTAAATTAATCTAATGAATTATTCAGCATCAAAGTGATCGGTGAGTATAGTTGGCCTGAAAAGTTCGTCCCTCACGACCGCATTCATTGACACCCTAGCAAGTCTAAAAGTCTGTTCTGATCAAATATGAAGAAGTCACATTCGTCCTCAAATATATCGAAACAGTCATGTAAATCGACAAATAGGATGCTCAGTAACGCATTTATTGCCAGGTAAGTGAATTTGAAGGAGGTTGAATTATTGATCTACGGGAGGTGACTTATGGCTATTAGAGATCGATTTGCGACAACCCGACCTTTGGCATGCGTGGTTAGGAAAACAATGGTTCACCGCCGGAGAAGATCTTTTGAATTGCAGCATCATCGACCCCATCTTGTGTTACCTCTAACGGTTCAGCATCGCCGGCAACGACTACAGTGGTGCAGAGATCATCATTAGAATGTGGAATGGCATCAGGTCGTCTTTTCTGATGGATCTCTATTCTTCTTGGAACACTGATTGTTGAAGAAGAGTAAGACGACGTCGGGGATAAAGAGTGAACATCAGTTTTTAATGAGCTTCATGTACACCGGACAGTAGGCATTATTTTTTTTATACGCATCTCTCGGGAAAAGACTGAGCTTATAGCGCCTTTCAAGCGCCCCGAGATGAATTTAGGAGAAATCGGTTTGTGCGTGTCTTAAACTGCTGTAAGTTGTAACCAAGGGGGAATACATCTTGAGGTAGGGTATTCCATAGCCTTGCAGTTCGGTAAAGAAAAGCCTTCTGATACACCGATGTCCTAGCTGTAGAAAGATGCACGGCAAAATGGTGACTATTATCGGCTAGCCTTGTTTGTCGATCAAATGAGCCCTGCCTGGTGGAATTATGGAGGCAATGGCAGCAGAACACCTTCCGTGGTAGTATCTGTAAAAAAGGCATAAGTCTCCAACCTTCCTACGGTGATCGAGACTATGAAGATTGGCAGTTAACGTTGTATCATCTATTAGGCGCACTGCTCTTTTTTGAATGGAATCAAGTAGGAGTAACGAGTGCTTAGGAGCTGAACCCCAAGCATGAGAGCAATATTCCATAGCTGGCTTACTTGAGCCTTGTAAGTAAAAAAGCTGCTTTGGAGTGAACAATTTCCTCGCACGAAATAGATAGCTAAGTTCTGTGCAGCTGACTTGGCAACTGAGCTGACGTGCTCATGCCATGTTGCATTTGGACTGATATTGACCCCTAGAAGCTTAAGTCCATTAGTTGGTTTTATTGTTTTATTGTCCATTATTAGTTGGGGTGCGACTGTCGATGCTTTTCTTGTGAGCACAGTAGCCTGGGTCTTAGTTGTTGACGCTGATACGGGCTTCTTGTTTGTCGTGAACGCTATAAGAGTGCTGTCATCTGCAAAGCTTAAAATCTGATTCTTGGTTGAGTTTAAAAGGTCATAATATGCATTAGGAACAGAGTCGGGACAAGATTGAGCCCTGAGGTACACCGGCGTTGACGGAATGAAGTGCAGACTCCACACCATCGACCACAACACAAAGTTGTCTCTCGTGGAGGAACTTCCGAGCCAGCTGCAAAGTCCTTCCGGGAGACCGTAAGATGGAAGCTTAGATAGCAATGCTCTGTGCCATACACGATCGAAGGCCTTAGATATGTCTAGGGCAACTGCAATTGATTCCCCATGCTTTTCTATAGCGTTTGTCCAAAGATGAGTGACATAAGTGAGCAAGTCACCTGTTAAACGACAGTGCCGAAAACCGTATTGATTGTCGCTAATGAGATTGTTTTCCTCTAGGTGTTTTACTATCTGCAAATTAATAGCAGTCTCCATTACTTTGGACAAAATGGGTAGTAAAGATTTCGGACGATAATTTCGAGGCATGCACTTTTTCCCTTTTTTTGGAATTGGCTGAACTCTAGCGACCTTCCAGATGTTGGGAAAGTTTTCTGCTCGTAGGACAGCTTAAACAGCCGACACAACAGAGGTGCGAGCTCGGGTGCGCACTTTTTCAGAACAATAGCTGGTATTCCGTCGGGTCCTGTCGACTTTCTGCTGTTCAGCTGTTTCAGGATTCGGCAGATGCTCTTTGTACGGAATTTAACTTCTGGCATCGAAGCCTGAACCTTGGGAATATTGGGGGGTTCTTTCTGGCCTGCTTCTAGTGTAGAATTTTTGGCGAATATAGCTGCAAAAAGATCAGCCTTTCTTGGAGCTAGTTGCCAGAGCACCGTCGTCTTTGAGAAGTGGTGGAAAAGTCGAATGACAAAAATTATTGCTAATCACCTTAGCGAGTGACCAAAATGGGCGCGAACCACTTGGGCAATCTAGAAGCTTTTTTGTTACTCTGTTGTTAAATGCTTGTTTTGCGGCTTGAATAGTAAGATTGCAGTTGTTCCTATCAAGTATATACGCTGCCCTCTTCTCGTCTGTCGCTGTCGGGTTTGAGCTCCATTCGCGGAAGGCTTTATTTTTATTGTCGCAGGCTCGCTTACAATCTTTGGTAAACATGGCCTTGCAGATGGAGGTTTCTTGATGTTGTGTGGGATGTAAAGTTCCATACCAAAAGAATCACCTCAGTGACAGCGCCTGCACACTGGCTGATATCTTCAATATTGAAGCAGGTGGCGTGCCATGGATATTCCGCGTAAAACTCTTTCAGTTCATCCCACTTGGCCTTGTTGTAGTGCCAAACTACGCGACGATTTTTAGGCTGCACGAGTTTTTCGGTAGTCAAAGGACATGAGACGGCTATTAGAACGTGATCTGAGTTACCGAGAGGGCCGTTTGAATTGATAACATAGCTGTCTGGTTCTGAAGTCAGGTACAAGTCAAGCGTATTCTGAAATCCATAGGATTAGTGGGAACTCTTGTAGGACAATCTAAAGCTGCGTTAAATTGCAGCTGATTGCGAACGCTTCGGCTTGTCTTCCAGCTTCGTCAGTGCTATTGCACATGCAAGGCCTCCCTTAGTCTTCATTCAAGGTAACATTACAGCTCTGCGTTACCCTCAAGAAATAGTGAAGCTATATGTGTTCTCCCTTAACTTAACCATTGTTTAAGAATCCTTAAACAATGCCTTAACCGAGTCGAGCATCCAATATTTCAACGATATAATGCGCGACCTCATATTGCCAAAGTTAGTTTAACATACATAATCGGGGCTATTCACTAAGCAAAGTTGTTAAGGATATCAACTGAAAACAGTCGTTATGTTCAAGGTCAGTTGCTAAGTGCAAAATTGGTATTCATTATTTAAGAAAGTCGCTATGGAAGTTGCTAACTATAACAACTAGTGGCTATAGAGAGTGGTTCACTGGCAACTGCTTCAGAGGTGTTGTTAACGATAACTACTTGCTTTCATTGACAAAAAATGACTCCCTTTATAGATGCAGAGCGTATTACTTTCGAAGCAGCATATACAGAGTGTCATCAAACGACCAGAAATATTATAAAAAGGACGTTTGGTGTTCTAAAAATTCGCTTCAAATGTTTATTGAAACAGAGTTCTGCATTATACAGGATGTTCATAAATTGAACGTAAGAACAAAAAGGGGAGATTCCCAAAGTAATATTAAGAAGAAAAGTCCTATAAACATGGGGTCGCAAACGTTTCATTTTCAAGATACAGGGTGTTAAAGTTTGAAAACTGACTAAAAAAGTAATACGCTACAGAGATATTTTAAACTATTAATTTTAACTTCTTATGGAAAATATGTTAGGTTAAGTTAGTTCTACAAATAATTCTACATAATTAAAAAAAACCCAATAAATAAAATATGATACAAGGAACCCACATTGGCAATAACAAAATACAGAAATATCAATAAAGCCTGATCAAAAGTGGACATTCATTAAAATCATCTACAACAACTGATATGAAATTTTTCTGAATTTTTAATCGCTGACAGTTCTAAACTCAACAGAAATTCACATTAACCCCTATTATTTGACATTGACAATCAACAATATCTGTCGAAGAAACGGACATTAGAACTATTTTGATGTGCTGCCACGTCTATTTTCACGAAGGCTGCTATCTGGTTGTTACGATAACAACAGTTGCCAACGGTTTATTAGAGAATACTGAAAGTGGTAACTGATAACCACTGGTGGTTATCGAAGGTTGTTATCAGAGTTGCTATTGTTAACAACTGCGATAACCACTCAAGTTAGTGAATAGCCCTGATTATTTAAAAATTCATGAGAAAAATTGTGAACCCTTCTGGTTTTTCTTCAAATTTTAATCATTTACTCCTTGCTATATACAGGGTGATTTTTTTAAGTGTTTCATTAGACGTTTTCGAGGAAGGAATTGTAATACAGATCAAGATTTTGGATTTTCGTTTTAGAGTACATGACTTCAATTGAAATACTTTCAAGAGGAATCTACTTCCGGTTTGACCGGAAACGAATGTTACTTCGTTATTTCAAATGCAACACCCTGTATATTTAAACATATTCGAATTCTTCGTTCAATTCTACACTGATTTGATGTATGATATGTGCAACCATCAAGCGGTTCTTGAATTATAGCCTGATTATCAAATTTTCGAAAAAAAGGTTGTCACAAATTAGTGTCCATATCTTCGAAATCCCTCATTACAAGAATTTCGTTTTGCGAAAATGGAACCAAAGAAAGTACGCTGATACTGTTTCTTGAATAACTTATGAGGAAATATTATACGGGTGTCTGAAAAGGGCCCCAAAGTGAGCCTCATTAAAACTATAAAATCTCACTTTTTTCAAATGGAAACCCTATAATTTTGTAATTCCAATCGATGGCTCGTCAGAAATCAGTTAGGGTGTCCTGAACATTTCATGCCTCTAAAAATCAGTAGGTTTGATGTTATTGAATAAAATTCGAATTTCAGGATTGAATCAAGGTTCTAGTCTAAACATAGATTATTAGGTTAGTTTTTAAAGAAGGTTATGTCTGTTGATTTATAATGCATTCTAAAGAACTGTCATTTATACTTTTTTGATTAATCGGGCACTATGCAAGTAACAGTGATGTATTGAATATGTTTCTTCATTTATGGTGTCAGAACTTATAACGAAGAAATCCACATTTCACCTTTAACAAAATCGAAGTATCAAAAACAATTTTCTCTCTATAATTCAAGAACGCTTGAGTGGTTGCACATAATATACATCAATCAGTCTAGAATTGAACGAAGAATTCGAATATGTATAAATATACAGGGTGGTTGCATTTGAAATAACGAAGTTACATTCGTTTCCGGTGAAACCGGAAGTAGATTCCTCTTGAAAATATTTTACAATTAAAGTTCATGTACTCTTAACGAAAATCCAAAATCTTGAATCTGTTATTACAATTCCTTCGTCGAAAACGTCTAATGAAACATTTAAAAAAATCACCCTGTATACTATCTATTTTTATCAATTTTTTTTAACAATTTAAAACTACTTATGAGTGGTGCAGTTTTTTATCATTATTATACTTCCCTGGAGTTAACATGAAAAATCGTCTTGAATTCATCCATTCCTGATAAATAATGACTCATATTTCCACAGATATACATTATTATTAAACCTCTTTTAAATCCTCCACACTCGTAACTCAAGTATGGAAACCGAGTGAGTAACTTATCACCGACCCCAACCTCTGTTTTATTCACAGATGGCATTAGCTTCTAATCCGCATTCATTGCAGCGCGTCCTAATTGACACCCTCGCATGTATATGTTCCATCTCTGCTAGCTATTTTTCAGATAACCGGATACGAATTCAAGGCGGTATCGAGTCGTTACTGCTCCTCATCTGCCCGTTTTTAAATAATACATGAATCCGGTCGATCTTATAAATCAGCCCAAATTTGAAATAACTACACGTAGTTTTATCAAACCACCGCCAACCGTGTTAGCGTCGGTTCTTTTTCATAAAGCCAAGTGGTTTATGTGAAAATATGTTTTATGGCGGCAGTCGGCGTATTTTTCCAACGGAATGAGGTAAAGTTCGCTTGGGTGGAGAAAAAATGGTGGAGTATTCTGGTTGTCGAAAGTTTGAGAACGCTTTTCTATCGTCTATAAATGGATTATTTGCTTTTCTATCCATTTTACTGTGATTGTAACATCTATAATATGTTTGTAATTATTCAATAACAAACATCAGAATTTCGAAAACTGCATCCGAAAATATTAAAAATACAGTGGAACTTTCCTATAACGAAAGCGCTAAATCCGCAAAAAAATTCGTTATAAAAAAATTTCGTTGTACAGAAAATTTGTTTCTATATAGTCGGTAATGTCGCAGTCGAGTTCACTGATAGATTTAAGTTTATCATTTAAAGTTAAGCACCTCCTTTTAGACATATGCGCACAACTTTCACACTAGCGTAATGTAATGGTTAGATTGAAACCAGACAACAAGGGGTGCATTTGAAACTGTTTCATAAGGATCTCTCTTCCCGCCGTAATGATTTAGTTTAAGGTCGGGATTTATTAAGTACACTCGGGAAATTTTCGGAAAAACCCCAACCTTATAGCTTATTACCAATACCCATTTAAAGAATTATGTTCTTTGAATATTTCGTTATAGAGAGAATTTACTTCGTTTCAGATGTGTTGAACGAAATTCGGTATACAGACGTTCGTTATAGGGAAGTTCCAGTGTATTTTTTTAAAAATTCTTTGGCTGTGGCTTCTTTCTGGATTTTGAACTGGCGGAAGGATATCAATACCTTTTGTACTTGTATTACAAATATTTATCGTGTATTGAGGTGAAATATTAGAACATAATTCTGAGTATTTCCTGTCGTTGTGCGTTGCAAATATCTGAAATTGATCAGGATACCTCACACATAACTAATTTCTAAGAAATTGAGGCAGTGTAACGATGTTACTTACTATGAATTTTTTCAAAATTCGACAAATAATTTTGCTAGTTTTTATAATTTTTTTCTAGTTTCAGGTAAACTGCTATTGACCTATCAAAACTGCTTCTCATTAAAATTTCTGATTTCTCCCTGCCCTGTTTGGTGCAAAAAGAAGGTAGCAGGCCTGGAAGTAGTACTAATAAAAAATTGCGATTAAGTTTTCAAGGAAACATTGAATGTTATTTTTGTTGATATCAGAAGCACAGATTACATCAGATGATATCCTGGATTTGAATAAGTCCTTGTCTACATTATACTTAATATCATACAATATTCGGTATAGGCAGAGTTCAAACAAGTTGACCGAAGACAAATTTCCATTGATAAGCAGATGAACTGTATAAGAGGTTTAAGAAATTGAGTAGGTTTTGTGGTGAATACCGACAATAGGTACTTATGACAAATTCACGTATCTCGAATTCAGATGAAGATGATGATAAAACTCACATTTTTTGAACATGACAGTCAGATTCGTTTCCTTCCTGGTGAGTACTTTTATAGTATACTATAGTATACAACAGGTGTGAAATTTTTCTACTGGTAGTATCGGTTCTCTAATTGAATGTGGAAGTGTAAAATAGTTTCAAGATCAGAATTTTCATTTACCTAATTTTGTAGAAAGTTCCTATCCAATCACAACACAAAATATTTGTAGTTAATATTCTGTGAACTCGATCATTAATCTATACTAATATTAGTAGTGTTCTTTCGTACTGATTGAACTGATGGAACTTATTCCGCGATTAGAATAATCACTTGCAATCACTTTAGAGTTGTGGAAGGGGGAACTGATTGAAAACGAAAGAACGATCGCTTTCTGATTGAAGTTATATAAATCACTTCGTTCAGTACGAAAGAACATCACTATTATAATCACTATTATAAAGAGGAAAGATTTGTATGTTTGTGTGTTTGTGTGTTTGTGGCGTTGATATGACATCACTCATAAGCTACTGGACCGATTTCAATAATTCTTTCACCCTTAGAATGCTACATTATCCTTGAGTAACATAGGCTATACTTTTCATCCGAGAAAATTGGGGAAACCTACTATAACTTCAATGATAATAAATATGAGTACCAAAATCAGCTATTTTCAGGTGCGCTGCGAAAACCGTAAGACGTACATGGAAACAATGTATGACGGAAATGTACCTCTTCAATAGTTCTACAAAAAAGTCCGCGATAGCATATATCTATCTTTCAAGGTTTACTCGGTATCACCTTTTAAAGGTATCCGAATGTTTCTCAAAATTATGCATTTTTTGGGAGTATTTTTTTATGAATACGCTATTGATCTTTATCCAATTAAATACGTCCTTCATATCCAGTATTTAATATAGAACGAAATTGCCTTTTACATCATTCAATTATGATGAATACATCAAAAGATATGGCAGGTTGAAGATGAAATCGCACCAAAATCGAATTACGTCTCCGAGCACGATATACACAAACACTGGTATGGCGACGCCCATCGAGATGTGACGTCACAGCGGAGAATTTCCATTGCATTTGCGGGATTGAAGTGTTAGAACTCGAGGGAATGATTGGAATAATGCAATTAATCGCAAGTTTCATTGAAAATGCAATCAACTAACTATTTTAAATGAAATTTCTTCGATGTCTTTGTTTGTTGATCCTGGAATATATCAATGAAGTTGTATAAATATGGATGTTAGTGCTAAGTATTTACGAGTATTTGTTAATAGAGAATAAATTATTCAAGTTTCATTTAAAAACTTCGAATAAATGAAAATATTTTTATCATATTCAGGAAATTTCTATGAATGTCATTTATAATTCGTGAATTTGGAAAGTTTTTTGTTCATTTTTTTCTTCATATTCTGAAAACTGATCTTATTCAGATCCCGGTGTCTTAAGTTGGTACGGATTCTGCTCAAAACGGTAGGTTTTAGAAAAAAGTGGTCAATAGAGCGTTTGTAGAGAATTAATTAACCTATAAAA
Organism: Propylea japonica; assembly: GCA_013421045.1. Taxonomy (NCBI): domain Eukaryota; kingdom Metazoa; phylum Arthropoda; class Insecta; order Coleoptera; family Coccinellidae; genus Propylea; species Propylea japonica. The sequence goes on from CM024239.1 coordinate 109,605,923, forward strand.
TGAGGTATCAATCGTCCTGATCGAATGAGCACAGACCGATTTATTTTCATTGGAAGATGAAAAATAGTATATTATATTATAAGGATTAAAAGTGCATCTTTTTTTTACGAGCAATATTTGCAGTTGCGAGGCGCAGCCGAGCGAATGCAAAATTGCGAGTTAAAATAGGCACTTTTAATCCGAATAATATATACTATTTTTTCTCCAACCAAGTCAAAATTACAATAAAATTGGTTTTAGTGAAAAATCGTTCATAATTTGGTTATGAATTTGAACACAGAATCATGACAGTGATTGTCAAGTAGACTTCAAATGCATGTACAAGGATTAAACGTAGCGTTTTTAATCCTAGGATTAAAAGTGTTGCTAAGTAACGAGTGAATTTTTGTACGGTAAGAAAATCTATGACTTTTGCACCTGAAAAGAGTACAAAAATGTCAACATTTTTTGATGGTTGGAGAAAAATGTAATTTTTCATCTCCTCCCAACTTTATTCGAGATATTTTCAGAACGATAGGTTATAGAAAAAAGTGGTCAATAGGGCGTTTGTAGAGAATTGATCTATATCTTTACTAATATTATACTTATAGGGTAAATGTGTATAAGAGTACTCATGTGCATAAGAGTACGCACCGCTGTTTTTTCAATAGACCGCCACCTGTTTTTGATTCTGAAAAGCCTATTTCAATCCGAATGCTATATAATGATACTGACAAGATCGGAATCTGCAATTGCGATCGTCGATTGAAAGAAAAATAGGTTAGAAGTTTTCGTTGCCGCGCACTGTAATTTTCACCGTTCAAAGTTTTGTGTTTCTACAAGTAAAAACTAGCGCTTTGATCTTGTAAATATTAAATTATGTCACAATATATTTCACTTTATTTCAATTCATATGAAAACAGTAGCAAAATATATTTTTGTCATAATTGAAGCGGAAAGTATCGAAATTCATGGATGTGGATAAGAGTACGCAAAATTATCTGTATAAGAGTACGCAGTAGAAGACTATATTATGTGTTCCCAGTGTGAACAGTGGTGGCATTAGGCGTGCACATTAGTATTTTATGCAACGAGCGTATAATGCTTGTTACTATTCACAAGGTGAAGTTTAGGCTAGGAGCGGCAGGCGAGTGGCATAAATATCATCGAGTGTATAATAGCGATTATACACGAGTAGAATGTTATTATTATACTACTTGCGTATGTTTCTTCTATTACTAGTGTGGCAAAAGTCGAGTTGACATGATTGATCTTTTATTAACTTTTCAGTGTTCATTTTGTAATAAAAGTTGATTATATTCAAAGATTTTGCCCTCGATGGGAAAACACTGTAGAAATATCAGTTTTAACAATATAATATCATAGCTCAATCCAAGAAGCATCTGACAGCAGCGAATAATGACACATTGTCCACTAGTGATTAATGGGTATCATTATGGCCGGTAAATAGACATATGTTTAGATTATAAAATAGTCGTGAATAAATTATGTTATAGGAAAAGTCATATGCTCCAACGAAGAATAGTATTGTTTTCATCAGATTTTCCGCTAATACTTCGTTGAGTCATATGAGGTGAAGAAGAGTTTCATTTTATGTAATTATTAAGTTGTCATAATAACTTCCCTAGTCCTCTTAGTACGTATAAGATGTTATGTTTTAAACGAAAAAGTTGAATAAAGGGAAATATTTTGGTTCGCTTCTAATCATTTTTTATCCAGAAATCAGTGTTATATTGAATTATAATAATATGAGTACTCTTAAGTATGAGCGTGCGTACTCTTATGCACAGGTGTGCATAAGAGTACGCACTCGAATAGGTCCAGGAAAAGTTGAATAATTTATTTGTATATGTTTTTCAGATGTAAAATGCCATTGAAATATAATCTTCAATGTTCAAAGAAGTCGGAAAAACATAAAAAAGAGTCCTTGAATTGAAAATCGAAAAGATATTGAACTTAAATCACTAAGTGCGTACTCTTATACACATTCACCCTACCTATATTATAAAGAGGACAGATTTGTATGTTTGTGCGTTTGGGGGTTTGATACGAGTTTACTCATAAGCTACTAGAGATTTCAATAATTATTTCACCCTCAAAATGCTACACTATCCCTGAGTAACATAGGCTATACTTTTCACCCGAGAAATTTGAGGAAACCTACTATAACTTCAATGATAATAAATATGAGTACCAAAATCAGCCATGATGAATACATCAAAAGATATGGCAGGTTGAAGATGAAATCGCATCAAAATGTCTCCGAGGTAGGCACAAGGCGGCTAGGAGAAGGTACCGAAGTGTGAGAGATGTTTTGTATGAAAGTATTTTGGATTGCCTATGCCCGTATGTTTATGACCACACATCAGATCAACAGATGGCGCTGAAGTCGTTATTCAGGTTATTCATCTACTCTGCAACTAAACGGCTCGATCGAATTGAATGAATTTTTGTATACAGAACAACGTCTGTTGGGTCTGCTAGTAATTTATAGTTTTAATATCTCGCAGAAAAAAATCCTGCAATTTTATCACAGTCACTGCCAATCCCCCTTTTTAATGTAAAAATGAACGAACGATTTTTATGGAAATTTTCTATTAACTGCGATAAACATTCATTAGGAAAAATAACATACATACCTAATACTTTTGTATTTCCAATATACAGTGAAATCCGTTTATAATGACATTGAAGGGAAATTAAAAAGACGTCATATAAAGCAGAATATTGGCAAAATAGATGGTATTTTTTCTAGAGGGTTTGAAAAAAAAGGTCCCAAATTGTACGATTCTGTTAATAAAAAAATAATGAGAAAACATCGTCTAATATAAAAATACTGAATAGGTATATGGAAATTTTTTTATTTTTTACGAAGAACACTTCGGTACGCGTACCTATATCACGTATCCGACGTCCTATGGAAAGGGATGGATTGGTTAGCGAAAACGATCGAGCCGTCACTATAACCGAAAAAAATTCTTCGAATTAGGTCATAAAAACCGACATGTCATTATAAGCGAAGTCATTAAATCCGAACAATGTTACAAGGAGTTTTATATGAAAACTAAACTTAACACTGCAATTGCGTCATATTAAGCGGTTGGTCACTATAGCCGGTGTCATAATAAACGGATTCTACTGTACTCCCAGAGTATATTTCAATCGATATAATACTTTTGCATCTCAACACTCGTTCCGAACCAGAGGAAAAGTGCACACAGTGGAAACCAGTACAAACTAGCATTGATTTAAATTCAATGGAACTAGCATTGAGTTTAAATATACTAGAATAGTAGTTTGCAACTGAATGGTACTAATGAATTTCTCTTCTCACCACCTACACTGGCAAATTGGCAAAACGTCACCATTCCAACCATACTCTAAAGAAGTGCAAGTTGGCCATGAATAATGAACATTCTCAAGAATGTGCAAATCAATAATGTATCAAATATCCATTACTGATTATGACCTTCGTGGCGATCTCAACTCATAGTCATAAAAAATCATTTTTGGGAAGGTTATTAAAGAGCATAAATATACATATATGAGCGTTTGTAATTCATAATGGAAAAAGCCTGTACCATATTATGAACCATTTCTATTTTTGCAATGGCATTGACGATATTCAACTATTCCCGTTGACGTGTTAGTTTATTTCCATTTGCAGAACCATCATTAGATGGAAACGAGATCTAGGGAGAAGGATAAATGGGAGTATGGTGATCGAAACAGCAATGGATAACTGGATAATGGGACTGACTGAAGAAGGAGGTTTTAGTTGAAGTAAAGAGATATCAACTACAGTGAATTCAAACTGAAGATTTACGAAGAAGATGGCGTGGCGTGCAGGCTGGGAGTTCGAGTCACTTGTGAATTTGAACCCGAACTCAATTTCGAGTTTGTTGGTCTAGTACTCAGAGTAAGAAATAAACATAGATGTGCCCCTACGCGTGATTAGTACCGCATTGTAATCAACCAAGCATAAGAGTGAGATGGAAAGCATTTCACTGCAGCACTGGGGTGAAGTAAACAATGAGTTAGATTCTCATTTCTACAATTCTTGAATATAATACAACATTTTCGTAATTTTGCCCTAGCTACAATTACCAAAATACTTTTAAGCAACAATGAACTGTCACCAAATCAGTAAAATAATTCAGTTAATGAATGACCAATCGAAATGAAAATGTAAACACAATCGCATCGCGAAACTAAACACGTACAGACGATGTTGCCAAATGACAGAATTGTCTGTAACAGTCGCAAGTCGTTAGTATCAAAGTAGGGGAGCGGCAGACCAATTATTTATCTCATTACGGAATAAAGATAAGGCACGAGTTCGCAACACCTGAATATTTTTCGCCTAAATAAACAGATTCTTCTTGGCTGCATAACAAATGCGTGAAGGCATCTCTAGGTTTACTTTTTACTCTGAGGTCTAGTATTTCAAATTTTTTTCTGCTTCGAGAATACCGGAATGGTCAATTCAACAAAATTGCATATGAAGAAATCGTCAATATTCACTATACCATCAAATCACATTGTTAGGGGCCTCTGCTGACCTAAGAGTACCTTAATGTAGCAACATAAAACAACTGGCCAGAGGAAATAAAAAGCCTCTACTATGGGTGCCAGGGCATTGTGGTGTTGAAAGAAATGAAAAAGCCGATGAACTTGCAAAAAATGCATCAGGGTTAACACCTGCTGGACCTGAGCCTTTCTATGGGCTTGGAAAATCCAAAATAGAGCAGCGGTTCAGCAATGCGAGTTGAATAGCAGAATAACCCTTGGAGAAACACAAACTCAGGCCAAAAAAATTCGTGATGATTTCAACAGTTCAACAGAAGATCCCCATGGTTGCAGTTCCAGAAAGGCTAACCTGCTGCAGCTGCAGGTGGGCCGCTGATAGTTATAATGGGTGAGTTTTTAAGCCTTTGGTCTTTAATTTCTCAAAGACGAGTCAATTCTTGCGATTAGTTTCCTAAAGATTATACCTTGTAAATATTCAACAGGACTACGTTGGACGTCTCCTATGGATCCATAGAAGAAGTCCAATTTTGAGTTAGTTTTTCGTGCAAATCAGGTGTCTCACAGATGCAACATTGGATGTTGTCTGCTGAAGCTTGTAACGATGCTGACTAATCGGCATAAACAAAAGATTCAACGTAACCCACACAAAACAATAGTACAACGGTGTCAATTAACTGGTCAAAACGGTAGATGAATTACTCAGACTTATTTCGAAATAGGTTGATCGATGAATATGCTGAGTGGCATGTGAAAATGGTTGAAACCAAATGTAACCAAAACCAAATTCACCCCAATTTCGGAAATATGCAAAACATTTTTTAATAACTATCAATATTGACGGTTTTTTCATCATCTTTGGAGAATTACAGGGTGATTCACTTATCTTGGTAACCTTATTTTTCTCGAGAAGAGATGATTTTTTTTCTATTACGGTATTTGGTACAAGTCAATCTTGACTTTAGATGTGCGTATAAATCGGAGAAAAGAATTAAGACGCCAGGCGTCACGGTGCTATCAATTTTTTTTCCAGGTACATACCTTTTTTATTGTGTCATTCGAAAGATAATTTAATTCTGAATGTTTCTTCTGGATACAATTCCTTATCGTCAGCGACCGGCAGCGTGTTTTATGTTAATTCTATTCCATTCATTTTTTTCTGTATCGAGACAGTGATATGATTGTGTTTATTAAAATCAAAGAGACTTTTAACAAACTATTCTAAATTTGAAATACCCACCAAATTTTATAGAAAGAACCATTTCAAATTTAGAACTCAAAATATCTTATCAAAATTCTAATGATGATCAGGTACAAACAGAAAACCGTCAAGTGGTTGTTCTTGACGATGTTTAACGTCATTCCTTATGTTCCTGGCCTTTCAGAAAAAATGACGAGAATTGGTTCCAAATTCAACATAAGAACTGTTTTCAAAGCACAAAATGATTTGACATCCATTCTAACCAGAACGAAACCCAAAAATAAAAAAATTGTGTTTACAATATTCCCTGTATATGTGGAAAATTTTATACAGGGGAGACATCAAGACCTTTAGAGATAAGAAAACGGGAACATAAGAACAACATCAAGTCATTACAAGATCACAACTCGCTGATCATGTATGTTCAAATAGCGGAGATCATAATATGATGAACTGGAACAACACAAAGATCCTAATGACGGAACCTGATAATTATAAAAGGAAAATTAAGTAGTCCACATGAATTTTGTTAGATGAAGGAGATAATTTGGCCAATAGTTCTGTTGAATGGATCGTATTTGGATTGATTTATTGAAGAAATGACATTAGGAAATTTCAAAATAAAATAAATCAACATCTCTATGTGTTTCAATGTCAATTAGACTGCAAATGAAAAAACACACAATTCCGAAGGTTTTACGAGTTTGTCTGAAGAAGGTGTCTGATATAGACACTGAAACGTTACATTATCAATTTAATTTATTTCCTTTTTCAGTTTAACTGTTAGGCAACAATTTTTTCAAAAACCATTTTGATCCTGACAAATAATAAAGATTTTCGCAGGAGCACTTCATCTTAATTAAAATATTTTTAATTATTTCTGTTTCAGAGACTGGGAGTGAAAACTCAAAAAGTTTTTCAGAAAAAACCTGTATCATTCACTGCCATGCTCCATACTGATCAGCCTCGATAGGGCAAAATAACTTTCTATGAATTCTCTGTAACTTCTTATATTTTCTTTGGACCCTGACAAGATTAGCTCCAAAGTTTGAGTTAATATTGGTTGATTGTAATCGATCAATTTATATTAATTCTCACTTAATCCTATCCTTTCATTATCTTTCTCACTTGCGTTACTAAAAACGCGTTAATCCAAATTTTGTTTATAATAATTTTTATTTTTAAGACCATTTTTTTGAGACGTATATTCATATTGTTCGTATTTTAAATTTCTTACTTGTTAGTGATATTTCATTAGATCTCTGGAACTGGAAGGCGAGCTGTGAAGGTTTTTGGCCAGAACAGCTCTGTAAGGGGGCACAATAGACCTTAAGGTCGCAGTGGACTGTAACCCCTCTGTAAACTATCAACTACTTGTTAGTGATGAAACAAATAGAGAAAGTATACATAATAATGATAATCTTCAACTTCTGTCGAAAATAGATGAAAAGTATCTGCAATTCACAAGACATTAACTGAGTCACTTTCAGTTGAAATATTGACGAAGAAATAGCAATTTAAATTCTCATCACGGCTCTTCGAGAATTCTTATATTCGAATATACTACGAGCCGACAAGATTCTCAACCAACAACATTGACATACAACAAATAAGGTAAATCTAATAATTAATCGGCACATTCTCCAATTAAACTCATTATCACCTCACCTTTATCACATTATCACCGAACGTTGCCAAATCCGATTTTTCGATCCGTTTCTACCAGAAATCTGCAACACTGCAGCACCTTTATCACATGATGAGAACGAATTTGGCACACACAAGTAGCACTACTGATCTAAAACTATCGATACCGATTCTGGTTGAGACAATTCAAATACTGACTCATTTATCGTATATTATTCGAGATTTCGAGATGTAGTAGGTTGTGAGATATCCGTATATGCACAGATCGCTGGATAGATTACTGTGGTTTAGCTTATTACTTGCTGACTTCTATAGATACGCATTGTAAAACGAATCGAATCCAAAGGTTACAGTCATCATTCGTTCATTATTTCAAGAACGCGTCCTTTTTAAGTTATTAAAATGGGAAATTTCCTTTGTAGAGCGTTTCCTGAATGAGAAATAGGTTGAAGCGGGATATATTTTATTGGTTGCAAGTGAATAGTGTGGGTGGATCAGAATTAACGCATGGAAGTTATCACCTGGTAATTGACAATTGCTTTAGATGCGACATCTTCAACAATCACCGATAATGCCGTTATATCTTGTAGATTTTTTCATGAAGAACCTACCATATCAATTTATAGCCTACCTATTTCATAAAATAATTGAAGAAAGCTCTGACGTGAAATCAGAAAATTATGTGTACTCATTTCGAGAAAACGAACATTTCAATAATTCTGAAATCTGAGAACTATCGGTAAATTAAATTCCGAGGTGATAGGATACCATGTATTTTTGAAAATATTCGATACATAAAATTATTTCAAACCTCTAAAACTCAGAAACCGATTTGACACTTTAACGAACTCAGCCATGATATTTCGACCACATTTGTACGCTGAAAATCTCCATGTAATTCCGTCACAAAGTTCTTAGATTTTATATTATATCTCCACAATATTTGGCAGATAGAGCACTTTACTGAACCCGAGGTACTACACCCTATACGTCTCCTTGAAATTTTAAATATCTTGCTCCTTCCGTTTGAAAATGAGAGTTTTAAGGCCCTGAAGAATTATTTTTGGTTTTTGACCTCGGATTATTCATCAAAGTATTCAACTGAGTCATTTGAAATCATTCCCGTTCCACCATCCACTTGGAACGCTGTTCCTCTGGGATCAAGCGCGTAATAACGTTTGGATTTGTTCATACTGTGAAAGATAAATCCAAACTTGAATATTCTGATAATTATTAGTTTGATACTGCTCGTTTATGAAAATTCCCGAAACTATTATCGTTTGCATATAGAAGGAGAAATATTTAGAAAGTGGCGATAATATTTTTAGTCGGAGAAAAGAATTAAGACGCCAGGCGTCGCGGCGCTATCAAAGTTTTTTTCTCGGAACATACATTTTTAATAGGGATGTTGACTCATGTTACGAATTCATATAAATTGAGGTTTTCCCATAGAAGGAAATTTTTGCAATCCTAAAAAACCATTTTATGTGATCTTACTATTCTCGTTGAATTAAATAAAGCTGATTTTAATTAATGTTATTTATCATCAACTATAACATGACTGCGAACGCCAATCAGAGGTAGTCCGTATAGTGACGCAAACTATCCGTATTGTCATTGCAAATTCGAATGTTCGGTGCTCAGATCAACAAAATACATTCATAGGCCGGGTTCCACAAAACTCCAATCACCTTGATTATTGAAATGTCATCATTTCTCTGCAATTTTCAGTTCATTTTAGACATAAACCATCGACTTACTTCAATATAAACGATTTGGTTGCCAATCAAGCTTTGTGAACCCACGGTTCTGTGACTTGAACCATAGTAAATATAAATAATATATCATATCTATGATTCGAACTTGCGATGTTGAAAGCTGAAAGAGAACAGAATACCTAGTTCGTTACAAGAACGATAATCTACAATTTTTCTTTATAATGGAGATAGGATTCATCAAGGTAATAGTAGTACCTTTTATCGAAGATAAATTCCCTTATGGTCGCAAGTTTCTTTGCTGAAAACAAGGATTTTTGTGCAGCGGAGCTTAAAAACGTGAAATTGTCTTTGTAAGTAGCAGACTTTTAACTCATATTTATTATTACAAATAAAAGAAGCACCTCATTCAGCATTTACAGACCGACCTATTCATTTTGAAGGCTTAGATTGAATTGAACTTTTCCTCAAGGGATCGGGCAAAATCAGTTCGCTTTGACAGAAGTCAAAGTATGTTCACTGTATTATGACGTAATCATAAGAACGTGACAAAATTGAGCATTTCCGCGGGAATTTTGAATTGTCTTTTCATTTACTCATTTTAATTGGCAATTACTATATTTTTAAAGAAAAAGTAATTTTTTCGTGTTTGTATAGGGTTCATCTTTAAAATAAAATAAATTCCAAAAAGTAGTCAACATCCCTATTGTGTCATTCGAAAGAAAATTTAATTCTGAATGTTTCTTCTGAATACCCTTCGTTTTCTATTTTTTACTGTCAGTTACCTGCAGCGTGTTTTATGTTGATTCTATTCCATTTATTTTTCTCTGTATTGCGACAGTATGCCTTGATTCAGAGACATAGATAAGATTGTGATTCTTAAAATCAAAGAGACTTTGTGGCAAACTATTTCTCAATTATAATATTCATCAAATATTATTTTTATAACAATAAACATTTTTTAATAACAAACGGAACATGTCAAATCATATGTTCTATATACCGGCCATTCATAGGAAGAAAATGTTATTCAAAAGAAACATTCAGAATTTAATCATCTTTCGAATGACACAATGAAAAAGGTATGTTCCTTTTTCTATTTTCTACGACTTTTACGCACATCTCAAGTCAACATTGACTTGTACCGAATACCGTCAACAGAATAAAAAAATATTCATTCCTTTTCGAGAAAAATTAGGTTACCAAACTTAAGTGAATCAACCTGTGCATATGGAAATTCCAATTTCAACATGAAAATTTTGAATCCTTGACTTATTAAGTTCGAGAAACACAGTGACTAAAAATTTGTTTTTACACATCACACAGGAAAAAATATTTTTCAGAATGTCCTAATAATGACACATCATTCTAAGTACCAAATTTCGAACTGAGCGGATTTTTGGTTTCGGAATATTGAAAAAATAGTAAAAATTGATTTCAATTGATCCACTATTTGGCCGTTAACGAATTTAAACACGGCATTGGGGTTCCGATTTAAGCCTCGAAATGCCCTTACTTCATTCGTTCTAGATTTGTCATGTTTGCGGCCGGACAGTAATATCTTCAGACTCGGATTCTTCATCAGTGAGTCGTACCCAGTCCTTTAAGACAACTTCAACTTCTCAAGCATTCTCGAATAATCAATAAACTATCAAATAAATTCTGATCTACAGTGTTACCTTCTCAAGAAAATTAATTCATCATTTCTGTCAACAACTCACATTCAAACTTTTGTGTCCAAAACTGTAGACGCTCTCAGATGCTGCTGAAGCGTATCAGAAGAATTGTTATGTAAAGAATCCGTCATGATTATCATGTCCGCTTTCTCCTCTTCACTATATTTATAAATTTGTGGGAGATTCAAGATGTTTCTGATGTATTGTAGTATTTTCCGAACCATTTAACTTAACGTTTCATTTAATAATGTCACGATCCCTGTGGAGCGCTCGTTTTTAATTCGGGCACTATGTTATCTAACTCGGAAAAAGGAAATACAAGAAAAGGCCTCAATAATACACGGCTGGAAAACAGCAGCCTATAGAATCTCTACGAATAACCCGAGATGCAGATTTGAATGGAAAGGTCGTATAATTTTTTCCTTGAAAATTGAAGATTTCAGAACTGAATATGGTCAAGGTTCAAACCCTCATAATATGCAATGTCTTGATTATTTTCTATACGAACGGAACCAAACTCAAACATTCATGTGGTATATTCAGTATTTTGAAACATCATACGGTTCTTGGAAAATTTTGATCCGAAAATGTGTGAATATTTCGATCATGACTATAAATAGTACTGCAGAGTTTCAGTATTTTTCATCGCATTCAAAAACTATATGAAATAAATAATTATTAGTATAAGGGAAAACTGACATTCATTTTTTATTTAGAATCGAATGCTGTAAAAGAAATACGGATCATTGGGAAATCTCGAAATATTTCAATTTCAAGTTCTACATTTTCGGATCAAAATATTCGAAGAACGTTATGATGTATCAAAATACTGAATACACCACATGGATTCGCTACTATGAGACTGCCGAGTTTGGTTCCGTAGAAAATAATCCAGATATTGCATATCCAAACTTGCAAAGCAGATGTCAAAAATTTCAAGAATGTGCGCATAACTTGGCAACAGTGTATGGCAGAGAAATTTTTTTTAGTAGGTTATACTGTGAATTTGGTGTTGAATCGAATCAAATATTGGTAGTTCCATTTGAAATAAGAAAGTAGATATGCGTTTGAGATAGATGTGGCAACACTGTCGACTTGAAAATATTTTAGGTGAAAAGTTCCTTCATCCTCAAGGCTCCAACTGAAATTTGAGAACGAAATATTCACTGGTTCTCCAAAAATAATAATAATAGGCCAACTGAAAAGGATAAACCTGTATATGAACAGGCCAAGTTTCAAATTATATGTCAAACAGTTTTAAAAGTATCAAATTTTTCGGAATTATATTTCTATTTTCTGTTCTGAGGAACTTCATGAAACTTTGCAAAAGTCTTCATATCGTTTTAGCTTATTAGTGTTTACGGATAGCTAGACAGAACTGTAATGACCTCGAAATCAGAAACTTACAAGACATAAAAAAAAAGAAATAAGCAACTGCACCAACAACATCAATATTGTTGTATTGGTAATGCGATAAATAAAATACAATATAACTGGTCAATTGAACTCTATATTTTTGAGATAAAAACGAGTGTCACCGACCGTAGACTAAAAAAATGACTGCTCCAGATCTATAAGTTCAACTGCTGCTTGTTCTACAGTTAAAACTGTCTGGATTTCTGTTATACCCAAACATTTCTTGTTGGTGATTTTGAGCAACTCGGGACTTTCTGGATAAGTTTTGAAGTCGACGTTCATTTTTGATACGGTGTCTATGAGAAGATTATCTTTCAGTGATGTGCGTGGAAGCAGGAGATGCATGGACATTCTGAGTCCTGTACCTGGAATGGAAATACTTCATGAAACAAAATACTCGCAGTACTAATAAACGCCAATCATAAAAACCAAAAAATAGGAACAATTACTCAGTTAAGTCAGATTCGACATACCGATTTGGAAATTCACTTCGAAAACATACGATATACAAGGCATCAGACAGAGAATTCTTCCCTCCAGTTGCACAGATGAATAGGCGAGATAATCAAGTGCGATAACTGAATGAATTCAACTGTCTTACTGCAATAATCTAGTCTTGTCTCTCTCTTATCGCAGTATGGTAGGGAACCCGCACTACACGTATAGAATTTTTAATTTGTCAGGCTGCCCGTAATACTCGATTCAAGTATTTACTGTTGCCTACCATACTAAAGAATTACGCTCCTCTAAACGATAAGAGAGAGACAAGACTAGAATAATGAAGTAAGACAACTGAATTCAGTGTGTTACAGCAAGTGATTGTCTCGACTATTCATCTGTGCAACTGGAGGGAAGAATTCTCTGTCTGATGCATTGTATATCGTTTATTTCAGATGTGAATTTCCAAACCTGTATATCGATCTCAACGAGTAATTATCTATAGGGTGTTTCATCATAAACTGGACAAACATATATTTTCGTGTGAAGGACACCGGGAGAATCATTTTTGCCTTATACAATATATCCCGTTTTCGAAGCATAAGCGTTAATGGTCATTTTTGGGCAAGATTCATATGAGTGTGGTCAGTTATGTACAACACTTAAAGTAACGGTTTTTGGTCAAATCTCAGTATTTTTTTGGTCCTATATTCAGAATAGTTGACGAACTCCGAAAAAAATCTTACAGAAGGGCAATGCAATGTTCCTAATATTTTCCTTCGGTTGTCAGATTGAATTTTATTTTCTGAATAAACACAATTTTCTAATAATTTCTGTAAAAAAATTTTTTTCAAGAAACGAACACATTTTTTTTACATGTCAACAGCGATAAAAAAATTTCACTCGAAATCATGAATATGAAAACAGAATTGTAAAATATCAAACGGTTTCGTTACTACAGTCATTCAAATGTTTCGTTCAGACCTCTGAAATAGTGATTAAAAATTTGTTTTGAGTTCTAGAGTCAAAATAATTAAACTATTGGTATATGATATACCAATACCTAGTTTAATTATTTTGAATTTTGAGTTTTGAGTTCTAGAGTCAAAATAATTAAACTAATTTAATTATTTTGAATTTTGAGTTTTGAGTTCTAGAGTCAAAATAATTAAACTATTGGTATATGATATACCAATTTTTAATCACTATTTTATACCGTATATCCAAACATTCTAGATGAATTTATGAAAAAAATTTCAGTGAAACTTAGTTGGGACTCGAACCGACGTAGATATTTAATAGGGAAACGAGACTGTTCTAAGGATATTAATTTTCGTTGCCAGGCAACGGTAGTTTGTAGTTCATAAAGTTTGACTGCTATTTGAATTTCACTGAATATAATTTAGCCAGTAGTCCAATTCTATGAACTACGAACTACCGTTGCCTGGCAACGAATATTAATATCATTAGAACTGTCTCGTTTCCCTATTTAATACCTACGTCACACTCATAAGAATCTTGCTCAAAAATTACGTTTAACACCCTGTATCTCGCTTATGCTTCGACAACGGGATATATTTTATAAGGCAAAAATGATTCCCACGATGTCCCCTACACAAATACAGGGTGTCCCGTAAAGACCACGTCAAACGAAAACGGAAAGTAGATCAGAATGTGCTCTATTTGATGTGAAAAAATCGTTCATATGAAAGTCTCACAGTTTTCGAGATATTTGATGTTTTATGAAAATGTTGAATTTTTTCACTTAAAATGCTTTCTCTCTTGCAGAAGCTACAATTAAATACTTTTCGAATCAGTTTTTTCCATAAATATTGTTGAATGATTACTTCAATTCATGCAATGAAAAATAGCACAAAATATTATACAGGGATTCTGAAAAAAAATTTGAAATTGTTGTTTTGAAGGAAGTGTTTTTTTGTACTGAACTCTATCTGACGTGGTGTAAAAAAAAGACACTAGAGCTTTTGTGCATATTACGTCAAAAAGTTGCCCACTTTGTGAGGATTCCGAAAAGGTAAAATACAGGTGATAAACTTTTTCAGAAAAAAGATATTCGAATGTTTATCGAAAATAGAGCATTTCTGTGAAAATTTGATTTTTTCACATTTTCCACAAATACTTTCATTTTGCAGATTCTGCTGTAACTTATTGAATAATTCTCTTGAAAAATGTCAGTTAGTCCTTAAATTACTTATAAAGTGAAATTATTCATTACTTGCAATGATATACGTAATAACGCACAGGACCTTCAACATCAACAATCTATTATGAAGAAATATTATAAAAATATTAATAATAAAAATTCAGGATTGTTATTAAAGCAAATACTCAAAATGACCACCCCCTTCGCTAATACATTCCCTGCATCTATTGAGAAATGATCTTTTCAAACCATACAAACTTCTCTCCGCTATTTTGGCTGCTGAAATACGAATGCGGTCCCTTAGTTGTGCTTCATCTCTTGTGGGATTCGAAGAAATTTCATTTTTTAGAAAACCCCAGTAAAAAAAATTCAGAGGATTTAAGTCTGGTGAACGGGGAGGCCACGAAATTTCACCGCCCCTTCCGATCCGCCGGTGATGATATGTTTGGTTTAAATATTCCCTAACATGACGACTGTAGTGTGTTGGGCACCCGTCGTGTCGAAACCATAGACTACGTCGCATTTCCAGTGTTACATCTTCTAAAAGTAAGGGTACACTGTTCCTTAAAAAATTTAAATAGTTGGTGCCGTTTAACGTTTGCGGCAATTCTGTCGGACCGAATATTTTTCTATCCTATATTCCAGTCCATAAATTCACCGTAAATCGATATTGGGATCTATCTTGCCTTATATTGTGCGGTTTCTTGATGTTCCAACTATGAAGGTTATGCAGATTAATATACCCGCTTTGAGTGCAGGAAGACTCATCAGTCCAAAGGATATTATTGAAAAAATCGGGATTTTCTGTATGTTTCAGCAACATTTGTTGACAAAATTCTACTCGAGCTTGATAGTCTCTTGGTAGTAGGTGTTGAACTCGCTGAATATGGTAGGGGTGATATTGGTGTTTCTTCAGGATTCTATGGGCACTTGATTTTGATATGCCTGTCATGAGCTCTATCATTCTGGTTGATACTGGAGGATTATCTTCGACTTCATTCAAAATGGTGTCATCATCCATGATCGAAGGCCAGCCACTACTTTTACGACTCCCAGGAACTCTTCCTTCGACAATTGCATTATGGGTCCGGATAAAAACTTCGTAATTGGGATGTCGGCGATTGGGGTACCGCTCTGAATAAAGCCTCGATGCTGCTCTAGCATTAAGACGTACTTCTCCATAAATAAGGTGCATGTCGGCGTATTCTCTTGCAGTGTACGAAACATTTTCTGAAGACATTTTACCCAGTAAACTGTTACGCATTAACTAGATGGACGTTTCCATAGATACCAAGTATCTTAAGATTGAATCATTGAATCGCATCACATCATACGATGTTCGAGAGTTCTTGAGGCAAAGAAAAAGAAATAAAAAACTCAGTGAGTGAATTGGCATCTTAATAACTTTTTATTGATTTGTTGATTGATTATTTTCAGCAGGAAATGCAAAATGAAAGAATTTGTGGAAAAAGTGAAAAAATCGGTTTTTTGCAGAATTGCTCCATTTTCGATAAACATTCGAATATCTTTTTTTTCTGAAGAAGTTTATTACCTGTATTTTACCTTTTTGGAATCCTCACAAAGTGGGCAACTTTTTGACGTAATATGCAGAAAAGCTCTAGTGTCTTTTTTTTACACCACGTCAGATAGTGTTCAGTACAAAAAAACACTTCCTTCAAAACAAGAATTTTAAATTTTTTTTTCAGAATCCCTGTATAATATTTTGTGCTATTTTCATTGCATGAATTGAAGTAATCATTCAACAATATTTATGGAAAAAAACTGATTCGAAAAGTGTTTAATTGTAGCTTCCGCAAGAGAGAAAGCATTTTAAGTGAAAAAATTCAACATTTTCATAAAACATCAAATATCTCGAAAACTGTGAGACTTTCATATGAACTATTTTTTCACATCAGATAGAGCACATTCTGATCTACTTTCCGTTTTCGTTTGACGTGGTCTTTACGGGACACCCTGTATATATGTTTGTCCAGTTTATGATGAAACACCCTGTATATAGATCTCAACGAGACTTTTTGCCGATGAAAATCATATTTAGACATACTCTTACATTTCTATATTTAGAAACGTATATGTTTCGATAAAATTTTCCTATTATCACGTAGGTGCATACTATTGGTTGGGATATATGGTTGAGATGCAACACTGAACAGATTGAATCTGGAAAAAACTTTGTCAGGTAAGTAGGTACCACACTTTTTTCTTCCTGATACTACGGTAACAGTTGAACAAATTATTTCAAATATCGATTGAAATATATAGGATTCTGCATTCCTAAAAAACTTTTAAGTATTTCAAACTGAACTAAATCTAAAAATTAGTAGGCCTTGCACTTCAAGGCATTTGAATAAAAAAATGACAAGGTTGCAAATTCTATGTGTTTTCCTGACGATGGTTCGCGAATGCTGGCCAAAACGTTGACTACAAGAAGAAAAATTATGGCTTTAGCCCTAATAATATTCCTATAAATGTTCCATGTTTCGAATAAGTAAACGCGAGTAGAAGCTCCCTTAATTCTTTAGAACTCATTGGGGGAACGAACCCATGTCAGAAGGGCAAAAAGTAACATATCCCATTCTAGTGCTCTTGACGAAATTCAAATCTCTTTGAAGCTTCCATACCGCTTTCATCATTCTTTCGTAAGCTCTCCTAACATTTCCTGAATGATCCAGTGAGATGAGTTTCAGATGATCACATGCATTGATGTGAACAATGAATTTCTCTTGATTATTAATAAAAACACCTCTTCCATGAGGCCAGTGTCTGAAAATAAAACAATACTTCTACACTCAATTCTGAATCGATGATTAGTGAGGATGTTTGGCAATTTGAATATAATTATTTTAGAAGAAAAATTATTCTTTTCAATATTCCGATTGAATTTTCTATGGTTATTAGTTAACACTATGGCCACACAATGCAAGACGATCATTATGAGCATTTTCCATGTGGTCGCAAAATGTCATTTAGATGGGTTTCGTTTTGTCTGAGATACTGGGAAACAAAAATTTTGAATGGCCATATTTTATGGTACATCCTGTACGATTTGGCTGGTTAACGAACTTATCTGCGGCCTTGTTGAACCGAACTCACCCTGAAAATCTCAACTCTCTAGGACAATTCCTTCGAAAGTTATCGTGCTAACGGACGGCCCCACGGACAGAACTGAATTTGACCACGGATTAGTCATCAGGGAGTCGAACCCTATCGTTTGAAAATTCGAAAATTAGAGACATTTGGGCAAACCGATTCATTTGTTTGAGTAGAACGAGAGCTAAAAAAAATTTTTCGTAGAAAATATGATTTCTTCGAAAAAGTACAAAATTACTACACTTACTTAGGGAAATAGTTTTTTGTAAAGGTCAGGGTGGGGCAGAGGAACTTGAACTAGAAATTCAATTAAACAAAAACTTATGCGAATATAGATTTAATCATTAATCAGGTACAACATTTAAAGTTTCGGTAACAAAACGAATGTTGTCCTTCAAGTGAGCCAGAGTCATGGGACGATTGTTATGAACAGCTGATTTT
Organism: Propylea japonica; assembly: GCA_013421045.1. NCBI lineage: Eukaryota > Metazoa > Arthropoda > Insecta > Coleoptera > Coccinellidae > Propylea > Propylea japonica. The sequence continues at coordinate 109,624,259 of CM024239.1, forward strand.
AGATATACTGGGTGGTCAACTAAGGAATTCCGATTTAAAAGCGCTCTAAAATTGTTTCGAATAGGAATAGAGAAGTGGGGTTGGTCTTAAACGGAGAAGGGGTTCATGGAAATTCAGTCGTCATGGTTCACTGGACGGTTGAGGAGCGTTCGTTCTGTGTGCGGTTATTACCAGAATCAACATTTTTTCGCTGATTAATTCCATTTTCATCTCAACGGCTATGTTAACCAACAAAATTGCCGGTATTGGTCTTCAGAAAACCCCAAAGAGAAAGATGAAACTCAATTGCATAGTCTGAAGGTCACAGTTAGGTGTGCAATACACGCACAAGGCATTATTGGCCCGTACTTTTTCGAAGACGGACGCGGCCGAGCAGTAACAGTGGATTCTGATCGTTATGTGGACTTAGATGGATACAATCGGGACACTTGGTTTCAGCAAGACGCGGCCACTTGTCACATTTCAAATCGGTCTTTACCTGTTATTCAGGCGCTTTTTGTTGAAAAATTGAATTCCCGGAGTGGAGACCCTCCATGGCCCCCCAGAAGCCTGGACTTGACACCTTGCGACTTTCACTTATGGGGATACCTCAAAAGTGTAGTCTACCGTAACAATCTACGCACTCTAATCGCTTTGAAGGAAAATATTCGTCAGGAAATTCAAGCCATCGGTCCAGAAACTTTGTGTTTTTCTAAATTTAGGAGTTCGACTCGAAGAGTGCCAGCAGAAAAACGGTGGATATTTGGACAGGGTAATTTTTAAGAAATGAATTTCCAAAGAGCTGAGTATTATTTCTAAAAAAAATTAAAATTGATTTGATAGTTTTTGTTTTATTTCTCTTTTAAATCGGATTTCCTTAGTTCACCACTCCGTACCTAAAAAATGGCAGGAGACTAAATCAGGTAAATGTGCTGGTGCGCTGAGAACACCAGGAAGGAAAAACTCCTGAATCATTCTGACATAACGATCAGAAGGCACTCAGGCACTGAAACTGTCCATTCGTTTTGTTCGAATAAAATATGGGCCATTCATCTCAACTCCAGATAGTGCATACCAATAAGCATTGACACGTTGTGAATGTAGGCGCCACTCGTGTTCTCTGGGGTTTTCAGCACTCCAGCATAATCGCCTGATTAGCCTTCTGCGATTTTATATCTAAATCATCGTCCCAGAAGAACAACATTCGTTTGGTTAACATACCAAACGAAATACTGCACGGTATTGGCCGACATTTTCTAAATCCATTAACGCTTCTGTGTTATATTGGCTTATTGCCAATAATGAACACCATTTCCCAGATATCATCTTCAAAACTGTCTGAACACAATCTTCAAATGTTGTAGTTGATTAAGGAATAGTTATTTCATCAACTAAGTTATTAAAGAGAGCGAATAATGGTCAAGATATTTTAACGAGTGAGTGCAGCGAACGCGTTAACAGTTCGAGACAACTGGTCGCTTGAATAATAACCGAGTTGATTACAAGATTTTTCCGACGATCTCAACATGAATTGTGTATAAATTCTTGATTCAAATACATTTCCATTTTGCACAAGACATGTAATTGACATAATGGAATTTCTATGTTCCAGTAGACCTTTGACATTTCTCGTAGTGCTTCTGAAACTTAATGTACGTTTGCCATGATGATAGCACATTAAAATATAGCATAAATTGAGCATTAAAAGAGGTCATTAATGATCAATTACACATACGTATACAGATTAAAATCATCTTTAATTTTGAGATCGACGGAAAAATAATGAAATCGATATTTGCATAAGTTTTTATTTGGTTGAATTCCTAAATCAGCAATTTCCCTGCTCTTCCACATGAGTAGAAAAGCATAATGCCTCGTTCATATTTTCCTTTGCTCAAACTAAGGAACATACGGGAACGTTTTATTGTTGACATTCAAGAAATAATATTTCGATCAGAGAAAGCCATATCCGTCCCTGCACCGAGTCAATTATCAAGGTTTTTTCCAGTGATCCAATAAGATTTTCATGAAACGAAATGAATTCCGTCTCATATCTTCTCGCATGCAGCCTCAATATCGCATTCTCTAATGAAATCCCAGGTTCAAGATCTCACCTGTAAGTACCGCCGCATCTAAGTACTTGTCCTTATCGTCGAAGAGAATGAATTTCTCCTTGAGTTGCTTTTCCTGTTTTCCGTCATCTCGGAAATTTTCTCGTATTGGCCGTCGTATTCTCCTGGGGATGAAAGCATATGAGAATTAATGGACAAGTCGAATTATGAAGTATATTATTGTTATCATCAATGAAAGTCATAGCGGAAAAGCAAGTGAATCTGATAATATTTTATCATTATTTCTTGAATATGAATAATTCATATTCATATAATCATTAGGTATCATACAGGGTAAATCGTACTGAATATTTAAGGGTGTTATTATTCAGGTTATTTCTGATGACTTTGGTCCTATTATATGGAATTTTATTTTAAATCCCCCATTTTTGTGTTTTTCCGGTTTTTTTTTCAGAATCAGAGCTCCTATAGTGTCAGTTGCAGGAACGTCCATAAAAATTTAAAGGTCCTTTAAATTCTTAATCCCTCATTATTACAAGGAACTAATGGAGGATTAAGAGTTTAATGGACCTTTAAATTTTAATGGACGTTCCTGCAACTGAGCAATAGTTCGTTAATCTTATGTATTAAGTAAGAGGGTGCCAATTAATAAAAATGATCAACAAAAACAGAACCTGCCACTAACAGTTAAAAGAGACAGCTCAACAAATGTTAGAATTGAAGAATTTTCACCGTAATAACAGAACCATAGAAAATTCGATTGAAATATTGAAAAGAAGAAACTTCGTATTTCCACAAAAAGACACCCGATTTGGGTGTTATTTATTTTGAGGATAAAGATTGATATACTGACTGTTTATGCAAAATTTTGTTGCCATAGTATCAGCAGAACCATAGAAAATTCAATTGGAATATTGATAAGAAGAATCTCTTTATTTGCATAACAGGATATTCGATTCGAGTGAAATTTATTTTGTGAATCAAGATTTTAAGAGGATCGCATCATCAGAACCATAGAATTAATTTTTTTTATTTATTAATTTTTTTCATATTTCATATTTTTTTAATAAATTCAAGCATATTATTCCGATTGTGCTGAGATTCTGCATTTATATTTTCATATATCAATCTCAAGTACCATATAACATTCTGATGTCGAATTTAATTGGTTTGAATAATTTAATTCGTATAACCTTACTCAAAATACTGCTTCTAAAGGAAAGAAAACTGAGAAAAATACATCATTTAAAGTTATTCCAAATTCAATATAACTTCAGATAAAATACAGGGTGGGATAAAGTTCGGCACCAAATTAATATCTTTGAAACGAAACGGGCGATATTTTTGAAATTTGGCAGCTGCGTGTAATGGACCACAATGCATCTGATGAGCATACCTATTTGCATTTATGAGATACTTCCGGTTTAACCGGAAATGACCAATTTTTTTTATTTAAATGGGACACCCTGTAATTTCTGCAGATTCTGAAAGAGCACTTTGTTTCGGATCTGTCCATACCAGGTTCCATGTAAAAATTATCTGTAAAAAGAAGAATTGAGACAACAGATCTTGATGAATGTGCCTTAATACATGGAGAAGTCTTGAGAAAAGTTACTCAAGAATTTGTTAATAGACTGGCATATTGTCATGAGGTGAATGGCAAGCACTTCGAACATTTAAAATGATTTTTTTTTAATTATTTCTAATAATTTTTTTTCTACTAGTAAAAGCTGTATTTCTTCTTTTTATAGATTTTCATAAAAAATACGTTATGAAAAGCAGAAAGAGTTATCTACTACAAAGTATTTTGTTTTATTCTGACTATTGATACAAATAACAACGATTTATTTATTTGAATGGATTTTTTCTCAAATGTACAAAAAGACTGAATTTCTTCTTTTTTACAGAGAATTTTTACATGGAACCTGGTATGGACAGATCCGAAACAAAGTGCTCTTTCAAAATCTGCAGAAATATACAGGGTATCCCAAAAAAAAATGGTCATTTCCGGTTAAACCGGAAGCATCTCATCAATGCAAATATGCTTATCAGATGCATTGTGGTCCATTACACTCAGCTGCCAAATTTCAAATATCGCCCGTTTCGTTTTAAAGATATTAATTTGGTGCCGAACTTTATCCCAACCCTGTACATATATGTATATCACGCTATTGTGTTCTCGAAAGTCATGGATTCACAATACAATTCATTGCTATCTATCGGTGTAGATTGTTATTATTTTGATTGGTTTTCTTCTTTTCTTGTTATATGAAGACAAATAAACAATGTTGATTCTCCTTTTATTTGCGCTAGTTATTTTGCTATGGAGAAAGTACACACACTGTTCGCAAAGGAATCGATCGCCGGTGATACTTGAAAATATCTATTTTTCATTCTCACGTAGGTACATTCATACGGGTTGTTTTTTCCTTGGCAGATAATCATTTCCATTTATTCTTGTTTTATTTATTTGAATGAAATTATTATAAATATTTACAAAAAAAGTTTGTGTCTATTGTAACCGGTCAGTGTTTTTTCCTTTGCATCGATACCTCGATTGAAGAAGAGTGATATTATGTTGGTATTCATAAAAATAAAATGAAGAAACATTCACAAATGGATGTTAATGAATAAGAATACTGATTACAAGAATTTTATTCTGATTAGTGAGTATAATCATTGAGTTTAAAGATAAAATTTTTAAACTCAATGGTATTTTTAAACTCAATGGTATAATAAAAGATTCGTAACATTCAAATGGCCGTTCGCCGTTGTGAGTGAGAAATATTTAAAAACTCGTATGTGTTTGAGGGTCCAAAAAATTCACATCACTACAATTGGCAGGTGAATTGGAAACAGAAATCCCTTATTTCAAAATGGCTAAGTGGCAGATGCAAGTGGCTGTCTTACTAAGCTGTTCAAAATGGATGCGGATCACGTCCAAATCAACAACTTTTTTCCTACTTCCAACCAATTCGAACTGTGATGTGCGATGTAATTCAGTTCACTTATACACAAATCTCAATTTTTGACGAAAATCACTTTATAAATGTATATTCATAAATGATTATTATTTAGGTGTTGGATGTTTTTGACAACAAATTAATTCACCTACCTACATCCATGTCAATTTCTTCAATACTTCTTCATTGCCTCTCTGAAGGAAATGTTTTTTTTGTCTACATCTGTTATTGAAGATTGAATTTTTATTTTTAATCTTTATGTTTTTGATTCTAGTATCTAAATACTCATTGAATACGACCTATTCTAGGTCAATTTGGTCAATTTGGTGTAGAAATCTTCAAAAGTTACTGGTATCAAATCCACCATTGAAGAAGAGTTCAACTCTTTCTGGTGTCAAAATTGATTCTCTGTTTGGTGAAACTGGACATTATCTGGTGTAGAAATTAGACAATGAGGTGCTTTTTATACGGCGCAAAAAGGAATATTCTACACCTTCCGGAAGTCAAATTGATACCATAGGTAGGCAAATATCAACAACTGCCGGTGTAAAATATAAATACACCATCACAGTGTCAATTAAACACTGCACCTATGATGTTGAATTGACACAAATATGGTTTGTATGGATATACAGGGTGTCCCGTAATTAGACCGACAAACTTCTAGTGGACATTATAGATCGTATTTTAGACAGATTCGATCCAAATAATATAATGCAAAATTGCTGCGTTAAGGAGCTATTGCCCTTCGAAGAGGACGTCCTGTCCACACTTTTTGCCACATATTCGCAAAACGGAGTCACATGAAGTGCTGAAAGTATTCACATTGGCTAATATCAAAAATGCGCATCGATTAGATTGAGTGCATTTCTTTCATGTCAAGCACAATCGTATCATTTGGGGGGGGGGTTCCGAAGGGTATTTTTAGTTGAAACTTTTTTAACTTTCATTATTTCGCGAGATTCACATCATATTCATAAACTCTAATGTTTTTTCTTAAAAAAAGATGCTCTTGTATAATAACGCCCAGATGCACCATTTCTGAAAAAAAAAATAGATTTGAAATTTTCTCTCTTTTCACTAAGTTTTTAGAGTTAGTTAAATGATAAAAATAATTTTTTTCTCAGAAATGCTGCACCTGGGTTATTACACAAGAGCATCTTTTTCAAGAAAAAACATCAGAGTTTATGAAAATAATGTAAATCTCGCGAAATAATGGAACTTAAAGAAGTTTCAACTAAAAATACCCATTGCCCCTCCCCCCCAAATGATACGATTGTGCTTGACATGAAAAAAATGCACTCAATCTAATCGATGCGTATTTTTGATATTAGCCAATGTGTAAACTTTCAGCACTTTATGTGACTCCGTTTTGCGAATATGTGTCAAAAAGTGTGGACAGGACGTCATCTTCAGAGGGCACTGGCTCCTTAACGAAGCAATTTTGCACTATATGATTTGGGTCTAATCTGTCTAAAATATGATCTATAATGTCCACTTAAAATTTGTCGGTCTAATTACGGGGCACCCTGTAGACACCGCCGGGTATTATTTCGGTGTGAAGTGACCTTCGAAAATTGCAGATTCCCGCTCAAACCAAAATGATAGAATTATAGAATGAGTTACTTATCTCTGATATTATCTATAGCAGATTGCGAAAGTTATACCTGACATAAGCACCAATATCATCACCAACAGCTCCTCTACCCTCTCGAAGTCCATCTGACTCATCTGAGAACAGAATGGGTAGCCTTTCAAGTTTCTGCTAACTACGATTTTGATGAGCTTGACTGATTTCCTTTTTTCTTCCAAATTAGAAACACTGGTAATAGGACCCCACTCACTTTTCGGGTGTATATCATTTGGGCTGAAGCCATGCAGTTCTTGAAGTATTGGAAAGAAAATGGGATGGAATACAAAGTAACATTCCGGATCACATGCGTACACGCCTATTTTGCAATCAAGGAGTTCAAGTCCTGAAAAGAAAAAAAAATGTATATCCCCTTAATTCTTGAAGTTGTAATCATATAACAAAAACTGGAAGGTAGTTAGCTTCTGAGGGATTCCAACTTACCCTATAAGTCAGCGTTTCCCAACCTTTCAACATTCGCGGCCCAATTTTCAATCTCAAATTTTATAGCGCCCCCCTTTAGTTAGTTAAGTGGTTCTAATTCGTGCCATGCCAGAACCTTTTGGGCAGGGACGCGTTGTTGGCGTCCCCCCTTGAATTCATTCGCGCCCCCCAAGGGGGGCGTGCCCCACAGGTTGGGAAACGCTGCTATAAGTTATCAAAGTATAAATCATTAGGTAGGTATTATACAGGGTTACAGGGTTAGTCGTACTAAATATTGAAGGACGTTATTATTCAGATCTTTTCTGATGAATTTGGTCCTATTATATGTTATCCGAAATTTCACCGTTATTCAGATTATAGAGTTCTGAAATTTTATTTTAAATCCCCCATTTTTTGTGTTTTTCCGTTTTTTTCAGAATTTGAGCTTTTTTATGTATTTAGTAGGAGAGGGTGCCAATTAATAAAAATGATCAACAAAAACCGAACCTGGCACTAACAGTTGAAAAAGACAGCTCTACAAATGTTAGAATTCATGAATTTTTGCCGAATGTTTTCAACTTCAAAACGCTTCACTCAAAAAAAAATTGCCAATTGCAAATATCGATTTTCTGAGAAACAGGAATATTGATACAGCTGGGAAATGGGACGGAGCCTGCAAACTTCTGTCGGTAACTGTAATTCATGGAAAAAATGAGAATTGTGTGACAAATGGCATCAGTCATGTCGAACAAGAGTTATAATATTCAGTACGACTTACCCTGTAACCCTGTATACATGATTTACATTAAGTATAAGCTCTTAGACAAACATCATAGCAATTTATCGTAGGGATGTACAGGATGTTGCACAATATGTGCAACATGATTATCTGAGTCCGAACTTGCACTATCTACTATAGTCACTAAAAGTTAATATTTGGTCTTTGTCCTTGGCTCATTTCTGAACTTTTCAGGAGTATCCATTAGGAGTTAGCGCAGATTTCAAAGATTCATATGTCCGAGTTACTATAAATTGAAAGTCCCGCCATTCAATGATGAATGATATTTATTTAATCAACTACACAGTTTATTATTGACACCGAGTAATGGTCGAGCGTAGCGTTAATAGTTCGAGACTCTTAATTCTTAGCTTAATAAATGAGTTGATAACAAGATTTTTCCGTCGACCTCATTATGAATTGAGTATGAATTCTTGATTGAAATACATACTCATTTTACACAAGACATACTTCGACATAATAAATAAATTTCTATGTTTCAGTAGAAATGTACTCGTATTGCACTTTGTGTTCGGTTGCCCAATTGCACCGGGGCCGTAGCTAGGGGAAGGGGCAAAATGGGGCAATGCTCTACCTTTAATTTCCAATGCCCTACCTTAAAAAAAAGTAATAATTCATCATCGAGTAAAATTTTTTTACTTCTGCCCTATCCGTTACATCCATTGCCCTACCTTAAATTCATATTTAGCTACGGCCCCGAATTGCACATTAAAGTAGCATAAATGGAACATTAAAATGGATCATTATTGTTCAATTTCGTAAACATTAAACCCCCCTGTTATTTTGAGTTTAACTGAAAAATATTCATACAAAGAATGACAAAATTGATATTCGTCTTTTTTGATCAGATGTAGCTCCTGAGAATAACTTCGGTCTATAAAAATTTGATATACCTTATGGTGCTTGGCTAGAAGGCAAATAAAACATATGATTATCTCAGTTCAGATCTGCGTTATCGAAAAGTAACTAAAAGCCAATATCGACCATTTTAGAGGCGTTCGTTGACATTTTCATGAAAATCCATAAAGGTGTTAAGGAGATTTTGAAAATACATGTACACAAAACAGTTTGTATCTCCTAAACGAATATACTTGGGGCAGATTTCTTATACTGATTCAGACTCCCCAATTGCACTGAAAGTTTGACCAATCATTCGTGAAACACCCTGCATTTCATCAATGAGGGCTACCGTTTTTTTCTCACTAGTTGGCGCCTCTGTTACGTGAGGTCCTGTCAAAGTTCATTGTACTGTCATGGATTTATTATTATTATTACAAATTCTTATTTATTCTTGTTCGGTGTTATTAGTTGTGTGAAAAAAGTGTACATTTGATTCCTATATCATAATATGTAAATACTGTACAATATCGAGGATGCCGTAGGAATGTGCAGCTGAAAGCATTACCTATAACATTTTCTGGGTACAAGAAAAATGAGGAGCGATAGGAATAAAAACGAGAAGAAAGTGTTCTTGAACGCAGAAAGAAACTTGAAAATGCAAGAATCAGAGTAACTACATAGGAAAATCAATATGTAGTCAAGAGAGGTTCAACCATAGAGATAGAATGAGAAGAGACGCTATGATATACAATTGTGTAAGGAAAAATGAACCACTGGGCGGGGCTTATATACGACCAATATGGCTGAAAGTTCAGGGTTGATTGAGTTGCCAGTTTTTTCTGTTTACGAATTTCACCCAAAAAATACGACGTGTTGGCTCTTTAGGAATCCTGTTCAAATAAGGTCAATTGAATATCAAATAAACAATTTTTCTTCGGGCGATAATATGCACATATAAAAAGATATCAGATTACCAAGACATACTAGCAAAAATTTAGAATGCGGATCTGTTCAGTTAACTCATCCCTACCTGTGATATGTTTTTCCTCTAATTTTCTTCTCTGCTTGAAGAAAGCCATACAGCACACGATACCATTTCATATTGTTTAATTAAGCACAAGAAATCTCAATTTAACTTAAAAAAGGTACAAAAATCACTATTTTTAGAAAAAATTCAATGATTGTCAAAATTCGACGTATAGAGCAGTAATATGGCGGATCTGATACCACTTTCATTTCATCGATAGCAACTCTATACTATTCTATCTCTATGGGTTCAACTGATACTGCTTTTTGGCAGAACCATAGACTAACTAAACGGAGTTTGTCTATGGGCAGAACATGAGAGTGTCAAAAACATATTTGGAATGAAAATTTTATTGGTACAATTTTTATGCTGGTTTCATAAATAAAATTCTATATTATTATATATTTGTTATCAATCAACTCACAACATCGAGGAGAACATTTAGGTACTATTAAAATATTTGACACAAGTGTCAGTTGCAAGAACGTCCATTAAATTTAAAGGTCCATTAAACTCTTAATCCTCCATTATTACAAGGAACTAATGGAGGATTAAGGGTTTAATGGACCTTTAAATTTTAATGGACGTTCCTGCAACTGAGCAAAAGACTTGTGTAAATAAAAAAATACCTACTCTATTTTTAATGAAATTCATCAGTTAATATACTTCTTATTGATTTTCGAGTTTTTTCTTTTCAACCATACTGTTTTTTTCATATAGATATTCACTCATAATGATAAATGAAAGGATCGTGTGGAATTTACTGCACTACTCCAAGTTGTACTTTTCAGCTATCACAGGTATCATGTAAGTATGACAAAAAGTAGTTACTTTTGAAATGATAACCTACTTCTGCAATAAATTCATTTCAACTCATGATACTGCGTTAACACTGGAATTAACATTCCCATCATAATATTGGAGACTGTGAAAAGAAGAACAATAACTGAAAACTCATAAATAAGCATACTTCTCATGTGTATTGAAATAGTAAACAAACTCACCTTTGAATTAGCTGTTATTTTATAGCCCGCTTAATTTGGCACCTATCTTTTTTGAATCAGTCTTCAAAGCAGTGATACTCATTGATCCGTTATGATAATATTTTCTGTACCTAATCGGAATATTTATGTGAAACCCCCGCGTAATGATTGAAAAGAAACAATACAGATTCACAATTACGTTTGAATATCTCACAATTCAAATTATTGAGGACCTCACGCACTTGCACCTCAAGCGGAAAATTCATACGCGGTAGCCCTCATACAAATTAAAAAAATTACCACACTTGATGCAGTCGTATAGATTGACTTCGTTCGATGTTTTCCGAAACTTGAGATGTTCCAGTAGTTCCTCAGTGAGATATTTCTTCAGCAAAGACTGAGATTCTGAGTACTCCAATTTTCTGAAACCCATCCTCAATAGCCTTAAGACATCGTAGGGTACGTTGTGAGTTCCACATTTCAAGGCACACTGTTGACAACGCAGAAAAGACATTTGGTTTCTTGGGACGCATTTAATTTTGGTGCATTAATTTCAATGAAATTCTCAAAATACTGACGTAGTTATGACATTTATGAGAAACTTGTAAATCTGCCAATTCAGGTGCATTACTTTGGAATGTTTCGCATCCACCATTATTTCTGGCTATAATCCGACAAGTGCTCACAGCGGTATACAACATTAGTTTTAATCATTGTTTAAACTTAAACGATAGTTTAATAATTTTATATGCGATTTGTGATTGATACCAAATATATGAATGCAGAATCTCAGCAAATCGGAATTATATTCTGGAAATTATTCAAAAAATGAAATATATCTATAAAAAATAAATAATTACAAAAACTAAATTCTATGATTCTGATGATGCGACCCTGTTGAAATTTTGCAGGAAAATTCAGTATATCAGTTTTTATTCACAAAATGAATTTCACATGAATCGGTTATTATCCTGTTATGGAAATAAAGAGATCCTTACTTTCAATTTTATTTGGTTCTGTTGACACTATGGCCACAAAATTTTGAATGAAGATTCAGTATAATAGTCTTCATTCACAAAAAAAATAATAAAAATGAAATTAATTCACCCGAATCAGATATTCTTTTATTGATTTATGAATATTCCAATTGAATTTTCTATGGTTCTGTTACACTATGGCCACAAAATTTTGCATAAAACTTATTAGGACCATTTTGCATATTGCCACATTTCATTTCGATGGGTTTCGTTTTGTCTGAGATATTGATGAACAAGAATTTTGAATGGCCATATTTCATGGAACATCTTATACGATTTGGCTAGTGAACGAACTTGACCGAACCATTTGGGAATCGAACTCACCCTGAAACTTTCAAGTGTCTAGGACAATATTTCGAAAGTTATTGTGCTAACGACCGGCTCCACGGACAGAATTGAATCAGGGAGTAGAACCCTATCGTTTGAGACCATTTTCGGCTCAAAATTTGAAAATTACAGACATTTGGGCAAAACGATATAGCACTCGTATAAGGAGAACTAGCTTTCAAAATGAAAGCCTCCGGGTTCAAGGGTAATGGTAATGAAAGGCTCATACAGAAATGAAATAAAATCAATTCCATATTATAGAATTATGAAGTTCGAACAACAAATAAAATTAGGAATCAGAAATAACAAAAACAAAATTCAAATGAAAAAGTGAAACTCTTGGGACATAATCCCATATAATGCTATATGGATTCATGTCAGGAGACATCGCGGACCATTTTAATTTGGTATTGTTTTGGTTTCCCAAAGCTTCATTGAACACCTCTACACCTTTTCCAATTGTAATTCAGAAAACGTAAAATGTAATTCAGAATAGCAATTGAATTTCAGAAGATGGAAATTGTAATTCAGAATAGTAAATTGATATTCAGAAATGGTGATTTGAATTTCAGAATAGTGATATGTAATTCAGAATGCGTAATTTGAATTTCAAAATAGTGATATGTAATTCAGAAAGGGTAATTTGAATTTCAGAAAATATAAATTGTAATTCAGAATTGGTGATTTGAAATTCAGAAATGGGAAATTGTAATTCAGAATTGGTTGTATGTACTCGAGATATAATGAACATGAATATGTACCTATGTATTTATATCTATGTTATATAGTACATATATCTACATAATATTATGTAATGAATTATTTATTTGCCAAAGAAAGTATACATAGTCATTGATATTCTGGAAATAGCGCAATTATCTTTCAATTCCATTTTTTATTTCTCGATAATAACTTGCATGAAACTTATGTCATTAGGACAAGTTCGATGTCACATTGACTCGATTCTATTCTGAATTACATATTACATTTTCTGAAATTCAATTTATAACTTCTGAATTACAATTTTCTTTTTCTGAAATTGAATTTGCCATTTCTGAATTTCAATTCACTATTCTGAATTACAACTTTGTTTTTCTGAAATACAACTTCCTAATCTAAATTTCAATTTCGCTTTTCTGAAATTGAATTAACTATTCTGAAATTCAATTTCTGTTTTCTGAATTACATATTCCTATTCTGAAATACATGTTCCCTTTTCTGAAATTGAACTTTGATTTTCTGAATTACAACTGTAAAAGGTGTAGTACGATTATTACCTATCGATATAATTACTAACCCAAACCGTGAGTCACATATCTCCTTTCTTCGAAATGCCAGTTTGGATGAGTTCGCGCCAACTGGTACATAAAACGAAAAACTACTGATACGCAAAAATTCCTTTTGATGACATTAACAATATGTTGTGAATCTAACTGATTTTATCTCCACTACAAAGGGGATTCAAAATTCTTGAAGTTGAGTGTATTTTTGGTAGGATAAAAGGAGGCAAAGAAAAATTTATTACTAAGGAAAATGAACAAATTATTTTCAGCTATTTGCATTTTCATTTCTCTATTTCAATGTATACATTCAACACCGTAACAGATAACCTAATAAACAAAACACATACGAATAAAAAATATCTCTTCGCCTGGAAAAAATCAAATATCGAGTACAAATTTCGGCTAATAGAATAACATATAGTGAGCTAGTTCAAACATTGCAATGTATTCATTTACCCATTAGCGTTACTGGCTATCTATGTACCTATACAAAAACCATTCGAAATCCAGGTGAAAAATACTCTAATCAGAAGTCGTATGAAAATATTCTACCCATAATGAAAAAAAATTGTGATGAAAAACGAATCGTCCTTGTTGATATACCGCTATTCATCGATATATTATTTGGGCTAGTTACCTCATATTTACTTCTTCTTTTCAAAGTTTCGGAAAACATTTTAGACCCTTAACTTTCAGAAAAGCAGGTGTCGTCGCTCTTTGGAATATGTTGTCATCCTTAAAGTCAAGGACGTAGCCAGGAATTCATTTCGGGGGGGTTTTGACATTTTGGCAATTGACTTTGGTGAGGGTCGTTTTCTGTAACAAGTATTTGTTGTTTTTTAAGAATTCAATAATCCTTTTCCTACTTCGGAAACATATTCAACATAGATATTCCTGGTTAGGTTAGGTAAACCTATTTTTCAAATATGCTTCAGAATTTGATTTTTATTCACTCAAACTAAACTTAAAAAACAATATTTATTTCCCAAACAATACTTACAGGATGAATCAATATGAAATTAATATGTGCTTTCATTGAAACTAAATAGGGTTTTTTTATGTTTTACTCCAAAATAGTGCCAACAACATATGAATAGGTATTAAAAATGAAACAATGAGAAAACACAAACAATATTTTTTATGGTGAATTCCTTCAGTTAAAGTCTATCCTTTTTTTTAGCGAATTGGTCAACCACTTCATTTTCATCAATTTTCACATATAATGAATATTCATAAGCGCCAACCCATTCAATCTTGTTTCGCTAGAAGTATTGCGCAGGTAATTTTCAATTCTCCTCAAGCTGGAAAAACTTCTTTCTGGAGTAGCAGTAGAAACTGGAATCGTAGCTAAAATTTGTAGTAGGATGCAGATGTTCGGATACATATTCTGATTGCACTCATCTAAGCACTCTAATTCCGATTTTGAAATGGAGTTCATTGACATTTTCCATATTTCAAATTCTGCTTTAATTACGGTTTTATTTTTTTCTGGGAGTAGTGAAGAATACATCGATAATGCGTCGTCTAATTCATATTCTCTGTTAAAATTCTGGAGTAGCAGACCAGATAGAGCTGATATTAATTTTCGGTGTTTAGAAAATCTATCAGTTAATTGTTGGATAGTATGTTCTAGAAATCGAATGAAACTTTAATATCATCCATATTACTGATATGAATTGATAATTTCAACTATATTTTTGGAGAAAGGTTGGTTTAAGTGCAAAATGAAAGATTATTTTTGCAACAAAAAATAACATTTCGGAGGGGGTTTGAACCCCCAAAACCCCCCCTTTGCTACGCCCTTGCTTAAAGTTATCAGAAGACAATCGGTGACTTTGATATACTTCTGATTTATTCAATTGTAAAAATTTCATTTAATCTTAATCAGGCTGGATCTTTTTATTGAAGGTAGATGTTCATGATATCAACAGTCAGTTGACTGATGGGTTTGGTTACATGCAAGCTGCTTCCTTGAATTTTTTACGTCTCAATTTTTCTTCTTTTGATATTATGGAACTGAGCGTTCCTTGAATAGTCCAGTCAAATAAGCTTAAATTAGGCAAGAATCTCGGAATTCGAGATACCCAGCTGTAAGTTTGTAAATATTTGTATATTGAAACCCTAAAAGTTGTCCCAAAACTTACATATGGTAGGATGTGAGCAACTATTGAATTTTGAGGTCAGGGGTCACAAAATTCGGGTTTTTGCGCTTTTTTGTAAATATCTCGTTTCCTATGGGCTTTTTCCTATTTGTAGCCATATCAATATTGAAGAACACAAAATTCTCTACAAATTTTGTTTGAAAAAATTTTGATATGGTGGACCGTTTTCGAGGTAGAGGGCGGAGAGCGCGCGGTCACAGCAACTATCGATAAATCAATTATTATGAATATTTGTCAATTTTTATTAACTATTTTATTCTATTTCGTCAATTAGAAGCTGCAAATATTACTACTAAACAAGCCAGAGATGATGCGGATGTTTTTATTGTTGAAACTGCAACTGAAGAATCAAAGCCTGAAAAAATGACGTTATATGGCAAGATATTGATTTAATTGTCATTTTAATTGGACGTACACTGTCTAACGAACATGAAATTTTCTGCGAAAAAGTTTGGAAAGGGAAGTCCACAAAACTTAAAAACCGGCGCAAATTTCAAATATTCCATGAAGCTGCTCATCATCACATCAAACGTGTGTATTATCAAGTTCAAACTTGGTTAGAGCATGATTTGGACCCCATGGTATGGGGTTGGGCAATGCGAAACGATTTTCTGGAGCCTTGCCATGCTCCTTAGCTTGTGGCCAATGTATAAGCTTGTCTTAATGCTCTACCATATGACAGCGACATTAACGAAGATGGGACCTCCGACCCCGAAATCATGAAAGAACTTGAGACAAATATCGTTGAAGACGATAATGAAGACCAGTTCGACATTTACCAGTAGGCGGAAGACGACGAAAAATATGAAGATTATAAATTGTAGTTTTGTACTATTTTTTCCATTTTTTTACTTTTAATAAAATAAATGTATTGAATGATATTTTTTGATAAAAAGATTAATTCATAATTTATTTGTTTTTTTTTCATTATGTAAGAAGTTATTTATATTAATTAGATTGAAATTCAAATATGATTTCTAAATTTTCATTAACAATTCTTCAATTTCATGGGCTTTGGGCAGGTAAGTATTGTTAGATAAATTAATACTGGAAATGAAAAAATATAATAATTAATTAATATCGACAAATATCCATAATAATTGATTTATCGATAGTTCATCAACTGTATATGGCGCGTTTTCGACCGAAGGCACAGGTTGACCTGAAATGACGCTGTGACAGCGCGCTCTCCGACCCCTATCTCGAAAACGATTCACTGTATCAAAATTTTTTCGAACAAAATTTGTAGAGAATTTGGTATTCTACAATATTGATCATAACTACACATAGAAAAAACCCATAGGAAGTGAAAAATGTACAAAAAGCGCAAAAAACCTATTTTTGTGACCTTCGACCTCAAAATTTAATAGTTGCTCACACCCTACCATATGTAGATTTGGAGACATCTTTAAGAGTAAGTATTCATAGACTTACATCTAAGAACATAAAAACGTATCAACCTAAGAAAAATGATCGAAGCTTGCCAAACAAACAAGAAAAATTGAAACAAAATTGAAGGAAGCAGCTTTCATGTCAATAACCGAAAATCCCATCAGTCAACCGAATGTTGATCTTAAAACAATCCAGGCTCCAATAAGATCCCGTTTCAAAAAAATCAAATGATTTGTTTGCAAGGGCGGATCCAGCTTTTGATTTAGGAGGGGGTCAGTTGATTTTCGTGAACGTTCTTCTATGAGAATCCACGAATTTTATATTTTATGAAAGTTGGAGAATTTTTCAGAGGTTCGAACCAGTCGGGGTCATGACCCCCATGACCCACGCCCCCCTTAATCCGTCCATGTTTGTTTGACAACTGATTCAATCAAGAAAAAAACAAAGTCATCGATGATTGTTTTCTGAGAACTGTCAAAGATCACAAACATTGTCGAAGACTTTTTCTCAAAGTTAGAAGTGTTTTCCTGACGACGCCTGGCGAATGCTGGCCGAAACAGTGAATGTAGAAATAAAAAATGATCGAAATAGCTCGAATCATATCTCAATTGAAATCAATGTTTAGTTTTTAGTGATTAAAGTTTATTCTTTAACATTGATACCTACATATTAATATATTCTATTTTATGTTAATTGCAAATTGAAAAATATCCAAATCTAAATGTCCATTATTCAAAATCAATGTTAATAATCTTCAAAATTGATTTAATTGTCAGAAAAAACCTTTTCGTCTTCTTGGGGAATTAAAAAGATAATTTTTCTATGCACTTTATTGTACGATTTTTTTTATTAATCCTCACAGGAAGCTTAAGTCCACTTACTCTTCGGATACCTATTCTAATTTCACCTGAAAATACAATTACTTGGCTACAGACAATATTGACATATTTTGAGTTCTGAAAGCAAATTGAAAATTTTTCATTTTCAATCATTATGTAAAACCCGCTTATTGAACTCTTATTCGAAATTGGTTGTTTCTTTCTACAGGCATTTTTTTAGAAGTTATTCTAGTATAATCTAATAAATTTTTTTAATCTTGCCAGTTTGAAGAAATGACGAAGATTTTTTATATCTCAAAGGTACAGTGTGATCAACAGCTCTTTTATATACGGCAACAAATTCTGCTGATTTCAGAATTGTATCACATGTCACTATTCACATGAATATTACACGAGAAAAAACTTCAAAACTTTTTGGTACGATCCACTGTTGAATTATGAAAAGGCTGGCCTCACATCAACGATCGTCGAGAAGAGAGAATGCGTTATCAGTTTTTTCTCGAGATCCTTCAGTGGACAACAAATTTTGCGTTTCTGTATAGTATGAGCTGAAAGGAACGCAGAAAATTTCAGATTCAATTAAAATGAGAATTTCAATTCGAGTTCGTCAGTAAAAATTCTCATTGAGAATTGCGCAGTTTATATGTCGCGAGATAGCTGACATACTAATAAGCACATATAGTCCGTTCACGAAAGTTTCAGCGCATAGCGTTGGCAGTATTTGCTGTCATAACGTAAAATAAAGTCAACGTTGCCGAATGTACCCGGACTCGTTCGACGAGCTTGCCAGATATCAGAGAACTCTATGCCATATTGACAACATTGCGTATCAATCTGACAAGAAAATAAGTAACATAACCTAATATTTTAATATACACAGTGGAATATGCCAAATTTCCATGGCCAACCGACTGCTCAACCTTTCGTGAACGGACTAAACACAGCAAAATGAAAACAGTGTAGTGACAATATACAGGGTGTCTGTTAACAAATACAAGTGACTTTGGGAGTTCATATAAATTTTTTTCGAAATCGACCTCCTTTCCAAGATACAGCCTTTGGAAGGCGACGACGAGTTGAAAGTTTTAAATTTTTTTAAGGAGTCCTAAAAAACACTAAGTCATAAAACTATACATTATATGATTATATTATTCATTGAGTAGATGCTACCACACAATTTTTTTTGATCCCATGACTTCATTATTAGGGGTTGAAAATAACAACCCCTTATGATTTTCCTCCAAAAATTGTTTTCGTGGGATAGATTTTCGAAAATAAAATTCTCGTATGATTTCCCATTCAGTTCTGGAAAAAAAAGTATCTACCAAAATTTCAATTAAGTCGATACTTTTTTTCTCGGTAAAAATAAAAACTTACAAGTAGTTATGATCACTTTTCATTCCATTTCATCGTATGTTCCATAGAATGAACATTCTAAGATATTGTTAATGCTTAATATTGGTTTTGTCAATTATGATTTTTAAACGAAAGAAAGTTAAATCTGAAATTAAAATAATACGGATATAATTTTCTTCCGGAAATTAATAATTAAACCCTCAGAAAAATTTATAGAACATTTTTATCTCCTGTCATAGACATACCACATACAATATCCATAGAATATTCATTCTATGGAACACTTATACGATGAAATGGAATTTACAAGAACTACCCCTGCTTATTTTCATCGAGGAATCATCTCCCTAAGTCCCTCACATTAGTTTACAGACAGTATATTATATCAAAATATAAAAATTAACTTTCTCCTTATGATAAGAATCCGTAACTAAAACGATGAGGGAAGAGTAACGATGTATATCTTGTTTGATAGTTTTCACTTCTCATGCAATCATAAAAAACATCAAAATAATAGAAACCAATTAATCAGAAGAATACCGGTCCTAAAGAATTACAGTTAACTAACCATATCGTAATCGAGAAAAATTGTCATGTTCTGAAGCAACCACTTTCTGATTTTAGGCATCGCACCATCGAGATTACTCACGTTATCTGAACTTTCTTGGCGTTTCACGGTCTGTGAAAATATTGTTATATGTGTGATATCGGCAATTGAATCTGGAAAAATGGTGTGAATGGGTGCGATTATGAAAGTTATCAATTTGTTCAGATATCTATTAAAATGTTAGCATCTGTTTAAAGAATCACATGGCCCGTCCGACCAATCACGATTTGACTTGTGGCTATCGTTTGGGAATCATCAGGTTTATAGAATGCAGGTTGCCAAGTTGCCCTCTTTTTCGGTGAAGATTGCTTTCATTTCTACAAGTTCATATGTAAAACTCAAAATGATCGTTTTAAAATGATATCTCACTACATATTATGTCCATCTATAATAAAAACTTATGGTGGAATTCAAGGTCACCGTCAACTGCAAGAAAAATTGGAAAAAAATAGTGTTAACTTCTGACTTTATATCTGATGCTTTTTCGTGCCTCTTAACATTGCTATTATACCATTATGAGTGAAAATACCTTCCTACGCTTCTCATTCATATTAAACTGAATTATTAACGATTTCTGAATGAAATTAATCAACTTAATTGAAAAACAATTAGCCTAATGCACTTTTCAAAGGGGCTATCCACATGAAGCTTCGAGTTACTATTTCTGAGGCAATTGATAGAAATAATAATTTCCATCATATTAGACTTTCCGGATATAATTCGATAGAGATATATCCATCATTGCATTAATTTTGGTTTTGCGCTCTTTCTTCTACGAGAACTGAAAGCCAAATGATACTTCAGGGTAGGAGGAGGGTCAAAATATAGGATAGTTCTCGAGTTATCTGATTTTAAGATTTTTACGAATATTTTCAAAATAAGAAATTCGAACTTGTCGAGATTTGACAGTAAATATTGACTATTGAGCATCGGCGGAATCAGGTGTATAAAAATTCAACTAATCAACTATAGATGCTTGATCTCATGTATCGGAATAAAACTACTTGGGTAAGTAGTTTTGAATTCGGTCATTGTTTTTGGTATAGAATTTTGAATTTCAACAGAAATAAAATTACAAATCGGCTATAACTTGGAAATAAAGTGACAGTTCAATTACTTCAAATTCCATGTGAGAATATCATATTATCACGAGGTCCCTACAAAATCTCTTTATATTTCGAACTAAATCAATACATTTTTATGCACTTGGTTATTCGAACGAAAAATCATTACTGTTTAACAAAACGACGCCCTAATTCGAACTAATCGGCGTCTAATACTCGACAATTCAAAGTTGCAGATAGAAAGAGGCGGAAAGATTGTAAGTACATTTTGCGACAAGTTCAAACTTGTATCAACGTACACGAGCATTTGTTTTTGAAAAGTTAGTTATCATTCAGATACTGCTACTCGTTCGATACCTTACAAAGCTTTTGTTTACAAAATGAAAGTGATGAAAAAGCATTTCAGGCTCTTTTTCTCTTGAAAAAGGTTATTGAGCAGTCTGAGCAGCAGCAATGTGCTTTGAAGCAAACAACTATAACAGACTTCTTTCAAAAAATTAATTAATTCACATTAATAACATATATGTACATGAACCTCTAAACTTTTGATTATAGAATAGCAGTTATGAATAATAAATGAGCAACACTCAATAATTCGAAGTTTTATTTATGCCTCTCACAAATTTCGAACCATTTGATATTTCAAACACTCGATAATTCGTAATATTTCAAGAGTCCCTTGAGTTTCGAATTAACGAGAGTCGACTGTATCACGAGAATATGCGTTATTTTTATGCGTATTTAGGCATTTTGGCCCAAACTTCGCACTTTATTCATGGAATATTGAATACAGTAAATGATTTAATATTCGTTTCTATATGGTAGGTACCTACTCCTTATTGTCTACAGTTGGGAGATAGATAAACCGGAAAAGGCATAAAAGTATTTATTTTTCAGATTAAAAAATGCCATGAATTTCGTTTATAATTTGAGCCTCCTTCAACAATTTCTTCAAAACAGTAATCGTGTGTTTGCGAGGTAGAACTGCCTGCTCAGGTGGTGCCAGCCACCAGTGTCAACCGTTTTAAAAATCGTCACGCTGGGAATCAAAGTTGTTTTTTTTTTTCTTTTCGAATTTCTGTACTTCCTTCCATTTATATTAGAATATATTTTGAGACTTGAGATTTCAATTGTTGCTACTTCATAATGTAAAGGTTAAAGGTAGGTTTATTTCACACGCAACGCCTCTTATCCTCTCTCACCCAGTTGTATCTAATAATAATATAATAATTATATTATGAAATTTGTTTTATTTGTTCAACCTTTTTTTGATTGATGGTTGATTGTCAACTTTGTTTTTTCTGTTTTGTGTATTATTGTAATGTCGTTATTGTATTTGAAATTATTTTTATCAATTGTAGCCTGAGGAAGGTGAAAATAAATCACCGAAACGTCGCCATAGAGATCTACGTTTTTTATTGTTCCTTCAACCGAAAAAATTACCACCTTATTATGAAATTTCATTCAAAATACTTATTAATACCAATTGGTATTTATTCCCTGACAAGAAAATTCATTTTTTAGAGTACGAAACTGAAATTTTCTCATAATGTTCTGCCGTCAGCAGATCTCGAGAAACTATGTAGTACATACTTACATATATCGAATTTTTTCCATAGGTATCTAAAATTCATTTCGTTATTTTTTAGGATCCCCTCTGTATTTTCGAAACCAATATTTTATATCCGCATTTGAACTCCTCCGGTAATAGGTATGTGTTCCCCATCACCTATCCAATCAAGCTTTTCTGAGTCCATTTGGTATTAAGATATCGAAAAATGAACCAAAAAAGGTGTGAGTATAAATAATTCGAAAATCTGATTTTTTTTCTGTTATACTTCAACCATTCATGGTAGTAAGAATAAAGGTACAAAATATTTTTTCAGCAAATCAAACTAACTGCAATCCATTATCACATCTAATCGGTTGAATACCTAATATACATACGTAATCGGGCTGAAATAATAGAAAAAGTATGCAGTATATCGTCTTCTGTCACCTCGAGAGAGTGAATTTGTACTAGTACAACATTTCTGCCGGCCGATTCAACTCTACTTATTACATCTTTTTCATTTCCAGGAAAGTTTTCCATCACTATAAACAACAGTTTCATCTCATAATACTGGGTAGCAAGATCCTGATTCTCTCCAAATTAAATACTAGGTACTCTTCTCAGAATGTGGTAAGAGAACGACCACCACTTTTCAAAAATCCCGCATGCATATCCCAGACTTACGCATCAATATGAAATGAAAGTAGTGAAAGTGCATCTTCTCGGATTTCCTCCCTCCGAAACCGCCGTAAATCTGGCAACAGCGCCCGGAACAGAAGAGAAAATCGTGACGTGCCCTCGTGTAGCGTGGCACAACAACCGTGGCAACTCACAAGCTTGGAGCGCCTTTGATTTCCGAACAATCCGGGGTGTATAAAGTCGCGTTGCCGGCCAAGTCAAAAAGTTTTCGAAAATGAGTAGGTCAATTTTGAGATTCTCGTTTTTGGTTTTTTTCATCGCGGGGGCGGTGCTATGGCGACGATGGACTCAAGATCGACGTTATCAGCAAACCGGAGGTTTGTGATGTTAAGACGAAAAACGGTGATATGTTGACCATGCACTACACGGGGACGTTGACCGATGGCACCAAATTCGATAGCAGGTGAGTTGTTGGGATTAAACTGTACTTTATATCTGCCTGGAATTATTTTTGAATAAATTAAATTAAACTTCTATTTCCTCGTGTTTGTTGACCTCAACATTGATAAGAATGTGTGGGATCTAACGGTAACGTCCTGGAAGCAATAATTGAATATTTAATAATTTTTTCCGTCGATCTCAAAATAAAAGGTGATTTTAATGTGCACGAAATTGATCATTAATGACCCATTTTAATGCTCAATTTATTTTATTTTAATGTGCAATCCTCATGGCAACCGTTCACAAAGTATTCAGGAGTACTACGAGAAATGTCAAAACTCTACTGGAACATAGCAACATAGAAATTTTATTATGTCGAATGTAAGTCTTGTGCAGAATGACAATGTATTTCAATCAAAAATTCATATACAATTCATATTGAGATTTTCGGAAAAAACTTGTAATCAACTCGGTTATTAATCGAGCGACTAATGGTTTCGAACTATTAACGCGTGAGCAGAGTGAACGCGTTGAAATATCTTAACCATTAGTCGCTGTCTTTAATAACCTAGTTGATGAAAAACTATTTCCAACATTTATATCACATCTGTTCTTTCAGATTACTGACAGTTTTCGAAAAATTCTTAACGAATCAAGAGCGGTAAAAATTTTAAGTAAAAACCATTTTGAGAGAGCGATAAATTTGTGGCCAGAAAATGTGTTTCAGAATCAATGTTTTCTGTAGTGAAAACTATAAATTCATATAAATCCATCAGTGTGTGGTTCAGATACACTATTAAATTTCATTCTCTCACAGTCTCACCTTTCAGAAATATTTCGAACATTAATTGAGTTACTGCATTCACAAATTTTAAGATATGTTATGTACTTCGACTCTTTTCATAAAATTGAAAAAACTCACCGCATTTCTCGTCTTGATCAGCCGAGAAAAATCGTCTGTTTTCATCAAAACTTCCAGAATTTCTTGAAGGCTACTCTCGCTTCCAGGTAAGTCTGGATTAACATTTAAGGGTAAAACGAATTTAAATGGATTGAACTCCTAATAAATATACCTAATGGGGAAAAAGTTTTTCGAAATTTGCATCTCAATTTTCATTCACATTATTTAGCAGTTTTGCTCTCATCAGTGAAAGAAATTACCTTTTTACGATAAGAAATATGAAGAAGCATAAAAATAAATTGGTTTACAGAATACTGAAAACAGATTCTTGTTCAGGATGAATTTTAATAATTTAAGAATAATGATATGAAAAACTACGAGTATCAAAAATACAAAGAACAATTTGGCGAAAAACTACAACGCCCTCAATAGATCCAGTTAAAATCTATGAGCAGAGGCCTGAAAAAATTAGCTACAGGCAAAGCAGAAAAATATAACAAAGTAAACATAAATTTGGGTTTCCTGAGAATACGTATTGATCGTGTAAATATGTTATCCCCGGTTGACAGCCTCTGAGTAACTTGAAAAATTACTTCTCCTTGTTATGAAACTTTTTGACACTTTTGACACAAGTTTATAAAATTAAAGAAAAGTGGAAGTATGAATTTCTACTTTTAACGTCCTTGTTTCTAGTTAAACAGTATCTCATAATTACGATACGAAATATCTGTTTTGAATTTACGACGAGAGTGATCCGAATAGGTGCTGAAGAATCCGAATCAAAAATAATTCTATGCGGATGTGAAATTTGCAGAATAGGTGCCATATAGATCGAATAGCTTCAGAGTTGTAGAAATTTTAAATTTCAAATTCGAATATTTGCAACCATACATCCAATTCAAAATTTAAACATTTAAAAAAACATCACATTGGCCAGAGCTGTGCCGAGCACTGAAGAAAAGTGCTTCGAGCACAAAGCACTAAGCCCTATTGAAAAGTGCTCCGGAATCTCGAGCACTAAGCCCTTATTTTTTTGAAAAATGCTCGCGATTACTAAGCACTTTTGAAAAGTAATTCGTTTACACGAGCACCGAGCACTAAGCACTTTTCAAAATCAAACTTAATATTTTCCATCCAAATATCTCTAAGTTTGGAATTTTGATTTTTTCTTTTTAATGTTATCGTGTTTTGAACTGGACATAATTGAAATTGACAATAAGTTTTTTCAGCGAGTCGTTTAATAGATATTTGATCAACTAGGTTATTCAAGGGAGCGACTAATGGTCAAGATATTTTAGAACGTTCGCTCCGCTCACGCATTAATAGTTGAGACCATTAGTCGCTTGATTAATAACTGGGTTGATTACAAGATTTTTCCGACGACATCAATATGAATTGTAGATAAATTCTTGATTGAAATAAACTCTTATTTTTTACAAGACATACATTTGACATAATATAAATTTCTATATTTCTATGTTACTGTTGAGTTCTGACATTACTCTATCGCTTCTGAATGCTTTATGTTCATTTGTTCATGGAAATAGCACACTGAAACAGCATCAATTGAACATTAAAATTGGTCATTTATATTCAATTTTGTACATATTAAAATCACCTTTTAGGTCGACGAAATAATTATTTTTGATAAATTCCGGACAGGTTACCATGACGACATACCAAAAAAAGTTATAGAGAAAGAGTGACGTCTTGTCAACAAATTAGATGGAAATGTTTCTTATGGTTTTCTGAGCTCTATATGGCATTCATTCAGTTAACAAACTGTAACTAAAATATTCGCCAATAAATTACTTGAAATCATGATAAAAGATACCTGAATCGTATGTTGCATTGCTTAGAGCTTTCCTGAAAAAATTCCGCCATTACATCGAAACAATCTGTTTTTTTTTGTCAAAATAATGAAAACGTAAAAACCACAAAGTCCATAACATACAGCGAGATTGTTTTTTAACACCAGTGTTTGTAATGCAAGAAAAAATGAACAAATCTTTTATCTATAGAAATGAAACGGAAGAAAAAACTTTAATTCTTTGTCTATTTGAAGCACGCGAAAGTCTGTCACTTCCATGTTCCAACAAGTCTATGAAGGGCTTAGTGCTTGGTAATTCCTGAAAGTGCTTGGGAGCACTTTGGTGCTCGGGAGCACTTTTTCGAATTACTAAGCACTAAGCCCTTTCGAAAAATTCGCGAAGCACCAAGCACTAAGCACTGGTTCAATAAAGTGCTCGCGAGCTCAGTGCTTACGAGCACAAAAGTGCTTCGAGTGCTTTTGCGAGCACTAAGCACAAGGCTTCGGCACAGCTCTGACATTGGCTCATAGAATGTTCGAATTTCAAGCTCCTTACTCGGATGATGTTGATTATAGAAATTTATTCGTTTAATTCTATCGATAGAAACGTCAGTGTGAATCGATGAATCAATATATTCCGATGGTAATAGCAAGAATTCTGTGAAAGTTCTTAGTATGAATAATATAAATAATGAAAGCGGAGAATAATATTAATCGATATAAAATCAACCAATATTAAACCCACACTTCGGAACTAATCCCGTCAACGAACAAAGAACATGCATAGTGGTAATATTAAACAGAGCATCCATAGATAGCTATTTCGCCCTATTTGGGGCTCATCAGTATGGAGGAGCTCCGTTTGAAAGGCATTCTAGGTTCCCTTACTTGAAGAAATGTTGCCCAGTTCTGAGAATAACAGAAACAAGACGCCATCTCTTGGGATCCTTACGAACACCTACCTCCAATGCATGAACGTTGAACGAAGTCGCGAGATGTTTATCCGTTTTTCATACGAACTGGTGGCAGTCCAACTTTGTGGATTTTTACCTTCAGTCGATGAAGTGGAAACGCTCGTTTCTTCGTCGTAAACCAGACGTGGTGATAATAATAATGAATGAAAATTCATGCGTTTAACAGTAACGCAGGCATAATATAAATAATGAAAGCGGAGAATAATATTAATCGATATAAAATCAACCAATATTAAACCCACACTTCGGAACTAATCCCGTCAACGAACAAAGAACATGCATAGTGGTAATATAAACAGAGCATCCATAGATAGCTATTTCGCCCTATTTGGGGCTCATCAGTATGGAGGAGCTCCGTTTGAAAGGCATTCTAGGTTCCCTTACTTGAAGAAATGTTGCCCAGTTCTGAGAATAACAGAAACAAGACGCCATCTCTTGGGATCCTTACGAACACCTACCTCCAATGCATGAACGTTGAACGAAGTCGCGAGATGTTTATCCGTTTTTCATACGAACTGGTGGCAGTCCAACTTTGTGGATTCGTTCGTATGAAAAACGGATAAACATCTCGCGACTTCGTTCAACGTTCATGCATTGGAGGTAGGTGTTCGTAAGGATCCCAAGAGATGGCGTCTTGTTTCTGTTATTCTCAGAACTGGGCAACATTTCTTCAAGTAAGGGAACCTAGAATGCCTTTCAAACGGAGCTCCTCCATACTGATGAGCCCCAAATAGGGCGAAATAGCTATCTATGGATGCTCTGTTTAATATTACCACTATGCATGTTCTTTGTTCGTTGACGGATTAGTTCCGAAGTGTGGGTTTAATATTGGTTGATTTTATATCGATTAATATTATTCTCCGCTTTCATTATTTATATTATGCCTGCGTTACTGTTAAACGCATGAATTTTCATTCGTTCTTAGTATGTTTTTGAATGAATATATGTTTTCATTCCGTTTTCAACTATGTATTGCTTTGGAGACCTAAAATACTATCAGAATAATACATTTGCTTGTTTTGATCAAATGTTAAATTTCTAAAGGAAAAAACTCTAATAATATTTTTCGTGGAAACAAGCTTGATAATTCCATTTTCAGCGATATTCAGTCGAATAGGTTTTTTAGTAGAAATAAGAAATATTTATATATTTTCTATTTTATATTATTTATATATTTTCTATTTTATTCGAGAGATTGTATCGTTATTGAACAACCAAACACAAAATTTGGACTCGACCGAATTCCAAGATTTGAAGGAATAAGAGAAAAAAAAATTAAATACTGTGTAAATCAAAAACCCTTTGACTTTTTTCAACCCAAACCGAGATTAGGAAATCTCGTGTACCTACCTAGCTATATGTCATTTCATCACAAAGTTTGAGTCTGATCTCTCATTCTAGAGATCCTAACGAGAGTTTTAATGAGTATGTATTCATATAATCTTTGAACACCTAAATATAACATCTGGACCCGATTTAATTGCCAGTTTGAGAATGTTTGAAAAAATATTTTGAAAATATTGGAAAAAATATGTTCATATTATTATGGTTATTCCATTCTTACTTTCCTGAAAATTTCAAGTCATTAGCTTTTTCCTCTTGGAATGTTGACGAACGGACGGACAGCCAGGCCCCATATTCTGGACAACTTCATTGCGCGAGTTCCTCTTTTACCTGCAAAAATGAACACCGCTCAATGAACTTCGTTTTCGCTTTAAAAGATCACTTGTCGAGAATACGGCACGTGAACTCGAATTAAACCTTAGTGAGCCAAACCGGTTGTCAATTCTCGGGATCACTCGTTTGACGAACGTATACGTTCGTGGTATTTTGAGCTTAGGTTTTTGGAAATTGAAATAATTATTACATCTGTTTGAAATGAACGAACACCTTCGTCGGAACCAGTAGTTGGCGACAGAGCTGTACCGAAGTCTTGTGCTTAGTGCTCGTGAAAGCACTCGAAGCACTTTTGTGGTCGTAAGCACTGTGCTCGCGGGCACTAGATTGAACCAGTGCTTAGTGCTTGGTGCTTCGCGAGTTTTTTGAAAGAGCTAAGTGCTTAGTAATTCGAAAAGGTGCTCCTAAGCACCAGAGTGCTCCCAAGCACTTTCAGAAATTACCAAGCACTAAGCTTTATGGAATCGTCGGAACATGAGTTTTTTATTGGCGAATATTCAAGTTACAGTCTGTTCACTTAATGAATGATATAAAGAGCTCAGAAAACATTTTTTCATTGCAGACAGCATTTTTTTCTATCCTCGCCACAAAAAAATCCATCTGTTTTGTTGCCAAGACGTCATTGACTTTCTATAACTTTTGGAATTTTATTATCTGTTTCGAGACTACATGCTTTTCTTCCAATTTTTTTTTTATATGAGGTCATGGTAAATTTATATTTGCCTGTCAACGACAATGTTGGACTTGCTGAGAGAAAACTATTGTCAATTTCAATTATGCCCAGTTCAAAACACGAAAGAAAAAATCATGACATCAGAATCGAAATGTCAAACTAAGAGACATTTGGATGGAAAATACAAAGGTTCATTTTGAGAAATGCTTAGTGCTCGGTGCTCGTGTAAACGAATTACTTTCCAAAAGTGCTTAGTAATCGCGAGCATTCCTTGAAGAATAAGGGCTTAGTGCTCGAGATTCCGGAGCACTTTTCAATAAGGCTTAGTGCTTTGTGCTCGAAGCACTTTTCTTCAGTGCTTGGCACAGCTCTGGTTGGCGATATGTTCGAGAATATCGGATATAGTTATTACAATTTCCAAGAATCTACGCTCAAAATATCACGAACGTACGTCCGTCGAACGAGTGATCCCGAGAATTGACACCCCGAGTTATTCGAAACCACTTCTGGCTGGAGAATCCAAATAAACAGATATTTGGTCAACTCTAAGGCATACTCATAATAGCATAAAGCTTTCAAGTGATGAAAGGCTCTAATGGTTTCAGTAAAAGTGCTCAATTTCTACTTCAAACCAACCCTTCTACCTAATTCTGAATGCATCTTCCATTACACCACAAAAAGTAATCAACCTACAATGGAATGACAAAATGTTGATTAATAAGTAACTAATGCTATAGCATCCACTCATGCAAGCGTTAAATTACACGTTTAGCGATCGGCCTGTAAAAATTACAACGCGAATTGACGGTTCGAATTGCCGTTTGAGATAAATAATAAATATCTCGTGGAATTGAAATCATATTAGCGATTCGAAAATGAACTCGAAATGAATAATTGATGATTTCGCTGGGCATTTTGATCGGGTGCTAACTGAAACAAATAGGGCGTTAAAGTAATGGAATTGATCTAGTGAATAGATGAAACTGGAACAAGTGCACCGTGTATGATGTTGTTTCTGTAACTACATAACAGAGCCGGAACTAGTTTGGAAGCAAAAATATACGCTGGAATACATCGACGAAAATTCACAAATTAGTTCCGATATTGAACGAAGCATTGCAACCTTAATGAAATCGTAGTGCATCTGAAGTTTTCGAAATGAGAATATAGGAATGAGCTAAATAAATTCTGGAATTTGCACCCTCGTTTATATAAAAAAACAATATTTTGAATTTGAATATTCAGAGCATTATTCACTTCATTCTACATTTATGAATTCAACATTCCTATATCAATATAATAAACGAGGCACTGAAAATATTGTTGCTGAGTTGTTGAGTTAATCAAACTGTCACCGAACATATCAATTTGGAGGATATGCAATCATGCTTCTCGTAAAACTGATAATTCCAACCCAATTGGGTTCAAAGTGTGGTCTACGGTTGAATAGGGGGGATCCTGGTAATTATGGGATAAGGTTGAAACACTTCAAGATGGTCAGTTTGCAGAATCGCAGAATCATGGGTGACATACTCTTTGCCAATAAGTTGCTGACTAATCAGTTGGAATCGTCGTCACTCTTGTCAATGATTAACTTCAATGCTCCATTGAGGAGAGTCAGACAGCTGGAGACCTTTGTCTTGCCCTTGAGACATACCAATAGCTCTAGGAATTCCCCCATTGTTCGGATGCTTAGTCGCTGTAATTGTTTTAAAGATTTGGTGGATGTAATCGGTCTGAGCCACAAAAATGTTAAAAAATGTTTGAGTTGCCATTTCCGGGAGACCCCTAATTGATATTGTTTTTTTTTTCTTTTCTAGGTATAATTTAGTATAGTATTAATGATAAAATTGGTAACTTAGGAATTCAATTTTTTTTTCTCTTTTTCTGTGTACCTTTTTTCAGATTATGTATTATGTACTTTCGTAAATTGGATACTACATTGTGAACATTCTTTTGGGCATTAGTTTGCCTGTTTATGTTCTTTTTATGAATAAATAAATAAATAAATAAATGAATAAATAAAAATCAAATAGTTCCACTGACCGTTCTATAACATTTTCATTAATTTAACCTTGTTGGTACGATTATTGAATAAAATACGAGTACTTCAGTTTTCTTCAACATGTAGCTTTCATTAAATAATTTTTCGAAAGAACGTACTAATGATCACCGTCACAGTCACGAATCATCCGAACTATGTGGCAACTTATCGGAAATTATTCAGTATTGTACCTACTGTTGTGCAGTAGATACGAATTACAAATCAAAAACATACGGATTCCTATTTTTTACACATTCGTGAAATTTTCAAATCCTTATGACCATCGATTTCAAATGAGTATTTCGAAACGCAATGCTATAACTCAAGAAAGATTCAACCGATTCGGCAAGGTGAACATAAACCAGAAATTCCTACAATTACTACCACTTTCTGATTTCGAATTTGATTGTTCACGGACTGAGGGCTGAACAGAAATACTCTTGATCTCGTATATTCTTCAGTTCATATTATCCAATCGAGTCGTCTGAGCCGAATCTCGGCTGAAATTTCGCAACCTCTAGACATTTGGTCACAACTTCGGCATTCTGCTACCCTAGAAACAAACGCGTACATTAGTCCAGTCAATTTGTGCTCAAAAGAACCCCTAGCAGGAAAGTTCTGGGGTAGTTTTGATTTTTTCGATTTTTTATGTTTTTTGGGGTGCTGAATCCGAATCTGAGGTTTGCTAACAAAATTTCGTGAGGGAACATAGAAAAAAATACAAAAAAAGATAAAAAATCTCATTCTTTGGCAGTTTTCTGCTTATAACTCGGAAACTATCAACTTTTCGTGAAAGACCTTTCTATACAAAATGAAAGTACATAAAATTTCAAACAAATTGCATTATTAAAGTTTTTCCTGCGATGAACCGTTCTGGCTCAAATTATAGTTTTAAATGAATGAAAAAAAAATAATTTCTATGGTTCCGATGATGCGATCCTTTTGAAATTTTGTATGAACATTCAGTATATCAGTCTCGATTCATAAAAAATATTTCACTCGAATCGGATGTCTTGTTATGGAAATATGAAGATTCTTCTTTTCAATATTCCAATTGAATTTTCTATGGTTCTGTTCACACTATGGTCACACAGTTTTGCATGAAGCTTATTATGAGCACCTTGCATTTGGCCGAAACATTTCATTTCGATGGGTTTCATTTTGTCTGAGATATTGAGAAACAAACATTTTGAATGGCCATATTTTGTTTCATAAAACGTGCCCATTCAAAATTTTTGTTCCTCAATATCTCAGAGAAAACGGAACCAATCGAAATGAAATGTTGCGGCCGAATGCAAGGTGCTCATAATAAGCCTTATGCAAAATTGTGTGACCATAGTGTGAATAGAACCATAGAAAATTCAATTGGAATATTGAAAAGAAGAATCTTCATATTTCCATAACAAGACATCCGATTCGAGTGAAATATTTTTTATGAATCGAGACTGATATACTGAATGTTCATACAAAATTTCAAAAGGATCGCATCATCGGAACCATAGAAATTATTTTTTTTTCATTTATTGAGTCATAGAAAATACCTCATTTAAAACTATAATTTGAGCCAGAACGGTTCATCGCAGGAAAAACTTCAATAGTGCAATTTGTTTGAAATTTTATGTACTTTCATTTTGTATAGAAAGGTCTTTCACGAAAAGTTGATAGTTTCCGAGTAATATGCATAAAACTGACCAAGAATGAGATTTTTATTCTTTTTGTGTATTTTTTTCTATGTTCCGTCTCGAAATTTTGTTAGCAAACCTCAAATTCGGATTCAGCACCCCAAAGAACATAAAAAATTAAAGAAATCAAAACTACCCCAAAACTTTCCTGCTATAAGCACAATTCGACTGGATTAATATTATAACCACGATTTGGATTCAAATCGAAACACTTTGTGTAACGAATAACAACTCAACTAAAAAGATAAAAGTGCACAGTTAGCTGCCATTCTTTAAAATTTTTATAGACAAAATATGACATCCGATCGAATTTGAAAAAAATCGAGATATAACTCTTCAAAGGAGGATTTTTGTCTTAATAGTATATTCCAAATTTTGGATCACTGCTAGTTCAATTGAAATTTGTTTGATATTTTTTGATAAATAGTTTTTTGAAATATTTACATATTCTCCGACAGTTCTTGGCTTTTATTGAAATACAGGGTGTTTCTGATTTGATACCGAAGATTTAAGGGGGTGATTCTTCAGATCATGTTGTGAATAAAAGTTCCCATATATTTAGATCAGGAAATGTATTGTTTTCAAGATTCAGATGGTTCAAGTTTTACTTGAAAACTGAATGAGATATGTGACATGCCACTAAGATATTTGAACGACCAATTAAAATAATTGTCAGTTCGAAATGCCTCAGTGGTGTACCACTTTTTTCGTCAGTGCACCATGTATGATGGTTGTTTTTGTACCTACGTAACAGAGCCGGAACTAGTTAGGAAACAAAAACATGCTGGATTACTTTGACGAAAATTCACAAATGAATTGCGATATCGGATGAAACAATGAAAATGTTAGAATAAGCTGAATAAATTCTGAAATTTGCTCTCTTTTTTCCAGAGAGCAAACGATAATTCGAATATCCCGAGCACTATTCGTTTCGGTTTTTACATTTATTAATCCAACTATCCTATATTGGTATCATAAACGAGGCATTCAAAATATTGTCGCTGAGTTGTTGAGTTAATCGACCTGTCACCGAACATACAATTTTGGGGAATATCCAATCATGATTCTGCAGGTAAAACTCATAAATTTACTGAAATTAAATAATTGAAGTGACAGTTTTATAACATTTTTATTGATGCAACTGTGGGAACTGACTGATCAATTGTTTTGCCAATGATTTGTTTTCTCATTCACCCGTAATTCACTGTCCGAAAATTCGGGAAAAAACGCTATAACTTATTAACGGATAGTTTCAAATAAACTTTTCTGCCGATCTCGAAAAAAAAGGTGATTTTATTGTGTACGAAATTGAACATTAATGACCGATTTTAATTCTCAATTTATGCTATTTTAAAGTGCAATCCTCATGGCACCGTACACAAAGTATTCAGAAGCACTACGAGAAATTTCAAAACTCTACTGGAACATAAAAATTCCATTATGTTATATGTATGTCTTGTGCAAAATGAGAATGTATTTCCATCAAGAATTTATATACAATTCATGTTGAGATCGTCGGAAAAATCTTGTAATCAACTCGGTTATTAATCTAGCGACTAATGGCCTCGAACGCTTTAAAATATCTGGTCCATTAGTCGCTGTCTTTAATAATCTAGTTGACTAAATAAATATTAAGGCAGGTTTTATGTCTAAATACCTACTGTGTTTCAATATTTGATCACTCCGAGTACAATTGAAATTTTATTGAGGTTTTTTTAGGATTAGTTTCTTCTTCATATTCTTCAAGAATATAATAGTGGCTTCAAGTAGGATGGGAATACAGACCCTCTCTTCAAACTTCAGTGCGAGAAGCTACTGTTGTAGCTCTCAGATCAACAAAACACCTGTTGATCATAAACAAGTGTGAAAAACCTGCTGGACTCATATCAGTTTTCATCTTCGCTTTCAATTAACACTTAACTGCCTCTGAGTGGCCTCAGTACTTTTTACACTATGTTGGCAGTTGTATGTATCTAAAAGGGCCCACTCACTAAGAGGGAAGCGCGAAGACCTGAATGCGCGTTGTACGGGGAACAGTTAAAACAGTGTGTGTATGGCGTAAATTTCGAATGCGCAATCATCTCCGTCGGAATCAAGATAGTTTTGATTTTTGGCGTGTGCATTGTTCACCGTACGTGGAAGAATGACCAAAAACGACCGTGTATGGGCAACAAGTCTCTGCACGTTTCATATGTTCAGCAACACAGTGTCGGGTTCGATATTTATACCTTGGACATTTTTTCCTTAATAACAACACACGCCACTGCCATTAACATCAGATCTTTTTTCGACGTCATCTCACGCTTGTCGCACATCCAAACCAACACGCAAAAGTGTATGTGTGTGGGAAATATGAATGCACACGTTTGCGTACAGCAAACACGTTTGCTGTACAGCAAACGTGCAGATACTTAACTGCGCATTCTTCCTTCTTAGTGAGTGGGCCCCTTTATACTTGATACTGTTGCTGTTCTAAAACACATCAAGGATCAAACATTTTATTGAAATACCAAAGAATTGATACCAAAGATTTAAGGAGGTGATTCCTCAGATCATGTTATGAATAAAAGTTCCCATGAATTTAGGTCCGGAAATGCATTGTTTCCAAGATGCAAAGTGTTGAAGTTTTTCTCGAAAACAAAAATTATTTTCGGATTCAGAAATAATTGTCAGCTTGAAATGCCTCAGCGGTGTACCTTTCAAACAATGAATTTCGAGACCTACATTTAAAGGAACTTTCTTTCTAAAAGTGATCTAAGGAACCACCTATATAAATTTTTCGCATCACTTCAGAAACACCTGTATATCCAACAATAGTTGGTTCGTTGATTTCATCTTCCTTCTAGTACGAACGTAAACACGCAGTTGCTAGAAAAAACCGCAAGACCTGTTCCTATTATCTTGAGCGAACATACACAGAGTAAAATATGGAAAAATATGGGCTTTTCGGGATTTGTAAGATGCCGCGAGGGAGGTGTAATGAAGCTCTTCGGCATCCCTATTGCAGCTTGCTCATCTCCGTCTGCACTAACTGTTATGTATAATGATCAAAGTAATCTGCATTATGATGCCGTTTACATATTTAATCCTCCCCCTCTTACTTCCCCGCCCTCGACGGAATTTTCCGGTATTTTTCCGGAGTAAAAAGCGTTGAGAGATATCACTTGAGTTTCCGCCTTCCGAACAAGGAGATACCTATAAAAATATTCTTTAAGAAGAGATATACCATAATTGTTTGAGTCGTAGATTTAATATTATATGTGGTCGTTTAAATATTGATAGTTATGTGATCAACTAGGTTATTAAAGACAGCGACTAATGGTCAAGATATTTTAGAGCGTTAGCGGAGCGAACGCTTTAATAGTTCGAGACCATTAGTCGCTCGATTAATAACCGAGTTGATTACAAGATTTTTCCGACGATCTCAATATGAATTGTGTATGAATTCTTGATTGAAATACATTTTCATTTTGCACAAGACATGAATTTGTCATAGTGAAATTTCTATGTACTTATCTATGTTCCAGTAGAGTTTTGACATTTCTCGTAG
Organism: Propylea japonica; assembly: GCA_013421045.1. Taxonomy (NCBI): domain Eukaryota; kingdom Metazoa; phylum Arthropoda; class Insecta; order Coleoptera; family Coccinellidae; genus Propylea; species Propylea japonica. Next base: position 109,660,985 of record CM024239.1, read on the forward strand.
TGCTTTTGAATAGTGTTGGGAATAATCGAGTACTTTCAATAACCGAGTACTCGATGATCGAGCGATCCAAAAACCGAGTGATAATCGAGCGATTTTTCGCCTAATCACCACCCTCGGTTATATCCGTAATCGCCCGAGTTGCAAGCGCTGTACCTTAGATTATTCACAAATAATGAATAATCTAAGCGCTGTACGGCATCTACGTTCGTTGCGTTGTGACTTGCGACTTTGTTTATACCTACTGCCTCGAAATTGAAGCTCGCGTGTGTCGTATTGTATGATTATCATGGGATCAAAACAGAAGTCCGCTGTATGGAATTATTTCCATAAAAATAACGATAAGAAATTTGCGACTTGCAATATTATTTGAAGAAAAGTTTTGGCTTATTATGGCAGTACTTTTAAAAAATTATTTTAATTTAAAGCAGCATTTAAACCGGCTTCATCCGACATTAAACTTACAGAACAACAAACAATACCATGTGAAACTGTTTCTTCAGGTAGCAATGCAAATGCACAAAATTTAGCTTATCCTGGAGCTTCCGGAAATGCTATACCGTTCAAAAGACCAGCCAAACAATTGAAACTTTCCGTGTCTACTTCTCGAAATGTTCTTTCAGATACAAAAAGTGCAAAAATTGATGCAAGTTTGGTGAAAATGATAATAAGAACTATCGGATGAGAATGCAAGATCGCGATTATCTATGGTTAATGCCGGGCGAAAACACCGAATATAGTGCTTGTACTCAACCATTCAAATAACCGACAAAGCCCGATAATTAAGATATCACCTGTCGCTCGAGAAATCGAATTGAAGAACACATGACTTATTTCGATTTTCGAGTGACGTGCGGTTTTTTTGATAATCGAGCAGTGTCGATTATTTGAATAATCGAGTACTCGAGTGATTTTCTACTCGAGGGATCCCAACACTACTTTTGAATACTTTCTGCACGGTTGCCATGAGGATTGCACATTAAAATGGCTAAAAAAAATTGAGCAATAAAATGGGTCATTAATGCTGAATTTCGTACACATTAAAATCACCTTTTATTCGAGGTCGGCGGAAAATAATATACTATACAGAAAGTGTTTTTGACGGTCATTAATGGTTTTCCTTTTACCGTGTTACTCAATGTTAATCAATTTTTGAGTCTGTTCGGTTTATTTCTACCTATACTCAGTTCATGTTGGTAAGGGGCATGATATAAAAATCTTCTTATATCTTCTTATTTCAAGGAGTTTATCACAAGTGAAATGTATATGATAACCAGTGGCTACGCTAGGGGGGGGGTCAGGGCTGGACCGCCACCTCCTAAATTTTTGCTGGGGCCCCTTGCAGATTCATTCATTACGGCTCTCATTGAAAAATCCTGGCGCCCCTCCTCGGTCCCCCTTGTTTTCAAAAGCTGGAGTCGCCACTGATTACAACAGCTGAGCTGAACAGAGAATTTTAGTTACAGGTGGTTGAAGGAGAATCTCAATGGATATGATCCATGTTTTCCCATCTCTGTCTTCACTTATTGTAATGTATAAGGATCAAAACAATCTGCATCGTTTACATATTTAATAATAAACGAGACATAAGGAAAGTGTTGTCCTCATAAATCAATGAAATTAAACCTAGAATTGCCCCTATGTTCAAATGTGAATTATATTTCTTCCAACATTAATGTAACTGAATCGCCTCCTGACTCGTATGATTATTACAGAGAAAATCTAAGACATGGGCTGAAAAGTCCCGGGCCTAACAAAGAAAACACAGTTTTTTTGGTTCAAAATTAGCTTTATTCATCAACGTTATCTCTATCAAGAGCAACGCAATCATTCCAGCGCCGCTCTAACATTTTAACACCACTTTTGTAGAACGATTAATCTTTTGCCTTAAAATAGGCTTCAGTTTCAGCGATAACTTCTTCATTCGTGCGAAATTTCTTACCGGCGAGCATTTTTTTCAGGTTTGTGAGCAGCCAGTAGTCGCTGGGAGCCAATCTGGCGAATTGGGTGGATGTAGGAGCAATTCGAAGTTCAATTCACGTAGTTTCGCCATTGTTTTGATTGACTTGTGACACGGTGCGTTGTCTCGAGGAAACAAATTTTTTTCTTTGCCATAAGCGGTCGTTTCTTTGCAATTTCGGCCTTCAAACGCTCCAAAAACGCTATATAATATTCACTGTTGTTGGTATTTCCTTTCTCAAGATAGTCGATGAATATTACACCACGCACATCCCAAAATACAGAGGCCATAACCTTTCCAGCCGATTGTTGTGCTTTCGGGCGCTTTGGACGAGGTTCACCAGTTGCTGTCCTCTCAGATGACGATCGTTTTGATTCCGGAGTGAAGTGATGGATCCATGTTTCATCCATTGTCACATATCGACGCAAAAATTCCGGTTTGCTACGTTTAAACATGGCAAACACTGCTCAGAAGCATTAAAACTTCTTGTTTTTGGTCAACAGTGAGCAAACGCGGCACCCACTTTGAACAGAGCTTTCTCATATTCAAATGCTCATGCAATATAAAGCCAACACGTTCTTTTGATATCTTTACGATGTCAGCTAACTCACGCAAGTACACTTTTCAATCATTCAAAACGATTTTGTGGATTTTTTTGATGTTTTCTGGTGTTACCGCCTCATTTGGACGTCCACTGCGTTCTGCATAATCGGTGTCTCTACGACCACGTTTGAAGTCAGCAAACCAACGTTTTATTGTTGTTTCTGATTTAGCGGAGTCCCCATAACACTTTTCAAGCCATTGCTTTGCCTGAACGGTATTTTTTTCCACCAAGAAGCAGTTTAAAATTAAACCACGAAACTGTTTTTGATCCATTGTTTTGAAAATGAAAATGAAAATGGAAAAGAACTCTTAGCACAATAACTCACAAACTAATGAAGAGAATGTCATGAAATTTTAACAGCTATCTTTTGAAGGTAAGCATTAACTGAAAAAAAGGTGACTGCGACAAACCTAGCGCCATCTATGTGTTAGGCCCGGGACTTTTCAGCCCATGTGATATTTCGACAAGTCAACTACATATAAATGTTGTCATATAGTGTTTAAATCCAGACCAGCATTACGGACCAGAATTCTAATTTTTTTTTAAATCTTCTAATGATCTAGACAATATGCTCGTCAGTTTGTTAATTCCTAGCATTAGAAAAACGAACCTATCGTCACATTCCATTTAGGAGTTATCGATTTCACGACCGGACAAAATCGCTTTTGACCTCGATGTGGAAACAACCGAGTCGTTTAGGACCACTTCAAGCTCAAAATTCGAAAATTACAAAAAAAAAACGCTGCATGCAGTTTCTCTAGGAACAAGGCACAATAATAGTAGATTTTTAAGGGAGTAATCAAAAGTATGCTACGAGTATTTCTAAGACAGCAAAGAGAAAATGAATTTAAATATTAATGCCCTAGAGATTTATTTTAGGCAAAATTACGAACAATATTTCATTGAATCTTTTATCAATCGCAACAAAACAATGAAAGGTGGTACTGACTATGGAATAGAAGCGTGTGTTGAATGAACAATATGCCTTATGTGCCATGTATTGTTGTATATCTCACAAAATGCGTAACAGCATTTTATTCTTTACTTTCTGACATGGTTTCTTCGGGTAATAAAGGGTTTTCCGATAAGAGGTGTTATTTTTATATTCAAAGAAAAATGCCATTTTTCAATATTAATGATCGGATGTTTACTTCATTATAAAGAAAAAGCTATGCCGTTAACAGCGGAAAATAACATCAGGCAAATGACCGCGACCACGCTTACAAGACCATATCCTTTTAATGAAATTTTCCATAACCAAATCGCAAAGTGGCTGCCCTTTGTCCTCGATAGCCTCACGAATTCTATCTTTGAGGTCTTGAATCGACGCTGGGCTATTGGCGTAGACCTTCTCTTTCACGTGGCCCCAAAGGAAGAAGTCGCAAGTTGTTAAATCACAAGATCTCGGTGGCCAATTGTGATCGCCTCTTCGAGAGATAACACGGTCCGAAAACTTTTCCCGCACAAGATCAATGGTTTCGTTGCTTGTGTGGCACGTAGGCCCGTCTTGTTGAAAGTAAACGTTCCAGATCAATACTATTCAATTTCGGCCATACAAAATCATTGTGGAATGCCTTATTCCAAAGAATGACGAGGAATGGATAAATCTAGGTTTTCTTCAACACTTACGGCTGCAGCAGCAATATTCTCGGTTGTTCTCGAGCGACGTGCACGGGTTTTATTCTTCACATCACTAACTTGTCCCAACAGCTCGAATTTTTCCACCAATTTCTTCATTGCGGTCCGACAAGGTGCTTCACGACGACCCAAAAATGTTCGAGTTTTACCATTTTTATAGTGAATTTTAATAATTTCAATGCGTCATTGAAGCGTGTATCGTTCCATTTTTATTAATGGCGTAGTTTCTATTTGTCAAATGTCAAAAAATGACGGCTTCTAACGTGACATCTACCGAAATACCCGGTTATTCAAAATAACACCTCTTATTGAAAACCCTTTAATAGAACATAGTGATGTAATTTTTTCAAATTGAATTAGTTTTTCGAAGTGAGATTAACTGAAAATACAGTTTTATAAATATTCATTGTACAGAATTGAAATATTACGTTAAAGCCTCCTCTGATCTACTAAAATTTATTCAGCTGCAGAAAGTTTCTCGGATGTTTGTAAGTGGGATCAAGCAATTTCATCCTGATACACTGATTCTTCCAGTACGAGGTAGTAGAATACCAGTAAAATAAAATAAAAAAAATTTCATATTTTTCGAGATATCTCGGGTATACCATTGGAAATATTATGGATATGTTTAGACCATCACACTTATCCTCAAATGACGCAACTTTTTTGTGATTCATCCAATCCTGTATTTCTCACGGTTTTCACATCGTTGTATATTATTCATTGTACCAAATTGAAGTATTATGCTATAGGCCTCTGAAAAAAACTGTTTCTCAAGACATGTGTAGGCAGGGTACCCACTAAAATTGTATTTCTAAAATTAGATTTCGAACCGCTTTGCTGTATGAATTTCCATGATTCCCTTAGCTGAGAAAATTTATTAGCTTTAATATTTACATGCACGCTCTAGAAAGTTTCTCGGATGTTTGTCAGTGGGATCAAGCAATTTCATCCTGATACACTGATTCTTCCGGTAAGAGCTAAAAATATTTATCTATCATCTTCACCATAAGCACCTATTTCAATTTCATCTGTTCTTCTGTTGAAACCGATTGAGCAATTTCGAGTGAAGTGTGTGAAACTCGAATAGCTAAGTGATAACCACAAAGCCGGTGCAGAAAAGGGGTGAATTCACAGACACCCTCTCTTTTAACTCTCGAGGAAAGTGCACACGAAATATCATTCAATAAATTGCTCAATCTTGTAATAATCATCGTCTTAAATTGGTTTTAGTCATTTACAACCATTTATTGACGTATTATCCTGTAGGCTCCTCAGAAATAAGTTGTTTCACAAGACATATGTAGTCAGGGTTCCCACTAAAATTGTATTTTCCAAAATCAGATTTTGAACCGCAATGCTGTATAACTTCCCATGATTCTGTTAGATGAGAAAATTTATTAGCTTCAATATTTACATGCACGCTCCAGAAAGTTCCTCGGATGTTTGTCAGTGGAATCAAGCAATTTCATCCTGATACACTGATTCTTCCGGTAAGAGATAAAAATATTTATCTATCATCTTCACCATAAGCACCTATTTCAATTTCATCTGTTCTTCTGTTGACACCGATTGAGCAATTTCGAGTGAAGTGTGTGAAACTCGAATAGCTAAGTGATAACCACAAATCCGGTGCAGAAAAGGGGTGAATTCACAGACACCCTCTTTTTTAACTCTCGAGGAAAGTGCACACGAAATATCATTCAATAAATTGCTCAATCTTGTAATAATCATCGTCTTAAATTGGTTTTAGTCATTTACAACCACTTATTGACGTATTATCCTGTAGGCTCCTCAGAAATAAGTTGTTTCACAAGACATATGTAGTCAGGGTTCCCACTGAAATTGTATTTTCCAAAATCAGATTTTGAACCGCAATGCTGTATAACTTCCCATGATTCTGTTAGATGAGAAAATTTATTAGCTTCAATATTTACATGCACGCTCCAGAAAGTTCCTCGGATGTTTGTCAGTGGAATCAAGCAATTTCATCCTGATACACTGATTCTTCCGGTAAGAGATAAAAATATTTATCTATCATCTTCACCATAAGCACCTATTTCAATTTCATCTGTTCTTCTGTTGAAACCGATTGAGCAATTTCGAGTGAAGTGTGTGAAACTCGAATAGCTAAGTGATAACCACAAAGCCGGTGCAGAAAAGGGGTGAACTCTCGAGGAAAGTGCACACAAAATATCATTCAATAAATTGCTCAATCTTGTAATAATCATCGTCTGAAATTGGTTGTAGTCATTTACAACCATTTATTGAAGTATTATCCTGTAGGCTCCTCAGAAATAAGTTGCTTCACAAGACATATGTAGTCAGGGTTCCCACTAAAATTGTATTTTCCAAAATTAGATTTTGAACCGCAATGCTGTATAACTTCCCATGATTCTGTTAGATGAGAAAATTTATTAGCTTCAATATTTACATGCACGCTCCAGAAAGTTCCTCGGATGTTTGTCAGTGGGATCAAGCAATTTCATCCTGATACACTGATTCTTCCGGTACGAGGTAGTAAAATCCCAATAATATATCCCACAAACAAAAACTTCTCATCCAACTTTCCTTTCGGCTTACACAAACAATCCAACTTTCGAAGTGTTCGAAGTTTTAATGGTTTTTGGTTAATTTTATATCCGGATAGTATTGAGTTTGATTTGGATCCATGATAGCCTCGGAATGACGATTCTTGAGATTGGGACTATCACGAAAATAATTGTCGGAGTAAGATATTATTTGGATTGGGAGGGAAGATTTACTTTCAATATTTATGTTAGTGTAATTTTGTCAACAATTCGATCTCCAATATTGGCTTTTATGTTATGATTTCTTAAATGCAACTCGATTGAATTTTCCGAATTATTGTCAAATAAATGAGTTTTTCCGTCGGCTTCAAAATTAAATGTGAGTTCAACCATACGTAATTGTTCAATAATTACCCATTTCATTGCTTAATTTCTACTATTTCAATGTGAAATTGTCATGTCAACCGAACATAAAATATTCAGAAGCAAAAAATAATGTAACAACTTGACTGAAAAATAGAAACGAAGAAATAAATATTATATCATAAGTTTCTCTTATGCAAAATGAAATTTATTTCAATCAAGAATTCGTCAAGTAGTTTCAGAATTTGAAATTTTATTTCTCGCATATTTTCGAAACGACCCGTCTGATCTATTCTGGTCTAATTTTGGTATTTTGTTGCTGAATAAAGATCTGAACTTGCTTTGAAATTGGTAGCTTGAAGCCCCAGTGAATCAGGCCTAAGGTTTTGAGCACCTGACAGTCAAACAACTTTTAGAGTTGTTGAAGAAAACGAAATAATTATAGTTATTTACGTAGTCTGGAATATAGGGGTTTTTGAACGAATAGACAAAATTCTGGTGATTCCATTAAAACTTTTTCCGCCGACCTCGAAATGAAAGGTGATTTTAATGTGTACTAAATTGAACATTAATGGTCCATTTTAATGCTCAATTTATGCTATATTTTAATGCGCAATCCGAATGGCAACCGTACATAAAGTATTCGAAAGCACTGCGAGAAATGTCAAAACTCTGCTGGAACATAGAAACAGAAATTCTATTATGTCAACGGTATGTCTTGTGCAAAATTAGAATGTATTGCAATTAAGAATTTATTCACGATTCATGTTCAGATCGTCGGAAAAATCCTGTAATCAACTCAGTTATTAATAAAGCGACTAATGGTCTCGAACTATTAACGCGTTCGCTGCGCTCAAGCTTTAAAATATCTCGACCATTAGTCGCTGTCTTTTATAACCTAGTTGATTGAATAACTATTTGAGTGGGTTGCCTCAATATTTAGATCTAGGATAACTGCACTTGCGCTGTTGCTTTTCATATTTTATCGCGAACTGCGATGAAAACTTCTGACATCAATTTTCATATTAACTGTCAGCCGTTATTTCGTTGCACGATCAACTGCAACACGTACGTTGCTTCCGGGGCTTGGCCGGAAAAGGCTACATTCTCAAAGAAAAAGCACCCGGGAAGTGGGTACATCCCGGACGGTTGTAAAAAAAATTTCTGACCTTATTTGCCAAACTGAAATCATTTATATGTTGAAGTTGTATTTTCAAAGCGTACAATGGAATTGCAATGGATATTGGATATAAACTGTGCAATTATCGGTCTACATCAGTGCAATTATCGCAGGGCTCTTTTTCTTTTTAAATACTATTATCAGCAGTAAATGATTCAAAATAACCGATAATTTAGCATGACAGCGTGTGAAAAACTGTAATATATAACTAGCGATAAAGTCAGCAATATGTCATATATGAACTTAATTTTACACGCGGATCGCGGATAACATCGTTTTTATGTCAAATGTTTGTTTCCAGGTTAAAAATTAGAGGCAATATTTTCACACTACTGTCCGATATTCTTTAGCACGAAAATGAAGTTTTTCGAATCTGAATTTTTTTCGCCATAATGACTGAATGACTGAAACAAAAGTGAAACACACCGTAGCTTTAAAACATCTCACCGACACCGAAGGCAAATCGCTTTTCCTCGTAAAATAAAATGACCGAATTCAGTTTTTCAATGACAACAAGCTGGAATGCGAGATCATCCGGTTATTTCGCAGTACGAGTGTAATTCGAAGAAATATTTCCCGACTATCCTGTCAATTTTGACACACTGCAATTATTGCTGGGCTCTTTCGCTGTAATTTTACTACAACTGCACCCCATTTATATAGAATTTCTGACAGAAGGGAAATTTTCGCTATAATTTCGTGACATCTGCCATTTTTCTTCATGGGATTTCTGACAGGAGAGAAATATTCAATTCAACCGAACTTCTCTAGATCTCAATTCATCAATAGTTGATGCAATCATGAGGGGATTTAACATTCAGCTAAATCCTCTTTTTCTTCCATAAGCTCACAGATCGATCTTTTAATTATTAACCCAACTAAAAAAATAATAACGGGTTCATCCATCAATCTTTGCGGTTGGAACGTTAACCAGACGAAATTAGGTTTCCTTTTAATTGTGACAGATTATTGTTGCGTACAGATACAGAACTAGAACATAACGGTATCTAGCTAATTCACGTATTTGCGCTGTTATACTCGTAACTCGTAGCAATAAATAAAAAACTTAACAGTTTTTTACTGTTAATTGTCACATAAGCCGCAGTTCATGTTTTGCCCATATGAATATTTTTTTGATGTTATGCGGTGAAAAAATTTAAATGAATAATAATCAGTATATAGGACTGAATAGCCATAGTGAAACCATGACAGAGTTAATTTTCGGAAATCAAATTCATATAAATGAAAGAGATTCCAGGCACGTATATATTTATGAAAATAGTTCACTACTTTCGGTTGGAAGACGTGAAAAAATATTTCGCTTGAATGACAAAGTTAAAACCCGAACTAAAATCTATTTTGAGATGATAAATAAATCGTTTCACAAAAGAGGTAAAAGTGAAGTTGGACTTATAATAGAAGAAAACTGTTAAGAAAAAAATCATTTGGTTTCGAAAAAGGTTGTTTCCTTTGCTAGAACTCAAAACAAAATTTTTTTATCATTGCAGAGGTCTGAACGAAACATTTGAATGACTGTAGTAACGAAATCCTTTGATATCTTACAATTATGTTTCCATATTCGTGACTGATAATTAAAAAACTACAATTGTATAAAATTTCATCCATTTCGGGTGACATTTTTTATCGCTGTGGTTCATTCAGAAAATAAGATTCAATTTGACAACCGAAAAAGAAATAGAAACGTTGCAGGTTTTTCCGCCATTTTGTATTTTTTTTTCAGAAATCGTCAACTTTTCTGAGTAGACCCAAAAATACCGAGATTTGACAAAAACCGTTACTTTAAGTGTTATACATAACTGACCACATTCATAAAAAACTTGCTGAAAAATGACGTTTAACACCCTGTATCTCGCTTATGCTTCGAAAACGGTGCCCTTCACACGAATATACGAATATGTTTTTCCAGTTTATGATGTGAAACACCCTTGTATGTATGTAAAATCAATAGCTGAAAAAAATTTAATTCTATGGTTCAGATGATGCGATCCTCCTGAAATTTTTCTGGAAAATTAAGTACCTATATCAATCTCCATTCACAAAATAAATTTCATCCGAATCGGATATCTCATGAAATATAAAGATTCTTCTTTTCAATTTTCCAATTGAATTTTCTTCGATTCTGTTGAAACTATGGCCACAAAATTTTGCATGAAACTTATTATAAGCATCTTGCATGATTGGTTTTGTTTTGTCTGAGATATTGAGGACACCTTGTGCCATTTGGCTGGTTAACGAACCATTGAACGGACAGAATTGAATTTGACCACGGATTTGTCCTCAGAGGTTAAACCCAATCGTTTGAGACCATTTTCGGCTCAACATTTGAAAATTCCAGACATTTGGCAATAATATATATTACTCGTTTTAATAAAACGAGCGCTCAGTAACGAATCTTCTGTAATCGTATTCAGCTGCGCTAGAGATTCATGTTTTGAAAAACAAAAATCGCTTCTTAATCCAAATTATCCCCAAGAGGGATAACCATGTTCACAAAAAACATTTTCCCCATTACTAAATCTGGAAAATAATAATGAAATATCGTTTTCAGCATCCGGTATATTAATTACAGGATATTCTTTTCAAAAAACAAGGTTTGAACTTGCAGATGAACTTTCCTAACTAAAAGATGGGCAGGTTATGTTTTAAACAATTCCAAACAAAACACCCATAAATCTGCAGTTGAAACAAAGTTCTAACCAAATTAATGCAAGAGCGAATGCAGAGCTTTCATACGTTTCCCTACAGCTTTTCACTTCTTAATCTTATCGAGAAGCCACTCAAACTTCGCGAGAATGAGAGATTTCCAAGTGTGTGTAGAACGTGAGATGAAACTCTGTCTGTAATTGTAATTATCTACTTATTATGCAAGTTGTGATTATGTAGGAGTGAATCCTTCATAATCCATGTAACACTGTGATAACAGTGTTATTTTGTTATAATTACCTGATTGCAGTCGGCAGTTGATCTATTTCATTGTATTCATTATATGAATTAAGAGTTTCATAAATTAATACTTTTTATCATTATTTCTTCGCGAGTGGGTGACTACCCTGCCCATCACTGAGTCCGCGCAAACTTTTGTGGCATACTCCTTGCTGATTTTCTGGTTCTGGATGAGTTTTTCAATTTGTTCTGAGCTTTGTTGGCTTCCCCGAAGACTTCGAATGGAGCGATCCACTGCCGGTCACTCTGAGACCAAGTTGTTTGTGTACAGATGTGCTTTCAGCCTGCAGTGGCCTGCCATAATTCCGAAAAGGGTTTTAATTTTTGTTTTAACCAGACTTTTTACTAGGTCTACCAGCTTCTTTTCATAATGAACACTTTCTAGTGTTTTGAGCCTGGATGGGCCGTCCAGAAGGACAGTTTTTTATATTTTGAATCTGTTCTCTATTTTAACACCAAATATTGATTGTACAAGAGCATCAAAAATATGCTTTCTTCAAGAAGATGAAATTGAAATGATATCTGAAATTCTCAAGCAACATGGCTACCACAAGAAATTTCTGGAAAAAGCCAAAGCAATTGGACACATGTCGAACCGAACCACCACAAACGATGACAAATGTTATATCATTTACAGGTTTGGAAATGGACATCGGAAAAATACGATATACAATGCATCAGACAGAGAATTTTGCCGTACAGTTGAACAGTTTTAAACTCCAAAGATTCCCCTTCTGTACTGACTGAATACAGTTGTACGATTGCAATAATGCAGTGTTTGCTCTCTCATCATTGAGAGAGACTTAATTCAAACAGTATGGTAGGCAACCGCAAGTACTTGAATCGAGTATCACGGGCAGCCTGACACATTGAATATTTTAATGCGCGTACAGCAGGATCCCTACCATATTGCCACTCCCAACGTTAAGAAAGAGACAACACTACATTATTGCAATCGGACAACTGGATTCAGTCAGTTACAGCACATGAATCTCTCGTATATAGTACTGTTCAACTGTACGGCAAAATTCTCTGTCTGATGAATTTAATATCGTATCATTTGGATGTATATTTGCTATCTGAAAATATTAGGAGAATTGGAAATAAGTACAATGTGAGAACATCATTCAACACCCAAGATACCATTGGGGCAAATCTAGCTAAAGTAAAAGCTGATGATGAGAAACAACTAACCAAAAACTGCATACAAGAAGTACCTTGCGAGTGCGTTAGAGCCTATAATGGAGAAACTAAACGCCCGTTAATTGTTCGAATCAAAAAAACTAGCTCAAAACGGAGTTACTGATGAGTGATAAGTCAGAACTTGACCAACATGCATTGTAGAGCATCCAGAATATCAAAAGAAGACAAGCTGAGACTTATAAAATTGAAGAAGGCAGCTTTCATGTCGATAACCTAAAACAACATCAGTAAAAAGTATGTTTCTATCAAAAACATCTGGACTTCAATAATAAGATAATTTCAAATTTTTCTACAACTGAATAAAACAAAAATAGATCAAAAATCAAAATTGAATTTATTGGATGAATAGACAATAAATTGTTCAATTCTGAAAATCAAGATTTCATACTGTACAGATATTGTCATTGCTTCAAAAGGCGAACTGCTCCTGCACTTATCCATCCCCTAAGATTGACGAAAAAGAAGTCTCACCGCCCGCCCGCAATGAAAGAGCCAATCTGCCAAAGGGCAGGAAGTCAGGCAGGCCAAAAGTAGACTACACGCCCTAATTAACTATCCTGAGTTACTCTCAAAGGTCTTCCTGCCTTGAATTTGAGGAATACAATCGTCTTTTCATGGTACTGTTTGAGACTACATGACTAAAGGTTTTCAAAAAATGACTTCGAAGAGCTGTTACAGATACCGTTCGATTCCTTCGGGTAAAATTTGCAATATAAATGTCTTTTATTGCCGATGTTACTCTGAATCGACCAGATTGCGACCTTCGCGCAGCGCTGCCGGTTTCCAGGAAAAGGGCCAGTATCCGCTTTACTTAAGTCCGTGCGTCTATTCTTGTCCGGTAAACTGAGAAATTGGATGTCCCGGCTTTTTTCACAAAATATTCCTAATGTTACAACTCTCTTTATTCGGTGAAAGCTTATCAATTTCGAAACGTCTGGTATTCTTCCGAACGAAAAACATTCTCAGCTGGAGACTACCTGTCTATAGGTCCTCGAAAAATGACTTCGAAGAGCTGTCACAGATAGCGTTCGATTCCTTCGGGTAAAATTTGCGATATAAATAATGCCTTCCCTTGCCGATGGTACTCCGAATCGACCAGGCTGCGGTCTTCGGCCAACGCTGTCGGTTTCCAGGAAAAAGACCCGTATGCGCTTTACTGAAGTCGTGGAACATTCAAACGTTGCGCAAAAGTTTCTTGATGTAGGTCTACTATTCGTCTTTGACAAACTGAGATATTGGATGTTCTTTCGAAGGAAAAATATTCTCAGCTGGGTTATTGTTTTCATTTAGTTGTAACACACAACAAGTTGGGAGTCGATAGGTGGGTGAAGTCTCTCGACGATGTGTGTATATTATCTTATCATTAGGCTTCCATTTTTTATAACTGGCAACTAAAAGAGAATATACAAAGAAACGATTCCATTCACCACTCAGCCAATAAATTGATGAGTTCTAAAAATCAAGATTTCGTACTGTATAGATATTGTCAGAAGGCGAACCGCCCCAGCAATCATCCATCCCCTAAGACTGTCGAAAAAGAAGTCTCACCGCCCGCAGTAAAATCGCCAATCTGCCTCAACGGCAGGAAGTCAGGCAGGCCAAAAGTAGACTACACGCCCTAATAAACTATCCTGAGTTACTGGTATGTTCTCCTCGTTTTACAAGGCCTTGCCGTATCTTTTTCCCATTTTACGTTCACAGTCGCAAAAATGAATTATAAATTGCACGAGATGCATCTGAAGAGAATAGCGAATAACAGAACAAAACATAAGAGAACCTGCTGGAAAATCTCTAGTCCCACATACAAGGGAAATTCTGCGAACGAGTTAGTGAAGTAATGATATTTTCGTGTGTGCCGTTGAGAATTGTTGATATTTATGCATTTATTTTTGGGGAGATATTGGGTTTGGTAACGAAATGCAAAACATTTGGGTGTTTTCAAAATACAGGGCGAGGCAGAGGAACTTGATGATTCAGAAATTCATTCAGACAAAAACTTGTTCAAATGATTTATTCATTTATTTTAAAATTGAGGAGGATTGAGGTTAAACCTATAAAACCAAAAAAATAATATCACATCGAAATGAACATTTGATATAGAAAAAAAAACACATTTATGGAAGAAATCTCGATAATCAATGAGGATGCCATCTATCCAGTAACCAGTCTATTCTTGAATGTGTTGACAGTTGGAGACTCCAAAATCGTAGATGACAGCTGGTTTCATGCGTTGAACACCCTGTTGGGAAGGTAATTCTGGCGTGGCGATGATCTGTATGGTTCTTTGGTAAAGGTTTTTAATTGATGTTTATAATGATATAATTATTTTTCCATCATCAAGGACAACATTCAATTTTTATGTTTAGACAGTTTGAAAGATGATCTCTGCCAAATGGGGTCCATTTTTGTCAATCACTGCGTTAATTGAATTCGGAAATGTCGGTCCACTTTATCCAGCATTTAGTTGGTTATGTTGGCTAGACTCCTTGGCCGATCGTTATGAACATGTGATTTCAGATATCCATATGAAAAAAAATCATAGGAGGCTAAATAAGTAGCACTGAGAATCCCAGAGAACCTCGGAAGGGAAAACCTTTGAATCATGTGGACGTAACGGCCAGAAGTCGCTGAAACTGTCCCTTCGACTTCGAAAAACTAAGGGCCAGTTATTCCAACTCGCTATAGTGCACACCAAACAGTGACACGTTGTGAATTTATGGACAGTTTATGATTGAGTTCCCTGCGATTTTTTATGGGGTTATCTAAAATCACATATTTTTAACGATCGTCCTGGGACTCAGGCCCACTTCAAGAACAACCTTCGTTTGGCTATCGCAAACAT
Organism: Propylea japonica; assembly: GCA_013421045.1. Taxonomy (NCBI): domain Eukaryota; kingdom Metazoa; phylum Arthropoda; class Insecta; order Coleoptera; family Coccinellidae; genus Propylea; species Propylea japonica. Next base: position 109,676,267 of record CM024239.1, read on the forward strand.
ACGCAACGAAATGCTAGATAAAGTTGTTCGACCTTTCCGAAATCGATAAACGTAGTGTATTGACAATAAAAATAGACACCATTTTGTCAAAGATTACAGAGTTAACGAAACCCAAATAGAGGCCTGACTTTATTGAAGAATCCTGTAATAAAAGATCCTTTAACGTTGTTCTGACATTTGAGCTATCAGAACGACTTATTTCCTGTCAACTTCACTGAGGCATTTCCTTTATTTTGACACCTCATGTGTGGCCGAAGATACTTTATATATCCGGAAAATAAAATTTTTTGGACCAAAGGTCAAATTTCTGGTAGTCTGGTAGTCAAAAAAACTATTTTCGAGCGTGTGTGTACAATATACAAACTTTTTATAACTAATTTCATATGACCTGTAAGCCGTTAGTTCGTTGCTATGGTAATGATCAACTATATTTTTCAAAATCATATTTCCCAGTCGAGTCCTAGTACGTATTCCTGGACTAGAACAGGAAATGCTCATTTCTCGAAGAAAAAGGGCGGTTGCCGAAAATAATTTTTATTTAATAAAATTATCCATTTCCCACTTCTTCTCACATTTCAGCATTCATGAAGGAATTCTGACAACACTTCCCCAATATATCACTACGTCCTCATAAGTGAATCTGAGACATATTTCATTTTCAATCTCGCTATTCATTTTTTTCACAATATACGATAACCTAAAAGGGTGAGAGAACTGTCAAAGTGAGGTATTTTTTGTTGGAATACTGTCGTATTTTATTAAAGGTCACCTTAAAATCTTTCTTCGATGCGCATGAGCTGATGTCAAAATAAAGGAAACTTTATTTAAGTTGGGCTTCTATTTACGTTTCGATCACTCTCTATATCTTTAATACTGCCTATACATAAACTTAATTCAATTGATATTCTCATAAGTTTTTGTTTTATTGAATTTCCAAATCAGCAAGATTCGTTGCTTCACCCTATATTTTGCACCTGAGCATCTACTCCTGCCATTGCAGTTCTACAACTTTTTTATTTTGGTTATCCTGTAGGATTTCTGCGAGGTTAGTCAAGACAGTGTTAAACCCTTTCAAGTTCACATTGGGTTTTTTATTTGGTTTCTGTTATATCTGAGCTTGGTTCGATTTCATTTTCCTGCTATTTCATTCTTCTTAATAGTTTCTTGAATAACCATTTTCTGGGAAGAGACAAAAGAGGCAAATTAACAAGCACCAACCAAAGTTATGTAAGACAGAGATTTGCATTGACTGAACATGCGTTTGTGTTTGACTTTGCCAATTCTGACTAGCTACATATGCCAGAACTTTTCTCATTAAAGTAGTGCATCATACCACAAAGACTACCTGAAGTCCTGTAAGCTGTCCACGCACCTTCTAGGATAGTGATAGATTGATATCATATTATATGTTATTGACAAGCACACATCTGTTCTTGATGAAAAATATTCCTGTGTTTGACAATTCCAGAACTAATATTTCTTGTCACTAATTCCCTAGTATCAACGAGACCTGCTATGCAAACCACCATGTCAATTTCTATAAACAAACAGAACCCCTTAACTTCTGATTACAATTCTATTCAAACCAACCTGTGGAGTGTAGGATATCAAATATCATCCAAGACAAATAAAATTCCGTGTTCCTCCAAGAGTCCGGAAAACTTCTCGGAAGTACATACAAACTTTCCACATAACGTCGAACTCCTCCTATCGCCTATCGGGCGAACCCAACTCACGAAACAGAAGTTCCAGGAAAAATTCCGTTTAATATTTAAATATGTCGCGTTGTGTGCGTAACGCGGTTCTGGGAATAGTGCAAGTTCTTCCGGAAAATTTTAACATCCCTCCGGTTTCCAAGGCCCGATCATTGCCGACAAGAGATAACGCGAGTTTAAAAATTTACCAATTCATGCATACTAAACTACCAAATATCTGGCCATATTTTACGTCTGCGACTGTTGGAACGATTTTTGAGATGTGATGAAAGTTAGAGCGACGAAATATGCAGAATTATTCAAGTGCGGCGAATGGACCATTCTTGTGACGGTTATTTGATGCACAGGTTTTGAATATGTGTATTATTAAGTTAGTCCGACCGACTGACTTCATGGGTATGTTTTTATTCTATTAGTCATATAGGATTCGAGATAAATGAATCAAGCTGAAAACAGTGGCGGGAAGTGGAGAAGGAGGTTTTTTGATGCTTCTAAATCTCATAAAGGACCCCGCACATTTTGTATGAGCATTGACTCCCGGTGGATTTGGCTGAAAATTTGATATGATGTTCTACTAATTCTTCTGATCAAATGTCTCCACAGTCACGAAGCTGAAAAATGCATACTTCTAGGAGTTTTTTGCGATTTTTTGTATCCATTATGGCTTACGTATTACCACAGAAATGTTTGAGTTTATTTCATAATTATTGAAAGCAGATTCTGTCAATTCGAAATATTTTCAAACATTTCTGTGTGAACGGTAATACGTAAGATAATGGATACAAAAAATCGCTGAAAACTCCTAGAAGTATGCATTTTTCAGCTTCGTACCTTTTTAGACCTTTGATCAGAAGGATTAGTAGAACATCATATCAAATTTTCAGTCAAATCCACCGGGAGCCAATTCCCATCCAAATGTGCGGGGTCCTTTATAGGCTAGTCGAAGTATATGAAATAAACAGTCAACTTCTTGTGACAGTTATCTGATGCACAGGTTTTGAATATGTGCATTATTAAGTTGGTCAATCAATCTGACTTTATAGGGTCAGTCAGGAACTTGAAACCCCGGAGCTTGACGCTCCAAATTAGGCGGAACGAAACATATGTGTCTAGTTATTTTGTGTATGAAGACTTGCATTTTCACGTACCTGACTTGAAAGCAGTAACCAAATCAATTTCTATTTTGAAAATTATAAGAGTCAGAAGCTTATGTATGCTTACACATATTGATAAAACGATAATTTCATGTTTTAATCTCAAACTTTTTTTCGCGATCGACCGTCTTCGAAATTATGAATTTTCAAATGAGGTTCGAAATTTGAACATTAAATTACGAAATCATTAATGTATAGTATTGAAGCATTAGCTGTGAGGATATTTGAATTAACTTTTTTGATTTTGATAGTCTTTTTGCAAACGAGCAATTGGTACTTCATTGAAAAAAATTTTCATCGTTGAAATTAATCAACATCATAGGGGCTTACGATTTTTTAACTTGATGACTCAATCAATGATAAACGTTAAATAACTACAGACAGCTGGGCCCGTACTCTCGACAAGTGATCTTTCAATGCGAAGACGAACTTTGTTGCGCGTTGTGCATTTTTGCAAATAAAAGGGGGACTCGCGCAATGAAGTTCGTATACGCATCGAAAGATCACTTGTCCAGAATACGGGGCCAGTCTACCATTTGTTCGGAAGACAATATGAAAGACCGTGAAAGACGTTTCGATCATTCGTTCAAAGTTCATTCAATCGGAGCAGGTTAATCATAAGTTTTCTCAAGAAATGGCCTTGTTTCGGTTATAGTACCAGAAGCAATACGCCATGCGTGAAATATAGGCTACCAGAGAGCCTGATCTGATATCGTTCACATCTCCATACTGATGAGCTCCAATCGGACTAAATATAGATATCTCTGGATGCTCTGGATGACATTTTACTTCTTTGTAGGTTTCTTAAACGTTGACGATACTAGATTCGAAGTATGAGTACGATATTTGTTGATTTTCTTCGAGTAATATTATTCTCTTCTTTCATATTTGGTAATTCCACTCGCGTCATTCGAATTGAACTTATTTTATTGAATAAAAACCATTATTTGAATATACAGGGTGGTCCAGGTCGTAACCAAGAAATTTCAACCACGTATTCTACATCAAAAATAAGCCCTAGTTTGTCATACAAACATATGTCGAGAAATGTTTCCTCTCCAAGATACGGGGTGATGAAATTATAGAAAAAAAAATTTTCTTATTAATAACTTTCACACTGCTTGAAATATTTCCATGAAATTTGAGACAAAGGTTTTGAACGTCAAGGAGCACTTTTGTATAATATCATCTCTTTTCTATTCTACCAGTGGCGTCCGTACTGCAGCGAGACTGAATATTTTCAGATAAAAAAATTATACGCCATTGGTTCTTCCGACAATAAAAATTACTATTTTGGAGCAAATTCGGTCTGCTGTTCGAGGCACCGTTTCCGGTTAAAAAAAATAAAACACATTCTAATGAATGAAGAAATCGCCAAAATTTCATAAGGTAGGTACATTATAATAATAAGACTTTTATTGCTATATCAAGGCGATTTCTTCATGCATGAGAATGTGTTTTATTTTTTTAACCGGAAACGGTCAAGAGACTGAATTTGCTCCAAATTAAATAAGGATTTAAATAGTAATTTTTATTGTCGGAAAAACCAGTGGCGTATCATTTCTCTGTCTGAAAATATTCAGTTTCGCTGCTGTACGGACGCCACTGGTAGAATAGAAGAGAAATGATATTATGCAAAAAGTGCTCCTTGACGCTCAAAACCTATGTCTCATATTTCATAAAAATATTTCAAGCAGTGTGAAAGTTATTAATAAAAAACATTTTTTTCTATAATTTTAACACCCCGTAATATATAATAATATAATATGATGCTTCTAAGACACAAGACACAATGATGTTTTGACCCATTCATCGTATGTTCCGCCATTTATTTCCCGCAGCCCATTTCATAATCATTATCGTCAACGAGTTCAAGGCACGTGAAAAAAAATATCTGCAGAATTATCCCCTCAATTTCATGTACATCATGGCCCGGAATGCCGTTCCGGCATACTTGATTACGCAGGAAATCTTTGTTTCATTTTTTCCATCAGCTTACACGAGGTTCCATATCGTCCGTCAGCGAGACAATTTAAAATGCACGAGAGAAAAATAGCTGTCTGTTCATACGAAAATAGTCTGAGGAAATAGGGAATGAAGGCGTACCCGGAATCTCCGGAATAATATATGTTCGTAAGATGCTTTTCCAGTTTTCGAATACATAAATTGTTTTGCTTGGTGGAGAAAACATTGTTTTTTTCAACGCATTTGTCGCTGTCAGCAAGGAAATGTAAATTTTCGCGAACGTGTCAAGGGTGGGGGAGTTGATACCCCGGGGTGATGGTGGGAGTGGTGCATAACTCGATGATACGGCTCGGTGCTGTGATTTTTCACTTGGAAATAGTTTTCTAGTAACTTGAAGCGAATGATCCAGTTTGTTTACATTGAATCATTCACTTTCCTACGAAATGTATATTCTTGGAACGTCTATAGAACTCACCGTCGTTTTTGAGAGATCAGATAGAATGTTCATAGTTTCATTATTTCTAAAGAAACTACACCCATCGTAAAATCGTAAAAACGATGGAATTTCCAAGTATATCGTTGTATTCCTTCTGAAAAGTTGAAGGTGGTTTTTAGCGATTGGATATTTTTCATCCCATACGTGCTCAATTGGATTTATGTCTGGTGAGTTTGCAGGCCAGTCCATTCCCAAATATTTTTTTTAAGAATGTTTGAACCCCAGTGTACGGTGTGGTGATGGGGCGTTATCATCATGAGAAAGGAAGTTAAACCCAAATTCATTGCGCAGAAAAACAATGATGTTTTCTACGTAAATGTCACCAGTCGTTGTTCGTTCAACGATATTAAGAGCAGTACGATAATCGAATTTTATACCGCCAGGTGCCGTATTCTCGACGAGTGATGTTTCAAAGCGTATACGAACTTCATTGGGCGAGTCCCTCTTTCACTTGGAAAAATTCACATTGCGCAATGAAGTTCGTATTCGCTTTGAAAGATCACTTGTCAAGAATACGGCACCAGGTCCAGTATTGATCCGCCTTGAAAGGTAGAAATTGAGTCGCTCTATTCTGGCTGAATCCAAAACCTTTTTCATCACTATCACTTTGTATAAACCGAATCGAGACTCGTCCGAAAAAAATACGTTGCGCCATTGTTTTAAAAACCAGTTTTGGTGGTGTTCTGCCGATTTCCGGCAGGTAGCAGATAATGATAATAGCCCAGATAAAAGAACTTCTTGTTCTTGAATTTGAAGAAACAATTGCTTGCTGGCTGAGACTATATATTCAAACGTTGCTCAATCTGGTGGTTCGAAAAAGCATCCTAATTTAGGCCGCAAGGGTTCCCAGCTAGTGGGGTGCGCCCCCCTAAGGGGGGCTTATAGTGATCCTTGGGAAGGCGCGGCGAGCAGCTCCAGATACAAACTGGAGGTACGCAATGACGAATAAGTGCCGTTTCACATGGAGCGTATTATCAGCGCTGACTGTCAGCATAGGAATTCAGCGCTGATGATCCGTTTCGATGTGTTGACTTCACATGCGGCGTATCCTCCGTTGTCAGTTGTAACCTTACCTAACCTAATCTGCCGGCAATCAGCAATACAGAAAGTAATATGAGCTCGTACGCAACTGATCGTCAGTGAATCATGTGAAATCCCTCATAAAAATAATGGCTCGTGCGTTAACTGACATACGCCGAGAGCAAGGGCTCGTCGTATGGCCGTCGTATAGAATCAACCGCTCCGATCATCCGCGCTTCATGTGAAATGCTACATTTATTGCATGGTACTTGGTTATTCGTCCGGATGGTCAGCGCTGATGATACGCTCTATGTGAAACGGCACTAACTCATATAATCGAGATATTACCGATCACTACAATGAATAATCGATTGTGAAATTAGTACTTTAGAAACCTAATGACCTCCAAAATCGAATAATGATGACTACTTATCAACAGTACACAATTGAAATTGAATAATATCCTATTCAATATTTCTGCAGCTACCGAGGAGGGGGGAGGTCTAGCCTTTCAGCAAAAAGTTTGGTGAGGCGCATGGGCGCATTGGCGCATACGGTAAAAGCTTGGGTGTCAAACTCAGGAATTGAATGTCCCGGTATTTTCTCCAAATATTCAAAATATTACAACTCTCGTTATTTTCTGAAAAGTAGTTAACTTCGATTTTGAAAATGCAATATAGTCAGAGAATTATTCGATGGATTTCGGCTTTTAACGAATTCGATTGGGAAATTTTCTGCCTTCTTTACGTAATCTAAGAATTTCAAGTCTTTAGCTCATTAATTTTAAAATTTACTAAAAACGGATCAATGAGTGCAACTGACAATAAGGCAATTTGGGTTAAAAATTCGTAACACTCATTTCACAGATGTTCTCCGAGTATCAGCAAAACTTAAGACAGATAATGTTTCCTTATTCAACTCGTGATTGCATAGTTTCGAAATGGAACTTAAATGGTTGCAAATGACTGTAACCAATTTCAGACGACAATTAAAAGATTTAGCAATTTACAGAATGAATATGTGAACACTTGAAGAGGTAAGTTACCCCCAATCTGGTAGCAGAAGAGGCGTTGGGGATAGGGAAAAGGGATGATTAACCTTTTCTGCACCGGCTTTGAGGTTATCACTTAGCTGGTCGAGTCTCACACACTTCACTCGAAATTGCTCAATCGGTTTGAACAGAAGAACAGATGAAATTAAAATAGGTGCTTATCAGAAGATGATGATGATGAATTTTAAATTATCAATAACTCAAGTTTGACACTCTTCGAATCAGAGCGCACTGTTCGATGGCCGATGCTTTAAACAAATCCAAATTATGGCGATTTTTGTTTACCGACCGGGTTCATTTAGCAGCCGCAGGTGGCGCCAACATTGGGGACAATTTACTCCAAGGCAACATTCACGACTGAACAGAACTTATTGAATATTATTGATAAATAATACGTGGAATGATTTTTCTCTTACATAATAGATCTATCTTGATTACCATTTTATGATCTTCATAAAAGAACTTCTCTTCGAATCATCATCATGAGTAAAGTCATAAAAAAATTAAAATATTCTTAAACTTCACCATGCACCTGAATTAGTTGAAACCATTTCTCTTTTCCCTTTTTCAGCATGTAGTCCAAATATGATACAACTTCAGAATACTTCTTTCCGGTCTTCCATACGTGTACACATAATCGATGTAAATGGCAAGTATGACCTAGCCTAGCATGCCGGCATGCAGAAACCCAAGTTGAAATATTTACTAGCGCGATGGGCATTTCCCTCCGACTTTCTCGTGACATACACCTACGACTATCTGATCAAGTTAGCTGCTTTGTATCTAAGGTCATGAATAAAATAAGGGATTGCTGGTTGAATCAGATTTCAGCGGAGGTTGCTGAAACCAATGCATGGAGAATGAATGAATTTAAGATTTCGCGACATTGACTTCTGCTGAATTCGAATACATTATTAAAATTCTAGAAATTCTCTGAACGAATCAGAGAGAAATCTGTTCCGAATAGGTTCTAAACCGGAATACTATACACAAATTCGTATGATTATTATGATATAGTGACCAGAAGTTGAAAGTAAGGTGAATATTTCTGTTGATGTCAACTTTCATCTGCAAAACTTATTTTTTATCATGTAGTCTTCTGATTCGTATGATGTTTACAACAAAAATTTATATATAACAATATGAACGTCATAGAATATATCGTCAAAGGCATCACCAATTGATACAAAAATACTGAATTTCAAATCGACCGAATCAGTAGTTTTGAGAATTTTGAGAAACATGAGGAAAATATTCCAGCCATAATAATTTCGAAACTTATTCACCTATTGAATGAGCTTTTTAGGTGAAGACCTGCAGTATTGGGCCAGAATTTTTATTTTTTCTGAAAATCTTCTTATGATTCCATTCGAAGAGTGAATTGTCCATCAGAAATTGATTCGTCCACATCGTACAAGCAAAGTATTTTTGCACGAGTTTGCGCGTTACCATTCTTCTTCTGAATATCAAATATCGAATTGATGAGATATACATATGGTTCCAGAAATACTGAGAAAATTTCAATTTCAAATTGCTAAACAATTTGAAGAATTCCAGTATCTTTCATCTCATTCGAAAACTATCCAAAATAAATAATTAGTGTAATAAGAAACTGCCATTCATTTTTTATTTAGAATCGAATGCTGTAAAATAAATATGCGGTTGCCATTTGAAAATCTCGAAATATTTCAATTTCAAGTTCCACATTTTCGGATCAAAATTTTCGAAGCACCTTACAATGTGTCGAAATACTGAATATACCACATGAATGCATGGATTCTCTACTATGAGACTGCTGAGTTTGGTTACGTTCGCGAAGAAAATAATCGAGATATTGCATTTCCAAACTTGCAATGCAGATGTCAAAAATTTCCAGAATGTGTGCATAACTTGGCAACAGTGCATGGCAGAGAAATTTTCTTTAGTAGGTTATACTGCGAATTTGGTATTGAATCGATACATAAATAAAAATATAGGTAATTCCTTTTGAAATGAGAAAGTAGTAATGCGTTTTAGATAGACGTGGCAACACTGTCAACTTGAAAATATTTTAGGCGAAGAGTTCTTTCATTCCCAAGGCTCCACCTAAAATTTCAGAAAGAAATTTGCACTAGTTCTCCAAAAACGTCTAATAGATCAACCTAAAAGGAAAACCCTGTATATACATAGAGTATTCCTGAAAAAAAAGGTTGTTGAAAAAAACGTATACAGATGTCATAGCAGTTACTGAAGAATATGTCTTTAATTGCATTCTCTGCAATTCGAATGAATATTTTTTCCGTCTACCCCAACATAAAAGGTATGTTTAACGTAAACGAAATGAACAATAATGACCTTTTTTAATGTTCAATTTATAATATTTTAATGTGCAATTGTAATAGTCAACCGAACACACAGTATTCAGTAACTAAACTGACAAATAGAAGCTTATATGATGTCAAACGTATTTCTTGTGCAAAACATATTTCAATCAATAATTTATACCCTAATCATAATGCTGTCGACGGAAAATTCTTATGATCAACTGGACTGTTAATCGTAGTCATTAATAAATTAGATATTTTATAACTATTTTTCAAAATTGAACTTAAAAAACACTACGATAACCTATTGTTAGTCATATTTCACTTCAAGATACTGCTTGTATGTCATTATTTTTCTCAAGTTCTTTTTCACCTTCCGGATTGCCAGATTCTAATTCAAATGCTCGTAGACAATTTCCATGCCTCATATTGTCCTGGTAGTTTCTCAGATCTCCGCTATTATGTGCATAATTTATTGAGACAGTGTGTGCGATACATCTTATTGTTCCAGTTTGTGCACACGTAAACGCGATCTAAGAAATGGATGTGCAACAAGAATTGGCAATTATCCTTCCGCAATTATCCGCTATTTAACCTGCACTCAGGTTCCAAAGTCTCCAAATTGTAAGCGAATGAATAAGATATAGGAGAAATTAACGGGTCAAACTTTCTAGTCTGATCATTATCTCGATACCGTTAGGACATATTATTTGCACAACGGTTGTGCACACTCTCGAGGCAGGTTTCTTGAGCACCTTGAGTGCTTAGAAGGTTCACAAATACTTACGTCTCAACAGAAAGTTGCCAGACTTCAAAGGGAATGGTATACGAAGGTACATACATGTGAAAAGTAACCGATTGCATGAATTAATTCATCAACGCTATGAAATTTTCTTTCTCAGAACTTCCTTCTTTTTACAGAGTGTCCCGAAAAATGTGGAAAATCTAAACTGAACACCAATTGAAATTTGAGTGCGGTGATTGAAGAGGTCCTTAATACTATTAATCATATCAAATTTTCATCTAATCATATCTAGTAGTTTGAAACTTATTCCACTAAAATGGATTTCCAGTGGCGTCATTTAGGATGTCTTATCTTCGTAGGGAGGGCCGCTAGGAAAAAAAAATTATGGGAACTTGTCATCTTCATTTTTTATGTTCTATCTGAATCCGAAAGATTTCCTACATTTTCCGGGATACCCTGTATACAAATACCACGCGAAAGTGACACTGAAGATAGATTGGCATTCGGTCTATCAGATAGCATCAACATGACCCTAGTAAAAGTCCGCTGGTTTTCGAGATATCACCACTTTTGCGTATTTTTTTAAAACACTCCAGATTTCGGTCTTTTATCGCCTAGTATTGCTAGAATTACTTCAAACTCATGTTTTTTTTATACCTAGGCTATCCTGTATAGTTGCTTTAAACAATGAGGTAATAACCTCACAGAGAACTAGAACAAAATCCTTCAAAAAATGTCTCACTTGGTGTATTTAACGCCGAAGTTAAAACTTTAACTTAAGTTTGAATGTCTGCTTTGAAAAAAAAATATATCAGACTGAATTGACAAATAATCGTAAAAACTGGTCCATTTCATGCCCTTTTCAAAATGAAGGTCACATCTCTCGTGACAAAATTAGAATTTCTAAGGTTCTGATTACAAAAAAATTGGTAGTGTTGTGAAATTAAAAAAAAACATAACAAGGACAAGTTTTAAAGATTATTTGTCAATTCATTCTGATAAAAAAATTTTTTCTCAGCAGTCAGTCAAACTTAAGTTAAAGTTTTAACTTCGGCATAAAATACAACAATTAGACATTTTTTGAAGGATTTTATTCTTGTTCTCGGTGAAGTTATTACTTCATTGTTTAAAGCAACTATTCAGGATAGCCTAGGTAAAAAAAAACATGAGTTGGAAGTAATTTCTAGCAAAAAAAGACCGAAAACTGGAGATTTTTAAAAAATACACAAAAGTGGTGATATCTCGAAAACCAGCGTACTTTTACTGAGGTCATGTTGATGCTATCTGATAGACCTAATGCCAATCTATCTCCAGTGTCACTTTCGCGTGGTATTTTTGGGACACCCTGTATATTTAATACCAAAGTCAAAATATTAGCTGAAACATAAAACATAATATTTGCCTAATGTTTTTCGAAGAAATGCAAACATTTTTATTCTAATATTATGCACAAATATTTTTTCAACTGTATGCAAATTATTGTTGAATTTATAATGATTATAGTTTTCAATATCTTAACACGTATGCTAATATGAATTTTTTGCAGGTAAAACTCCATCTTATATTGCCATCCGGTTAGTGAGTATGTATTGATTTATTTCCTGTAATAGTAAAAAAAATATCAGAACAGAACAAAATCCAGTTCATAGTTCTCAGGAAAACACAACTTTCAGAAGAGCAACTTTCGTCACTCTTCAAAAACGTTTGTTATTTTTGAAAATTCGCAGAAAACAATCATCGATGACAAGGATCTATTTCTGATTGAAGTTGTCGAAAAGCTCATTTGATTTCCTTTAATCTGGATATAATTGGAGCCCAAATTGTTCTGAAATCCACAGACGGTTGACAGATGGACTTTTGCTCTTCTAGAAGTTTCATGTATTTTTCTTACGAAGACTGGCGAATGCTGGCCGATACGATGACTCCTCATAAGAAGAAAAAAAGAAATGGCCGAATTATTTCAATAAATGTTCCATGATCCATCATCAGAAGTTACGTCAACATTTGGATACAGGTGTTTCAGCTTCACAGCTCGATACACCAGCTGCCTCTGAGTATAGCCATAAGCTTCATATTCTCAAACCCAAAATGGCACAGAATCGTAAATGAATCCCGTCGTTTGAAAACAGTTATTTTACATGTCAAATTGAACTTGTCACCATTGTCATTTCGCGGAAAGATAGAATTCACCTCGCGAATCACAAATTTACGTCGTTCCACCACTGACAAGCGATTAATTTTTTTCCGATCTGCTCTTTCCCAAACTACCTTGGGTTACCTTTACTAACAACTTGCTTTTATGCCCTATATAATATGGAGTCTGTCTAGAGCGTTACAGGGATTCTGGAAGATTCTGCGTCCATAGACACCCCTTTCGAAAATATTTTAATTTCAATTAAAAGTCGTCTATTTTCACGAAATTCGAATATGTTGGTTCAGACCTTGATCTCTGATTTTATGAAAACGGTTTCTTTCCACTGATTAGGCTGTAAGGCATATTGTTATATTTCTTTCATATAAATTTGAAAATATTTGGCCTGAGGGTGAATTCAGCACCAAAACCTTGAATTGTCAATTCCTCAAAAACTACAATGGTTCTATAAAAGTATGATAAACCACTTAAAGGCACTTGATATTGGACATAATTTCAAAATTAGTGCCTCCAACTTTTCGCTAGCTTCCATATTAAATCTCCCAATTGACAGATTCAAAAGTATCAATTAACAGATTGAGGAATGTCAATACAGATTAATCTGTCAATGTCAATTGACAGATATAAAGTGTAAATTGACAGAATAATGCTCAGTTGCAGGAACGTCCATTAAAATTTAAAGGTCCATTAAACCCTTAATCCTCCATTAGTTCCTTGTAATAATGGAGGATTAAGAGTTTAATGGACCTTTAAATTTTAATGGACATTCCTGCAACTGACACTAAGTCTGTCAATTAACAGATAATATTAAGTGCCTAAATAGATCCTTTCGGTGGTTCATCATACTTTTATCGAAAAATTGTAGTTTTTGAGAAATTGACTTCACGCTGAGCATCAACATTTCCAAATTTCTATGAAATTAACCAGGAAGTGGTATGGTACGTTTCCTGGTACGCATTCGGTAACGTGGGGTCAGTCAGACCCCAAACTTTTTCACGAAATATGTGTTCGCATTGAACTATTGACTTTTTATAGGTACGGTATGAATGTTTAGGTATTGCTGAATGTACAGTGTGAATGATATAAAATGAAAACTCAGAAAATCATTATTTTATTCAAAATGAATGAATCTGGATGTGAAAAGAGCTGAAAAATAGCAAAATTTCGGATTCCACATAATTCGGAAAAATTCAAATGATATGTGTTTCTGAAGATTCAAAACATATAATATAATCTCTTATCTTAATAAACAACTGAATATAACAACATTTCTGTGATATTTAATGAAAAAACTACAAGAGTATTTCTGAGCAGTCTTCGCAGATGCTTCATCCACAAGTGCCATACTGGAAAATGGAAAACGGCACATGTTACCAAGTCTTTATGTCTTGCTCGTGTGAACATTTAGCGCATCTGATTCCCTTCTCTAATGTATTCGATCTAATTCCTTCAGCTTCTGAGAATTGAAAGAATGTTCTGTTTCAGAATCTTAGGAAGATTCTTATTTTCTATTCTTCTTTTCATATGGGGGAAACGCTTTCCAGGGCATCCAAGTTTTGAAATGACCATTCTTCAAACCGTAGGTCATCCGTTCGCATTCGTTTTCGTGCAAAACTCGATGTAGCAACATCCAAAGCGACATGACTACGATTACAAAATAATGAAACTATTGGTAGAGGTCTAGAATACCCCAACCCAACAAAAATTTCCAGTAGAATCATGCTGAATCGTAATATGAATAGATTTGTAACACTGAACTACGCAAGAAAAAAAATGAAAGGTACAGTAGAGGATAACATCATGAATTGAAAACTACTATCGAGGAAAATTAAATCTTGGGGGTCTGGTGGACCCCACCATTCCAGTTACGGGTTAATAGAACAATCTGTCAATTGACAGATATGATGTGTAAACTGTCAATTGAAGGATTTAATGTGTGAACTCACAGATTCGATCTCTCAATTCAGTTCGGGTAAAAAAATGAATCGCTTGTCTGTGGTGGAATGACATAAATGTTCTTGTTTGTTCATTTATGTCATTCCACCACCAACAAGCGATTCATTTTTTCCCGAACTGCTCTTTTCCAAACTACCTTGGGTTACCTTTACTAACAACTTGTTTTTATGCCCTATGGAGTCTGTCTACAGCCGCATCGGGATTCTGGAGGAAGGAAATGCGTCCATTGTACTCATTCCGCTATGCTTTTTGTTCGCCAACTTTTAATCAACATGTTCAACCTCGCAGATCCGTATTTTGGATTATGTGAACGCGAACTAAACTTCTGACTGTCGACTTAATTAGTTTCGTGAGATTAGCCGAGTCTAAAATGTCGGTGAAGTAGTTGTACGTATGAAATTATGTTTTTTTGTTGCGCTTATTAAGGGGGTGGAAATTGAATAATAGTTTATTCTTCATTCATTTTTGAGACTTTGAAAAGTGCCAAATATATGATCTTATTTGCAATTTAAATGCATCTCGTTAATGTCAACAACATTGCGTCGTAAATTATTGTCACAGGGGTTTTGAATTATCTAAACTGTCACCAAAATATAATTTGTAATTATATTCCAGACGAAACTTATATCATTCTGCGAAAATTGAGAATATGTTTTTGAGTTATTCGTCTTTACCTTCCGTTATGTATAACAGTTATTTATTCAACTAGGTTATTAAAGACAGCGGTCGCTCCGCTCACGCGTTTATAGTTCGAGAACATTAGTCGCTCGATTAATAACCGAGTTGATTACAAGATTTTGTCGACGATCTTAATATGAATTGTGTATGAATTCTTGATTGCAATACATTCTCATTTTACACAATAAAACATTACTTACATTTGACATAATAAAATTTCTATGCTTCTTTGTTCCAGTAGTTTTGACATTTCTCGTAGTGCTTCTGAATACTTTGTGAAAGGTTGCCATGAGAATTGCACATCAACATTAAAATTAATTGAGCATTAAAATGGGTCATTAATGATCAATTTCATACTCATTAAAATCCCCTTTTATTTTGAGATAACGCATTGAAGTCTAATGACAAATTAAGAAATATCATAGTAATACATGTGTTCTATTTGATCGAATGTTTTTCTTGCGAATTGGTTAAACCTTATTTCATTTATACTTTCTATGTACAGTCAAAATTTCAGCGATATATGATATGTCGGATAGTTCGTGAGGTATTTTCATAAATTGTTTTCTCGAATTTTTTTTCTGAACTGTATGAAATTTCAACAATTTCTCACAATCGTTATTATGCAGCTAAATTTCAATAATAAGAGCAATCATGATTGACTTTATTTGGCAGAAAATGATCTGATGCTGACATGAATAAAAGATTGATACATTTCTCTTCTCAATTTCACCGATTTCGAGATACATAGGTTGAAATTGAAAAAAAAATCGTTTGTTTCGCAATTATCTCCGGAATTTTTTATTGTTCCAAAAACAATTTTCGTGAACATTTTCTCATCATAATAAGCTATGTTTTGTGCAGAATTTTCTCACGAGTCTTAACTGGTAAGGGTAAGTAATTATTTTCCGCCCAACTTTCAAGCCAATGGAAAAAGTATGGTTTTTAAGGCGCCCATTTGAACCCACTGTGTTCTACACAAAAAAGGTACTCTCATTCATATAACTCTGAAGTTGATCGTTTGGAAGATTTCTAAAGAAATCAGCTTTTATGTTGATGTTGATAGAAACACTCACTTCCTCTTCAGAACCTTACCAGTTAAAACCACCATAAAATGGCCGTTAAAAAATGCACATGAATTTTTTTTTCTATGATGAAAGTTTCTGGACACAATCGTCAAAAAAAATTTTTTCAACGACCTCGAAATAAAAGGTGATTTTACTGTGTAGGTATGAAATTTAATATAAATGTCCCATTTTAATGCCCAATTCAGGCTATTTTGATGTGCAATCCTCATGGCAACCGTACACAAGGTATTCAGAACCACTACCAGAAATATCAAAACTCTACTGGAACATAGAAACATTGGAATTCCATCATGTCAAATATATGTCTCGTGCAAAATGAGAATGTATTTCAATCAAGAATTTATACACAATTTATGTTGAGATCGTCAAAAAATCTTGTAACACGGTTATTAATCTGGCGACTAATGGTCTAGAACTATTATCTTGACCATTAGTCGCTGTCTCTTATAACCTGGTTGATTAAATAACTACTATTTCAATTTCAAGATTGGTGGTCCCCACAGTTTATAGGTTTTTTTTCATATTTTTGGACCAACTACTACATCCTGAAGTCCTGCGCATATAACATGACACACCCCTTATTTGAAACTATTCAATAAGATTTCTCTTCATTCAAGCCCACCCTGCCTAGTTTCAATAGCACCGGTGGCGCTCCAGTCAAAATCATTTAATCTCACGCTTCTATGAACCCACAAGTCGGAAGTCTTTTCGTCGCTTGCACCCCCCGCGTCTGTGGTGGAGTGCATCAATTTTTTTTGAACATTTGACTTCAGCGCTGCTCCAATTAGCCCTCATACGCGCTCGGATCCGTTACACAAGTGCAACTTGCGTGATATCGAATTTAGTCGTTGAAGGCGATGAAAAAAAGAGGAATTCGCCTGTTTTATTTTTGTGATGATTTACCGAAACCACGAAGTGATATGGATAATATTTTAGTGGGGGTGATAAAAAAACTATTTCTATTTTGAGTATGACCGAAATTCAACTTTTTTCAACAAGGTACCCCGAAAAGGTTTATGTTCATTCAGATTACTGCGTAGATGCAACTTACACGAGGGGAGCAGGGGTTATGTTAAAGAGCATTCTGGCTCTTGGGATTTCAGGCGTTTGGTAATGAAGCGTTTTTCGGTAGCATCATAATTGATTATTATAGACCAGAGCTGAAGCCGCCAAAAATGGTGAAAGTTGAAAAAAATTAAGAATCATACAGGCGTTAAACGAAGTGAACCATATACAACGACCATCAAAGCTTTCAATGTAGTCATAGTAGAACAGCGTTGATAATTTCAGAAACCATTTGATTTCAGCGCTGCTTCAATTTGCCCTCATACACGCTCGGATCCGTTACACAAGTGCAACTTGTGTGATATCGAATTTAGTCGTCGAAGGTGATGAAAAAAAGTGGAATTAGCCTGCATGCCTGTTATCGACACAAAAGTCGTGTCCTACTGAAAAAATTTCAATTAAAAATGGTCTTTTTGATGCTGGAAATGTCTGTCAATGCAAGAGTAGGAACAAATGATTTAATTCTCCCATGAAAAAACGTAGGTCGGGGCTGTACGTGACGACACGTGAAAACTAGTTTTTCATATTCGTGTGTGCCTGACAGTTATTCATACTCGGATGTACCTGACTGTTATATTTTTGTGCTGGTCTTGATCGAAACCACGAATTGAATGTGGAGTATATTTCTATGGGTGATGATATCGGTCTTGTAACTATAGATGAGTAAAAAATATTGAGTTTCCATTCCAATTTTGATCATCAGCATCCATAATTTTGTCCTTGGATGGTCGAAATTAATCTTTTTTCTGCAAGATTTTTCAAAAAACGTTTACACTCATGCAGCTTGCTCGTAAAGACAACTCATCCGAGGAGCGCTGGGGTTAAATTAATTGACAGCGTGGCTCTTAGAAATTCAGTATCTATCGTCATAGAGCGTTTCTAGGTTTATTTCGATTTCCGGCAAAACTACTAGTCCTAAAGTTTGGAATTTAAGGGTGAAGTTGTAGGTAATGAAAAGACCTACAACTTCTGTATTCATACTTATCACGTAGAAAAGTCAGAAAAGCTTATTCAAAAAATGAGAAATCATGTTTTTGGTTTTTATTTTCATCTTATACCAAAAATTTTTTTTCGCTGAAGAAGCTCAATCGAAAATAACGTCAAAATATCAGAGCCGTTGAAGAAATTTGTAGGACTTTTTTTCTTTGAAATTTCTTCTTTATCTTAATGTGAAAAAATAAACATCACTATGGTGAATTTTCTCGAAAAATGCAAACAGTGCTGCAGCTGTGAAACTAAAAGTTGGCGGCCGAAAAAATGGTTTTTAATGCACAAATTAATCCTCAAAATGTCTTTGCTCTGTTGAATGTGAAACAGTTCGAACATAAATTTGTGCATTTTGAACCATGCAATTTTCGGCGACCAACTTTCAAAATGTTACATCTATAGTTCACTGCTGCAGAGAAATTCTTTGTTTTTCTGAGAAAATGTACCACAGAAATGTAGGTATATTTTTTCATACCAGGAGAAAAAGAGATTTTAACGAAGAAAATCCTACAGACACTCTCAACAATGCTGATATAACGTGAAAATTTTCGAATGAAAATATGGAGATTTTTCGATTTGAAGTCAACATATGATGAGAAAATTTCCTGGGTTAAATATCCCTTATTGTTTCTCATGATTGCAGCTTGATGCTGTTCATCCTTTCACATTTCATTGAAATAACTGATAATAAATTGACCTATTTTCTTCATCTGGGGACTCTGAAAAAATTGTTTCGTATGTTTTATAACATTTTAAGATGTTTTATGTGCCAGTCCCTCAATCAGTACCCATGCTATAGACGTATAGACAGACAAGCCCACTAACAAACCAAAATTTCGAAAGTCTCAATCATAGACAAACTAAAAAAATAGATGAGCCACTCGTATATTCCGCGCCATCTATCAGAGTTGGACACTAATACACGAAAAAATTATTTTCAATTTGATAGTTCTTCTCTGTGCGGTGCCTTACCGGCCGAACTGAGGCCTGTGGCCCATTGTTCACACCCCGCATCATTCTACAGACTCAGCTCCTCAGACACGAAGACAGAAATGTCGCGAGCCTGCCAGGAGTGGTCCCTCTCACCATAGGAATAGAAGGTGTTGGATTCCTAGGTGTGTTGACCTTAACTCAGTAAGGTTTTCACAGTTGAACAAAATATGCTCAACCGTTTCATCAGTACTCCTGCACCACCGGCATAGGGAGCAGCTCGTCAATCCCATTCTCTTCAAATGCTTGTTAAACAGGTGACCAGTCAATGCACCAGTCACCAGACTGAGTTGTTTCCTCTCCAGCAGCAGAGCCTATTGACCTCAGATCGCGAGGACGGTCTCTCAATGAGAATCCTCGACCACCTCAGGCCCACTCCTGCGCTCCATTCCGAGGAAAATTCCCTGTTCAGCCAGTTCCTGAAGAAACTTCTGACAGATGTGCGACAGATTGGCAGCGAAGGCTCCGGACCAACAAATGCTAATCCAGCTCCCCGCCTAGCCAGTTCATCTGCCTTGACGTTACCAGGTATACCCGCATGAGCCGGACACCAGACCACTTTCAAAAGTTATCAGAGCCCAGCCCACGCAGAGCTTTCCTGCATTCTTCTACCAGAAGAGTCAACTCTAACATCAGATAGAGATTTCAGAGTTCCCTGGCTGTCGCAACATATATAAATGTGCTGGCCAGAGTATCCCCTGCGAATGTTTTCCAGTGCGCATGCAAGAACCGCAAATAGCTCAGCCTGCACAATGGAACAGTCCTTCCCCAGAGGGATAGCCTGATTAAAGTGAGGACCCACGATTCCGGCCCCAGACCCTGTTGCTGTGACAGAGCCATCAGTGAACCAGGTGGGACCTTCTGGACTAAGACCTGTTTGATGAAGACCATAGGTCTTTGTCGGGAACAATAACCCTGTAGGGTTCGTCGAAGAAGAACCTAGTCCCGCGCGGTCACCTCTCTGGAGAAGGGGAGCGTGAGCATCCTTGACCATTTTGAGGGCCCTCGCGTGCCCAGTGAAGAGTCCTCCATCGCGCCATTGTCCCCGTTCCCAGATTCCTAGAGCTGTCTTCATAGCACCTCCTTCACAACTAAGTGCAAAGGAGGGAGACCCAGCAGACATTCCATCGCTGCTGTAGGGGTAGACCTCAGAGCGCCTGTAATACTTAAACAAGCTTTCCTCTGGCATTTAGTCATAATGTTCCGGTTGACGGCCCTCTCCATAGAAGGCCACCACACCACAGAGGCATAGGTCAGGATAGGCCTCACCACGGCAGTATACAACCAGTGCATAATGTGCGGTTTGAAGCCCCATCCATTACCCAGCACCCTCCGAGTGGACCAAATATTACATTGGCTTTATTCGTTTGAGTCTCAACGTGTTTGTTCCACAAAAGTTTGCGGTCCAATATCACCCCGAGATAACGAACTTGTTCGGATAGAGTGAGCCCAACTCCAAACAGACTGGGAAGTCGTAAGTTGCTAGGCACCCTCTTTCTAGTAAAGAGAACCATCTCTGTCTTACTAGGATTTACCGAGAGCTCGTTTTTCAAGCACCATCGTTCGACCCGTCGCAGAGCATTCTGCATCAGATCCCCAATGACACTGATCACCTTACCCCTGATTAATATAACAAGGTCGTCCGCATAGGCCACCACAACGAACCCAGCCTTCCTTAACTCCACCAGGAGCTCATTCAGGACGAGATTCCACAGTATCGGAGACAGAACACCGCCCTGCGGACATCCCCTTCCTGGCGAGCCCCCTATGGTCGAGCCGCCCAGCCGAGCCACGATGCTACGTGAACCAAGCAGAGACCCCGTCCACCGACAAAGAGTAGGCGGAAACACCATGTCTGGCCAACGCAGATTGCATCACACCAAACGCAGTGTGTATTGAAGGCACCTTCTATATCAAGAAATACAGCTAGGTGTACTCCTTGTTATGTATTCCGTCCTCAATACAGTTAACCACTGAGTGAAGAGCAGAATCTACTGATTTGCCCAGCTGATACGCATGCTGGGAGGGGTGCAGTGGTATAGCCACTAAAGCATCGTCCCTGATGTATCTTTCCACCAACCTCTCCAGTGTCTTGACTAAGAACGAGGAGAGGCTAATTGGTCGAAAGTCATTCGCTTTTGTATGCGATGGTTTTCCAGGCTGGGTATGAAAATTACCTTCACCTTTCTCCAGGACAATGGAATGTGACCTAGAGCCAGACTCGCACGGAGAACGTGAAGCAGTGGGGAGGCCAGCACTTCCAGCCCCTTGGATAGCAGAGCCGGAACAATGCCATCCTCACCAGCTGCTTTATAAGACTCGAACCGTTGATCGCCCAACGAAGTCGAGAATGTGTGACTACACGTGCAGCCAGCTTCCAGTCCTCGTATGAGGCCCGTCGATGGCATACACCCTGTGGTTCTACATTCTCAGAGAAGCCAGGAAAATGCGCCTCTAAGAGATGTCTTAAGCTTTCTTCCTCTGAGCCCGTCTTTTGCCCTAGGAAGATTTAAGTAGTCAATCCTCGGAGGGCCCCCGGCAGAGAGGACCCGCCTGAGCCTGTTAGCTTCAGGCGCACCCTCAATATCACTACAGAAGCGCCTCCAAGATTCTCGCTTAGACTTTCTTATTAGTCCTTTGTACACTCTCAGGGCCGACTTATAGTCGTCCAGTCACTTGCAAGGCCGGATCTCATTGCCTTGTTAAAGAGATGCCTGCTGGTGCGTCTGGCATCATTAATTTCAGGAGTCCACCATTTCGTTTGACCCTTCGGTCTACGAACCTGGGGACTGCAACTGCTATGATAGGCTGAGATTATGGCCTCCTGGAGCTTTTCAGCTGCAGTGTCCAATTCTCTCGAAGTCCTAGGTTTGGGATGCACCTGTCCCAGGTTTTCAGAGAGGAATGCCAGATATCTGGACCAGTCTGTTTTTCTGGGGTTCCTGAAAGTTACCGGATCCCTGTCGGGCTGCTTCCACTGATGGTGAAGCAGATGTGCCGGTGATCAGACAGTGAGATCACCTCCGTGGCTACACGCCAATCCATTATGCAATCAGCGATGGAGCTGCTGCACATAGTGACGTCAAGAACCTCCCTTCTACTTGACGTGATAAAGGTAGGCTCGTCACCCTTATTGAGAAGGTGTAAACTGGTTGAAACACATCAGCTAGAGCCTCACCCCTGGGGTTCACATCAGTGCTGCCCCACAGAATGTGATGCGCATTCGCATCACATCCAATGAGCAGGGGCCAGCCCTTGCTCACAGAATGTCACCAGCTCCACCATCTCCTTCGATGGTGGTGGATCCGGAGAGTCGTATGGAAGGTATGCCGAGCATACCACCAAGTTTTCCAGCGGTCCCCCTGAAATCAGTAAACCGGGCCGCTACTAGATCCCTGAAACAGAAATTTGTTAATAATTGAGCCCCCAAGTTAGAAGAAGCGAGTATGCACGCCCTCGGATTTGTGTCAATTTGATAGTTAGATGTCGTTGTATTCATGGAAATCCTATCGAGAAAATAGTATGTAAAATCATTATTATCAAAAAACCTTTGAATTGTCAACTGACACAAGGAGTGGTTTGACACGTTCTTTTTGAAATACAGGGTGTTTGGTAGCTGGGTGCAAACCTTTAAGGGGGTGATACACTAGCCCATGTAGAACATATTCATACAAACATTTTTATTTTCTAGCGCGTTTTTGATTTTTAAGGGAACTTTTACGATTTTTAGTACAAAAACCCAAAATTGGTCAATTAAATGCTAATAACTTCTAATCTTAACAGAAATGTCCGGTTTTTTTCATTTATTTTAGTAGTCTTATATGTCCCCAATCGTACTAAAGTAGTTTGAAGCACCATTGTATCCAAAAAGTTATGTACAGAGCATTTAAAACTTACAAAAAAAAAGAAAATAAAAAATCTGACCTTTGATGCCAATTAAAAAATAAATAAAATACATACAGGTGTTCAGACACTTTTAAAAACATGCGTAGTTATTGCTCTTCGTTGGAGGTATCATTTATCTAGCCAAGTCCTAAACTTTTTTAATTAGGGTACCTGAACCAGTTGAAGGTCGTAAATATGGATTTTTTTGGAATTAAAGAAAAAAATGTTTTGTACTGTAAAAATTTTTTGATGGTGTTCAAAATGTCCTCCACCATTGCGTATACACTTTCTACAACGATTTCGTACTTCAGTTGTGGTTACTTTTCATTTGCATTTCCTGTTTCATTAATTTCAAACGCTGCCTCTATTCGCTGAAGTAATTCTTCTCTCGTGGTGATTTCTGTTTTGTATACGAGTTCTTTCGCCCCCCCACACAAAAAAATCCAACGGAGTCAGGTCGGGCGATCTGGCAGGCCAGGGGATGGGTCCGTCTCTCCCGATCCAGTTGCCAGGAAAACAGCGGTTCAGGTGTTCGCGGACGCTTACAGCCCAATGTGCTGCAATGTGCCCTGGCCTGCCAGGCCCAGATCGCCCGACCTGACTCCGTTGGATTTTTTTGTGTGGGGTCGGGCGAAAGAACTCGTATAAAACAGAAATCACCACGAGAGAAGAATTACTTCAGCGAATAGAGGCAGCGTTTGAAATTATGAAACAGAAATGCAAATGAAAGTAACCACAACTGAAGTACGAAATCGTTGTAGAAAGTGTATACGCAATGGTGGAGGACATTTTGACACCAACAATAAATTTTTACAGTACAAAACATTTTTTTCTTTAATTCCAAAAAAATCCATATTTTACGACCTTTAACTGGTTCAGGTACCCTAATTAAAAAAGTTTAGGACTTAGCTAGATAAATGATACCTCAAACGAAAGAGCAATAACTACGCATGTTTTTAAAAGTGTCTGAACACCTGTATGTATTTTACAGTAGAACCTCGATTATCCGTGCGCGCCTTATCCGGGCGGCGGATTCTCCGTGCGGCATTCTGATAAGCGCAGCATTGTGCTTTAGCTTAGAAAAATGAAGGAGATTAAAAAGTGTTGAATTTACGAAGCCCAAAAACAAACAAAAATTACTGATTTTTTCAAGTGATTTTCCTCGTGATTTTCCAATGTGACATATAGCCATTGTTCAATGTACGTTTAGACATTATGTATAAATATCAAAACTGTTATTTTCTGTTACATGTATCTAGTATTACGTTTTTTTCTTTGTTTGACACAAGGCTTTGTCTAAATTAATGATTAAAAAAGTAAAACAAGGTCTTTGGATTATCCGTGTTTTCGATTATCCGGCGAAGGCTCGGTCCCGACTGGCACGGATAATCGGGGTTCTACTGTATTTATTTTTTTAATTGGCATCAAATGTCAGATTTTTTATTTTCTTTCTTTTTTTGTAAAGTTTAAATGCTCTGTACATAACTTTTTTGGATACAATGGTGCTTCAAACTACTTTAGTACGATTGGTGACACATAAGACTACTAAAATAAATGAAAAAAAACCGGACATTTCTGTTAAGATTAGAAGTTATTAGCATTTAATTGACCAATTTTGGGTTTTTGTACTAAAAATCGTAAAAGTTCCCTTAAAAATCAAAAACGCGCTAGAAAAAAAAATGTTTGTATGAATATGTTCTACATGGGCTAGTGTATCACCCCCTAAAAGGTTGCACCCAGCTACCAAACACCCTGTATAATAAATTTCGATATGCCTGCAAGAGTGAAGATGTGTTTTTGGATGTGAAAATCGAGATGCAAGAAGGTAA
The DNA here is from genome assembly GCA_013421045.1 of Propylea japonica. NCBI lineage: Eukaryota > Metazoa > Arthropoda > Insecta > Coleoptera > Coccinellidae > Propylea > Propylea japonica. Next base: position 109,701,346 of record CM024239.1, read on the forward strand.
TTGTAAAATATATATTATATATATTCTGTTACCCATGAGAATGAAGATAGTTTTCAAAACAGTTTTTCATGTATTGAATAAGTTTAGTAGGTAAATACTCATATTTTGTATTATTGAATTCATTATTGTTAGTTTTTGAGAATGTTTTCAATGCAATTATTAGTTTATTGATTAGATATTCATGAAATAAATCTGTATTTTCAATTGGTGATATTTCAGTTAATAAATTTTTATTCTATTTATCTAGAATTTTGATTATTGATCCACATTTCTCGATTCCAAAAGAAAATCAGATGAAAGTTCGTTGCAGGTATTATTTTCATGAAAATAAATTTCCTCACTCATCGATAACTTGCACGAATCCATTTCTGATTTCCTTTTGGAAATTGAATTTCAAAAAACTTTTTGTCTCTTGTATATGGGAGTACCTATTCAAAATGTGCACTACAGAATTCTTTTTGAGGCAGCTTTACGATACAGATTCCTTTTTCAATTTAGCTTTTTTCACGAATTAGTAATGCTCAACAAAAACAGATGGCGTTGAAGCTTGTTCTACTACCTTTTACAGTTGTAATTCAGAAAATCAAAGTTCAATTTCAGAAAAGGGAACATGTATTTCAGAATAGGAATATGTAATTCAGAAAACAGAAATTGAATTTCAGAATAGTTAATTCAATTTCAGAAAAGCGAAATTGAAATTCAGATTAGGAAGTTGTATTTCAGAAAAATAAAGTTGTAATTCAGAAGTTATAAATTGAATTTCAGAAAATGTAATATGTAATTCAGAATAGTATCGAGTCATCTATAACAATGTGACATCGAACTTGTCCTAATGACATAAGTTTATTCAAATTACCCTTTCTGAATTACTTATCACTATTCTGAAATTCAAATTACGCTTTCTGAATTACATATCACTATTCTGAAATTCAAATCACCATTTCTGAATATCAACTTACTATTCTGAATTACAATTTCCATCTTCTGAAATTTAATTTGCTATTCTGAATTACATTTTACGTTTTCTGAATTACAATTAGAAAAGGTGTAGTGTCTCATCTATTCTCCGTTTAGTTAGTCTATGGTCTCAATACATTACTTATTTCTCACGTAGGTATTCCTTCATTTTCGCAAAAGCCTCCTACGTACTGACACGGAAAATTTATTTTCTCATTATAGATAAGTTTTTTTAAACTTTGATACACATGTTCTGCCTATAGAACTATTGGAATATTGATCTCATCACCATTAACACTACCAAAATTGATTAGCGTCATGTTTAACTATCACTTTTCTGAGAACACCAATTATTTCAGTGCAATTTGAATTTTTTATTGTTTCTGCTACTGAACATATCTAACAGAGGACAACATTTCTTTTTATACTCCGCAAAAAAGTCGATAATTTGAATTTTGTTGTCTCGGACGAATGACATTTCGAACAGCTCGACCGCTGGCCTCAGAAATTAAATTTCTGCCGAAGCGGACTACTATTATGGAAGTTTCCAAATTGATCTTTTCATTTGGAATGGTCAAACTTCGTGCTTATGAATGTTTCCGGGTGAATAAAAACTGTCAAGCGACAAGTTATACATAAATAATAGAGGAAATTTCGTGAATTTTCTTGGAAGTTTATCGTTCATCCTGAACTTTGTTTTCCTATCACATATGAAAAATATGACCGGTACTATATCAACTTATACGCCAGTGAATCATTTTCAACGACACAATTCATCAATTCAGTCGTTTGTATCGTGTATGCAGGACTTGCTCGTCATTTAAAGTTTAGAATACAATATATCAGGTACTCTGCCTTATGAACGATAACATTTTTTATCCTCGACTATTTTAAAATCCGTCCATTGTACGTCACTGTGCTCGGCCTTAACAATACCCTTTAAAAACAAGGTAATAATGAAATTATAATTCACTGCTGTCAGATGTTTCATAGACTTAGCTTTGATATAATGTTCTTTGAATTGGTATTTCTTAAGTACTCCAACTGACAAATATGGGCATACCTTGTCAATAGAGGGCCAAATCTACTTTCATTATATCAATTTAAGCTTTTTTATCACAAAATATACAATGACCAGGGGCCTATTTTACCAAAATACTTCGCAACTTTTCGCTTTGCATTCTGCATTCTGACAAATTTCAAAAGTGACACTTAATTATGTTGCACAACATTTCTCCCAACATTTAATTTCTGTGAAGTGCTTTTCACTTTGCACTTGACTTTTTACATTGAACTTTTCAATTATGAATTGATTTTGTGCAACGTAATTCATTCGAAAAGTGAAAAGTGCAAGGTGACAAGTTGCAAATTATTTGGTGCAATAGGTCCCTGTTGTCCAAAAATTTCTCATGTGTCAACTTGACTTGACGCTTGTCATAGCAGGGCCTTGTCGCGGTCGCCAAATGTTAAAATCTTCAAGTAGTCGTGTATAAAGTATAGTATGCTATTCGCGTATAATGGCTGTTATTCACTCGGTGATTTGGCCTCACGAATAAAAGTTATCATTATACGCTCGTTGCATAATCTCAAATTTTTCTACCAATAATATATCATCATAAATTTATACTCATGTATGCAAACTAAAGGAAGATGAATTCTCCTCATTTCATCTCAAATTCTATGGATATATTACTGGCACCGAACACAAAGAAAAATCAATAAGAACGAATAAAAGGGTAAAACCTAGATTCAAGAGTATCTTTCATCTCATATATTCATATTGGTGAAAATTGGAATTAATTTTCTGTCTAGCTTCATCTACGATAAATTTCGAACCGAAAAAGCCAGAGACTTGAGGTTACGTATAGGATCAATACATCTCGGTCGAATAAATTCCCAGTTATGACTAATTAATAACTAGAAATGAGATTAGATCCAAATTGTATATTGAAGTGCTCCATAATGGGATAATGACTTGTGGAGATTTTCGTGAAAATCTTTTGTGTAGAAAATCTACCGATTTGGGCTTTGTGATGCATAATCATTTTGACTTAGTTTTTTGAGAAAAACAGTTTGTTTCGATGTGATGCTATGAATGTGTTCATTATTCGATTTGTTCAGAATAGCTTTTTGAAATGCAAACCGTGAATACTTAGTACTTGAAGAATTTTCCATGGAATATTCTCATTAATCGTGGCCTTCCAGCGATAAATATAAGTTTTCGTCAGCTAATTTTGATCGATTATGAGAATAATATTCGTTTTTTTACAAACGTCAAAAAATTACAAGGTTCGCGCATTGGCAAGAATATGCGAAGTGACCCTTTTTTTCATTTCCTCGTTACTATGACACCGTGCGCGAAAGTAGTGTGCGAAATACTTACTTCGCACACTGCATGTAAACAATATGGGATTTTTATATTTTAACTTGGTAAATTTCTTGAAATCAATGTTTTCTTTAACATTGAGTGTTGCTTTCAACATAGAATATATTGCCCATAGTTATAATACCTAATTACTTGATTTGGAAAAAACAGTTCAAACCAGTTCAATATTTTATTTCATATTAAGCTAAGCGTTTGTAGAAAAAATTTTGTTTGCATCTCATGCGCGAAATACTTCACCAAAGTAGCATTTCGCGCACTAGATACAAAAATAACTATTTATTTAATAGTAGGTATGTCGAGTTCATTTCTACGTATTCCATATTGAATTTCAAGTTTGTCATTTCATCTGCACACTTGTTCTAAATTTTTTTTAACAAAATAAAACGAATTATATGAGATGTAGGTAGTTGTACTATGCGAAAAGCAACAAACCATCTCTAATTCGAGTGGAAGATCTGCATTATGCATTTAGAAAGTATTCGCGAAATCGGTAGTTTACAGTTATTACTTTCACCCATTTGGAAACCATCCTTTCATTTATAAGCATCATCATATTGTTCATATCACACGACCGGAAATGAAGATTGACAATTGCCAAACTGTAAATTACGTTTTGAATATATCGCTATGATCTCAATATATTTTTTTACAATACAATATCGTTTATTTTCCGAATCATCATTACAATATTATTACAATAATGAAATGACAACAATCTGGTTCAAACGGGATAATATGAGTATCTGTAGGAGTGAAAGAGAGAGAATAATGACAATAAGATCATTAGTATTCAAACTATTTCAAACAGAAATCTGATCAGTAAAGCGCAAATAGAACATATTATATGAAATAGATTCAAAACGTAGGATGCCAATCCTTGGTTAAAATTAAGTGAGAAACCTGTATATGGTGAATTTATTTTGCGCACAGATGAAAAACTCGGATGTGAAATTTCGCGCTGAATCCGATTCGGCAATAAAGCTTTTGAGCGCTCGTTCTTCGATGGAGCAATAAGACTATCACCTCAAAATTTAATATGGGATTTGAGATTGATACCAAATATATAAATGCAGAATCTCAGTTTAATCGAAATACGAGTAATATTCTGAAAATTATTCAAAAAATGAATAACTACAAAGATTAAATTCTATGGTTCTGATGATGCGATCCTCTTGAAATTTTGCATGAACATTCAGTATAGTAGTTTTCATTCTCAAAATGAATTTCACTCGAATCAGATATTCTGTTATGGAAATATGAAGTTTCTTCATTCAATATTCCAATTGAATTTTCTGTGGTTCTGTTAAAACTATGGCCACGAAATTTTGGATGAACATTCAGAATATCGTTTTCCATTCACAAAAAAAATCTCTTTCTTTTTTTCAAAATTCTAATTGAATTTTTATGGTTCTGTTCACACTATGGCCACAAAATATTGCATGAGGCTTGTTATCAGCATTTTGCATTTGGCCGTAACATTTCATTCCGATTGGTTCCGTATATTCTGAGATATTGAGGAAAACATTTTGAATGGTCACATTTTATGGAACACCCTTTACGGTTTGGCTGGTTAACGAATTCAACCGAGCCAAGTGGGACCCGAACTCATCCTGAAATTTTCAAGTCTCTAGGATAATCCCTTCGAAGTTATTGTGCTAACGGACAGCCGGACGGCCCACGGACAATTGGATTTGACCACGAATTCGTCATCAGGGAGTCTAATCCGTGTTTGAGACCATTTTTTGTTCAAAATTCGAAAATAACAGACATTTGGGCAAAACGATAAAGCACTCGTTTAAGTAGAACGAGCGCTCAATAAGATGGGTTTGCATCCGAAATTACGAAGCTGGACCTCATTTCTCGTTCAAGACCTTTTTGGGCCCAAAATCTGATGATCCCATTCGATTCCTCAGCTAGAATCCATCAATTCCTCATGCTTCACAAACGGTTGTAATTTCGAAAATATATTATGCAAAAATTTGATCTTGTTTCAATTGATAACAACCTGAAAATGACTTCCTTCCCAACAGCTTATGGCTCAACGGGCATTGATTTGAAAAACACTGGTCCAAACGACAATTGAACAAGATATTCAAAGTAAGTATGCTATTATATTATTATAGCATTCTCGTATTCAATAAATACAAAATTGAATTCCGTTAATTAGTAATGAGCGTAAATGCAAAGACCAACAAAACAATATCAATGCAGATGTATCCAGCTAGATTTCCATGGAAATCCCTCTCGGAATGAAGTTTTCAATTGCGCTACATTGAATGGTACAAAAGCTTTATAGATTGTCAGTCACACGATCAGGGTTTTGATACAGCCATTGTAAGGGTTGAAACGAAACGGGAATTAACATACGGATTCTGCAAATTAATCATAAAGAACCTTTTACAGAACGTCATACAATAGCAGTTGTGCAATTGAGTAGGCAATAGTGTCACGTGTTACGGAAAATGAACTGAGGGTAGCAAATCTGTGTCAGTTACGCAGTTTGAAGTCTTTATGTCAGTCAAAGAAGGAAAAAAATTCAATGAATCGGCTTCTTTGTTGCGGTTTAACCCCTCTCTTTATTGACGTTGACTTTGAATATCATCAATTTGACAACACCCTCACATCACAGTATGTATAACAGGAATTAATTGATGAATATATTCTTCATTGCGAAAATTCATTGAAGTCTCACTCTGCAGCCAATGATGCCAAAAGTTCAGAGAACATACAAGTATCTTCTGATGTATGATAGCAGCTTTAAATCATGAAATCTTTTTCTTCTTCTTCCTCGTGTTGAAACATTTTTTTTGTCCATGATGAGGAAGAACAGAGAAGCAAACTCACTCGGTTAACATCACTGGCCAAAGACAAGCACTGAGGCTGATTTCACCCTCTGAAGAGTAAACTGAAGAAGTTCTATCGTTTTCGAAAAACGAGTTGAAGCTTGTTACTGGGCTTCTCACAGATCATGTTATCGGTAGATATCAATTCCACTCGGTAAGGAAATCTGTAGATTATGTGGATTATGGCTTTCCTTACAACAACTTATAGGACACTAATTTGAAAAACACTGTCCCAAAAATATGGTATGGAAACTATCGCCATCTACGCTAACAAGCTTCGAATGATGGAACGAGCTATGGCTATGCTTGGGATAACACAACGGGACAAGGTGAGGAATGAGGAAATTCGTAGGAAAACCATAGTCAAGGATATAGTGGAGAAAATCGCAGAACTGAAGTGGCTATGGGTAGGTCATGTAGCAAGGATGAAAGATGACAGATGGACACTGAAGATGGTGCAATGGAGACCGAGAGAGACAAAGCGAAGTAGATGTAGACCTCCACTACGAAGGACGGACAACATAAGGAGGATAGCGGGTGAAAATTGGTATCAAAAATCGCAGGATAGACAACATTGTAAAAAATTAGGAAAGGCCTATGTTCAGGAGTGGACGAGTGAAGGTTCAAAATGATGCTAACGCTAGACCGAAGTCTCATAGAAAAATAATCAGCTAAGATCAGTCTAGAGGGCTAAAAAAGAGAGTCATTGTCCTGAACACAATATAATCTTGAATCCACTATATCAAAACATTCTTTATGTCTGAAAGCTGTAAAAAACGTCATTATTTATCTAGGGTTAAGTGCTATCAACATAGTGTTGAAGCTCTCAGAAGACGGAGGAAGTATGTTTTACCAAATCCCTCCCATACTCATTTATAAAAAACCCTATCTTCTGAAGGTCCTATGCCAAAAAAATATGGTGAGATACTGAACAAAATATCAAAAAATGATTTCATAGTTTGCCACGAAATAGTAAACCAACTGGCAAGAGAGGGAGGTATAAAAGTCACACAACAAATTTGATCTGAAGAAGGTCAAGGTGTTGCGATGTCAACTTATAACTAAAGGGTTTTCCAATAAGAGGTGTTATTCTGATATCCAAAGAAAAATGTCATTTTTCAATAATAATGATCGGATGTTTATTTCATTATAAAGAAGAAGCTAAGTCCTTAATAGTGGAAAATAACATCAGGCAAATGACCACCTCGAACACGCTTACAGGACCATATCCTTTTAATGAAGTTTTACATAACCAAATCGCTAACTGGCTGCCCTATGTCCTCGATACCCTCACGAGTTCCATCTTTGAGGTCGACGCTGGGCTATTGGTGTAAACCTTCACTTTCACGTGGCCCCAAATGAAGAAGTCGCAAGGTGTTAAATCACAAAATCTCTTCGAGAGATAACACGGTCTGGATCATTTTCATGCATTTCAACGACCCAATCAGTAAAGATTTGACATTGTTGATGATCGGCCGGCTTGAGTTCTTGTGTTAACTGAACTTTATAAGCCTTCAGACCCAAATCTTTATGCAAAATACGGTGTAATGACGTTTATGGAATTCCAAAGAACGACGAGGAATTAACAAACCTGGGTTTTCTTCTACACTTTCGGCTACATCAGCAATATTCTCGACTGTTCTTGAGCGACGTACACGGGTTTTCAGCTCGAATTTTTCCACAAATATCTTTATTGCGGTCCGACAAGGTGCTTCACGACGACCCAAAAATGTTCGAGTTTTACGAACCGTCTCTGCCAAATTTTCACCATTATTTTTATAGTGAATTTAAATAATTTCAATGCGTTCTTGAAGCGTGTATCGTTCAATTTTTATTTATGGCGTAGCTATTCAAAATAACACCTCTTATTGGAAAACCCTCTAAATTGAAATAAAAATAGTTGTTATTTCAAATAAAAAAAGCCTCGTTTCTCACGTTGCATGACGTTTTTTCAAAACCAACTATTTACTGTCGACCGGTTATTCCAGAAACTCCGTAACATCTCCATCATATCGGATTCTCGAATTACCAAGATGGAATAATCAGAACGTGCCGAATAGATGTAAAAATTTTACGATTACGGCCTTCCTGCTCTTGGCAGAAGCGCAAAATGATTCATGAATATTTAATGAATACTCATGATTTCCAGCTAGGACATATGTGCTCTAGCGTGAAGATGTCTAACCACGTGATATTGTATTTTCTGGCGTGATAATATAAAGAAATGCTCTTCGGGTTAGTTGAACGAAATGAGAAATTCGCCTTGAAAAAATCCATATGAATATATGTATGTTTTTTAGGTTTGTGAAAATGTCAAATGGGAAACGGGTCGCAGTTTTTCTAGAAAAATCTGCTTGTCTAGTTGTCCTTGGGTGTCTGGGCATCTCGAATGAGATAAACTTGTTATTATTGATTAATAATTAATCGGAGTAGATGATGGCAGTATGAATTATTATTCTTTTCTGGGATCGGTATTTGAAATGGAACACTCTTCTCTTTAGCTAATCAAATATTCATCGGATGATTTCACCAATACTTGAGCCGGATTTCACAAAACTCCATCAATCAGCTTGATTATTGAAATGTCATAATTTCTGTGCAATTTCCATTCATTACATAGATTTATAATACTAACTAGATGGCGAACCTGTCAAAAATTTTGAGGCAAACGGCGGCCATTTAGTACTATTGGTCCATGGTTCATTTTTGATATAAAACATAGACGTAATTAAAAATCAACGATTTGATTGCCTAATCAAGCTTTGTGAAACTCACGTGAATCTATTTCGAACGGTTATATTCCATCACTAAAAATTATATACATACTGTAATTCTATATGTATATGGTGAGCTTAATTGGCTGCTATTGTTTCGACCAAATGTCTGTAATTTTTAAATTTTGAGCTGAAGGCGAGCTTTTCAAAGAAAGAGCTAGAGATTCGAAATATTCACGGTAGGAGCAGGGTGAAGTTTAAAGGTTATTTTGGTTTTGACTATGTGAAATTTTTAATTCCAAAAATAGTACGGAAACTAGAGATCCAACAAGGTCCAAATTCTATATTCGGGTTGTTTCAAGGCTGATATGAGATTTGCGCAAAATTTCACGAGGATCTCCCTAACAATTTCAACTCAATGACATCAATGAGTTAAATATACCTATATAGTCCGTTCACGAAAGGTTGAGCGCATAGTAGGCGTTTATTTATCTGAAGTTGGCAGTATTTGCTGCCATAACGTAAAATAAAGTCAACGTTGCCGAATGTACACTGCTTCGTCCGACGAGCTTGCGAGTTATTAGAAAACTCTATGCATTATTGACAACATTGCGTATCAATCTGACAAGAAATAAACACCATAACCTAAGTTTTAATATACACAGTGGAATATGCCAAATTGTCATGAGTACAGTAGATGTATACTCAATGATGACATAGAGATTTGAAGTTTCAGGGAAAGTACAAGAGTGGTGTGTCTAATTTTTCGAATGAAGTGATCTGTTCTTGTCGAAATCTATAGTTAAGTGTTCAGTAACGATGCAAATAAGGCATCTGTAGATTCTTGAAGGGAAAAATAAAAAAAAGAAAAATCCATACCTAATTCGAAACTGTTTTCGATATACAGGGTGTCCCATTACTCGACGTCAACCAGGAACCGGGTGAAAAAGCAAGTAATGCTGGTGTCAGAAAAAATATGAAAAAATATCTAAGTTGCATGATTTTAAAATAATGCGCATTCAAAAAAACACGCCAAAAATCCACACCTGTGACAGTCTTTTCGCTCCTGTTGCCACAGATATCAACTTTTTCCAACTTTTTCTTTGCTGTGTAACCTTGAATATGCTTGTCTAAACTGTAATCAAAATTTTTGATACCAGCTGCTCTAGGTTTCATAAAATGGGGCTCACTTCTCAGAAAAAAAAATCGAAATAAACAATTGCCTAGTTTCAACTGACTGTATTGAAAAAAAAATGTACTACGTAGGTTTGGCATGTTTTTTTTCAAAAGTTGGCGGCCATTTAGTAAGGATTCCAAAATGGTATAATACTTGTTTAATTGTAGCTGCCGTAGTTCAAATTTATTTTCGATTGCCTTTGAATACACTTTTTCGTTAACTGCTTCCCAGTAATAAAGTCAATGGATTCAAATCCGGTGAACGGGCCGGCTTGAGATTGGACCAGAACGTCCGATCCATCTTCCGGGAAAAATTTACCAGAAAAAAAAAATTTCAGAGGAATTTCACCGGAAAAATTTTTTCTGGAAAAATTATTTTCTCTGGAAATTTTTTTTTCTGATAACATTTTTTTTCCCGGAAGATGGATCAGACGTTCTGGTCCAATCTCGTGGCCGGCCCGTTCACTGGACTTGAATCCATTGGACTTTTTCTGGGAAGCAGTTAACGAAAAAGTGTATTCAAAGGCAATCGAAATAAATTTGAACTACGGAAGCTACAATTAAAACAAGTATTATACCATTTTGAATCCTTACTAAATGCGCCAACTTTTGAAAAACATGCCAAACCTACGTAGTACATTTTTTTTCAATACAGTCAGTTGAAACTAGGCAATTGTTTATTTCGAATTTTTTTTCTGAGAAGTGAGCCCCATTTTTATGAAACCTACCTAGAGCAGCTGGTATCAAAATTTTGATTACAGTTTAGACAAGCTTTATTCAGGTTACACAGCAAAGAAAAAAGTTGGAAAAGTTGATATTTGTGGCAACAGGAGCGAAAAGACTGTCACAGGGTGTGGAATTTTTGCGTGTTTTTTTAATGCGCATTATTTTAAAATCATGCAACTTAGATTTTTTTCATATTTTTCTGACAACCAGCATTACTTGCCTTTTCACCCGGTTCCGGGTTGACGTCGAGTAATGGACACCCTGTATATCACGGAGAAAAAATATTTGAGTTCTTTCAATTTTATAATGCTACATTCGGTAGAAAAGACCTAATCATTTATGGAGTTTTCGAACTATTATTTTCATGCAATCTATGATAATCAATAACTCATAATTATGATAGAATTATTGATTTTACCAGGAAAATCGGCCGAAGTTTGATATTCAGGTGACAGTTGGATTAATTCATACTATCGATTCAAATTAAAATATCTTGTGACCAACTTTCCTGTTCAAATAAACGACATAGGAAAACAGTTTTTATGACGGAATCATACCTACTATGATATGATTCATCAGCCCAAGCTCAGTGACACAATTGGTTGAGACATCAAACTATCCTAAGAGTTTCATGGATAGATCTACTGATTGAGGTCAGAAACTTTGACAAGATATACCAAGTCAGAAAATCGATCATTCGAATTTAAATAGCCCTAAAAAAAGTTCTTAAGCTGTTCTTTGCGGAAGTTATCGATAACTTCCAAAAAAAAATTGCAATTTTTAGCTGATGTTTCTACTTTTCATTCCATATGCAGCAAATTTGATTATAAAAAATGCGCTTCATTGCTCAATATGATATTCCGAGTAATGCCACTGGTGAGAAGACGTGGGCATTTAATGTTATTTCATGCATAAATAAAAGAGTTTGTTAATATTTCATGCACAGCCTGTTTAAGATTGATTTTTCATTTCAAAGTCTACCCGCTCTCATGAAAAGCGTCATATTGAATATTGTTGGAAATTGAAACTGTCCATTTTGATTCTTATTAAACTGAGTGAATCAGTCAAATATTTTAGTTTCCGAACATTATAACAAGGATTTATGAAAATTTTCACGGTATATTACAATTCTTGTATATAAGGTCCGTTCACGAAAGTTTGAGCGCATAGTGGGCGTTTGTTTATTCATCTGAAGTTGGCAGTATTTGGTGTCATAACATAAAATAAAGTCAACGTTGCCGAATGTATCCGGCCTCGTCCGAGGAGCTTGCGAGTAATCAGAGAACTCTATGCAATATTGACAACATTGCTTATCAATCTTACAAGAAAATAAACAACATAACCTAAAATTTTTAATATACACAGTGGAATATGCCAGATTTCCATGGCCAACCGACGGCTCAAACTTTCGTGAACGGACTATATTGTATACGGCTAAGTTACATTCTGGTTCTACCAGTCAGGGGGTAGCTACCAGAAAACAATCAATAGACGATATATCGCGTCAAGAATCAATTCATCACTTTTATACTAGAAATCGTGATACGATTCCTGCTGTACAAGCTCCAGCGCAATTTTTCCCCGCGGGAAAAGTCAGGCTCGTCTTGATTAACATTTAGCAGGATTCCTTATACGTTGCCTACCTGAGGATAAGAACGTGGTAGTAAATAATTATTATAGGCCAGTTGGGAATTTTATACAGGTGTATACGCGAAAAAATACACTCGTATATTGCTTGCTCTCAGTTGATGGATTTTGAAGGAATTTTCGGGTTTCTAATACGGGTGGAGTGCCCAAATGTTTTTTAGTGAAAGAATATAAGCCATTCTGAGACTAGGAATAAGATAATTTGCAGCACATTGTGAATTGCTTACGGAAAGGTTGAACTCTACCATATACATGTTACGAGCTTTAAGAAGCCAAGTAGATGATAACACCTTGATGCTTGTTTATTTCGCTAATTTTCAGTCTGTGATGTCTTACGGAATAATTTTTTGGAGAGGAAGTACGTCGGCAAGACAGTTTTTGTTACTCAGAAGCTTGCTCTAAGAACGATATTCAATATGAAATTCAGAGAATCTTGTCGGAGTGTATTCAGAAGAAATAACATTCTCACAATGATGGGTTTGTACATATATAGAGTGTTATTATTCTTTCATAAAAATAAGCAATATTTTGAACACCTCAAAAATACCAACGCCACTCGTAGGATGAATGAATATTTTTTTCCAGTCCATAAATACTCAATGACTGAAGAAAGCACCTTGTATATGATTGTAACGCTATTAAACTGTTTGCCGAGAATGATTAGGACTATAAATGATTTCAAAATTTTCAAAAAATCAATTTTTTCATTATAGTTCAATGTGAAACCTACACAATACCTGAATTCAAAAGTTACTGTGATACATTGTTGTAAAGCTTCTTTCATAGGAGTTAAATATTGTTAGTGCTGTAATTTTGACTTGTTTCCTCTTCTTTGTACCTTGCTATGTTGTATATATAGCTGTCAATGATTTGGGAAATGAAATAATATTCTATTCTATTCTATCTTATGATTATTGTTGATCAAACATCCGTAAAATGATCAATGAGGACTAGAAACCGGAACAAATCGACAACATTGCATCTCCAATAACTACGGCCTGCAAAATAACAGAATTAATTGGTTCAAAGATGACTTGAAATTTTTTTCATTACTAATTGAAATGGGACGAGGTATTAGAGTAACAAAAACATAGTTATTAAAGAGTGCGCAATAATTACATTAACAATAGTATTTTTACATTAAATATTCATGATAACATTTGACTTACGGAAGGTATAACCGAGAACTTCAAATATTATTAGGAAGATCGAAAACTTTCACTTCATATTTCAATTAATCGAGATTTTTTAAGTATCATCTATTCATCTTGTGCAAACATTTTATTCACAACTACTATATATAATCAAGCCATTTTAGTTCTGTGTGATCGGCCAAAATAAATCCATTAATCACAAGTGATTAATGAGATATTAATCACTGCTGTCAGATGCTTCAAAGATTTAGCTTTGATATAATATTCTTCAATTTAGTATTTTTTCTGTATTCTGAAGTATTCCAACTAACAAATATGTATACCTTGTCAATCGGAGGCCAAATATACTTTTATTATATCGATTAAAGCATTTTTTATTACGATATTTACAATGACCAGTTCTCCAAAAATTTCTCATGTGTCAATTTGACATTTTCCACGATTGTCATAGTCATTGTCGCGGTCGCCAAAAGTTAAAATCTTCAAATAATATATTCAGTAGTCGTGGATAAAGTATAGTATGCTACTCGCGTATAATGGCTATCATTCACTCGATGATTTGGTTCACTCGCCTACGGCTCGTAGCCTAAACTTCACCTCATGAATAATAGCTATCATTATCCGCTCGTTGCATAATATACTATTATATTTGCATGTAGTTTTAGGATTGGGAAATTGTATATTGTTTATATGTGAATCCTCTGCTGGGTATTCAACCCGTTTGTGATTCTTTGAATATAAATAAATAAATATTGTGAAACCTTTTTTCTAACTGACTTTTGAGGAGAACTGGGAGATTAGACATACCCAATGCATTCTGATTAAAACTTTATCATAGAACCATAATTACCTCAATTGTTAACCCCACCATTACCTTACGTGTGAGCGGTTATGCGCAAATACATTACATATTGATAATGTAGTCAAAATTATTCTGAAATAATAAATTTTCCTAATTCGATATCAATTAAGTCTCATTCGATCAAGAATTTTGATATACAGAAATAACGAATTTTTTCATATGTTTCCCTTCAATATTTATTGATTAGATGTGGAATGTAGAAGATTAATCATTTACTAAATAGATTTTTTCAAATAATAAAAAAAGACTATTCGACCAACACCTGACAATCTTCACATTGATTTTTCTAATTCTAAATTTGTTATAATACGATTCTCATGAACAAGTACGAATCAATAATATCGTTATTATGTAACTGAATGAAATTTCAGCTCAGGCACATTATAAGGACATTTTTCAAAATATTCAAAATGGATATTTGATTTCGATTCCATAATACGAAAACAAAATCATCTATTGAAAAATTCATTGGTATTCAGGCCCCAAACCATAATGTGGAATAATCTTATATTCAGATAATCGACAGCTAGGTACATTTTAGTTTGACCACTGGAGTATTCATCTTTAGATTGAAAATTATTCTCTTTCAAAATTGAAGCAACATCCTCTGTTCCTGAATTCCAAATTTTAGATATTCAATTTGTATCATTTTGGGCATTGGTGTTATTCGGATTGTGACGAGTGACGACAGGAAGCACCAATCATACTCATACATTTGTATCTTGTTATACCAACCCAATAAAGAAGAATAATGCATGCGGCCTCATCGAAATCTATAAACATCAGTCGGATTCATGCTATTTTTAACTATTTCCTCAATTCGAATACATTTCTCTCAAGCAATCGACCGACTTCATGTAAGGTAAGAGGAGTAATTTCCGATCTCTTATGCTCATTGCAGTTTTTATTCGATTGATACTGCCACGATATGAACAAAGTAAGTTTCTTATTAACTGTTCTCTAATTTTCAAGTGTCCCGTTACAATTTTGCAACATCTCAATTTGTGACACTCAATGGTTTGTGCACAACCTCTATGGTAGAGCTTCCTGAAGATATCAACTCTATCGAACTCAATAAACGAACTTGATGATGGCTTTCATCATGAAATTATTATGGAAATTCACAACATATTTTCTCCCAATCTTCACAAATTATCTTCCGATGAATGTGTTCTAAAATTGATGTTTAATTATATAAAACAAATGTTTTATTTTCATAAATATAACATTTCATTCAAAATTATAAATGTGACTGTGATCTGATGATGTACATCGATGATCTCGATGGTTCTTATAACTTTCTCGTGGATTTTCTGTTTTTCTTGTTTTGTTTTGAGCTTTCGTTCTACTTAATAGATGACGAATTCGTGGTCAAATTCAATTCGGTCCATGGGGCCGTCCGTTAGCAGAATAACTTCCGAAGGGATTGTCCTAGAGACTTGAAATTTTCAGGATGAGTTCGGGTCCCAAATAACTCAGTTAATTTCGTTAATCAGCCAAATCGTACAGGATGTTCCATAAAATACGGCCATTCAAAACTTTTGTTCCTCAATATGTGTGAACAGAACCATAGAAAATGAATTGGAATGATGAAAAAAAACTTCATATTTCCATAAAAAGATATCTGATTCGAGTGAATTTTTTTGTGAATCGAAATCTTTATTCTGAATGTTCACCCAAAATTTCGTGGTCATAGTTTTAATTTTAACAGAGGCATAGAAAATTCAATTGGAATATTGAAAAGAAAAATCTTTATATTTCCATAACAGGATATCCGATTCGGGTGAAATTTTCTGTGAATAAAGATTGATATACTGAATTTTCATGCAAAATTTTGTGGCCATTGTGTTAACAGAACCATAGAAAATTCAATTGGAATTGTAAGGGAAGAATCTTTATATTTTCATAACAGAATATCCGATTCGAGTGATATGTATTTTGAGAATGAAAACTAGTACTTATACTGAATGTTCATGCAAATTTTCAATGGGATCGCATCATCAGAACCATAGAATTTAATTTTTGTGATTATTCGTTTTTTACATATTTCATTCTTTTAATAATTTTCAGAATATAATTCCGATTTTGCTGAGATTCTGCATTTATTTATTTGGTGTCAATCTCAAATCCCATTCAAAATTTTGAGGTAATAGTCTTATTGGTCCACCAAAAAACGAGCGCTCAAAAGCTCCGGGTTTTTCTTAAATTTTTTCAGAAGCAATTCAATGATTACGAATCAGGTCTTGAGAAGTGAATTGTTTCAATAAAAGAAAGATCTGTTCTTCGATATGAAAATTACAGCTTATTTCCATAACTATTCGACTATTCGAATATCCCAATGTAGATTCACCCCCTCAAGTTGTGACATACTATTATGTAACACCCTATGTATAGCTATTTCGAAAATTAAGCTGATTCGATTCACTGCTGGAACATCTGAGAGGTTCCAGCCTCGAGATGGACTTTTAACCTGTTGCGACTTGTCGTAATTTAAACTTCAGTTCAGTTTTTTATTGTACAGGGTGGGGCAGAAAAACCTATCCGATTTCAAATCCCTTTTTCTCAGAGAGAGAGCAGGTAGAGTAGTGGGGTAAAAACCGTTAGAAAGCTGGTTTATGCCATTTGTCAGTAGTCAACATGCCTTGGTCTGGTGAACATCGTGCTTTTGTTATTGAGCGGTTTATCGAATGCGGCGGTTCGATAATTGCTACACAACGTGCTTTTCGAATTCATTTCGGACTCGGGCGTCATGATCCTGTTCCACATCACGCTACGATTAAAGTGTGAGTGTCAAATTTTAGACAGACGAGTTCAGCATTGAAAAAGAAGTCGCCTGGACGTCCCAGGACAGCAACAGGACCTGAAAACGTGACCAATGTGAGAGCCGCGATTGAACGTTCCCCGCGTCGTTCGGCGCGAAAACATTCGCTCGCTTTGGCGATTTCCAACCGCAGTATTCGGCGAATTTTGCACCGGGACCTCAAAATGCATCCCTACAAAATGGTTGTTGCACATAAATTAAGTGAAAGGGATTTTGAAACCCGTACGAACCTGTGTCGCGATCTCCGAGAACTGCCAAACGACGATGTTGTGCTCTTCACGGACGAAGCCCATTTTCACCTTTGTGGCGCCGTAAACAGGCAGAATTTTCGATATTGGAGTGACGAAAATCCTCGGGAAATCCATCAGGAACCCCTCCATAGCCCAAAAGTGACTGTGAGGTGTGCTCTTTCCCGCCTAGGCGTCTGGGGGCCCTACTTTTTTGAAGAAAATGGGCAAACTGTAACGGTCAACAGCGAGCGCTATTGTTTCATGCTGGAAAATTTTCTCAGAGCCAAAATGGAAGAAAATGGCGTGGAAAATGTGTGGTTTCAACAGGATGGTGCAACCGCCCACACATCACGACGATCAATGGACATTCTCAGGGAACTGTTTCCTGGTCGCCTCATTTCTCTGAGAGGTGATGTTGGCTGGCCGCCGCGCTCACCGGATCTCACTCCATGTGACTTCTTCCTTTGGGGTTACCTCAAATCGAAGGTTACCAGCATCGACCAAGGACCCTTCTTGCTTTACGAAGGGAAATTGCTCGGGCAATTGAAGAAATTCCTGTGGAAATGATGGTGAAAGTCATGGAAAGCTACCGCGAGCGCCTAAATAAGTGTATCCGCTCCCAAGGACGACATTTGAGTGATGTGCTTTTCAAAACTTAAATTTAAAAATGGCATAAAATTTGCGATATGTTAATAAAAAAAATGTTTGACAAGCTGAGTGGTTTTAATTTTATAACGTTTTGAAATCGGATAGGTTTTTCTGCCCCCCCTGTATTTCGAGCTAACAACTAGTGCGCACATCAAAGACTGAGGTGCCCATCATCTGGTTCAAGGCTTCCTCCATGAAGTTCATCAAATGTATAATGCCTGGATTGATCAGCAGGATGCAGTATAGTTTACCCTCATCTTCCGCTTGGCTATGTCATGTGGATTTCCCAGAAAACCGTTTCGTATCAACTGCAGGAAATGTCGTACCAATCTACAGCAATCGATTGGGCTCTTCGTTACCTAATGGCATGAGTGGTTCAATATCTGGACAAGTGTGATTCGATTGTTCACTTCAAGAGCCCTTCAGTAACTGAAGAAAGCTTTTGATTTACAACAATTTTCATTGCTGTCTATCTGTCACTGAATATTTTGAATGAACCGTCGCGTCGTTGATTCACCATTCTAGCAGCAGATACGCTGCGGTTTGAAGGGCAAATAATTCAGCTTGGAATATGGTTGCACGTTGATTAAGAGTCAGTGAAATATTGACTCTGTGTTTGCCCCTGTAGATTGGTGCTTGGTGCCATTCGTCATTCTGAAGCTGATTTGAGTTGGGTATACTTGTTCAACAATTATGATAACGCCTATGAGATCTTAAGTTTCAATTATGGTGAAATATAATGTTGTTTCACGAGACTACAATGTAGCGAGTTTTCTATTGGACTAGTATGTTATAATGAACCTTCTTTCTGTAGGAGTACACGCTCTGGACAGTGGCGGCTTGTCCAATTCGCAATTGCGAAAAACTCATTTTTCGACCTTTGAACTTGAATAAATTTTTGTCCATCCACGGGAATGATTGGGAACTTTTATATATTATTTATTATTATGTTTTGAACAATTTTACCGATTTTCATCATGTTGGGATTTTATGTAACTTCACCCTAATTTTTGGTCTGGATTGACCGGACTATCTACCCTTGATCCCCGTGATCGTTTCGTTTCGTTTCATCGGCAAACTGCACATATTCGGGTTAATCGTGAAGCAAAGATAGTGAAATTTCACTCTGGTTTGGGTTTATTGGGTTTGTGCAGTACTCGTGATATTGCAGAGTTTTCAATAAAACGAAACATTTTTTGAGTCATTCCTATAAGTATAAATATGTACAATTGAAGAAGTTATACAACCTATTCCAAATCTTGACTATCGGTGCGGTAGGAAATCGAATCGGAGGTTTCAAAATGAGAGTACTACTGGCCTACTGGCAGTGTAATTCTAATCAAATTATTTTTTGGCTGTGTTAATAATACATATTCCGATAGGGTTTAGTGCAAAACTGGTTGAAGCGAGTTGAAAAACTTATCTCAGGGCAATTACCAACCAATAAAACGCTATAGAATCATTGGAGCATGAATACCGAAGGATTTTTTCATAATGATAAGTATGCCGCTGACAAAAAAGAGTTTATAAGATTAATATTTTTTTTTTGATGTGCCTCATCACTTCATTCTGTCACAAGCCGCCACTGGCTCTGAAAGTTTCCCAATGTGACAATATTATAATGATTCTATATATATTTCACCATAAGAAATGTTTTCAGTGTTGTGGTTTTTCAGCAATACATTCATATTTAGTAGGTATTTCCTAGGAATTCATGGTTCCCGGCATGTACTCTTTACAGTTTTTCTACCTTTTTTCGGAAAATAGATGAAGTTTTAAACAGTATACTGACTTTGATCCCATTTTATCATATCGTCGGTCCCAAGGCAAAACCATGAATGTGCAAAATTGGCATTTTTACCTATCTACATTTTCAAGCTTTTCTTAACCAGTTCTTGACAATGCCAAAACCCCTAATCTTTCAGCATCATGCTTAGGTGGATGTAGGACATGTAGGTGCACTGCCCTGACGTAACTTCAGTTCGTACTCAACTGACATTCTGGAAGATGGGCTAATAAAAGAAAATGATAGTGGGTCATAAACTGTTAAAGCAGGTCCTACATCTGCCAAGAAATTAAATTATTCCGAAAAAATTATGAATTTTCACAGAACATTGAAACCTTAAAACTTTAATATCTCAAAATCACGATTTTTCACATTCATGGTTTTGGCATTGGACCGACGATATGATTACTAAAACATCAAAAAAGCCTATCTTGAAGGAATGTGTTACTCTCGCAATACAGTATAGGTCGGAAAAAGGAATACACTACCGAAACTTCTTAGTAAATATCGTAAAATGGTATACAGATGCTGGACGTATAAGCACGATAGATGCTGGAGTATAAGAGCCAAGAACCAAGTGTACACTACCGTTAGGCTCTTATCCGAGTGTTCTTCAGGCAAAAATACTTGAAATCTAAAGATGCATAGACAGAAACCTAGAAAGAAACTATCAAGGGTGTGACGTAATGATCGATTCTGATGAGTCAAGCTGTTATTAAAGCACTGAACTCCTATATCATCGACTCCTCAAATCTGATATGGAAATACCGAAGAAAACTCAATGAAATAAGAAAGAATAACAAAGTGTTTTTATTCTGGGTTCTTAGTCATTCCGGAATCGAAGAAAACGAAGAGGCTACCACACTAGTCAGAGAAGTAGCATAAACGCCACTTATAGGCTCAGAATCCTTCTGTGGTATAAGCAAATGCACCTGTAGAAAAAGTTTTTGGGAAAGGAAGAAACTAAGGAGATGAACTCTGAAGGAATCTTTCGAAAATGGTTCATACCGAAAAGTTTCTTCAGAAATTTAAAAATGCAAGGTCCAAACACTATGTGGATCTCAGTAAGAATAAGTTACGCCTCTTCATTGGCTTTCTAACAGGACATTGTCGCCTTAGAAAGTATATGAGGAGAATTGGCTTAACATAAACTGAAGAGGATAGATTCTGTGAGAAAGAGGAGATACTGGAGCTTATTATCCTCAAAACAGAGTCTGCTTTGGACATCTTCGACCAGGCTGATTCTATTTCAATATGTTATAATATTTCTCGAGCTTGGTTTTCTGATGAACCATGTAAAGATGTAGGTAGGTATATGAATCAATTACTCATACCCTCGAAATTTATCCTAATATCAAGAGAGTTGTTAGGATAACTAAAACATCTCGGTTCTGTTCATTTCCTCGAATAAAAACGAATAATATCGATTTGATTTTTTGTCTTCTAATAATAATCTATCAATTCTCATTATGTCAACCTAATCACACTAAGTTGCCAACGTCCATAAACACGAAATATTTTCGGTTCCGAGATCATGGTACTTGATGTTATCGACTTCCTGCCCATCACATCTCGGATATATGCCAGCTTGTTGTGTTGGCTGGCCTGTTGAAACTTTGCGTTCATTGTGACTGTGACCGCCGCATCCTGTGTCCTCCGATAACGCACTACCCTCCTGGGAAATGACTCGATGTGTCAAATAAACCGCGTAACTGCGATACTTTGCCTCTATTAGCCGATGGCAACGTCGATCGATCCAGACGATAATTTAAATGTCCCCAGATGAGGATGATCCTCTCTCCAACATAGACCATTGTCAGCTGCACTGTGGTGATTACCAATTTTCAGAGAATTACGCTGCATAACCAAGATAACTCGGTCATCATGTTCTCTAGCTTGAATTATACAAGTTTGGTAGATGGTCAGGTTCTTGATTATTCGGGTGCATGGAAAATGAAACAATTTCGCACAATTGCTCATTCAGCTATTCTTAACATTATAAAAGACCAAGGATTCAGGGTCTTTTCGGAGCAGAAGGAATCTAATCAGTATTACCTTTCATCAAATCGAATTATTTTGTACGACTGAGACTTTTAATGGTGACCCAGCCGTGGTTTTTTGGGCATAAAAATCAGAACCAAAACCATGGTCAATTGAATATCTCATTTTTAATCTTCAGAAGTGGTAAATTTATTTTTTACGACGTGGAAAGCTAGTTAGTAGCTACCAACTGGCACAGTACTCCGAGGATAGGTCGTCCATAAGCAAGGTTTTTTTTAGAGTTTTGTGTATTCGTAATATAAAAGTTAAAAAATTATCAATGATGTTTTTTCTCCTTCCTACCCAAGGAACTTCCGTTGAAAGGAATTATTGTTAGTTGAATAGTCTTGAGAAAGAATTGATCAATGCGTCTACCATCAATATCATCAAAAAGCTTAATATTATCAGTGGAGAAAAACTGTTTTTGTTTGCCCTCTTACTCATTGCTTTTTGATTAACATTTTCCAATAATTTTTTAATGATGATAGCTACACCTGCTAGATCTGAGCCTTCCTATGAGCTTGAAATAGACCAACTCATGAGGATGCGATCCAGCAATAGGGTATGAATAACCAGAATACCCAATTGGAGAAACACTCCACCTATTCAGGCCAAAAACTCCATGTTGATTTCACCTACCTATAGCTATCAACTGACACAATACTCCTAAAATAGGTCCTCCAGAAGCAAAGTTTTTTCAGAGTTTTGTGTATTGATTCGTTACATAAGAGTTGAAAGATTATCAATGGTGTTTTTTCTCCTTCCTGTCCAATTAACTTCCGTTGAAAGGAATTATTGTTAGTTGAATAGTCTTGAGAAAGAAATGATCAATACGTCTACCATCAATATCATCAAAAAGCTTGATATGATCAATGGAGAAAACCTGTTTTTGTTTAATTATTTTTTTAATGATGATAGCTCAAGGTTAACACCTGCTAGATCTGAGCCTTCCTATGAGCTTGGAATAGACCAATTCGTGAGGATGAGGATTCATGGGATTTGAATAACCAGAATATCTATTCCGGTTATTCTCTCTCCAACTGGAGAAACACTCCACTTATTAGGGCTAAAAACTTCATGTTGATTTCTTCTACCTATACCAGAAACTCCTGAAGCTGTCACGAGCTGAGTTTCGGGTGATGGTGATGGTCCGTACAACTATCATTTTTGGG
Source organism: Propylea japonica (assembly GCA_013421045.1). Classification (NCBI taxonomy): domain Eukaryota; kingdom Metazoa; phylum Arthropoda; class Insecta; order Coleoptera; family Coccinellidae; genus Propylea; species Propylea japonica. Next base: position 109,724,508 of record CM024239.1, read on the forward strand.
TTATGAGAAAGCTGAAACAGCTGAAGATATAATATCCAGAGCTGGCTCGTCTAAGAACAATTCATATTTTATCAACGCCATTAACAACTTCCTTGGGTTTCCATGAATAAGTAGGGTAGAGAACAAAAGATCTACATGGTCGCAGTACCCGGATGGCTAGCTTAGCTATTATTGTTATTATCAACCCCAGTTCTAATAATAATAATGATGACACTATACGATTTAGATATAGATGCGATTTGAAACTGTATTCATTTTTACCTATTTCCAATGCACTAACATAATCCTTAACTTTTTCAGCTTCGACAGAGACCAACCATTCTCCTTCAAACTGGGAGTGGGACAAGTAATCAAGGGTTGGGACCAAGGTCTTCTGGACATGTGCGTCGGAGAGAAGAGGAAACTAACAATTCCCCCAAGTCTTGGCTACGGTGACAGAGGAGCCGGTAATGTCATACCAGCTGGAGCTACCCTCATGTTCGAGGTTGAACTCATCAATATCGGAGATGCACCACCACCAACCAACGTGTTCAAAGAAATTGACGGCAACAATGATAACCAACTCAGTCGCGAAGAGGTAATGTTTACTTGTTTCTGGAGGAGGTGGATTGGAAATGGACGGTGGATTGAAGCTTTCGGTGTTATCTAACTCTATTCTCTTATCTATACTTCTATGCATGATCAGAATCGTGAGCGCTTCTAACAGATATTGTACATGATCGTTTTTTCAACATCTGCTGAAAAAACGCACAGATAGTATTTCGTTCTGCCTATTCACTATGATATTAACCCAAACACACTGACGATAATTAATTTTTTAATCATTAATTTACAATCTGGTTTATTAACCAAAACTGGGTATTCTATGTAATATTGACAACATTGCATATCAATCTGAAAAGAAAAATAAACAACATGACCTAAAATTTCAATATACACAGTGAAATACGCCAAATTTTCATGGTAAACCGAGAGATCAAAATTACGAGAACGGGCTATATACAGGGTATCCGGTAAACCTTGTACAAAATTGAAACTGTTGATAGACCAGGTCATGACTGTTCAGAATATCAGAATTTCACCTCAGTAAAAATATCACCATTTTCGAGATAATGGGCATTTTCGAAATATCTAGAAAATCACTACCTCACCTCCGTTTTTTGAGTGCTATGTCTATAGCACAAAACAGTTTTTCAGAACTTGATACATTTTTCAAGAAATCAAAAAACGAAGGTGAGGTAGCGATTTTCTAGATATTTAGAAAATGCCCATTATCTCGAAAATGGTGATATTTTTACTGAGGTGAAATTATGATATTCTGAACAGTCATGACCTGGTCTATCACCAGTTTAAATATTGTACAAGGTTTACCGGACACCCTGTATACTACTGATGAGCCCTGATAGGGTAATAAACTATTAGTCCGAGAGCTGGCACGAATTTTAGGGTAGGTATTTGAGGCAAGTTGAAAACTTGTCAGATACCTCTCCTATTATATCCCAACTCGGGATTGCAGACCTGGCTGGTGAGTAGCGGGGCTAAATCAACCCCTACATTTTTAATGGCCTGGCAGGTAGAAAGCCCTACCGAAATGATCTGTCTTTTTGGGAATCTTATTTTTTAGTTATAAGTAACACTCCATTAAAATTTCAAGCTGCCAAATAATTTAATCGGGATTTTAACATTGCCAGACGCGTGCAAAAATATTTTGCAAGAAATTATAAAAAATATTTTTGAGGCAGCTTGAAATTTTAATGGAGTGTTACCTATAACTAAAAAATAAGATTCCCAAAAAGACAGATAATTTCGGTAGGGCTTTCTACCTGCCAGGCCATTAAAAATGTAGGGGTTGATTTAGCCCCGCTACTCACCAGCCAGATTTGCAATCCCGAGTTGGGATATAATAGGAGAGGTATCTGACAAGTTTTCAGCTTGCCTCAAATACCTACCCTAAAATTCGTGCCAGCTCTCCTACTATATCATGGATGATATTGACACCTTGCATGTTCTTTGAACGTTGACGCGATAAGCTCCGAAGTATGACTTTAATATTGGTTGATTTTAATCGATGAATATTAATTACACTCTGCTCTCATTATGCAGCAGTTTTTTTATAGAAATTTCAATATCTCAAAACTGAAATTTGTTCAGAAAGTCGATTACTCAATGCTTTTGACTATTCATTTTTAGTTTTTCACACGGAAACAATGAACATGAACATACATCTTCAGCATTATGATGAGCTAGACTATTTTATGCGGCATATTCTGTATATTGATATGTAAGGGAAGTTTTGGGATTTTGGCATGAAATAAAATTTTCCGAAAAATAATTGAAATTTTGTCCCGAAATTACAGACAATAGCTGGAATCAAAATACCCCCTTTCAAGGTATAGTCAATATACCTCAAACACGATTCAATGACATATTCAGCATCTAGGGTACCTACTAGAATGGCGTATCTCAAACAAACTCCAACTCTCGAATGTTTTTATAGGTACATAATATGTCGTCTGGTGAATGCGGATGAATCAAAAAGAAAAAACAAGTGATATAAAATCCATGTTCTCCTTGTAATCAACAGTGCATCATGAAAGTATTCATAATAATCATTACTCAAGTGGTCATCAAAAAAATCCTTACCTGATGCTGAAAACTATAACTTTTAAAATGATAAACAACTGCAACTTGAAGACAATTCTTCCTTTGTTTCAATACTTTTTCAATTTACTTCTATAGTTTCTGTAAAAATGCATTCTCTTCAATATTCAGAGCATACTTAATAACTATTGCAGATTTTTCTTAAGCAATGCGAAATTCCACTTCTGGTAATACACTTATACGGAAACCAACTTATTTCACTAATACTGTCTGCTTGTTGCTGAGGCTTTATCACATTCACGTCTGTCCAATGTGTTTGCACCTTTTTCAGTTTTTTGTCACCATTTTTTCCTATGTTTGTATGCACACCCAGTATTTTTGGAATTCTAGGTAAGTGAATACTTGAAAAAACAGATGGTTGACCAAGATCAAAGTGAAGATATGAAGAAAATGATGGCCGATCATGACAAACTTGTAGAAGAGATTTTCCAACACGAAGACAAGGACAAGAACGGGTTCATTTCTCATAGCGAATTTTCAGGGCCAAAACATGATGAATTGTAAGTGCTGTTAAAGTACTTCTTAAAGAACAAAAAATTAATTTAGTATTTTAGTCTAACTTAATTCAATTTTGCTCCATATTTAGGAGCCTTAATTGTATCATTCTTCTGAATATTGTACATATTTTGTAGGTTTCTTTTATTTGCACTTACATTATAGATCAATTCTTATTATGTAAATTGAATATTGCTCACGATGAATATTTTTCTATCTAAAACTTTTTAACTATTTATATTGTTACAATATATTTGTATATTCTATTTTGAAATAAATATTTTTCTTCTAACAGCCTATGAATTCTATATGCTTCACTTATTTTCTACACAAGATAATTTTTTTGTATCAATTCACATTGAATATTGTAAGGAGCAAACACAATATGACTTTAAAATATTAACCACACCTTTGCAACCACTGCTACAAACTTAATGGAACATTTGGGTTTTGGTGAAGGTAAGAAATTTGTTTTCTCTCAATCTAGTCATAATTTATACCTACTTATTTTTATTTGCTTTATCATTTTATCAATATATGCATGTGCTTGAGCTACAGGTTGCCATGAAACGATTATGGAATGCGGCTCTGAGGCAGTACTATCTACTTTTCCTATGCATGACTACAATTTTTAACTTTCATCAGAATATTCGCTGATGTGTTGATAAATTTTTAATAAAACAATCATATTATCAAATTGAAGTGATAGGTGAATTTCTAAGAATGTATCTGTATGATAATTATTGGATTTGATAAAACATGTAATCTGGCAACCGACAGTCCTACCATAAAATGTGACATTTTGAAGTTATCGAAACCCAAATAGAGGCCTCACTTTATTACAGTATCCTATAATGAAAAATCCCTCAAAGTTGGTCTGACATTTGAGTTATCGAAACGACTCATTTCTTGTCAACTTAATTTATAGTCCGGTCTATTTAGACCAAAAAATGATAGTGAAGTTACATAAAGTTCCAACAAGCTGAATTTCTGTGAAGTTGTTCAAAACATAATTATAAACAATGTCTAAAAGTTCCTCATCATTCCCCTGTGAGGAAAAAATTTTATTCGAGGTCAAATGTCAAAAAAATTTTTTTTTCGCGATTTTCAGCAAAACGATAAGTTTTATCATAAAAGTACCTCAAACAAAATTTTAGATCATAAAATTATCTATAAAAAATCTATCAATACTTATTTTCTTACGAGCCACCGTTTCTGAGATATAACGGTTCAAAAAGTTATAACTACTCGCTAAGTACAGGGTGGGCATATTTTGATGTTTTAGCACTACAACTTTTAAACCAGAGAGTATAGACAAAATCTGATACCCACTTCTCGATCTCTTTTCTGAGAACTAACAAGAGTAGTATTCATTTTTGGCTACCTTCTTTTGTTTTCGAGTTATAAGCGAAAATTGGAAAAGTGTCGATATCGAAAAAAATTCATATCTCCGCTAATACTGATGATAGAGCCCTGAAATTAAAACATTATACAGGCACTTTTTCACGTAGAATCCAGTGGCGTGCTCGTCTTTTTTGCACCATTTCTAATTACGAAGCTATGACCCAAAGTTATGTTTTTTTAAATGGTTACTAGATTTTTGTGCCATTTTCTGAAAGCTTAATTTTTTCTGATTTCAAAAATATATAACATTGTATGGTTTGTATCAATATGAGTATAGAAAATGTTCAAAAACCTTTTTTTATCTGAGTCTCAATATTTTCTATGGTTTCAACTGTTGATGAGCACAGAAAAATTTAACATCGTATAATTACCATATTCAATGTGTAGATGGCCTTGCTGCCAAGCACACGAAAAGAAGAAGAAGAATATAATAACCACAATCTCTTTCCAGTAGTCTTTTCATTTCTATATACTCTTTACTCAATTTCTCCAAGATCGAAGAATAATGGACTGCTTTGAAACTTGATCCTCATTCTAAGTTATTACCTACTGACCTATTATTGTAATCACTATTACATATTGAAAAATATTTTTCCTTTGATACTTTTCTAATTGAATTGATAACTTTAATCATATCTATATGCGTTATTTCATATGCGATTTGAAATAGACTGGCACTTGTGCGTATTTATTCTGGAGAGCAATAAAAATATTCTCCTGCATCCATCTCATTATAACTAAGTTACTAAGTATATTGAAATGGAGGATCATGTGGATCTTTCCGTTATTTCGTAATCCATTTTAAGATATAAGAGTTTATGAAATATATTTATGTTCGAATATTGTAGAAATTAGTTGGAAGCATAGAAATAATGAGATTGACGGAAGGAGACTTGCTCTATTTTTCTGTGCTCATCAACAGTTGAAACCATAGAAAATATTGAGACTCAGATGAAAATTGGTTTTTGACGATGTTCTATATTGATATTGATACAATATACATATATATTTTTGAAATCAGAAAAAAATAAGCTTTCAGAAAATTCAGTATTCCCATTTAAAAAACATAACTTTGGCTCATAGCTTCGTAATTAGAAATGGTACAAAAAAGACGAGCACGCCACTGGATTCTACGTAAAAAAGTGCCTGTATAATGTTTTAATTTCAGAGCTCTATCATGAGTATTAGCGGAGATATGAATTTTTTCGATATCGCCACTTTTCCAATTTTCGCTTATAACTCGAAAACAAAAGAAGGTAGCCAAAAATGAATAACAGTTTTGTTAGTTTCTCAGAAAAAGAGATCGAGAAGTGGGTATCAGATTTTGTCTATCTCCTCTGGTTTAAAGTTGTAGTGCTAAAACATCGAAATACCTGTACATTACCTCATAGGTGGCGTGAAAACGTGTGCATATTATGACGATAACGACTTTTATAACTTTTTGAATCGTTATATCACTCTATTCTGAGTGGAAAGGATTGAACTCTTCGCGATTTGGTTTCCAAAAAATGAAGAAAATTAACCGTCCTCGCCACGGCAATGCGACCTTTTGCACTTCAGATAAAAAAAGGAATATGTAAAGGGTTTTCCATTAAGAGAGGTGTTATTTTGAATAGCCCGCTATTTCCGTAGATGTCACATTTGAAGCTGTCATATTGTCACATTTGACAAGTCGAACAAACTACGCCATTAATAAAAATGTAACGATACACGCTTCAAGAACGCATTGAAATTATTAAAATTCACTCTAAAAATGGTGAGAATTTGGCAGAGACGGTTCGTAAAACTCGAACATTTTTGGGTCGTCGTGAATAAGCACTTTGTCGGACCGCAATAAAGAAATTGGTGGAAAAATTACAGGAAATGGGACAAGTTTGTGCTGTGGAGAATAAAACCCGTACACGTCACTCAAGAACGGCCGAGAATATTGCTGCTGTAGCCGCAAGTGTTGAAGAAAACCCAGGATTGTCCAATCAGCGTCGTTCTTTGGAATTAGGCATTCCAAAAACGTCATTACACCGTATTTTTCATAAAGATTTGGATCTTAAGGCTTATAAAGTTCAGTTAACACAAGAACTCAAGCCGGCCTATCATCAACAACGTCGTGTCATTGATCTTTTGCGGGAAAAGTTTCCGGATCGTGTTATCTCTCGAAGAGGTGATCACAATTGGCCACCGAGCGACTTCTTCCTCGGGGGCCACGTGAAAGAGAAGGTCTACGCCAATAGCCCAGCATCGTTTCAAGACCTAGAAGATGGAATTAGTGAGGCTATCGAGGACATAGGGCAGCCGCTTTGCGATTTGGTTGAAAATATGGCCGTGTATAAGCGTAGTCGTGGTGGTTATTTGCCTGATGTTATTTTCCACTATTAACGGCATAGTTTCTTCTTTAAAATGAAATAAACATCGGATCATTTATATTGAAAAATGGCATTTTTCTTTGGATATCAAAATAACACCTCTTATAGGAAAACCCTTTATATCTTTATCGAATATGTTGACCTGAACTACTGAGGTCCTACATATTCAGCTCACTTAATAAAAGATGCAGAAAAAGGACTACATATCTGATATGCATCATGGCTGAATTTTCAGAAATGAAGTTGAACCATTCATTCATTTGAATGACTTTTTGTACTTCCTTTACATACTAATAATTTTTGATTGCTGACGAACCTAAATTTTAGAAATATCACAAAAAGTTGATAGTACAGCGAGAAATTCATAACTTTATAATTGTTTGCATTTTTTAGGTCAGCGAACATTTGAAGAAACAGCTGATAGCAGTTGAAGGAGAGACGGATGAAGTCAAAGAAATGTTGAAAGAACACGACAAACTTGTTGAAGAAATTTTCCACCATGAGGACAAAGACAAAAACGGATTTATTTCATTTTCAGAATTCTCAGGACCCAAACACGACGAACTTTGAGATCGTTTCTTTCAATGTTGATTTTAAACGGAAACCGTCAATTAAATTTTAGCTTTGTTGATTTTTTTAGAATAAGTTTTAATGTCAGGGATTTAAGAATAGATTTCAATTTATTCCTTTATCATTTTTATACAAGTTGTAGAACGATTATCTTTACATCAACTGATATTGCTCTATAAATGTAATTCGTTTAATTTCAAAACCAAAATCATTTTCGGATTGAAAAGCCTCATTTTGTCATTTTCACATTTTAATGGCGGGTGCGCTGTTTTATGTGAGAGACGAAATTAAATGGTGAATTCACCAACTAAAATAAAAAAACACATTTATAAAAACTACGACTGAATATTTGGTAGTACTTAGTTGAACAGAAATTAAATTATTGATATTAAAAAGATGTTTTTGTCTGAACGCTACTGCTGTTTTCATTGTTACAATATTTATAAGGTATATTTATAATATAGGCATTAAATAAATTTTTGTACGGTTGAACAGAAATTTTATTAAATCCTTCATATATCCTCTGTTTTGAAAATACACTTGAAACTACACTGAAGATATTACACATTTGAATTAAAATCTCACATTTCACTGACCTTTTTTGAGTTTTTAAGAATTTGTTGTTGTCAAAACATTCCTTTAGGTGGTGGAGGCCCTAAAACATTTCCCCAGGAATGAGGAATTTTAATACTTTTATGAGGAACCTTCTTCAACGTGGGAATAACTTTCGACAAAATATCAATCATTGATAATGAATCATTTATGTTATTTCCTTCAGAGACATATTTTATTATAGCAATACAATGAGCGATGTCTCGTAAAACTTCATATGCCTGCATGCTATATCCTCCTCCTGGAACAATATATTTACCATTAACTGGGTATAGACGGTTGGCTCCCATGTCAATTAGAGTTAGATCAGTTCCCTCGGTTCCTTCTATATCAATAAAAAACAGTTTTCCATTTTCAACGTTATGTAATTCGTGATCAAAACCGCTTGCTAAGATTATCACTTGAGTGAATTTATGTTTAATAAGTTCCGTTTTCAAGTCTTCTAGGAATACAGATAACATTTTGTAATGAAAAGAAGTTCTGTTCTGAATGGTGGCTATTTTCAAGTCTTCATTAATATAGAATTCACAGGCTGTGCTAATGTCGTCAGATTTCTCGTTGTAAGGATCTGCTCCAACTAATGGTATTATAGCTTTATGCCAAATCATCCCAACTTTTTCGAAATTATAATTCGAAATCAAGAGATCCACTGTGAATTGTGGAACATTTCCAACCGAAACACTAGGTATAACCAAATAGTAACCAGTCAAATCTATTTTTCGACCTCGTCTAAAATAAAATAAAACCATTCTAGATAAATATTTGTAAACTTCGAAATTAAGGTGACAAACAACAATTAATAACAATAACTGTGTATGAAAACTGAAAAGTGAAAAGGAGGTTAACCATCGAGCAGAAACCTTTTTGCTGTCTTTTTCTTTCTTCTTCTTTCAGAATATGATATAGTTAAGGCTCTGTGGTTGGAGCAAGTACATAGAAATGAATAACACTTCACCACAGATAACTCGTCTTGCTCTTTACTTCTTATTTTGAAGGGCCTAACAGTAATTAAATTAACAGAATTGTGGTTCAATTTAAATATTATGTTTATTTATTTGATGCTATATGCATAATTGAAATTATGAATTTACATTCATTATTTATCTGAAAATAATTATTGCTCATCTTACACTGTTAACTTTGTTAACCTTGAAGTGAAAAGTGACAGATTTCATAGTTGGTTAAATTTCACTCTTTGTTTATCCTTGTAACAGAATACTCAAAAAGGAAAAGAAACTTCCATATATGGAAGTATAAGTGAAAAATTGGAACACCTACCATCTGTTCAGTGGATTGCGAAAAGAAGCGAATTCTTGAAACTACAACGTAAGTAAAAGTACCAGTTCTCGATGATTCAGCATAGGCACCATTGTGCTTGATAATACCTGTATTTTATCAAATTCTGGTATATAATAAACAAACCAGTGACTCATCAAAGCGATCGTCGACACACCTTTGTATTCTGCCCCGAACTGAATAGTTCCATTTTATTACTCGTATTTATTCTCATTATTCGAAGGTAAGCATCTTATAAGAAATAGGTAAAGAAGATAATTCATGCAAAAGTGATTGTGAATCCAAAGTAGTACGACAATGAATTGTATTTGGAGATTATAGTTGATACCAGATCTTTACATTTATCCCCAGAAGCGAGAATAAAATATTGCAAAAGTTTTGAAATAATTCCATTTCAGATGTCTGCAAGAAAATCTGTGAGCCGCCGTGGCACTACCAAGAAGAGGGCCCAAAGAGCCACTTCAAATGTCTTTGCTATGTTTGATCAAGCCCAAATAGCTGAGTTCAAGGAAGCTTTCAACATGATTGATCAGAACCATGATGGTTTTATTGACAAGGAAGATCTTCATGATATGCTTGCTTCCCTGGGTAAAAACCCAACCGATGATTATTTAGACGGTAAGTTTTCTAATGTTGAATTAATTGACCACCATCTAAATTTGCTAATAATATACTCTGACACTAAAGCCATTGATTCCTATTCAAACTAATAACTACAAAAATAAAATCAATATTTCTGCACTAAACATCATTCTTGGAGAGGATTATCGTATATTTTGTTGGACTGAATAAAGAAGAAATCCTTCAATATTCAAATAGTTTTAAAGTTTATTTTTGTAAGAACCGCAAGACACTCAAGACAGGGTTTTTTCTACTGGTATCATTCGAAAAAATGGTATGGTACCCTGTTTAGCACTAACCTCAGTTGGGAATTTTTGTTTTATGTATTGTATTATGTTAGCTCTTGATTTCAAAAGAATTTATATATTCCAACATTTCATGCAGAATAATATTGACAGATAAAAATCTCATTTGTTCTATGAAGAAGATAGCAGATCGAAATTTACTGGTTCAGTCAAATAACTCAATGAAATAACTTCTATCCCAACTTTCGTTCTAAAATCTAATTGAATTTCCAAAACTTGCAAAATTGTCAAATTCATGCTCTATCATTTTTTTGGACCTACTAGAGGTTCAGTCTCTCCATCTGGTCTTAGTGAACACATATGCATTTCGATTTGCGCCACCCAAATCTCAATTTTAAATTGTTTTATCTCGTTATACAGGTATGATGAATGAAGCTCCAGGTCCCATTAATTTTACTATGTTCCTCACTCTCTTCGGAGAACGTCTGCAAGGTACTGATCCAGAAGACGTCATCAAAAATGCATTTGGTTGCTTCGACGAGGACAACACAGGTGTTGTCAACGAAGAAAGGTTGAGAGAACTTCTTACCACAATGGGTGACCGCTTCACTGATGACGAAGTCGACGAAATGTATAGAGAGGCACCCATAAAGGGCAGTCTCTTTGATTATGTTGAGTTTACTCGTATTTTGAAACATGGAGCCAAGGAAAAGGATGAACAATAAATTTATTTCCAAGTATTGATATGAAAAGCATTTGTTTATGAAGTAATCGATTTCTTTGAATTTCTTAGAAATGTATATAGGGATAATATTATATAAATTATTATTGGATTTTATACCACTGAAACTGTTCTTATTTTTTCTGGATTAAGAAATAAATACATATAGGCTTTTTATTAATATGTATCTTATTTCTCAAAAGTGTTTGGTTTTGTGAATAATAGTGTCTAATGGATTAGATCATCTGACTAGAATTTCATGAAGGTATTATTCCTGATTTTTGTGCAAATTGAAGGCAGTTTTGAATTCTTTATTATTCCTATTGATAAAAATCAGATTCCCATTTGTCCGTTGCCTCTTGGACTTTATTTAAAAATGGATCTATTATTAAGAAATAGAACCTCTACTGATTATTAAAAAAGTTGTAAAAGAATTAGATGAATTTCAATATGAACAGAATGAATTTCTATAGCATTTTAGGTATGAGTGAAGACATTTTCTATGTAGATAGTAAAGGTCTCTAATAACTCTGAAGAGTATGTTGCTAAGGAATTTATTAGTTTTTAAACCTTATATAAAATTAATATTAGGGGTAGGAACACTAATCAGACATCTAAAATTATGCTTTTGAAATCAATAAACCCAAATCCCATTTTTTTACTTTCTTCTTCAATGAAAATAATAATTCAGTTTTGACATTGTGAGAAGGAGTAGGTATTTTTTATGATTGGTTAATACTAAAGTTAAACTGTTCAATTCCTAATCTATAAAAGATAATTACCGATAAGAATATAAAACACTCTATGATGAAAAACATATTCAAAATGAAAGTAGAAAAAAATATACACAATAACTGAGCATATCTGTAAATCTTTAACAGTGAAAACTTGCAATATATGAATAAAATTTTTGCAATTAGGTAGTGTTTATGTTTTCATAGACTCTATCCTCCAAGTTTCAAATAGCCAGTTAATTTCTATAAGTAAAGCAATCTATTGTTCTGCCCAAATGTCTATAACTAATAGCTGGGGAGCCAGTGATACTTTTTGGTGACCACATTCAACCCTGGCCATAATTTTTATATGGCTTAATTTGTATTTGTCTTATAGCATAGTGAGCGTCAGCAGGCGCACCAGTGTTGGGTTTGCCAACGGAGCAACGAATATACGTAAAAAAATATTGATTTTCTTTTTAACCCTGCTGAAATTTACAGAGATGGTAGTTTTTTATAGTTATTTGAATAAAAAAAATCGTCCGCTGGCTGTACGTTGGTGAAAAATTCGTCCGCTGGAAATGGAAACTCTATTTCGCTGAAAATTTGATATGATGTTCTACTAATCCTTCTGATCAAATGTCTCCACAGTCACGAAGCTGAAAAATGCATACTTCTAGGAGTTTTCAGCAATTTTGTATCCATTATGGCTTACGTATTACCGTTCACACAGAAATGTTTGAAAATATTTCGAATTGACGAAATCTGCTTTCAATGAGGGCTACCGCATATGAATTTTCCGCTAGAGGCGCTAGTGTTGCGTGAGGTCCACGATAATTTGAATTGTCAAATATTCAAACGAAATATTTTCAAACATTTCTGTGTGAACGGTAATACGTAAGTCATAATGGATACAAAAAATCGGTAAAAACTCCTAGAAGTATGCATTTTTCAGCTTCGTGACTGTGGAGACATTTGATCAGACGGTTTAGTTGAACATCATATCATATTTTCAGCCAAATCCACCGGTAGCCAATTCCCATAAAAATGTGCGGGGTCCTTTACAGAGATGGTAGTTTACTTAGACGCATACCGCGGCTCCTCTTTCCTTTGTCTAAGGTATAGTTCATTTCAAAATGATTGTCATCAGAGCAAGCCATGAAAGTCCAGTCGGGGCTTTATTTCTAGTTACTAAAAAGTAACCAAAAATTTCTGTGGGTTCATCAGTCAGAGAAGGGAAATGAATAAACATAACCTAGAAATATATTTAATACAATATTTTTATTTTCCAAAGCAAATTCCTGAGCTTGAGAATGTTCCTGATTCTTAATACCATTAGGATTGTGTAAATCTCTAAACCTACCAGCAGTATATAATTTCTGACACTGTATTGACAAATTTTCGTATTTACCATCATTTGCAGCTAAAGAGCGAAGAAAGAATAGGTATAGCCCCTAAGCTTGTGAATATTATGAAAAATAAACACAGTCATTTATATTTCAGTCCAGTTTAATCAATGGGATTCAGGTTTTATTACTATGTCGCTGCCTCAGTGCCTCAATAAACAAAACTATAAACTATCAAAGTACTTTAATGAGATGTCATTCATATAGGTAATTCACCGATGAAGATTGAGACTCTATTGAAGATAATTAAGATATATTTTCTTTTCTCTGACAAATTTATTTGTAATTATAACTTAAAATGAGTGTGTTCAACTCAAATTCAACTGAGATAGCCAAACTGGTGAAACGAAACAAAAGAACTTGTTGATACTTTGAAAGGTGTGGACCAATTTGTCATACATAATAAGACAAAACACACAATTAAAGAATTTATTCAGTATGTACATTAATTGTACCACATTGTATAACTTTAATAAACTTATCACCGATTCTGTCTGTTTTAGTAAGAGGAATATTTCATTGAATAGCCAAAATATGAACCGAGTGTGTGTGGCAAAGGTGTTAAAATTAAAGTGAAACATGTGGACCACAAGATGTTATCATTTTTGTATGAAAATCATACTTGTTTTAAAATATACTATTGCACAGATTAAATAATGATTTCATTCATTCATATGCCTTGGTTAGGTTTGATATGAATAATTGAGTATTTGTTGATTTACATATCCATTATATTAATTGAGTACTATTTCTTCAGATCCCCAAAAGATGACACACAGTTTTCCCTAAGTATAGAATAGAGAAATGGTGAATATTTTGGCTTTTATTGGAAACGATTGTCAATTTAGCTTTTGTAGGTCTTGTCGGTGTCATTTTAGATAAAAGTTGATTAAGTTCCTTTGAGTGTTTGGAATTCAGAGGAAGCAAAAGTTAAAATTTTGTTTCAATCCTTATCGTATGGGTAAGGAACACACTTAACATTGCTTAAAACTGACAATTTACAGTGAAAAACTAAAATAAGCTTTGGTACAAAATTGAGAAAATTCATTCAGAACATTATTCAAAAATTTGATTGTTAATTGGAGACAGAAATATTATATGCAATCATAGATTCATTGAAAATAATTATTAAAAGTACAGTGGAATACTTATAGACTTATACATTTTACTATTTATTTACATATTAGAATTATCTTCTGAATGCAGTGCTCCGAAGCGAACATAACATGTAAAATAACTGTTTGAGTAAACATCAAAATTGTATTAACAATTCAACTTTCTAAAATCCAACAAAGGATTTAAGTATTTTTAAGTTTATCATTTATAGGAAACTTATGTTCTTGTAGCCCTTGCCGAATTACTTTTTTATGAGAAGCAGTCGTAGGTATATAATCAACTCTGATTGAATGATATGGTGCATTCCCCATGATAATGACACACTTTGTATCGAATAACTGCAGAGAAGGTATTAATTGTTCAGTAATCCATTAATGAAATAGTTCCCCATTCATTGTTTTATGCTAATCCGTATCATTGATACCACTGTCAAGAATTAGATCACATCCATGTAAAAATCCATCAAATACACTCATTGTTTTTGATTTTAGAAAAAATAAAGTCGTTTAATGTCTCTTTGAAGGTATAATCATGTGGAATAGGTTTCCTTCCAGTGCTAACTCTGGCTCTAGCAACTTGCCTTCTTCTTTTTTCTCCGAAATTCCTCGGACAGTTCTAGGAGAAATCTGAAATTTTAAAACTTACTTAATCAGAAAACACATTGTACATGATCGTTTACCTGAAAAACGAGCAATGCCATTAATACTAGCAGAAATATCTGCTAACACCGATACACTGCCTGGCGTTCCCTTGCAGTAAGATGAGAGGAATCTCTTTCAATTCAGTAATCAAATCAAAGTAGATTTAAGAGATATTTAAATCCACTTGTCGATTAAATCAACTATATAAACTGATATTAACAAATAAATTCGAAATATTTTCAATAGGTTAACTCTTAGATTTAGATTATTTACAAATTTGGAAAAGTCAAAGTCAGTGTGATATTTTCAACACCAACCTAAAATCGGCAAATCGAAATTCACCGAACGGACCGATACCAACATATTTTCGACTTCTCACAGCCGCCCGAGATGCCAATCATTTTGAAATGAACTATAGTTTATATAATTATTCGAATAAAAAAATCGTCCGCTGGCTGTACGTTGGGGAAAACCCGTCCGCTGGATATGAAAACTTGTAAAAAATTTTGAGTTTTAGCCATTTTAACCCTGCTGAAATCACAGAGATGGTAGTTTATGTAATTGTTCGAATAAAAAAATCGTCCGCTGGCTGTACGTTGGTGGAAAACCCGTCCGCTGGATATGAAAACTTGTAAAAAAATTTTGAGTTTTAGCCATTTTAACCCTGCTGAAATTCACAGAGATGGTAGTTTATGTAATTGTTCGAATAAAAAAAATCGTCTGCTGGCTGTACGTTGGTGGAAAACCCGTCCGCTGGACATATTTTTTTTTTTACAAGTTTCCATGTCCAGCGAACGGGTTTTAAACCAACGTACAGACAGCGGACGATTTTTGTTAGTCGAATAATTATACAAACTACCATCTCTGTATATTTCAGCAGGGTTAAAATGACTGAAACTCAATATTTTTTTACATGTTTTCGTTGCTCCCGTTGGCGAACCCACCACTATTGAGCCAGCTGACGGTCACTTTGGCTAAGAAAACAACCAAATCAATCTATATGTTATACAAATCAAGCTATATACAAATTATGGCCAGGGTTGAAATGACTGACTAAAAACTTTCACTGGCTCCCGGGCTATAAGAAAATTTCAATCGAAAATAGGTTCGAAAGACTTGGTAAGTCCCACTTCACTGAAGGAAATAATGAGATGATTTTCGGGTTGGTATTGACTAAGTCAGTTGATGTAAAAATCAAACCCATCAATTTAATTTCCATGCAAAATTTCGTATAGACTAGTTGAATTAGATTTTATCAAGTTATGGATGATTATTTTGTAGATCTTAGAATAACGATTTTTTTGAAATGATTTTCCTTGGTTATCCAACATGATCATTTTTACAAATTTTACCATTATACACGTAATTTGGGTATTGATAGCGATACAATGGAGATACAATACAAAATTTTTATTGAAAGGTAAAAAACGGTTAGATTCAATACTTCACATTTACAGAGTATCACTTCCCAACTAACTATTATAACAATCACAACCTCGATATAAAATTAGAATAATTAACAATAAATTAAGTACAAAAATGGAGTATTGGAATGTACTGGTTTTCATTTTCACTTTTTCCATTGGTTATCGAAGCCAGCTGCAGAATCAGAGTCCGAATCTTGGCTACCAAGCTGGACATGCATACCCCTTGATTGTTTTGGTGTAGTTGGAGTGCTATTTGAAATATTACCTGAGGAGTATTTCGATTTTTTCCTTCCTATGTAACCCTTGGGGGCTTGCATTGTCTCCTGAAACACTCGAGTGAATTAGAATCATGAGTTTATTATTATTTAATGGAACAATTTTACCTTGTATCCTCACACAAGCAGACTGTGTACAATATTTAATTTTACTAAACTTGATTTCGATATTACAACTTTTAATTATAGAATCAATATCAGAAAATAATAGAACTCAGTAGAAATTCTCATTGATCTTGACCGCACAAATCCATGATACATTGATAGAAAATGAGAACATAAGTATATTTCGGGAAAATATTTCCCACTTTACAACGTTTTTTTATTATTATTAGAGCTGGGTTCGTTAGGCTAGGCCTTCTGGGAACTGCTACTATACAGGGTTTCTGCTTTTAAAGTGGACAAACTTCGAGAGGTGATTATACAAGTGATTTGCAACCCAAAATGTCGTCTATATAACACATGGTCAAAATGTTGACGGTTATTCTTCATTTTAACATCTTTTGATTTCATAAAAAATTGCAAGCTTTTTCTCCAAAAAGATCATTATTCAGTTTTCCTTGTAGTCTCATCAAATTTGACCACATATTCAGCAAGGGCAATAAATTTGCTACAAGATGAGAGAGTGTCTGTGCAGAAAACACTCTTATTGCAGGCTAGGTTAGGAGAAGAATATCACGATTCTGAATTTAACAAAATCAGTCCTATTTTCCAATGGTTTTTTGAAAATTATGCACGCGCCTTCTGTTCAATAAAAAATACCTCATTCAGTGTACTTTCTAGTGACATATCAACTTTTGTGCTAGCTGCTCATTCTCCGCTATAATATCATGGCTAACCTGATAACAACGAAAAAGCCTAAAATTTCGAACTTAAATTTGCTCTATTTGAAGCTCTTTGTGATTGAATCTTAGTGTAATTTCATGGAAATCATCAATTCATCTGTTATCTGAGACTACACTTACATTTTGTAGTTGGTACCAGAATAATTCAGGAGAGTGGGGGCCATAGAATATTAAGGACTGATGTGTCCACTTTAACGAATACAGGTGTGATTAATTTATGAAACAACCACGTATGGCAGAGAAAAAACTCTCATGCGACTATTGTTTTTTCTCAATTCCAACATGAATTAACTCAACATGAGGTTGGCAGTCATGAGAGGAAATTTTAAGACTTTTTCGTTGTTATCAGGTTAGCCATGATATTAGTGCGCAGAATTTGCAGATAGAACAAAAGTTGATATGTCATTCGAAAGTACACTGAATGAGGTATTTTATACTGAAGAGAAAGCGTGAGCATAATTATTAATATTTAATCGAAAAAACCATTGGATAAAAAGGACTGATTTTGTTAACTTCAGAATCGTGATATTCTTCTCCTTACCACGAATGCAATAAGAGTGTTTTCTGCACATGGACTTCCTCATCTTGTAGCAAATTTATTGCCCTGCTCGAATATGTGGTCAAATTTGATGAGACTACAAGAAAAACTGCATAATGATCTTTTTGGAAAAAAATCTGAAATATTTCGTGAAATAAAGAAATGTTTAATTGAAGAAAAATCGTCAACATTTTGACCATAACATTTTTGGTTGCAAATCCTTGTATAATCACCTCTCGAAGTTTGACCACTTTAAAAGTAGACACCCTGTATGAATCTTCTGTTCCCTACCCTACTCATTCATGGAAACCCAAGGAGGTCAATGAAGTTAATGAAACCGACAACCTCTTCAGGAGCCTTGGTTTTCACCTCTTGGGTACCAGGACTGTTTTCCTCTTATTGATTGTACTTGGACCAGCCAGTTCTGGACACTCGCATACCATGTGTTCAACTATTTCTCATTCTGATTTACGGTACCCGCAATCTCATCTGCGGACTTTCCCAAACAGTAAAAATGATATTTGTACTGACAGTGCCCCGTCAGCAGTCCCACTATACTTGAAGCAGCTTCAGGAGCTTTCTTTTATAGCTAGGTGAAACTATCAAGAGTTTATTTGCCTGACTAAGTCCAGGAGGGTTCTACAGAGGGTTATTCGGTTTTTCAACTCCCATTGCTGGACCACTGCCTTATATTGGTCTTTTCCAAGCCCACACAAAGGCTCAGGTCCAGCAGGTGTTAATCCTTTTATGCACTTTCCGCAAGTTCATCGGCTTTTTTATTTACTTCGATACATAAAGCCCTGGCACCAACAGTAGAGTCACTTCATTATCTCTTACCAGTTGATATAATGGTGTTTTGGCACTCCTAAGTCAGCAGAGACCCCCCTGGCACAGTGATTCCAGGGAACTCAGCGTTGCCTGACTGTACGTGGTGATATAGACATTCGCGAAGTTCATTTAAAGACACTACTGAGTACAGTTAACAATGTAAAAAGCAGCTCAGTTCAGAGTTCTAGTGTCCAAGAAGTTAGGTTATTACTTAATAGTTTCTACTTGAAAATATACAACCAAACAAATTTTCTGAATGAAGGAAGCAATAAGGAAATAAGTTACTTCTCAAAAACTGGAGATCAAAATTAATATTTTTCTCTGAAATCGTAGGCCATTTTATAAAGTTACCTGAGTATTAACGTTATCTGCGGAACCCCATCCTTTATGTAGTTTATCCGCTGTACCATCTAGCGAATTAACAGATCCACTTCCAACTCCCAAGAAATTACTGAATGCTTCGGTCGTTTTTTTAACTCTTACATTCAAGGATCCAATACGGAGAAATCCAAGATCTTTATCTGGATAGAAATAAAACACAAATTAAAACTGGGTAATATCATGAAAAATAATAGGAACTTGCGAGATTATTAACTTACCTGACTGTTTCTTTCCTCGTTTTATTTCTGTAATATAGACATTTCTAGTTAAATATGTATAAATAGATATATGAAGCCTCAAACCAAATAGTTAGCATGCAGTGTTACGATTTTATTGGTTTCTATAATACAAAAAGGCGAAGACTCTTTACTCCATGAATGGAAAGCACTATTGGCCCATAAGATAAGTGGAAAAACTCACACACATGTGAAGGAGAATTCATGAGCAAATCTATTGTTTGAACGTTTTATTGAAAAAACATAATATGAGGAGAAAAGAAAACTGAAATAAGAATAAAATAGGTCTTAAAATATAGTAAAATACACACAATAAACATTAATCATAATTATACATAAAAATTGGTAACTCGAAAATCATAGGGTAACAAGTGCGCTATAAGTTGGTATAACAAATAACAAAAAGTAATTAAATATAAGAATTGAAAAAAAAAATCATAAAAGTATACAAAATGATGAACATAAAAACCCATCAATTCACTCGCTGTTGGAAGTTTTTTAACGTTTCTAAAAATAGAAAGGCTGCAAAACAAAAAACTGATAGTTACAAACTTGATTTGCTTCACATGAAACCCAGTGTTAGTAAGTTAGTTTACTAATGAACCTGAAGAAAATGGATTGGTTGAAAAACGACCCATATATGATGTAAAATATCCTATGATAAGATTGAGGCAAATTTTCAAGAATATTAGTTATTCAATCGAATATTTCATCGTAATTGTATGATTGTTCATTTTGTTTGATCGATTCCAAATAAGCAAATTAATGCACACCCATAGATTATGTTGAAGAGGAAGAAACCACATAAATATCCGATTATTGGTTTGCATTCTTTATTTCTTGAAAATTCGTTCTTCAATTGGTAACAGGAATTGAAGATCAACTCAGCAGATATAATTGAGAATATAAATAGAAAAAAGAAAAGAAGATAACATGCAAATTTTTTCAGCATAGAAAAAAAGTTTGAATAAAGCAATTAATGAGTAACTGAATTGTAAGTAGATATTCATCCCACATGATTTATATTTGTATAATGAATTCCGTGGAATATGGCATCAAGGAACATGAAAAGATTGGAATATTTTGTTTAAATTAAAAATTTCAGATGGTTGCAATTATCTCTTATTCGTTAGTTACCTACCAAACCAATTTACAAATAATAAACTATGATGACATAAAAGAATCAACATTTGAAATTTGCTCGAACAAGTTCGAACCTTATCAAGAATATGTTTCGAATTCATAGTGAAAAACATTCGTTTAACCGAAAAAGTTTTCAGCAAAGCCCAAAAAAATACTTAGTGATGAGCGTGGTTTATCTTGAACATAGTTTGGTGTGATTCAATCGAATTATTTTACTCATTATTATTCATCTTTGCGAGTTGTTTATAGGAAATTTGATTGAAAATATGAAATAAAGAATTGAAAGGCGAAAGTTTTGAAGAGAAATAAATTCAATAACTTACACAATAAAATAAACACAGTGGAACTTCCCTATAACGAAAGAGCTAAATCCTTAAAAAAATTTATTGTTAAGAAATTTCGTTATACAGAAAATTTGTTTCTACAGTCGGCTATGTCGCGGTCGACTTCACTGATAAATTTAAGTTTATCATTCAATTTTAAGCATTTTCGGACAACTTTCACACTAGCGTAATGGTTAGATTGAAACCAAACAGCCAGGGTTGTATTTAAAACTGTTTGAGAAGGATCTCTCTGCCCGCCGTAATGATTTAGTTTAAGGTTGGGATTTATTAAATTTCGAAAAAAACCCACCCTTATAACTTTTTGCCAATACCCATTCAAAGAGTGGTGTTCTTTGAATATTTCGTTGTAAAGAGACTTTAATTCGTTTTAGAATGTGTGGATTGGATTGAAGGATCTTGTACGAAATTCGTTATATAGAGAAAATCGTTATACAGATTTCGTTATAGGGAAGATTCACTGTATATCTAAGGAAAAGCATAAAAATAGAAAAAACTACAATAAAATTCATTGAGCAATTTCTACCTACGAGTCAAACATGCACCTTACAGACGAGCAAAGAGAGATATGCTGATTATAAATTGAAAAGAAGTCATTGAAAGAAAAATGTTTTGAGAACTCAATCTGTATAAATCGCACATAACTCTCTTTGATCGACAGCATCAAAGCCAAAGTGTCCATCTACCAATTCTCCTTATTTTTGTATCTTATAGTAGCCTGCGTGAACCTTATGTGGCAATTCCAAGTTGGGCAAACTGTTTCCCTTGGAATTGTGCAAGCCTTTCAACAGAGTGCCTTTTTGAAAAGGCGTTCTGTTCACGACATGCATGGGTGATCCATTGTACTCACTTCTGACGCTGTTCTTAGGGCCTGCCTGCTCCTTGCTGAGTAAGTAGTATTCGGGTGTTCGTCCGCTGAAATCTCTCAAGTTGGAGTTTGCCTCTGAAAGGAACCATAATTATATTATATGAATTGAAGGAGGGATAATATCTTTTAAAAAGTGTATATTCAATCTTGTACTTGCGGAGAAATTATATCCCACCACTTATCATTATATTTTTGGTTCCAAAATGACAAGTTTGGATCATTTCAGGGTAAGTCTGATTATTTATGTTTATCTGAATGCTATTGATTGTGATCAGAATATAGATATAGATTTTAAAGAGATAGAAAATTTTAGTAATTCCATTTTAATCTGAAAGAACTGTGGAACACGTTTGGCCAAATTGCATGGTGTTAAAGCATGAAATGAGTCGAAATGACCAATTTTATTATTTATGTAAAGGGTTTTCAAATATGAATTGTTTTGAATAGCCCGCTATTTAGGTATATGTCACGTTTGAAGCTGTCATTTTTTGACATTTGACAAGTAGAAACTACGCAATTAATGAAAATGGAACAATACACGCTTCGCGAAAGCATTTAAATTATTAAAATTCACTATAGAAATGGTGAAAATTTGGCAGAGACGGTTCATAAAACTCGAACATCGTGAAACACTTTGACGGACCCCAATAACGAAATTGGTGGAAAAATTCGAGCTGTTGGGACAAGTTAGTGTTGTGAAGAATAAAACCTGTGTACGTCGCTCAAGAACAGCAGAATATTGGTGCTGTAGCCGAAAGTGTTGAAGAAAACCCAGTTTTGTCCATTCCTCGTCGTTCTTTGGAATCAGGCATTCCACAAACGTTATTACACCGTATTTTGCATGAAGATTTGGGTCTTGAGGCTTATAAAGTTCAGTTAACAGAAGAACTCAAGCCGGCCGATCATCAACAACGTCGTGTCTTTGCTGATTGGGTCGTTGAAATGCATGAAAATGATCCGGAATTCCATCGAAAAATGATCTTGAGTGAGGAGGCCCATTTCCACCTCGGTGGCTTCGTCAACAAGCAAAATTGTCGAATCTGGGACTCCGAAAACCCAAGAGTTATTGTTGAAAAGCCTCTCTATCCTCAACGTGTGACTATCTGGTGCAGTTTATGGTCCGGTGGAGTCATTGCACCTTACTTTTTCGAAAATGAGGCTGCAGCAACAGTTACGGTGAATGAATTGCGCTATCGGGAGATTATTATTTATTTTTTATGATCGCAATTGGATAGCATTGATCTGGACAACGTTTACTTTCAACAAGACTGCGCTTCATGCCACACAAGCAACGAAACCAATTATCTTTTTCCGGGAAAAGTTTCCGGACCTTGTTATCTCCCGAAGAGGTGATCACAATTGGCCACCGAGATCCTTCCAATAGCCCAGCGTCGATTCAAGACCTCATAGATGGAATTCGTGAGGTTATCGAGGACATAGGACAGCCACTTTAAGAATTGGTTATGGAAAATTTCATTGAAAGGATATAGTCATGTGAGCGTGGTCGTGGTGGTCCTTTGCCTGATGTTATTTTCCACTATTAACGGCATAGCTTCTTCTTTATAATGAAATAAACATCCAATCATTTATATTGAAAAATGGCATTTTTCTTTGAATATCAAAATAACACCTCTTATTGGAAAACCTTTTATTATCATTTGGTGGTGAGGAACACATAGTTAAAGGCTGAAGGCTATTCATTAGCAGAATTTATATTAATACCTATACGCGGTTAAGGTAGGTATCTCAAGAGAAAGTTGAGAGGCTTTACATTCAAGTTTTTACAGGTTTGGAAAATTCACTCGGAAAGATAGGAGCTGCCGTGTTAATCTGAGGACGATCAGTTTCTATGGGAACAGTGGAACGATCGAAATATCACTGAGATGCAACTGTTCTTTCGGAATGGCAGCTAGCAATCGTAGTCAAACCAGTCGCAATCCAAACGTGATGTGCGTAAGACCCTAATGTTATCACGACAATTTTGTTCTCTTGTATTTGAAGAATTTATTTGCCACCAAAATAAACTATTGTCATTCACTTTTTCCACCGTTGTTTCAGAAAATTCCATTCGTTTGATATGGTCGTCTGGAGAAATGTATCGAATTGTTTTCAATTTCAATTTATGAAATCGATAACCTATCCTCACCAAAATTTACCGAACAGTTCTATAGCTCATATATTGACTTTTTCGGCAATTTGTTTACTCGAAAAAGGTTGACTAGTTTCAACAGCACCAGTTCTGACGATTTTCATTCAAGGTATTGATGTGTTTATCAGTTCTGCAATCCCTACATTGTCCTTAACATCCACATGTCTCAATTTTTCATTATTTTCGAAATCACGAAACTTGAAGGTATCGTCCAAAAAAACAATGAATCAACTATCCCAAGTCCATTTTTCCAGAAAATCGGTTTATGGTCCAAAAAGATGCTTGATACTACTCTCAATCTGATGCAGAAGTATTGCAAGTCCATCTTATCCCCTAACCCCACTTTTCAACTTCATATACATAAACTCACGTGATAGTTCAATCTAGCGATTAAGTGGACATACCATAGTACTGACCCATACCATAAGGACATAGTTTAGTTGAAAGTGGACATGAAATAGTTCTAATATGCAGAACTAGTAGGTATATGTCCATACAAAGCCATATTGTGTCCCAATTTTTCGGAAATTTCTTTTCGGCCAAAGTTTGACCATCACAAAACAATCAGTATTTTTATGTTGAAGTGTAATATGAAAGAATTTTTTATATATATTTTCACTCAGGTCGATGGCCTTAAGTACATTTATTATTATTATATATTTTCAATCGGGATTCGACCTATTCAAGAAAACGTGTCTCCTGAAAAGTATGAATTTAGGACTCAGTATAGTTCTGCCTTCAACCGACGACTTATTGTCTCCCAAATTGACTGAGCACTAAAGTATCACTTTGTTATTTAAATTTTTTCTTCTAAACTGAACATAATTGATTTAGAATCTAATTAATTTTCCAATCGATATGGTTTGACGCACATCAATTTTGGAGTTCAACAGATTCTATCGATCGCATTTAGCGGAAGAGTGAAGACTCCAGATCAACAGTGCCCCCATACTATTGTTAGCGGCTTTCCCGAGAGAACAGTGGTTTTTTATTCGATATGGCATCGCACTGATGTTTCGATTCTTCCACTGTTAAAAGTTGTCACAGAATTATTCTGGAATTAAAGTCGGATATATTTGTGAATTTATCATTGCCATTAATGGTCAATTATCATGAGGTATCATAGAAGTTAGTAATTTTATATACTTACTGTAAACTTCAATGAGTAATTTGAAGATATCCTTATGTCCAAATTGCGCTGCAATATGAAGAGGAGTATATCCCTGAAAGGAAAAAAGTATTACTTTAAAGAATAAAGAAGATCTCAATTATGTCAACCTGAAATTTAATTTTTTATGATTCAACCAGGTGAGTACATAGATTTATAATACTAACTAGATGGCGAACCTGTCAAAAATTTTGAGGCAAACGGCGGCCATTTGCAGTTTGGGGTGAATTTGAGAGGTGTCACTTTTTCTATGAATTGAAATATTAGAATTACATATATTCCTTTATTTATTTTATTTCAACGAATTTAAATGACAGGATTACCAATATTGTTTAATAACTAATCACAAGAATCGAAAATATTTATAATTTTAATAGACCGAAATGTCAGAGTTCACAGAACACTAGTATATAGAGTT
Source organism: Propylea japonica (assembly GCA_013421045.1). Classification (NCBI taxonomy): domain Eukaryota; kingdom Metazoa; phylum Arthropoda; class Insecta; order Coleoptera; family Coccinellidae; genus Propylea; species Propylea japonica. The sequence continues at coordinate 109,749,986 of CM024239.1, forward strand.
CGTTTTTCATCACTTCTTTCAAAGGAACGTCTATGTTTCAATCAAAATTCGAGCATGGACCTATTATAAATCTATGAATTCGAGCACAGATGGCATAAAACATCAAAATATTTGTGGTTCACCCCAAACTGCAAATGGCGGCCATTTGCCTCACTTTTTTCTACGTGACAGTAAGGAAGTTCGACGTCCAGTTAGTATTATATGCCCATGGGTGAATAGCCAATTCACAGATAACGAAATGAAATTAGACAAAACTTTGCACTTCCTTATTGCGCGCTTGTTTCTAAGAGATCGTGTGATTGTTTTGTCCTGATGTCTATTAGTTTTGAATTCTGAGCCAGGAAAGGTCTTAAACGAATTCAGTTCATATGAAACTATGAAATATGAAAGTAGAGAACAATGTTAATCGATAAAAATCAACAAATATCAAACTCATATTGAGAAGCTAGTTTTGTCAACGTTCAAAGAACACAAAAAACACAAAAAGGTGTTTTTTAGCTTTTGACTAAGTTTAACAACTTTGTGATTTTTAGCCTATCTGCCTTCGGCATATTACAACAAAACTAGTCGATCAAGTACCTTTGACTTTTGTGGCTTAGGATTCCGCAGAGTTTTTAAACTTAGTCAAAAGCTAAAAAAACACCTTTTTGTGATTCTAATTCGAAAATAAATGTTTGAGTACATACTATTGAAAACGGAAGTTCCAGCTTTCTTGCCTTCTTTGGGTAACTTGCAGTAATTTCAGGAAGCTGAATAATTTTTTTTATCGAAGCAAAATTCAGGACGACCATGTTACAAAAATGAAAATTTCACAACACTCACTGCAAAGTAAGATATGAATTTTTCAGACCTAGCTAGCAAATTACATTGAAATTACTTTCAGAAAATCATAACTCGAGTACTACAAAAAACCGCGTAATATATCTGGGGTATTTTTAGATAGCCACAGCTCTGAGGATTCTAAATAAATTTACTGACGTCAATCGACTTGACACCCTGTATAACACTCTAGGACCCTTTATTTAACGATCTGGAATATTGTGTCAGGTACTGTGACAAAAACAACGCCATCTCGGATAATCCTTACGAATAATTTCCTCTCATAGTATGAACCTTAAACGAACAATCAATAACGTCAAAATCGGTAAAATTAGATCTCCATTCTCCGACATTTTAGAAGAAGAACGTTTTGAGGTTCATTTGAGCTCACACTCACAAGCCAAGAAGTAGATCGAATTCTGAGAAGACAGCGACAGTATTATCCCTTAAAACGAGCCAGGAAGCATCACTGTTTATGGTATACTCAGTTTATTTCGTCGCTACATTGTCAGTCATATCAAACTTGAGCAGGTGAACATTATCATCACTATCACTCCCTATGAATCTTACGATATTTGAGTTGTGACACTTCCACAGCTCTGCCACCGTAATACCGTATGTCAGAATGCCGTCCACTTGGCGCGGGACATGTCATATTCTAGGTGGCCACCGATAAAAACGGATAAGGCATGTTTATGGCTGGCGTACACTTGTCGGACCGCATAACTGGGGCTTATTAGTGTCAACGGGTACGTCCGAGCGGGGATGAAAAAAGTCGTCGATGTTTGTCTCTTGTAAGCACGTTTTTACGCCCGCTTCGGGCGCGATCCGCTGAACTCGATCCAAAGGGATTTTGGGGGATTAGGACGACTTTTCGATACGACGTGTGCGTTCAGATTTAGAAAACCGAAATTTTCAGACGTTTTGGTTGTAGTGATTCTCTTATGGTAGACGGAAGGAAAGATAGTCAAAATGAAGAATTTCAGGAGTAAGTATAATTCCAACATTTTTGAATGGACCAAGCATGATGACAGCTGCCATCGAATTGTTTTCGATTATGTAAAGGGTTTTCCAATAAGATATGTTATTTTGAATAGCCCGCTGTTTTGGTAGATGGAACGTTTGAAGCTGTAATTTTTTGACATTTGACAAGTAGAAACTATGCCATTATTAAAACTGGAACGATGCACGCTTCAAGAACGCATTGAAATTATTAAAATTTACTATAAAAATGGTGAAAATTTGGCAGAGACGGTTCGTAAAACTAGAACATTTTTGGGTCGTCGTGAAGCCCCTTGTCGGACCGCAATAAAGAAATTGGTGGAAAAATTAGAGCTTTTGGGATAAGTTAGTGATGTGAGGAATGAAATCCGTGGACGTTGCTCAAGAACAACCGATAATATTGCTGCCACACAAGCAACGAAACCATTGATCTTTTGCGGGAAAAGTTTCCGGACCGTGTTATCTCTCGAAGAGGTGATCACAATTGGCCACCGACATCTTGTGATTTAACACCTTGCGACTTCTTCCTTTAGGGCAACGAGAAAGAGAAGGTCTACGCCAATAGCCCAGCGTCGATTCAAGACCTCAAAAATGGAATTCGTGAGGTTATCGAGCATTGGGCAGCCACTTTGCGATTTGGTTATGGAAAATTTCATTAATAGGATATGGTCCTGAAAGCGTGGTCGTGGTGGTCATTTGCATGATATTATTTTCCACTATTAACGGCATAGCTTCTTCTTTATAATGAAATAAACATCCGATCATTCATATTGAAAAATGGCATATTTCTTTGAATATCAAAATAACACCTCTTATTGGAAATAAAAACTGAAGAAATATTACATTTCCATCCTAAGGTATAACAAATATTCGTAAATTACAATGGAATCCATGCTATTGGACTTTATCTATCATCAATACATCATCTGATACCCCATTTCACGAAAATGATTTTCTTCATTATTATTGGATTGTGGTCAATTGGTGCCGTGACTATCCTTCCACATTGCAACTAATGAGGTCTTTTGTGCGTTAGCATACTTCAGTTACATTTTCCCAAGAGAAACATTAATCATTGAATACATCATCATTGATTTCGCTCTCATGTTGGATATCCTAGTAACCAAGTAGAGTGAGCCTATGCGTCAACGTATTGAATTGGCGTAGTATATACTCGGTAGTTTTCTGTAGCCGATCCATATAACCTACAGATATCGAAATTTTCCTCACCGATCAGTTAGGTGTGATATTTCACGCTAAAATGACCTGTAAGAAGCCCCGTAAGCAGCTAAACTCGGTTGTTTACACTTCGGCAAAATATTTATCCAGGTAGAGTGTTCCTTACTTCCACTCCATTTTCCATCTTTGCTTTATTCAGTGTGGGTGATACCCAATTACCCAAACCCAATTTCCCATTTCGGAAAAGGCAAACTTTTTTTTTGCAAAACCATCTGCTTTGTCATTCCTCTCGCTGAAGTAGTGAGCGCTTAGCAGTAACACAAACAAAAACAATAATATTTTAGACTCCAGTATTATAAGCCATTTTGACCTCCAGATGTACCTTGACTAACACTCAACCATCATTAGCTAGTAGCTTCAGTTTTATCAGACGATTAGAAAGCATGTTAAATCGACTTCCTTGTGTTTCTGGACACGTAAACTTGTTTGTTTTGAAAAAGTATAGCGTGAATTATGGTTTATATTTATAGCGTTTAAATCCATTCTGAGGCATTTTCACGTAATGGACAGCAAAGAAAGATCCATTAAAAACCATACTGCAACTGTGGTAGTTATACTAGCCGCTTCTTTGATCTCTACACAAGTAAGCCTCTGAAGTTTATGCTTTCTCAACTCGATATTTGTTCAGTTTAGGTGTTACAAACTGTGCCATGTAATGATGGGCCTTCCAACTCTAAGATATGATTAAAAATCTTTGACATAAAAGAGCCTATTTTTAGATAAAGATGGGACGAGTCGAATTTTTTTCTAATTCACATGAATCGAGTTGAAATGATGGCCTATTCGATTCGATCGAATTGAAATGATGAGCTATTCGAATTGATTCGAATCAGTATTTTCACTTAACCTGGTTTGAAATTTATCGCTGAGTTGACACGAATCATTCGCCAGCGGTGTTTAGAGTTAATCGAGCTGTTAAACTAGCAAATCAAATTGATTCGACTCACTGTTGGACAATTCATTTGCAGCATTGTTTCCAAGTTTTATGTTCTATGAACAATATTGATAGTTGTATGTAATGTCAGTTGTACATGTTGAAATACATAAAAAGTTTTGTCAGACATCCGTGAACTGTTTCTCTTCATTTAGTCCACGAACGAATCCTAGATCAACACTCACGAATTCGTTCATTGAGTAATTCGGCGTTATGCTACGACTCGAACGCGATTAACAATTCAGTTGACTTAGCATAAGGTTCTCGATTTCACGCAGCTTATTTGAATACGAATTAATCCAAAAATGATTCGAATTGGTCGTAGGAGACGAATTTGAATCAATCAAATTGAATGATTCGAATAGTCTTTCTGTAATTTTGACATAAATTGACCTGAACGAGTATAGTATATAACAACAATTTATTCAGGAATTTGGACTTAATGTTTTTGGTTAAATTTTCTTAAATCTTCACCAACGTTTCGGGTCCAATTGATCCTTTATCAAGGCTCGAATTTATCTCAATCTAACAAACATTTTTTAAGATCTATCATTTTTGAGGTGTTCTTTTCTAATTGTAATGTTTTAATTTATTTTATGTTTTTAATTTTAAACTGTGCGATCAACTTTTCAACGTTACAAGGAAATTTCTTTTTTGTTGAAAAACAATAGCAATATACTTTTTATATTTGTTTTTGGTTTTTGTTTCTTATGAATGTCCGAACAATTCATTAGACGATACCTTGAACTTCATTCTCTTAACCGATTCAACACAGCTCTTTCTTCAAACAACCCACCATTCCATCAGTATCAATCATAATCACCGAACACCTTCCTCCCCATAAACAATGTCCCCTGTTTTTTTATTTATTAAACATCCAGTCCGAAATAGACCAGCGTTATGCAAGGCATGTGCTAGGTGGTCCGAAACAGGCGGCAGCCGCCTTTCTTTTTTGAATAATGCAGCTCGGTGGCCCTTCCAGAGGAAAAAAAGGAAGCGACATTCCTCATCGGCGTCGGCTACCGGATTTGGACTGACGAGGACGGAATAGCGAAGAAGAAATTATCCCCTTCGCGCTACCCGTCGTAATTCATATGCGCCTATTCGCCCCCCTGAAAAATTCGTTGAATTCCAGGAAGCCCGTGATTTTTTGAAAATCGAGGCTCCCGACCGACGCCTTGCGTGTGTCATGCTTCCTCTTCCGGTCGAATCTCTGTCAGAATTCTTTCGGTGGATGAATCGCTTTTTATTCCTAAGAAAATAAACCACATTGGTTTTTGAGCGAAGTGTTTTTTGGCGAAGGTTAGAAACTCTTTCAAGAAGTATTAGTCCAGTCAATTGTGCTCAAAAGAACCCCTAGCAGGAAAGTTCTGGGGAAGTTTTGATTTTTCGATTTTTTATATGTTTTTGGGGTGCTGAATCCGAATCTGAGGTTTGCTAACAAATTTCGTGGGGGAACATTGAAAAAATATAAAAAAAGAGAAAAAGTCTCATTCTTTGCAGTTTTCTGCTTATAACTCGGAAATTATCAACTTTTCGTGAAAAACCTTTCTATACAAATGAAAGTACGTGAAATTTCCTACAAATTGTATCCCCACAAGCTTGTTCTGCGACAACCCATTCTGGCTCAAATTAGAGTTGAAAATGAGGTATTTTCTATGACTCAATAAATGAAAATAAATTAAATTCCGTGGTTCCGATAATGCAAAATTTGGTGGCCATAGTGTGAACAGAACCATAGAAAATTGAATTGGAATATTGAAAAGAAGAATATTTATATTTCCATAACAAGATATCCGATTCGAGTTAAATTTTTTTGTGAATCGAGACTGATATACGAATGTTCATGCAGTATTTCAAGACGTTCGCATTATCGGAACCACGGATTTAATTTATTTTCATTTATTGAGTCATAGAAAATACCTCATTTTCAACTATAATTTGAGCCAGAACGGGTTCTCGCAGAACAAGCTGTGGTAAGACAATTTGTAGGAAATTTCATGTACTTTCATTTTGTATGGAAAGGTTTTTCACGAAAAGTTGATAGTTTCCGAGTTATAAGGAGAAAACTGCCGAAGAATGAGATTTTTTTTCTTTTTTTTGTATTTTTTCAATGTTCCCCACTAAATTTTGTTAGCAAACCTCAGATTCGGATTCAGCACCCAAAAACATAAAAAACCGAAAAAATCAAAACTACCCCAAACTTTCCTGCTGAAAACCCTATTTGACTGTACTATATCGCACAAATAAAATATAGGTACTGGTGTAGCTAATGCAATGGACTGTGCAATATATTCTTACCTTTCTGGTACCAATCTTCTGCCAGTTTTGAAGTGCCAAGAGGAAATGATGAGGGATAAGGAAGTTGGAAAATTCTGGGAATATGCCCTTATAATTATCTATAGCACTTCCGTACCCAAAATCGAAAATGAAAAATTATTTAACACGAACTATTCTTTTTGGAATATGAAAAATACTGCCAAGCGACAATACAAAACGAATGCCGATACTCGCTCTGCGCGCCAGTCTCAACTCAAATCAAAATATAAACCATAGCATTGAATGATGCAAAAGCTAAAAAAAATATTTTGCGGCGTTAACAGGTACACTAGGTAGAAAAGCTATATCAACACTAGAAGTTGCACGCTTTACGAGAAGTTCCGAGTACATCAGATTCTTCAGAAACCTCCGTATTCCTGTTTGAATTTTCTTTCGAGAATGATGAATATAATTGAAAAATTGTAACATTTGGAGATAACTTTGCTTGAATGTTTTCTTCTGGTGATGTGTACCACCTGACAGAAAGAATATAACCTCAAATAAACGTATGAAAAATCTGAAAACCAATGAATCCTATTGTTGAAACATTAAATTCCTAGCTTACTATTTGCCTGAATAATTTCCGAAATCACTTCAGTTGGAAGTGAAATGATTTTGACAAATACAACATGACCTTTTCGGATGACAATCAATGAAAAGATAAGGTTTGAAATCAAATTACCAAATCAGAATATTGACGATAATTCCGAAGGAAATTCTAAAATTATTATTAATTATTCATTACTAGCAATGAAAACTGAAGAAAATAATTCACT